>CM038676.1:591980313-592580313 GCA_021605205.1 Aegilops longissima | reverse complement strand
AGTTGATCACCAAAACATGCATCAAGTGAATCACATGATATCCCATTATCACCACAGATACGCACAGCAAGACATACATCAAGTGTTCTCAAATCTTTAAAGACTCAATCCGATAAGATTACTTCAAGGGGAAAACTCAATTCATTACAAGAGAGTAGAGGGGGAGAAGAAACATAAGATCCAACTATAATAGCAAAGCTCCCGATACATCAAGATCGTGCCAAATCAAGAACACGAGAGAGAGAGAGAGAGAGAGAGAGAGAGAGAGAGATTAAACACATAGCTACTGGTACATACCCTCAGCCCCGAGGGTGAACTACTCCCTCCTCGTCATGGAGATCGCTAGGATGATGAAGATGGCCACCGGTGAGGGTTCCCCCCTCCGGCAAGGTGCCGGAACAGGGTCCCGATTGACATTCGGTGGCTATAGTGGCTCGCGGCGGAGGAACTCCCGATCTATTCTCGTCTCCGAAGTTTTTAGGGTACGCGGGTATATATGGGTGAAAGAAGTACGTCGGTGGACCTCCGGTTAATAGGTTAGTCCCAAAAATAATATAAAAGTGGATAATAAAGCCCAAAATTGTCCAAAACAGTAGATCATATAGCATGGAGCAATAAAAAATTATAGATACGTTGGAGACGTATCAATATCACATACGGCAAAGAAAGGGGTCAATTTTTTTAAAAAAAACACAGCATCCCAGGGATGCGGCCAACGCATGCAGTGCATTGCCTACTTTTTCTCTTTTTTTAAGAGGGAAAGGCCCAACCGTGTTTATTGCCTTTCATTCAATGTTAGTCTAGTACAAAATGCAAACATGATCCTGAAAAAACTAATGTTATAGAATAGTCCTAAAAATTAACACAAAGGACCCTAAAAAGTAAAAGTAAAAATCGATCGGGTCCTTTATCTCCACTGTAGTGCTCTGTTCGCCCCGCCGCCCGGCCCCGACGATCACCGCATCGGTCCGCCGTGCTCCGCTCGCTGCGCCGTCGTTCGGCCCTGCTCAGCCGCGCCGCTCTGGCCCAGCCGTGCTCAGGAGCTGACTCACTTTGGTGCCGCGAGGAGGCACGAAGGGAGGTCGGGATGGGTGGTGCTCGACCGCCGACGACAATGCTACTGAGCCGCGTCGCTCTGGCCCAGCCGCGCTCAGGAGCTGACTCGCTCCGGTGCCGCGAGGAGGCACGCCAGGGTGGTCTGGGATGGGCGGCGCTCGACCGGCGAACCTCGCAAGGCGGAGCTCCCGGCTGCTCTAGCGGCAGAGTTCACAAGACGGAGCTCAGGGTGTGGATGCCGAACGGGCTCGGGTGCGCGGCCGGAGGAGCTGGGGTGCGGCGAGCTCGCGAGGTGGAGCTTCACACGGTGCTGGTCAGGTGGCGGACGAACGGGCGGAAGGAAGGATGCTGGGAGCCGCGGCGGACGGGCGGACGGGCTCTCGAGCGTCGGCCGCAGTGTGTGGCTCCTCAGGGACGGACGGGCGTTGGGCTCAGTGTGCGGCTTCTCACGGGCGGGCATTGGCCGGCGGCGTGTGGCTGCTCGAGGGAGGAGGGATGAGGGAGCAGGAGAGAGCGTGCGAGATGGAGAGAGGAGGGAGCACGGGGGTGAAGGAGATGGGACTGGGAGTCGTGGCTCGTGGGTGGGGGCGTGGGGCAGGTACGGTCATGGCATTGTGGGTGGGGGCACGTCCGTCGTGGCGGTCGGTGGGAGCGTGCGCCCGATGGCTCAGGGTGGGTGGGATATGCGTCTAGGATGTTGCCAAGTCATCGATCCGTGTGATCGATCCGCGTGGTGTGCTTCTTCTTTGACTTCTGCGAAACTAAATACAGACGGCAAAGAGCTCACTTTGTCGTCTACCAAAAAAACACATACGGCAAAGATTTTTTTCCGTTTGCCAAAACAAACACATACGACAAAGGTTCTTTGCCGTCTGTGATTTTTGTTGCAGACGGCAAAGTGAGCTCTTTGCTGTCTGTGTTTTTCTCTGCAGACGGCAAAGTTTATTCTGTCGTCAGTTTTTCTTTGCCGTCTGCTAATGACGGCAAACCCTTTCTTTGCCGTCTGCCCGATGAAAAGCTGACGGCAAAGATGCCTCCTGACGGCAAATTAGTTGTTTCCCGTAGTGAATGTTGCATGGCAATATATCTCGGAATGGCTATGGAAATGCCATAGGTAGGTATGGTGGCTTTTTTTGTGGAAGATATAAGGAGGTTTATGTGTGATAAAGCGTATCATATCATGGGGTTTGGATGCACCGGTGAAGTTTGCACCAACTCTCAAGGTGAGAAAGGGCAATGCACGGTACCAAAGAGGCTAGCAATGATGGAAGGGCGAGAGTGCGTATAATCCATGGACTCAACATTAGTCATAAAGAACGCACATACTTATTGCAAAAATCTACAAGTCATCAAAAACCAAGCACTACGCGCATGCTCCTAGGGGGATAGATTGGTAGGAAAAGACCATTGCTCGTCCCCGACCGCCACTCATAAGTATGACAATCAAAGAACACCTCATGTTTCAAATTTGTTACACAACGGTTACCATACGTGCATGCTACAGGACTTGCAAACTTCAACACAAGTATTTCTCAGATTCACAACTACTCAACTAGCACAACTTTAATATCACTATCTCCATATCTCAAAACAATCACCAAGCATCAAACTTCTCTTAGTATTCAATGCACTTTATATGAAAGTTTTTATTATACTAATCTTGGATGCCTATTATATTAGGACCAATTTTATAGCCAAAGCAAATTACCATGCTGTTCTAAAGAACTCTCAAAATAATATAAGTGAAGCATGAGAGATCAATAATTTCTATAATATAAAACCACCACCGTGTTCTAAAAGATAAGTGAAGCACTAGAGCAAAATTATCTAGCTCAAAAGATATAAGTGAAGCACATAGAGTATTCTAATAAAATCTGAATCATGTGTGTCTCTCCCAAAAGGTGTGTACAGCAAGGATGATTGTGGTAAACTAAAAAGAAATACTCAAATCATACAAGACGCTCCAAGCAAAACACATATCATGTGGTGAATAAAAATATAGCATCAAGTAAAGTTGCCGATGGAAGAAGACGAAAGAGGGGATGCCTTCCGGGGCATCCCCAAGCTTAGGCTTTTGGTTGTCCTTGAATTTTACCTTGGGGTGCCTTGGTCATCCCCAAGCTTAGGCTCTTGCTACTCCTTATTCCATAATCCATCAAATCTTTACCCAAAAATTTGAAAACTTCACAACACAAAACTCAACAGAAAATCTCATGAGCTCCGTTAGCGAAATAAAACAAACCACCACCTTAAGGTACTGTAATGAACTCATTCTTTATTTATATTCTGGTTAAACCTACTTTATTACAACTTCTTTATTGTTCATAACCTGCGATACTAGCCACAGATTCATCAAAATAAGCAAACAACACACGAAAAACAGAATCTGTCAAAAACAGAACAGTATGTAGTAATCTGTATGTAACGCAAACTTCTATAACTCCGAAAATTCTACCAAAATAGGAAGACCTAGATAATTTGTTTATTGATCTACTGAAATAGTAATCAGTATTTTATCACGTTCTGGTGATTTTTTAAAATTGTTTTCGTGAGCAGAAAGTTTCTGATTTTTTTCAGCAAGATCAAATAATTACTATCCCAGAAGATCCTATAGGTTTTACTTGGCACAAACACTAATTAAAACATAAAACCACATCTAACCAGAGGCTAGATCAAAAACTTATTACTAAACAGGAACAAAAAGCAAAAAACAAAAATAAAATTGGGTTGCCTCCCAACAAGCGCTATCGTTTAACGCCCCTAGCTAGGCATAAAAGCAAGGATAGATTTAGGTATTGCCATCTTTGGTTGGTAATTCTTCAATAGAACACTTATAACCCTTAGGAGTTTCCTTACTCTTATTAATGATCAAACTCCTAGGCAAGGAATCAAGAAATTCATTTGTAGCAAACGGTTCCTTAATGATAGCGAAAAAGTTGGGGTGGACATTTATCGATTTGAGATCCGCAGTTTTCTTACTAGAACATTCACCCTTATTTTTAGGAACATACATAAATTTGGCAATTTTGGTAGTAGGAGGATTTGGAGTATTTCTTACGGAAGAAAAAGCGGACCCTAAGTTGGTAATAATACCCTCAAGTTTATCTATTCTAGTGGAATCTTGATCTATTCTTTCATTAACTATGGGTTCTTTTTCTTTAAAACTTTTCAGAGTAACTCCTACCTTAGATCCATATTGGGTAATTTGGTTGTGGATCATTTTATCCAAACTCTCAATCAATTCCACAGTGGCAACTTTATTTTCAATAATTTCAAGCCTTTGCATCACATGTTCGAAAGTTAGCATAGTTCCATTAACCAAAAGAGGTGGTGGGCCAAACAAATCTATCATAGCTTTATAAGAATCAAAAGTATGGCTACCCAAGAAATTCCCTCCCGTAATGGTATCAAGAATATATCTGTCGGTGTCAAAACCGGCGGATCTCGGGTAGGGGGTCCCGAACTGTGCGTCTAGGCGGATGGTAACAGGAGACAAGGGACACGATGTTTTTACCCAGGTTCGGGCCCTCTCGATGGAGGTAAAACCCTACTCCTGCTTGATTAATATTGATGATATGGGTAGTACAAGAGTAGATCTACCACGAGATCAGAGAGGCTAAACCCTAGAAGCTAGCCTATGGTATGACTGTTGTTCATCCTACGGACTAAAATCCTCCGGTTTATATAGACACCGGATAGGGTTTGGGTTACACAGAGTCGGTTACAATGGTAGGAGATCTACATATACGTATCGCCAAGCTTGCCTTCCACGCCAAGGAAAGTCCCATCCGGACACGGGACGAAGTCTTCAATCTTGTATCTTCATAGTCCAGGAGTCCAGCCAATGGTGATAGTTCGGCTATCCGGACACCCCCTAATCCAGGACTCCCTCAGTAGCCCCTGAACCAGGCTTCAATGACGACGAGTCCGGCGCGCATATTGTCTTCGACATTGCAAGGCGGGTTCCTCTTCCGAATACTTCATAGAAGATTTTGAACACAAGGATAGTGTCCGGCTCTGCAAAACAAGTTCCACATAACACCGTAGAGAGAATAACTTTTGCACAGATCTGTTGACGAATTCCGCGGCGTGACATCACTCCACGGCCAGGCCTTTATACAAATCGTTTTTACTGTTCCATCTCAGCGCGTTTAGCGAGGCTGTTTCCTTGGCACGTCTTATCAAAGCGGAGATCGTGCCCCCTTATTCCAGGATTCTCATCAATACGGACGTGGGTAATCCAACCGCGCCATTGATTACGGCGCTTGGGAGATAAGCGAGTTTTACCAGGCTGGCGGGGGACGCATAGCTTCGTTTGTCCATATAAGGGGATAAGGATCCACCTTTTTTCCTACGCCTTCTTCCTCCTTTGCTCATCCATTTCCGCGCACTCGAGCTCCAGCGCCCAAGTCCGCACATCCTACCTCAACCTTCTCCAACTATGTCCGGAGCGGGAGGCAAGTGGATGGCCTCCTCCGTCACGGAGGGGCACATCAAAAGCTGCGGAAGGCGGATACTTGTCCAGCGACATCGCGCACCGCTCCCCGACGAGGGCAGCTCATTCCCACCCCTGTGCCCCATGAGAGGGTGGTGTTCTCACCCACTTCCTCCGCGGACTAGGTTTTCCACTTCACCCATTTGTTCGGGGCTCATGTTCTACTACGGCCTGGATTTCCCAATCTGGCCCCGAACTTCATCCTCAACATCTCGGCGTTTATCATCGTGTGCGAGGCCTTCCTCGATCCAGCCCCACTTCGCTTATGGTGAAGACCTTCAATGTCAAGCCGAAGGTAGTGGGCGGCCGCCAAGTGGAGTGCGGAGGTGCCATGGTTGGCAAGATGGCCAAAGTCCTATGGCTCGAGGGCTCCTTTGTGGAGACCATAAAGGGGTGGCAATCGGGGTGGTTCTATATCACCGAGCCGCGCGACTCTCAATGGGCAGCGGCCCCCGAATTCCGATCTGGCTCCCCCACACAGCTCACGTCATGGAAAGAGACGGGCCTGACATGGGGTGATTCGAAAGAGCTATCCGGACTCCAAACCTGCGTCCGGAACCTGGTGGACAAGAATCTCAAGCATGTCAATGTAATCCAGGTGATGCTCATCCACCGGATTCTCCCATGCCAGCAACGGGCCTTCAAATTGTGGGAGTTCGATCCGGCACATCACCAAAATCTGAAAAGGCTCTTCGACACTACGTAAGAAGATGCCTGGAAGGTGCTGTTCAAGGGCGCCGAGGCTCCCACATCCGCTACCGAAGATCGTGGATTCAGCTCACAGCGTCAAGCCAGCGAGGTAAGTTATTTTACCCTTTATGGGACTTTTTTTCATAGTTTGACTCTATGCGGGATCTAAAACTCCCTAACCTTTGACAGATCGGTTGAAGACGTCCGGACAGATTAACCGTCCGCCCCTTGCCGTAAAACCCAGCGGACGCCTGATTGACGGGCTGCTGGCTCCGCACCTCACGTGGTGCCGGAGAAGAAGGCCAAGAAGGAGGCCATGGGAACTCGAAGTAGCTCCCGGCGCCAGGTGCTGTAGGACTCATCGTCTGACGACTCTGAGGCGGAATCCTCCTCTGAGGACGAGGAGGAGGAAAAAGAAGCTTCTCCCCCAGCGGGGGGAGAGAAGAAAAGGAAGGCCGCCCCGACTGGGGAGGCCGAAGGGTCCAAGAAAGGAAGGACCCTTCCTCCGGACTTCTCCACGCACGCCGACAACGACGAGGAGGAGTGGCCAACAAGGGCCAAGCCCCTGGCGAGATCGTAAGTGTCCGGACTCCGGAATAGTTCATGACTTTTTATTTGTCGCATAGTGTCTTCTAACGCCGAATATGACCATGTCGCCCGCCCAAGGAAGAGCTCGCCGCTTCGTCGAGCGGCTCCCTGGGTTCGTCAGATGTGAATAGCACTTCACTTACGACCGCCTCCTATCCTCGTGTCGTCGACGACACCGCGGTGGAGTCCCAAAAGGGGCCCAGCCAGGAGGAGGTGGTCCTGGAGGCACCGCAAGGCGACCTCCCGGACTCTGGGCGCAAAGGTGGTGAAACCCCATAGGGCTCTAAGTTCGGCCCTGTGCCGGACTCCGTACCAGAACCTTCAGTGGTTCCGAAGTCCGGCAAGCGGCCCCTTCGCAAGAAGGGTTAGACTGCGACGCCGGTGACCTCCGTCCATCCGGAGGCACCGGATAGCTTGCTGGAGGCGCTTAACGGCGCCTCCATCGACGAGGAGCACCACACTATTATGAGTGTGGTGATCCAGAAAGTTCAGTCCGCCAAGAGCAGGCTGACTGAAGCCTGTACCAGCCTTCTAACAGGCTTTGAGGTAAGTTTAGAATATGTAAAAATATTACCGCATAGACAGTAGGCCCTGATGCTTAGTTCGGTGTTCGGAAAGAAAAGCCGGACTGAGGATCAAAAAAGATATACGTAGGAGTCTAACATAAGTATGTCAATATGGGAATGTAGGCTGCGCTGCTGACCTCTGCCGCACTAACTGCGGAGGTCAATGCATTGAAGCAGAGCCTCGAGCGGTCCGAGAACGAGCTCAGCCTTGCCAAGAAGCAGCTCGAGGACAAGGAAGGTAAGTAATACCTTATTAAAGTAATTCCTTATAGAAAGGATTTGGTTGCAAAAACGACAGGACTAACGTGGGTATTGTAGGGGCCACGAACGAGGTGGCGACCCTGAAGGAAGCGGTGTCCACGGCCGAAAGCAAAGCGGCCATGAGCGCACTGCGAGAGAAGCAGGAGGCGCGGGTGGCGGAGGTGCGGCAAGAGCTCCAGGCTCTCATGGAAAAACATGAGAGTTTGGAGCGTGACTCGAAGACTCGAGAGTCCGAGCTCGCCTCGGCTCTTGAGAGTGCCAAAGCCGCTAAGGCCGAAGCCCAAAAAGCCCTCCAAGAAATTGAATCATTAAAGAAGATAGCGGCGGGTAAGTCATTCTTTATGCAAACAAGCATGTGAAAGTGAATTACCTATTACTTACCCGAATCTGGAGCTCTCCAGGAGCATTCGCAGATCTGCCCCGTAGTGTGTCTGATGCTGCTGCGTTCTACCGCACCAAGGAGGGGAGCTCGGCGGAGAAGGTGTTCTGGTCTTAGTATGCTGAGGCCGAACATCCGGTGCCCCTGAGCGACCAGATGAAGCAGCTGGTCGAGCTCCACAAGGTCGCCGAACAGGCCATGAAGGGCCTCATAGTTCGGCTGTGGCCATTGGAAGCCATGCACAGAGCTACTTCGGCTAGTGCGGCGGCTGGTGGACGCCGTCCATGGATTGAAGTCATCAAGCGCTCCGTCTGCATTGAAGGTGCCTGTCGGGCCTTGCCCGTGCTAAAGTGCACCGGGCAAGCTGGATGCGGAGAAGCTTGTGACGACGGGCCATCAAGGGCAAGGAGCATCGAAAGCCCGAAATGTACTATGAGGGCGTCCTGAAGGGTGCCCGCCGTATAGCGGGTGAATGCTCCAAAGATGTAATTTTGAATAGACTCGCATTTGTTATCCTGTACGCTGAAAACTTGTTCATATGCGCTAAGCAACGCTTGTGAATTTAAAATATTACCTTCATGCGGCCGTTTATCAAATTTGAGAGATGGCAAGTCGTTGGCTTCAGCCCCTATGCCACGAAAGTGCTGGGGTGTTCGGATAAACTTGAGCGCTCTTGTTCCCATTCTTGGGTCCTTCGAGGAGGCGCCAACGAACGAACAAGGCAAGCAGACTTATAGTGCTTGAACACTCTCACTTAGCCATAGAATTCTATAATTTTAAATTTCGTGAAGCCCCTAGTATTCGAAGACCGAGTTCGGGCGCTATCCACGCCTTGGCGGACAATGCCGACTCCTCGCTCTAAGCGGCATAAGTCTTTAGGGACCCAAAAACCTCTCGAACAGCGACCGGCTCTCGCCCTATCATGACGGTCAGTTTTAGCTTTCCACCGAGGTGCTCAACCCAGCTCAACCGGGCACAATCGCAGTGGTTCTCCCAGCTACCTTAGCCGATATCACGGAACGTAAGGTACCAAAACATGGGAGCCGGCAAACCCAACTATTGTCCCAAGACATGATTCGAGCCGATGCATATAATGCTATAAGTTCGGGTGCCGCACTTGTGAAAGTGTTCGGACTTATCACACCATACTTTTGGGGTACTTACGCCCCTGGTGTATTGGCCGTACCAAAGTGTACGGGTGCAACATGTCATGAAATGAACATATATATAGATAAAGAAAGGAGTGCAATAATAGGCAAAAGCTATGTATTGTTTATTCAAAAAGGTACTGCAATGGAAGCAGAACGATACAAATAGTGCGATAAGCAAGGGATGGGACTATTTAACATGTCCCTCTCCAGGGGTAAGCTGTGGGATGGTATGTAAAACAGGTATAATGCTCGTAGTAGAGACCACCTGGACACTTGACGTAGCTTTCTGCTTCCCTGGCTGTTGCATCGTGAGTTCGGCAATTCTAGTGCCGGACAGGACTTCTGGAAAACGGAGTCCTGAAAGTAAGAAAAAAGAAGAAAGAAAAAGAACGACGCAATCGGGAGCCCCTGGTGCGGTTAAGCCGCATTCTGGGCGTGCCGTGGTCGTACCCCTCTCCTTATGCCCATGGTATATCCAGAGCGTAGTTATGTACGCGTAGTACTGGCTTCGCAGTTTCACAAGGGCTGGGGTTGGGGCCGGATTGCTACGCGTGCTCGGATCGTGCCAGGCGGTCTTGTTGTAGGTTACTCCGGGCGCGCTTGACGGTGGTCAGACGTTTAATAGCCGGACTTGAGAATTGCTGTGAGAGGCTGCTTTGCACGTCCGCCGCGAGGGCTGCCGTGTGCTGCTCCGTTCGGAGAGAGCGTTCGGTGTTTCCATTGACCGTGATTACTCCTCGAGGGCCTGGCATCTTGAGCTTGAGGTATGCGTAGTGCGGCACTGCGTTGAACTTTGCAAATGCGGTTCGTCCAAGCAGTGCCTGATAGCCGCTGCGGAATGGGACTATGTCGAAGGTTAACACTTCGCTTCGGAAGTTATCCGGGGATCCGAAGACCACTTCGAGTGTAACTGAGCCTGTACAATTGGCCTCTACACCTGGTATGACGCCTTTAAAGGTCGTCTTTGTGGGTTTAATCCTTGAGGGGTCTATGCCCATTTTGTGCATTGTATCCTGATGAAGCAGGTTCAGGCTGCTACCGCCGTCCATCAGGACTCTAATGAGGTGAAATCCGTCGATGATTGGGTCCAGAACCAATGCGGCGAATCCGCCGTGGCGGATGCTAGTGGGGTGGTCCCTTCGATCAAAGGTGATCGGGCAGGAGGACCATGGGTTGAACTTGGGCGATCGCTCCATCGCATATACGCCCCTTAGTGCACGCTTCCGCTCCCTTTTGGGTATGTGGGTTGCGTATATCATGTTCACCGTCCGCACTTGTGGGGAAGCCCTTCGTCCTCTATTGTTCGGCGGGGGGCCTCCTCGCCATCGCTATGCAGCCCTTGTCATTGAGTTCGCATTTAACTTGTCTGCTTGTTTGAAGACCCAACAATCCCTGTTGGTGTGGTTGGCTGGTTTTTCGGGGGTGCCATGTATTTGGCACGAGCGATCGAGTATTCGGTCCAGATTGGACGGGCCCTGAGTATTTATTTTGAACGGCTTTTTCCGCTGACCATGTTTAGAGCCTCTGAATCCGGCTTTGACGCAGCGCTTGTGCTTGTTGCGACGCGACCTGCCATTGTTATCCTTGGTATCCAAACTACCAGGGTTTTTGGTCAAGTTGTTGCTACGAGCTAGCCAGCTGTCCTCTCCCGCGCAAAAGCGGGTGATGAGCGTTGTGAGGGCTGCCATGGATTTCGGCTTTTCCTGTCCTAGGTGCCGGGCCAGCCACTCATCCCGGATGTTATGTTTGAAGGCTGCAAGGGCCTCTGCATCTGGACAGTCAACGATTTGATTTTTCTTGGTTAGGAACCGTGTCCAGAATTGTCTGGCCTATTCTTCTGGCTGCTGAATTATGTGGCTGAGGTCATCGGCGTCTGGTGGTCGCACATATGTGCCCTGGAAGTTATCATGGAATGCGGCTTCCAGGCCCTCCCAACAACCAATTGATTCTGCTGGCAAGCTGTTAAGCCAATGCCGAGCTGGTCCTTTAAGCTTGAGTGGGAGGTATTTGATGGCGTGTAGATCATCGCCGCGGGCCATGTGGATATGGAGGAGGTAGTCCTCGATCCAAACCGCAGGATCTATTGTGCAATCGTATGATTCAATGTTTACGGTTTGAAACCCTCGGGATTTGATGATCCATCACTTAAATCATGAAGCACAAAGGTGTGTGGCGCCTCTGTATTGAGCTATATCATGACACAACTCAAATGAGCTTTGTCTACTGTGTTCGGCCCGGCCGGAATTGCTGTATCCGGCGTGACGGTTATCATCAGGTGTCGTGGGGCGCCCACGCGATCCGTAGACCGATCTTGTTTGCCTTGCCTTGTCCTCCAATATGTCTCGTAGGTCTGGCGCGTTTCCCCGTGCCTTGGTACTTTTCGAGCAACACCGGGGTGCGGCTTGAATGGAGGGCCTAGAGGCCTCTCTGTCGCGACCACGGGGTGGCCGGTCGGCCGCTTCATGCGCTGGTGATGTAGCTTTGGGTGCTGCTTCCTCTAATTGGCTTAGCAGCCTTCGTTTTGGGTATCTCTTGGAGGGGCGTTCGAGTTCATACTTGTAACGCCCTCGATGCGGCTATATCTCCCACGTGTCGAAGCACGACTTAGAGGCATAACCGCATTGAAAGCAATGTCGCAAGTGAGGTAATCTTCACACAACCCATGTAATACATAAGGGAAAGAGATACATAGTTGGCTTACAATCGCCACTTCACACAATACATGAGTAAAACATTACATCATACAGATACAATCAAGGTCTGACTACGGAACCAAAATAAAAGAAGACTACCCCAAATGCTACACAGATCCCCGATCGTCCCAACTGGGCTCCACTACTGATCAGCTGAAACGAAACAACACAATGCACAAAGTCTTCATCGAGCTCCTCCTTGAGCTCAGGTGCATCACCTGCACGGTTTCATCGGCACCTGCAAACTGGTTTTGGAAGTATCTGTGAGTCACGGGGACTCAGCAATCTCACACCCGCGAGATCAAGACTATTTAAGCTTAAAGGTAGGACAGGGTAGTGAGGTGGAGCTGCAGCAAGCGACTAGCATATATGGTGGCTAACAAACGCAAATGAGAGCGAGAAGAGAAGGCAAAAGCACGGTCGAACAACTATGATCAAGAAGTGATCCTAGAACAACCTACGTCAAGCATAACTCCAACACCGTGTTCACTTCCCGGACTCACGAGAAGAGACCATCACGGTTACACACGCGTTGGTGTATTTTAATTAAGATCAACTTCGGTTTTCTACAACCGACATTAACAAATTCCCATCTGCCACATAACATGCGGGCACGGCTTTGAAAGTTCAAAACCTGCAGGGTGTCCCAACTTAGCCCATGATAAGCTCTCGCGATCAACGAAGGATATTCCTTCTCCCGGAAGACCCGATCAGTCTCGGAATCCCGGCTACAAGACATTTCGACAGCAATAAAACAAGACCAGCAAAGCCGCCCGGATGTGCCGACAAATCCTGATAGGAGCTGCACATATCTCGGTCTCAGGGCACACCGGATGAGCAAGACGTCGGGTTGGCATAAACCCTGATTGCCCAGGGGCGCGGACATCGCTTCGGTTTGGACCAGCACTCAAAGGAGAACTGGCCCGGGCTAAAATAAAGATGACCCTCGGGCTCCGAAACCCAAGGGAAAAGGGGATAGGTGAGGTAAATGGTAAAACCAATGTTGGGCCTTCTTTGGAAAAGTCTTATTCAAAGCGAACTGTCAAGGGGTCCCATAAATCACCCGACCGCGTTAGGGACGCAAAATCCGGGAACATAATACCGATATGACGGAAACTAGGGCGGCAAGAGTGGAACAAAACACCAGCATAAGGCCGAGCCTTCCACCCTTTACCAAGTATATAGATGCATTAATTAAATAAGATGTATTGTGATATCCCAACAAGTAAACATGTTCCAACAAGGAACAACATCTCCATGTTCCAACAAGGAACAAACTTCATCTTCACCTGCAACTAACAACGCTATAAGAGGGGCTGAGCAAAGCGGTAACATAGCCAAACAACGGTTTGCTAGGAAAGGATGGTTAGAGGCTTGACATGGCAATGTGGGTGGCATGATAAGCAAGTGATAGGCATCGCAGCATAGGCATAGCAAAAGAGCGAGCAACTAGCAAGCAAAGATAGTAGTGATTTCGAGGGTATGGTCATCTTGCCTGAAATCCCGCAAGGAAGAAGAACGAATCCATGAAGAAGACAAACGGACGAGGTCGAATGAAATCTCACAACTCCGGAACGAAACCGAAGCTAACAAGAGAAGCAAACCGGAAACAAACAAACAACATGGTAAACAACCATCACTTAAACATGGCATGAGGCACAATCAGGTATGATGCATGTCCGGTTTAATGAGGCATGGCAAAGTGCACAAACAATCCTACAAATTAAGTGGAGCTCAATATGCAACGAGTTACATATTGACAAAACGCCACATCAATTATTTAGTTCTCTCCCGATTAGGTACTCAACAATATTAAATGTTATTAAACATGGCAAGAGGTGAAGCATATGAAACTACCTATTTAGGCAAGATTAAATGAGGCCGAAACAACGAACAACAATTCGGAAAATCCCCATGAGCATATTATGGATTTGGAACAGATCTGACCTAAAGCATATTTTAGAGTTGTTAAACATGCAAAGTAATGCTGCCATGTTAAACTAGGCATTTTCTACCCCATTTACATATATAATTTATTTAAATCCGAAGTTACGGTTATTTAGTTATGAAATAAATCATTTTAGCATGGCATTTAAGCAAATTAATGCAAACAACAATTTTAAACATTTAAATGTTGTTATCATGATCTGGGATGACATGTGCAAGTTTATGCAATTTTATGAAAACGTTAACATGAGCATTAAGAAGCATTGTGTCACCGTGGTGGAAGAAAGGGTGCCACGGCAACGAATCCGAAAATGATGCCACGGCAACATATCGGTTCCGACAGCTCATCGAGATGTCGGTGCAAAAGAAAGCGTGGCGTGAGCGAGTCATGCAAGATGGTGGGGTGATCCCGATTACGGGTTCCCACGGACGGTAGAATGGGAAAAGAGGGCATTGCAAGGATGATTCGATCACGGCGGTCGTCACGGGTTATACCTTCGGAACGTTCAAACGGGACGGGTCGAGTTTCGTAGAGGGAAGTAGACGTTCACGGGTCGTCGAGGGAAGTAGAGGAAGTAGTCGTTCTCGCGATGATCGCCGAGGGAAGTAGTGGTACACGGCGACGGTAGAGGAAGTAGTGTTTCACGTTCGTTTTCGAAGAGGTACTTGACGGGTCCGAATCCTTCGGGTTGTCGTGGTACTTGCGATCTCGCGATGGTAGTCGTTACACGGCGTAGGGAAGTAGACGTTCATGTTCGATGGTAGTGGTACATCTCGTCATCGGAAGTAGTTGTTCATGTCCCGTGGATGTTCGGGGTCCACGGGGTCTTCGAGGGTCGACGGTAGAGGTTCACGTTCGTTTTCGAAGATGTTCGGATCGACGGTAGCGGTACTTGAAGAATCCCGAAACGGACTTGGCGTCTTCGCGCGTAGGGTACTTGTCGTTATCCACCTCGGGTGTAGTCGTTCCCGTGTAGTCGAACTTGACGATCCGAGGGGGTTACTTGGCGCATCACCGTGTAGTCGATCTTGGCATCTCCGAAGGGGTACTTGGCGTTTCCGGGATCGGTGGGCGTGCACGTATGTAGGTGAACTCGACGGGTCAACAACCTCCTGGTACTTGGCGAAAAACCTGAAGATGGCCTTGACGCCCTGGTGTCTTGGCCTTGACGGAAGCGAGGAGGCGCGAGGAGAGGACCGGGAGGCCGCAGGGACGCCGGATCCATCCGGGAACGGGGCGGGACGAGCTGGGCGGCCCGGACTCGCCGGCCGGAGGGGCGAACGGGATCGAGGGCACGGCGGCCGGACTTGGCGCAGGGGGGCGCGAGGCCGAAGAGGAGCTGCACCATGGCGACGAGGAGGAGGTCGGGCGCAGGGGCGACGAGGGTGCACGGAGCTTCTGCTGGCGGCGAGGGTCGCCGGAACGGAGGGGAGGCGTCGCGAGGCAGGGGGCTGCAGTCCTCGGGCGGCAAGGAGGCACCCTGGAGGAGAGGACCCTGGGCGGCGGCGGCGACCGCGGCAGGGAGCGGTGGCGCGGCACCAAGGGCGGCGACGAGGAGGCCTGGTCGCGCGGAGGAGCGGCGGGGATCGGGTGCAGGTGCTCGAGAGATGGGGATCGGGGAATCGGGAGCGATGGGGAGGACGATGGGATCGGGCAGGGAGCGGCGCTTGGAGGAGGACGAGGGGAGATGGGGTCCTGGCGCCTAGGGTTAGAGGGGACCGGCTGGGCCATGGGCCTCAAGGGATTTGGTGGGCCGGCCTGGGTGGAGGAGAAAGGCCAGGGCCGGCTGGGCCCTCCCTCTCTCTTCTATCTTCTTAAGCAGAAAACAAATAAAGAGAAGAAAAGAAAGAGAGGGTTAGGGAAAGGACTTGCGGGCGCGGATAATTTTCCCGGACTCATAAAAATATGAGGAATTTAACAAAAATGGCCCGAGGATTTTTGGTGGAACTCCGGAAAATGATAGAATAATAATGGCAAGGTTTGGAGACCAAACTTGAAGTAGAAAGGGCATTGGAAATATTTTGCAAGTGTGTTAAGATCAATTCCAAATAAATGGAATAAATTATAATAGCTCCATAACTATTAGGAGGATATGTTATAAAGAGAAGTCACCATGTGAATCCCTCGGTTTAAATGGATCGAGAAATCCATGCAATTTATTTAGAAGAGTTTTAAAAATTAATGATATGATGGCATGATGACATGATGCAATGCAAGAGATGACATGAGCAATGCACAAACAAAACAAATCACACGACAAAACTCGGAAACCCTGGAAGGCACTTGAAGCTCCGGTCTTGGGGCGTCACAACACTCCACCACTACGAGAGGATCTCGTCCCGAGATCTAGGATGGCACCGGAGAAAAGCGGAAGAGGAAGAGGTAAAACAAAGTTGCTTCTTTGACAAACGAATGAAACCAATAAACCTTGAGAGGTTGAACAAAATGAAAGAAAGAGAACAATGAAGATGAAGAAAGTTGAAAACACTCTGTTAGAAAAGAGAAACAAGGGATACGACGAAAACCAAGAGGTTTAGTGATAAGATAAATACTGAAACCACTCCGGTTAAAACAAGATAGAGAAGAAATAAGAATGATATAATTTGGGCAGCACTCCGACTAAAAATGGAAGGAATTAGAATCATGAACTTGAGAAGATGGGATGATAGTTGATGAAATCAACAACACACTGCCTCCGGAACTATTGAAAGAATGGCACAAGGGGTAAGAAAGATTTCAGACAGCTCTCCGGTTGAGGAAGGAGGCAAAACGTGGTAAGATGAGAAAACTTGAATGGATGACACAACACTCCGGTTAAATGGATAAGCAAGAAAAGAACACGATCCTCACAAAACGAGGTGATTGGTGAAGAGAGCAACATCACAATGCCTCCGGAAACAAAGCATTATAGATAGAAAGTTGGAATGAATAGAACGAAGAATGAAACCAACATCTCCCACCATAAATGAATTTGAAAGAGCAATTACGAAGTTGGATTGAACGGAGTTGTTTGAAAAACAACAACGATAAGTATAAGCTTGTAGTGGGCTTATGAAAACATCTCAAAATTATGAGGTGAGCTTCTGCCACCAACGGAAACAATTGATTGGATTAAGATCAACAAGAAGATGAAAACTTCTTTCACCGAGAGGATAGGAGGAAAACTTGGATCATTGATAAGCACCATAATAGCAAATTCCCTTAGGGGAAGCTTTAGGTGAAATATAGCCCAAGATAACTCCAATGAAGAGATTGATGGATTTAAAATATATCATTCTTGACCAATCATGAAACACGAACTCAAATTGTCGAGAATGACATAACACCACCTCAAAAGATAAGGTAGAACAAATTGCACTTCGGAATGCAAGAAGAAGAATACTTGAACTCCTCAAAACAAAACATGTGTTGAGCACCATGCTTAATTTTTGAGTATAGCTTGACGGATCATAACTTCGAGAGAAACTTGAAGAACAATTGAAGAATGAAAAGAATCCTTGAGGAAGCACCATGTAGAGCCTCCATGAAGAACTCCGGTAAGAAAAGGATGATAACAGAAAGAGAAGTTGCAAATACAAGGTGAAACCTTGCAGTGATAAGATGAAGCTTTGAAATGATATAGCCGAGAAAACTTGGAACTCCGGAAAGAAAGATGAACAAATGAAATCAAGAATTTTGATGAACCTCCGGAATAAGGAATTGAATTTACTCGATGGAACAAGAATAAGAATTACATTATGCTGATCCTTCACCAATTAAATTGATGACAAGCAATGGATTTGGCCTACTACTTATTCTCGTTGAAAAATGATTACAGATAGAGATATAGCGCAACCTTGAGAAGGTATTGATGGAACCACCGGTGGGATTGAAACAACGAATAAATTGATGTGATAACAAAGGAAGTGAAATCTTGAACGGACCACCGTAAGAATTTAAAATGAACATAGCAAAGGCACAATTCACCGGAAAGAATTGGAAAACGAATAATGATGCTTGACAAAATTTAGATACATGAGAACGGAGAAATCATGAACTGATTAGAGGATATATCGACGATGCACCGGTGAGATTTGGAAAAAAACAAGAGTTGAACGCTTGAATGAATAATTCTGAAATGATGGGCTCTGGAGAATCAAACTGAAAAGACTCCTGAAATGCTCCGGGTGGGTTAAAAGAATTCTCACAATCAAAAACAATTATGAGAGGATGGCATCCAACTAGAACCATGAATCTTGAAGAGAAAGGAGCGAGATTTAAGAGAAACTCTTCTTCGGTCTTCAAAATTCGAGAATGACGACGAGAAACACCACCATGAATTGTTGAGGCACTCCGGAATGAAAATTAGAAAGGTTGAACCCACAATGAAAATAATGTGGAAGATCTTGGAGAAAGACATATGACTGATGACAATTCATTCTTACGTCAAGCTTCGAAAAGAATTTGGGAATAGCTCCGGGAAAATAATTGGAAGAGTCAGGTAAGATCCTGGGAAAAGACCTGTGGGTTAGGGCCCACTCAAAAGAACCACCGTTGAACAATTGTTTGAAATAGATATTGCACCGGTAGAAATAAATGTCTTGAATGAGATAACATCCTCAAAAGAACTTGAGTGAATTGAGAATGGAAACTAGAATCTTCTGAGATATCTTCAACACTCCGGAACAAATGAATAACGAGAAGTGGATGATTAAGAGATGCACCGACATGAGAAAGCATTTGAAATGATGAAAAGAATACGATCAACACTGAAAACTTGACTAAATCCACCGGAAAAGAAAATTAGAATGGAACAATGATAAGGTTGAAACTTCCTTAGCGTCTTCATGAGAAATCACCGGATAAAACAATAAAGGAAAAGAATGAAGAAACTTCACTCAATAAAATGGGTACTTGATTAAGAAATCTGAGTCCTTGAAGAAAAAGGGTGGGAGGGCGGGAAATCAAAACAACTTAGGTCGGATGAAACGAACACCGTTGAGAAAAAGCTTAGAATTGATCTTGCGAATGTTGGAATGATCGGATCCACTTGAAGAGAAGCACGCCGGTTGAGAAAAGAATTAACATGACGATCTCGATGATCTAGAAGGATTAGTATTCACATAGAAATATGAGAACACCATTTAGGAATGGTATGGATTCAACATTTGACTTCGAAGCAACTCGAATACCACAAATAAAACAAAACAAAGGATTTGGCTTGCAGAATAAGCCGGAACAAATACATATGATAGAGATTTACCCAATCCAATATCATGCATCCGTCGGAAAGATATTCTAGGAGCTACTTAAATTCCACCTATAAACTCCGAAACTTTCGGTTATGCAATCTGGTGTTGGGGATACAGGGACACAAAATATATCACCCAAACTAACAATACCTAGATCCATTTGTATCCATCCGTCAACACATAACCAAGAAACCTTCGAAATCGTGTACCTCGACCTTGAAAAACATCCGTTATACAAGTCATGGCAATACTCCCTTTTCGCCACAATCTCGGGCTATCGGGGTTATCTCACCAACAACTGCACAAAAGAGATTTCGATGTCGGTAAAAACTCGTATTCCGAATCTGCAACGATAAAATTGTGACGACAACACCTCGGAGCTCAACTCCCGGGACACTGCCACAACCCCTAAATGTCGAGGCACCAAGAACAATGTTCTCGTCACAAAACCATCGAACGATTCCAAGATACCCACGTGATCCTAAAAATTTTTTAGTGAAATTTGAGGAGAGAAAAGTCAAAACTCTACGTCGGGATGCCTCACCAGAGCGACGAAGGGACCGAGGAGTAAAAAGAATCTACTCTCCGATATATATAATCCTAAGACTCAAAACATTTTCCATTCTAGACTCAACAACGTCAACAAACAATCAAGTAGGGGCTCCTAAGTCGGGAAGGCTCGATACCAACTTGTAGCGCCCTCGATGCGGCTATATCTCCCACGTGTCGAAGCACGACTTAGAGGCATAACCGCATTGAAAGCAATGTCGCAAGTGAGGTAATCTTCACACAACCCATGTAATACATAAGGAAAGAGATACATAGTTGGCTTACAATCGCCACTTCACACAATACATGAGTAAAACATTACATCATACAGATACAATCAAGGTCCGACTACGGAACCAAAATAAAAGAAGACTACCCCAAATGCTACACAGATCCCGATCGTCCCAACTGGCTCCACTCTTGATCAGCTGAAACGAAACAACACAATGCACAAAGTCTTCATCGAGCTCCTCCTTGAGCTCAGGTGCATCACCTGCGGTTTCATCGGCACCGCAAACTGGTTTTGAAGTATCTGTGAGTCACGGGACTCAGCAATCTCACACCCGCGAGATCAAGACTATTTAAGCTTAAAGGTAGGACAGGGTAGTGAGGTGGAGCTGCAGCAAGCGACTAGCATATATGGTGGCTAACAAACGCAAATGAGAGCGAGAAGAGAAGGCAAAAGCACGGTCGAACAACTATGATCAAGAAGTGATCCTAGAACAACCTACGTCAAGCATAACTCCAACACCGTGTTCACTTCCCGGACTCCGCGAGAAGAGACCATCACGGTTACACACGCGTTGGTGTATTTTAATTAAGATCAACTTCGGTTTTCTACAACCGGACATTAACAAATTCCCATCTGCCACATAACATGGGCACGGCTTTCGAAAGTTCAAAACCCTGCAGGGGTGTCCCAACTTAGCCCATGATAAGCTCTCGCGATCAACGAAGGATATTCCTTCTCCCCGGGAAGACCCGATCAGTCTCGGAATCCCGGCTACAAGACATTTCGACAGCAATAAAACAAGACCAGCAAAGCCGCCCGGATGTGCCGACAAATCCTGATAGGAGCTGCACATATCTCGGTCTCAGGGCACACCGGATGAGCAAGACGTCGGGTTGGCATAAACCCTGATTGCCCAGGGGGCGCCGGACATCGCTCGGTTTGGACCAGCACTCAAAGGAGAACTGGCCCGGGGCTAAAATAAAGATGACCCTCGGGCTCCGGAAACCCAAGGGAAAAAGGGGATAGGTGAGGTAAATGGTAAAACCAATGTTGGGCCTTGCTGGAAAAGTCTTATTCAAAGCGAACTGTCAAGGGGGTCCCATAAATCACCCGACCGCGTTAGGGACGCAAAATCCGGGAACATAATACCGATATGACGGAAACTAGGGCGGCAAGAGTGGAACAAAACACCAGGCATAAGGCCGAGCCTTCCACCCTTTACCAAGTATATAGATGCATTAATTAAATAAGATGTATTGTGATATCCCAACAAGTAAACATGTTCCAACAAGGAACAACATCTCCATGTTCAACAAGGAACAAACTTCATCTTCACCGCAACTAACAACACTATAAGAGGGCTGAGCAAAGCGGTAACATAGCCAAACAACGGTTTGCTAGGAAAGGATGGTTAGAGGCTTGACATGGCAATGTGGGTGGCATGATAAGCAAGTGATAGGCATCGCAGCATAGGCATAGCAAAAGAGCGAGCAACTAGCAAGCAAAGATAGTAGTGATTTCGAGGGTATGGTCATCTTGCCTGAAATCCCGCAAGGAAGAAGAAAGAATCCATGAAGAAGACAAACGGACGAGGTCGAATGAAATCTCACAACTCCGGAACGAAACCGAAGCTAACAAGAGAAGCAAACCGGAAACAAACAAACAACATGGTAAACAACCATCACTTAAACATGGCATGAGGCACAATCAGGTATGATGCATGTCCGGTTTAATGAGGCATGGCAAAGTGCACAAACAATCCTACAAATTAAGTGGAGCTCAATATGCAACGAGTTACATATTGACAAAACGCCACATCAATTATTTAGTTCTCTCCCGATTAGGTACTCAACAATATTAAATGTTATTAAACATGGCAAGAGGTGAAGCATATGAAACTACCTATTTAGGCAAGATTAAATGAGGCCGGAAACAACGAACAACAATTCCGGAAAATCCCCATGAGCATATTATGGATTTGGAACAGATCTGACCTAAAGCATATTTTAGAGTTGTTAAACATGCAAAGTAATGCTGCCATGTTAAACTAGGCATTTTTCTACCCCATTTACATATATAATTTATTTAAATCCGAGTTACGGTTATTTAGTTATGAAATAAATCATTTTAGCATGGCATTTAAGCAAATTAATGCAAACAACAATTTTAAACATTTAAATGTTGTTATCATGATGCGGATGACATGTGCAAGTTTATGCAATTTTATGAAAACGTTAACATGAGAATTAAGAAGCATTGTGTCACCGTGGTGGAAGAAAGGGGTGCCACGGCAACGAATCCGAAAATGATGCCACGGCAACATATCGGTTCCGACAGCTCATCGAGATGTCGGTGCAAAAGAAAGCGTGAGCGTGAGCGAGTCATGCAAGATGGTGGGGTGATCCCGATTACCGGGTTCCCACGGGACGGTAGAATGGGAAAAGAGGGGCATTGCAAGGATGATTCGATCACGGCGGTCGTCACGGGTTATACCTTCGGAACGTTCAAACGGGACGGGTCGAGTTTCGTAGAGGGAAGTAGACGTTCACGGGTCGTCGAGGGAAGTAGAGGAAGTAGTCGTTCTCGCGATGATCGCCGAGGGAAGTAGTGGTACACGGCGACGGTAGAGGAAGTAGTGTTTCACGTTCGTTTTCGAAGAGGTACTTGACGGGTCCGAATCCCTTCGGGGTTGTCGTGGTACTTGCGATCTCGCGATGGTAGTCGTACACGGCGTAGGGGAAGTAGACGTTCATGTTCGATGGTAGTGGTACATCTCGTCATCGGAAGTAGTTGTTCATGTCCCGTGGATGTTCGGGGTCCACGGGGTCTTCGAGGGTCGACGGTAGAGGTTCACGTTCGTTTTCGAAGATGTTCGGATCGACGGTAGCGGTACTTGAAGAATCCCGAAACGGACTTGGCGTCTTCGCGTGTAGGGGTACTTGTCGTTATCCACCTCGGGTGTAGTCGTTCCCGTGTAGTCGAACTTGACGATCCGAGGGGGTTACTTGGCGCATCACCGTGTAGTCGATCTTGGCATCTCCGAAGGGGTACTTGGCGTTTCCGGGATCGGTGGGCGTGCACGTATGTAGGTGAACTCGACGGGTCAACAACCTCCTGGTACTTGGCGAAAAACCTGAAGATGGCCTTGACGCCCCTGGTGTCTTCGGCCTTGACGTGAAGCAGGGAGGCGCGAGGAGAGGACCGGGAGGCCGCAGGGACGCCGGATCCATCCGGGAACGGGGCGGGACGAGCTGGGCGGCCCGGACTCGCCGGCCGGAGGGGCGAACGGGATCGAGGGCACGGCGGCCGGACTTGGCGCAGGGGGGCGCGAGGCCGAAGAGGAGCTGCACCATGGCGACGAGGAGGAGGTCGGGCGCAGGGGCGACGAGGGTGCACGGAGCTTCTGCTGGCGGCGAGGGTCGCCGGAACGGAGGGGAGGCGTCGCGAGGCAGGGGCTGCAGTCCTCGGGCGGCAAGGAGGCACCTGGAGGAGAGGACCTGGCGCGGCGGCGGCGATCATGGGGGGAGCGGTGGCGCGGCACCAAGGGCGGCGACGAGGAGGCCTGGTCGCGCGGAGGAGCGGCGGGGATCGGGTGCAGGTGCTCGAGAGATGGGGATCGGGGAATCGGGAGCGATGGGGAGGACGATGGGATCGGGCAGGGAGCGGCGCTTGGAGGAGGACGACGGGAGATGGGGTCCTGGCGCCTAGGGTTAGAGGGGACCGGCTGGGCCATGGGCCTCAAGGGATTTGGTGGGCCGGCCTGGGTGGAGGAGAAAGGCCAGGGCCGGCTGGGCTCTCCCTCTCTCTTCTATCTTCTTAAGCAGAAAACAAATAAAGAGAAGAAAAGAAAGAGAGGGTTAGGGAAAGGACTTGCGGGCGCGGATAATTTTCCCGGACTCATAAAAATATGAGGAATTTAACAAAAATGGCCCGAGGATTTTTGGTGGAACTCCGGAAAATGATAGAATAATAATGGCAAGGTTTGGAGACCAAACTTGAAGTAGAAAGGGCATTGGAAATATTTTGCAAGTGTGTTAAGATCAATTCCAAATAAATGGAATAAATTATAATAGCTCCATAACTATTAGGAGGATATGTTATAAAGAGAAGTCACCATGTGAATCCCTCGGTTTAAATGGATCGAGAAATCCATGCAATTTATTTAGAAGAGTTTTAAAAATTAATGATATGATGGCATGATGACATGATGCAATGCAAGAGATGACATGAGCAATGCACAAACAAAACAAATCACACGACAAAACTCGGAAACCCTGGAAGGCACTTGAAGCTCCGGTCTTGGGGCGTCACAATACTCTTCAGCTGCAAGGACTTCAGTCCATCTGTCAGCTAGCAAGTCTTGGTCAGCTCTAAGCAGTTACTGCTTTTTCTTGAGGCTGCTTGCCGTGGCCATAATCCTGCGTTTGAAACGCTCCTGTTCGGCGGGATCCTCAGGCACGACAAATTCGTCGTCGTCGAGGCTTGCCTCATCTTCGGAGGGAGGCATATAATTATTGTCCTCCACCTCCCTGTCTGCCGCTCTATCATGAGGGCTAGCTTCTCCCTCCTCCTGTGCTGAATCCTGCTGGAGGGGGTTGTCTTCGGCACTATCCGGGGTGTTATTATCTCCCATGCTGGAATCACCGTTTTTGCTGTGGAGGGATTTAGAGTGGCGCCACTGACGTCGGCGCTTGGGCTGTTTCTTGGAGGGGTCATCCTCCGTTGTTCCATCGCCGTTCCCATCTTTTGGGATGTCCACCATGTATATGTCGTATGACGAGGTGGCCTTCCAGTGCCCTGTAGGCGCTGGTTCTTGGTCGCTCTCGACATCGCCGTCCATACCGTCGATGTCTTGAATAGAAGTCGAGCATGTCGGTTAAATCATCGACAGTGGCTACAAAGTGGGTGGTGGGTGGGAGTTGAATTTCTTCGTCGTCCGCATCCCAACCTTCCTGACCATAGTCCGGCCAGGGCTCTCCTGATAAAGAGAGAGACTTTAGTTAATTCAGGATGTCGCCAAAGGGCGAGTGCTGAAAGATGTCCGCGGCAGTGAACTCCATGACCGGCGCCCAGTCAGATTCGATAAAGAGAGAGACTTTAGTTAATCGGATCCCAACCTTCCTGACCGTAGTCCGGCCAGGGCTCTCCTGATAAAGAGAGAGACTTTAGTTAATTCAGGATGTCGCCAAAGGGCGAGTGCTGAAAGATGTCTGCGGCAGTGAACTCCATGACTGGCGCCCAATCGGATTCGATTGGCAGGGGCGTGGAGGGTTCAGAGTCCGGAGAGGAGTCCGGCACCTTGGAGTCACAGTCTTCGCAAAGGACAGGGATGGAGTTCGGCTCAATCACCGTAGAGATCGTAGCCCCCGAGGCGGTGTCCAACCACTCATCCTCGATCGACGGAGTCGGCTCCGAGCTAAGGGTCGGAGCGGACGCTGGTGCGGCCTCCGTGGCAATCGCTCGCGGCGAGCTAGATCGTGCCCATCAAGACAGTGCGGCGCGCTTGGCTGTGGCTCAAATCCGTTGAAGATCAAGTCTCCGCGGATGTCGGCCGTGTAGTTCAAAATCCCAAATCTGACCTGACGGCCAGGGGCATAGCTTTCGATCTGCTCCAGATGGCCAAGTGAATTGGCCCGCAGTGCAAAGTCGCCGAACACAAAGATCTGTCCGGGGAGAAAAGTCTCACCCTGGACCACGTCGTTGTTGATGATCGAAGGAGCCATCGGGCCTAAAGATGACGACACAGAGGAACTCTCAATGAAAGCACCAATGTCGGTGTCAAAACCGGCGGATCTCGGGTAGGGGGTCCCGAACTGTGCGTCTAGGAGAATGGTAACAGGAGACAAGGGACACGATGTTTTTACCCAGGTTCGGGCCCTCTCGATGGAGGTAAAACCCTACTCCTGCTTGATTAATATTGATGATATGGGTAGTACAAGAGTAGACCTACCACGAGATCAGAGAGGCTAAACCCTAGAAGCTAGCCTATGGTATGATTGTTGTTCGTCCTCTTTAACTAAAACCCTCCGGTTTATATAGACACCGGATAGGGTTAGGGTTACACGAGTCGGTTACAATGGTAGGAGATCTACATATCCGTATCGCCAAGCTTGCCTTCCACGCCAAGGAAAGTCCCATCCGGACACGGGACGAAGTCTTCAATCTTGTATCTTCATAATCCAGGAGTCTGGCCAATGGTGATAGTTCGGCTATCCGGACACCCCCTAATCCAGGACTCCCTCAATATCTATTCCAAGGAGTTATGCCTACATAAAAATTGCAAAGAAGAACGGAAGTAGATTGCTTCCTAGTAGATCTATTTTGAGCATTGCAAATTCTGTACCAAGCATCTTTTAGATTTTCTCCTTCCCTTTGTTTAAAATTAAGAACTTCATTCTCAGGAGACAAAGGGGTAGATAAAGGACTGGCCATGACGGTGAAACAAGCGATCTAACACAAGAGGAAATGCAAATGGAAAGAGAGGGCGAATAAAACGGCAAGGGTGAAGTCGGGAAGAGGAAAATGAGAGGCAAATGGAAAATAATGTAATGCGAGGGATAAGAGTTTGTGATGGGTACTTGGTATGTCTTGACTTGTGCGTAGACTCCCCGGCAACGGCGCCAGAAACCCTTCTTGCTACCTCTTGAGCATGCGTTGGTTTTCCCTTGAAGAGGAAAGGGTGATGCAGCAAAGTAGCGTAAGTATTTCCCTCAGTTTTTTAGAACCAAGGTATCAATCCACTAGGAGGCCACACACAAGTCCCTCGTACCTACACAAACAAATAAGAACCTTGCAACCAACACGATAAAGGGGTTGTCAATCCCTTCACGACCACTTGCAAAAGTGAGATCTGATAGAGGTGATAAGATAATATTTTTGGTATTTTTATGATAAAGATTGAAAGTAAAGACTGCAAAATAAGCGACGACTAAAATAGCTAGTTGACGGGAGATTAATATGATGAAAGATAGACCCGGGGACCATAGGTTTCACTAGTGTCTTATCTCAAGATAGCATAAGTATTACGGTGGGTGAACAAATTACCGTCGAGCAATTGATAGAATAGTGCATAATTATGAGAATATCTAGGCATGATCATGTATATAGGCATCACGTCCGCGACAAGTAGACCGAAACGATTCTGCATCTACTACAATTACTCCACACATCGACCGCTATCCAGCATGCATCTAGAGTATTAAGTTCATAAGAATAGAGTAACGCATTAGGCAAGATGACATGATGTAGAGGGATAAACTAAAGCAATATGATATAAACCCCATCTTTTTATCCTCGATGGCAACAATACAATACGTGTCGTTTCCCCTTCTGTCACTGGGATCGAGCACCGCATGATTGAACCCAAAGCTAAGCACTTCTCCCATTGCAAGAAAGATCAATCTAGTAGGACAAACCAAACAGATAATTCGAAGAGACTTGCTAAGATATCAAATCATACATAAAAGAATTCAGAGGAGAATCAAATATTGTTCATAGATAATCTTGATCATAAACCCACAATTCATCGGATCTCGACAAACACACCGCAAAAAGAGTTACATCAAATAGATCTCCAAGAAGAACGAGGAGAACTTTGTATTGAGATCCAAAAAGAGAGAAGAATCCATCTAGCTAATAACTATGGACCCGAAGGTCTGACGTAAACTACTCACACATCATCGGAGAGGCTATGGTGTTGATGTAGAAGCCCTCCATGGTTGATTCCCCCTCCGGCGGAGCGCCAGAAAAGGCCCCAAGATGGGATCTCATGGGTATAGAGAGTTGCGGCAGTGGAAATAGGGTTTCGTGGTGCTCCTGGATGTTTTCGGGGTATATGAGTATATATAGGCGAAGGAAGTCAGTCACGGGAGCCACGAGGGGACCACGAGGGTGGGGGCACGCCTCCCTGCCTCATGGCATCCTCGTTCGTTTCTTGACGTCCACTCCAAGTCCTACGGATCATGTTTGTTCCAAAAATCACGCTCCCGAAGGTTTCATTCCGTTTGGATTCTGTTTGATATTCCTTTTCTGCGAAACACTGAAATAGGCAAAAAAAACAGCAATTTGCACTGGGCCTTGGGTTAGTAGGTTAGTCCCAAAAATAATATAGAAGTGTATAATAAAGCCCATTAAACATCCAAAACAAAATATATAATAGAATGGAACAATAAAAAATTATAGATACGTTGGAGATGTATCAAGCATCCCCAAGCTTAATTCCTGCTCGTCCTCGAGTAGGTAAATGATAAAAACAGAATTTTTTATGTGGAATGCTTCCTAGCATATTCTTCAATGTAATTTTCTTTATTGTGGCATGAATGTTCGGATCCAAAAGATTCAAGATAAAAGTTTAATATTGACATAAAAATAAAAAAAACTTCAAGCATACTAATTAAGCAATTATGTCTTCTCAAAATAACATGGCCAAAGAAAGTTAATCCCTACAAAATCATATAGTTTGGTCATGCTCCATTTTCGTCACACAAGAATGCTCTCATCATGCACAACCCCGATGACAAGCCAATCAATTGTTTCGTACTTTAGTAATCTCAAACTTTTTTCAACTTTCACGCAATACATGAGCTTGAGCCATGGACATAGCACTATGGGTGGAATAGAGTATGATGACGGGGGTTATGTGCAGAAAAAAAGGAGAAAGTCTCACATTGACGCGGCTAATCAATGGGCTAGGGTGATGCCCATCAATTGATGTCAATGCAAGGAGTAGGGATTGCCATGCAACAGATGCACTAGAGCTATAAATGTATGAAAGCTCAACAAAACAAACTAAGTGGGTGTGCATCCAACTTGCTTGATCATGAAGACCCAGGGGGCAGGCGCGCCTCCCTGCCTCGTGGCCTCCTCGTTCATTTCTTGACGTCCTCTCCAAGTCCTATGGATCACGTTTGTTCTCCCGAACGTTTCATTCCGTTTGGATTCCGTTTGATATTCCTTTTCTGCGAAACACTGAAATAGGCAAAAAAACAGCAATTTGCACTGGGCCTTGGGTTAGTAGGTTAGTCCCAAAAATAATATAGAAGTGTATAATAAAGCCCGTTAAACATCCAAAACAGAATATATAATAGCATGGAACAATAAAAAATTATAGATACGTTGGAGACGTATCAAGCATCCCCAAGCTTAATTCATGCTCGTCCTTGAGTAGGTAAATGATAAAAACAGAATTTGTGATGTGGAATGCTTCCTAGCATATTCTTCAATGTAATTTTCTTTATTGTGTCATGAATGTTCAGATCCGAAAGATTCAATATAAAAGTTTAATATTGACATAAAAATAATAATACTTCAAGCATACTAACTAAGCAATTATGTCTCCTCAAAATAACATGGCCAAAGAAAGGTCATCCCTACAAAATCATATAGTTTGGTCATGCTCCATTTTCGTCACACAAGAATGCTCTCATCATGCACAACCCCGATGACAAGCCAAGCAATTGTTTCATACTTTAGTAATCTCAAACTTTTTTGAACTTTTCACGCAATACATGAGCGTGAGCCATGGATATAGCACTATGGATGGAATAGAGTACGATGATGGGGGTTATGTGGAGAAAACAAAAAAGGAGAAAGTCTCACATTGACCCGGCTAATCAATGGGCTAGGGTGATGCCCATCAATTGATGTCAATGCAAGGAGTAGGGATTGCCATGCAACGGGTGCACTAGAGCTATAAATGTATGAAAGCTCAACAAAACAAACTAAGTGGGTGTGCATCCAACTTGCTTGCTCACGAAGACCCAGGGGGGCAGGCGCGCCTCCCTGCCTCGTGACCTCCTCGTTCGTTTCTTGACGTCCACTCCAAGTCCTATGGATCACGTTTATTCCAAAACTCACGCTCCCGAAGGTTTCATTTTGTTTGGATTCAGTTTGATATTCCTTTTCGTCGAAACACTGAAATAGGCAAAAAAACATCAATTTGCACTAGGCCTTGGGTTAGTAGGTTAGTCCCGAAAATAATATAAAAGTGTATAATAAAGCCCATTAAACATCCAAAACAGAATATATAATAGCATGGAACAATCAAAATTTATAGATACGTTGGAGACGTATCAGTGGGCTGATAAGCTCCAGCGTGCCACCGACGAGGAACTCTGGTGGGAGCCCAACGAAATGAAAAGAACGTTCGCGCTCGTCCTCCAGCAAGAGGTGGATCGATAAGTCAAGCGCTGCGAGGCAGAGGAGGCGGAGTACTGCCTCCGCACTGGGAAGACGCCGCACACCAGGGAGCTGCTGGCAAGGGGCTGCCGGAATACTGGCCCCAGGAGGGATTATTAGTTTTACTATTGTTCGTTTTCAATTTTATGCATTGTACCTAGTAGTTAAGTATCATCACGTATATGTGATGATATTATATATATATTCTGTGACGAACTAATGAACAATTAAAATATATATATATATATATATATATATATATATATATATATATATATGAATTCCATTTTATATATGTTTTATATACTAATTTGAATCTAGTTGTTATGATCCACATATACAGAGTGGAAAGCGTATATACACACATTGAAACAGAACATATAAGAATGGAAAACATAGTACACAAATTGAAACAGAGGAATAAACAGAGCAATACTATGATTGCTGTGAATACATAGCTATCCACGTCGAAACGACTCAACAAAATAAAACGTGTCCATGAGACCATGACCAGCAGCCCTTGCCTATGGTAACTCTTGGCTCTACCTGAACTCGTGCAGGCGTTCGTCCAAGCGGTCGACACGCCCGCGGTACATTTGGAGCGCGATCTTGAGCTCCAAGTTGGCTATTTCATCGGAGATCACTAGCTCGAGGATGTGGCGGCCATGTTCCTCTACTGCGCCCGGGTGGACACCTGGGCTAAGGACGTCGTCGAGCCTACCGACCAGCGCGTTGGCATCGAGCGGGCAACGGACAAGGCGAACGGCCTGACCCATACGAACGGCGCGGCGGGCGTCTGGTGCAAGTACGGTGCAGCCGGCCTCTGGTGCAAGTACGACATAGAGGGCCTCTACCCACTCCTGGCGAGGAATGGGGGTACTGACGGGACGTGTACCCAGCTGCGACGCCGTGTCGACAGCAGGCAAGCGCCGATAGATCCGCTCTTGCTGTGCAGCATGCCGCGCCTCTCGCTCTGCGGCGCTCCAATGGTCTCGCCGTGCGGCGAGCCGCAGCCTATCAGTGCGGACGCGCCTAGCTTGCTCTGTGGCGTGCCATCGATCATGTTGTGCAGCGAGCTGCAGCCTGTCGTCCCTGACATGCCAATCTTGATCCGCGGCGCTCAAGCGCCATGCGTCAATGGTCTGCTCAACCCTGGCGATGACACGCATCACGGCGTCGTCCATCGTGTTGCTGGGGAGCACCTCGGCCTTGATGGGCTGTGGCGCCTGCTCGTTTTCCTCGTCAACGAGGTTGATGGCAGAGGCGGCGCTTTGGTGGGTTGGCATGCTTGGAAAAGGAGGGTGTGCTACAGGCTGCGCTTGTCACCTCCGTGCATCGCACGCCGCCTAGGTTTATGTGCAATGTCGCTGGGTGGCGGGAAATAGGTGAGGAAATGGCGGAAAACGGTGGCGTGTTCATAAAACGCCATCAATTAATGGAAACTTAGCATAGAAGGAATATCGAGCTAGCACAAGAAGTAGATGATGGTCAGATGATCGTTTATCCTAGTTAATTATGCATGTAATAGTTTACTTTGGTGTGTGGAAATGTGATGTGTGTGTTAGCCACCTATGTAATTGGATGTTTGCCGCGTATTACACACATCTTGTTTATGTGAAACGTTTTTGTTCTCTTGGCTCAACACAAAAAGTTTATCGGAATGAATTGTATGCCCTCCATTGCACACACCCTGATCTGGTTGAACCATTTCTGTTGCGTTGCCTAATCGAAAACAGTTCATCTGAGTGAACCGTATGTCGTATATCACACACACCTTGATCTGGCTGACCGTTTCTTTTGTGTCGCCTAACCACAAACAATTCATTCGAGTGAAGCGTATGCTGTATATCGCACACACCTTCATCTGGATGCCCGTTGCTTTTGTTCATCCTCATAGCACATAGTTCATTGAACTGAACCGTATGCCCTGCATCGCACATGCAACTAAAATCTGAACCGTGTTTGATGCATCCGTGATCGCAAACGTTTTGCACCTTTTGACGGTTTTTTACACCATGATTTGCGATTATTGCATCACACACAGTTTCATCGAAGGGTCTCTAATCGTAGTGTCGCGCTAGCAGTATCCTGCAGTAGTGTGGTCCAAAAAAATCCACAAAAAGTTTCACTGCGTTTGGACTCCGTTCGGTATTGACTTCCTATGATGTAAAAAACATGTAGAAAACAACAACTGGCACTTGGCACTATGTCAATAAGTTAGTACCAAAAAATGATATAAAATGATTATAAAACATCCAAGAATGATAATATAACAACATGGAACAATAAAAAATTATAGATACATTGGAGACGTATCAGCATCCCCAAACTTAATTCCTGCTCGTCCTCGAGTAGGTAAAAGATAAAAATGGAATTTTTTATGTGGAATGCATATATTTTTTTATTTGTAGGAATTTTATATGGTTCAAAGAAATAGCCTATTTTTGACATGAGAACTTTAATACTCAAGAATACCAGTCTTTCAAAATATCAATGCTAAAATAAGTTATCCCTAGCCCATCATGCTCAATCATTGATCCATTCATGAAACACACTCGTATATTAGCTACACCCAATGCTCAAGTACGATCATAGTGCCCCCTAGTTGTTGCTTTATAAGAGAAGATGGAGACTCAAATTAAAAATAAAAATTGCATAAATTAAAAGAAAGGCCCTTCATGGAGGGAAGTAGGGATTTGTAGAGGTGCCAGAGTTCAAAGCAAAATTTGAGAGATAAAAACATTTTGAGAGGCATACTTTTCCCACCAACGAAAACGACTTAGATCTCCCAACACTTTCCATGCTAGATATATCATAGGCGGTTCCCAAACAGAAAATAAAGTTAACTCCTCTTTCAACCATAATTTCACTTTCCATGGCTAACCGTATCCACGGGTGCCCTCCATACCAACACTTTCCAAGGAATTTATTATTTGACAACATAAAGTAAATTCATTTTTTAATTTCGGGACTGGGCATCCCTAATACCTTTGCCTTACTCTTGTGCAATGAAAAGTGAATAAACACTCATCGTGAGAATAACACATCTATCATGGAAAATATTGGCCACCCCTCACCGCCTCGCGAGCGGTACTAGCACACAAAAGAGAAATTTATTTTGAGAATTAGAGATGGCACATACAAATTTGCTTAGAACGGCAAAAGAATACTGCATATAGGTAGGTATAGTGGACTCATGTGGCAAAACTGGTTCAAAGGATTTTGGATGCACAAGTAGTGATCATACTTAGTGCAAAATGAAGGCTAGCAAAAGATTGAGAAGTGACCAACCAACAAACGAATCATCTCATAAGCGAGCGTTAAGAATAACTAACACCGAATAATGCACCACAAGTAGGATGTAATTTCATTGCATAATTATTGACTCTCGTGCTTGCATAGGGAATCACAAACCTTAACACTGATATTCTTACTAAAGCATAATTACTCATCAACATGACTCACATATCGCATCATCATATCTCAAAACTATTACAAGGAATCAAGTTATTTTGTCCAATGATCTTCATGAATGTTTTTATTATATCCTTCTTGGATATCTATCACTTTGGAAATAATTTTCATGTGTTGCTTTTGATAAGTTCAAACAAATATAAGTGAAGATCATGAGCATAATTTTTATTTCTCTCAAATTAATTTAAGTGAAGGAAGAGAGAATTTCTTGAAAATTTTACTAACTCTCAAATAAATCTAAGTGAAGCAAGAGAGCATTTCTTCAAAAACACTAAAGCACACTATGCTCAAAAAGATATAAGTGAAGCACTAGAGCAATTCCATAGCTCATAAAGATTTAAGTGAAGCGTTGAGCGAAATTCTAACAAGTCATGGCATAATTTTGGATCTCTCAAATAGGTGTGTCCAGCAAGGAATCAAGACTAAAAACAAAAGGCAAATCAAGCAAAGACTTATATCATACAAGACGCTCCAAGCAAAACTCATAGTATGTGACAAATAAAAATATAGCTTCGAGTAAAATACAGATGGTCGTTAAAAGAAAGAGGGGATGCCACTCGGGGCATCCCCAAGCTTGGTTGGTTGCTTCTCTTTGGATAATAGCTTGGGATGCCATGGGCATCCCCAAGCTTAGGCTCTTCTTACTCCTTATTCCTTCATCCATCATAACATCACCCAAAACTTGAAAACTTCATGTGGGGACCGATTCTCTGGGTATTAATTCCCAGAAAATGGCCCTTGTGCTCATCAGCCCCAGGATTACTATTAGCTGATGAGGCACCAACTTGATACAGAAACTCCAAGCAAAACACAAAAAAATATGTGGTACAAGACCATTCTGGTCTGTGAGTACAACAAATGGTTTCTAGCGGTTGATGGCGGAAGCGGGTTGTAAATCATCAGTGTCTATGGGACTCCATTTCCCACGGGAACAGCTGACCAGGTTAACTCCTATCTTCGCGAGGCTGCTATCACCGTTGCTTAGGTTCCGGGGCTGTCAACACGGTCGCTCCTTTCCAAGAGGGAATCTGGCCAAGACAATAGCGAGGACAAGCCAGTGAGTACTTTGAATGTACTCGCAAACATTATGAACACGGAAATAATATAACAACGATGTTCCGAAATATTTATGCTCATGACGCCAGTCACAAAAGGTATATGAATCTGTGATGCATGTAAGCAAGTTATTTGTGAAAATGCAATAACATAGCAATAATAAAAGGCACCAAGCGGGCGTCTGAAGCAACGCCACATAAAGGGCTTATAAAAGAAATGCCACGGTCGTCCGTCTGAGCGACACCACATAAAGGGCTTTAAAAGAAATGCCACAGTCGGGCGTCTGAGCGACACCACATAAAGGGCTTTAAAAGAAATGCCACAGTCGGGCGTCTGAGCGACACCACATAAAGGGCTTTAAAAGAAATGCCACGATCGAGGCGTCGAGCGACACCACATAAAGGGCTTTAAAAGAAATGCCACGGTCAAGGCGTCTGAGCGAAACCACATAAAGGGCTTTAAAAGAAATGCCACGATCAAGGCGTCGAGCGACACCACATAAAGGGCTTTAAAAGAAATGCCACGGTCAGGCGTCTGAGCGACACCACATAAAGGGCTTTAAACAAATGCCACAGTCGGGCGTCTGAGCGACACCACATAAAGGGCTTTAAAAGAAATGCCACAGTCGGGCGTCTGAGCGACACCACATAAAGGGCTTTAAAAGAAAAACAATCATAGTGAATATCCAGGAGGTAGGACCGTCCCAGGGATATTCGATAATACCAATAATATCACGGGTTAGTCCACAACAAAATAATAATCATCATTACCACATGTCGCAAGTCGTAATATCTGTTCGGATTTAACAGTTTCACCTCCGAAGACCGACACTAAGACCGACACTTGACCCATCCCAGACTGTAATCCTTAACCATGGACACGGCTATTCGAATAGGTTTAATCTCTGCAGAGGGTGTACTCTTTACCCACGAGTAACGGATTCCTTTAGTCCATCGGGACTAATTCCGTCTACGGTCTTTTTGTTGAAAACACACCTAACTTGCACACACCAGCTTAACTCACACGTGTCTGGAATCACCCATGACACCTGTCAAGCAAACTCTAAGTGGGGAGGCTACAACCTCACGTAGCATGGGATCAAATTTATATTGCGCGCTCTAAGGGGTGGCCTTCCCTCTCGGTCTCAACCGGAAACAACCATGCCCCCGGACCAGGTGGTCTGCCTACCAGCTACAACCGGTATCTTCCACCCTGGCCTCTCCGTACGGTGTGTGCTAGAAAGAGGTTGACAACTTACTGAACCGTACTCTACTTGTTGTAGAGACGAGTGGTAGTACGAAACAAGTATGGGGGTTACTGGAACCAGAATCGAGCTAGGGTCGACTCAGGAGGTTTATAAATTTCTCTGCATGGCATGTATAATGAAAATAATTCAACCAACAGAATCACCGCTCACTGTACCTTACTATGCCATACCGGACATAACCGTCCCGACGGAGACCGGCGACAAACTCATGCCTACCCAAGGCAGAGGTTTTCCCGAATTCCTTCCGGCATGCATGCAAGGCACATGAGGATGATTATCATCACCAGTGTGTTCATTCCCAACAGCATGGAAATCACTAATATGTATCCATGCACATGATCATATCACATGAAATAACGAGTCCTTCAAAACGAGGTGATGTTATAAACGTGTCAACGAACACACAAAAGTATTATGCCGGGATTCAGGATGCTTGCCTTCAGGTCGCGGGAAGGCAGGGTGCATTTCAAACTCTTGAAATAATTATCCTCTCTTCAAAAATCTCCTGTGTGGACAAGCGCTGGGTCACTGAAGGTGGGCCTGGCTGGCCCACTGGTCAGGTTTGACCAGCCACACGCGCGTCGTTCCCCGCTGACCGAACAGAGGCGGAGCTCCGGCGAGGATTTGCCGGCAAACGGGGGCGTCCCTTGGTGATCTGAGGACATGGGTGTGCTCAGGGGGTCGAGACGAGTCTGTGGGTACCCGCCATGGTCGCCGATGTGGACGGAGTCGCCGGCGACGAGCTTTGCGGCGGAGGAGGCGTTCGGGTGGATAGTGGGTTTGGGGCTACGGTGGTTTCCGACCAAAATCGAGCGTGGGGTTGCACTCACGAGAGGGGGGGAGCTCTTGGTGGAGAGAATGGAGAGGGAGAGGAAATGGTGGCGACGGAATCGGCCGGAACTAGGCGGCGACCGAACCGGCCGGACTCGGGGAAGATGGCCTTCCCCTCCTTGACTGCTGGCCGCGGTAGCTCTAGGGGGATCAGATGAGGTTGCTCCAGAACTCGATTGGTCTCCGGGGCCCTTATATAGGCGGTGGAGGTCGGTTCCGAGGCGGCCGGCGATAAGAACGACGGCGAACCATATTTCTGTAGCAATGGCGACATGGCGGCGACGTGCGCTAGGGGACGAAGCTGCGGCTGAGCTGGAGATGCTTAAGGGGGCAGCTGGCGAGCGGAGGAGGTTTGGGCGGCGCCGTCCATGGATGCGGCCGCAAGCGTGCCGCCAAGAAGCTTGCTGCGGCGCCGCTGTAGCGAGCCAGGGGAGGTCGGGTGGGGTGCGACACGACTATACCAGCGGATCAGATCAAGCTCGGGGGGGTCAACCTGGGACGCGGCAGCTCGGGCGCACGCACATGCAAAACGTGCGCTCTGGCCATGCCCAGAGCGTGCACGCCAAGTGTTCGATACAATGCCGTGGCATGCTACAGGTCACAGGTGAGGTTGGCAAGCAACAGAACTAGGTTAGAGATAGAGGGAAACTCAAGGGACAAGATGGTTTGGTCAGGTGGCCAAGTTCACAATGCCAACAACAACTCATGTCAAATCAGCTCATGCCCTCTAGGTGTTTGACAAAATGCCACAGGCACCTAGGCATTTCTTGGAGTGGCCAATACTTCCAGATCAGTGTCTCCTTGGATGCACAAGAGGGTGGTGAGGTTAGTTTGTGAAAAGCACAAACTTGCTAGTGCAAGTTTTGCAGAACTTCAAATCTGGACAGGAGGTGGATGGCATTATAACATGAACCAAAAATGATAAATGAGTGCGTGCTCCTGGACTTAGGGGTTTTGCATGGGGGACTACAAGTAGGAGAAGGAATCTAGGGCCAAAGAGCAAGCAAGACTATGGTTGCTGTACAAAACATCATGTTGGACCAGAATGAAGATGAGGTTGATTCACTCAAAAATTTCAAATAGCATCCCTGGATTTTTGCACAAAGTGGAATCATATGCTGCTACTAACATCCCATAATTTTGGTGGAAGCTAGAAAGAAATATTTAAAAGGGTTGTAGTGTAAAATTGTCCACTGGACCAGAGAAGAAAAACATGTGTAGCACTCAAAATATGCAATGAATGAAATATATTATTGCACAAACGTGATTTAGAGACGTCACATGACATCTCCAAATTTTGGTTGGATTTTTAGTAGAATTTATCAAATGGTTGTAGTACAAAAAGGAGCTCCAAAACTTAAAACAAGTCATTTTAATGAATAAAGCTCAGGGTGAAATAATTTAATAAATAAATCTACTGATTGAGAGATGTTTTTAAAGAGAGGGCATATAAGTCCAATATGTTTTGGAAGGACCCACTTGGGAAAAACTCCTTAATATTAAAAGAAAAGTTTTGAAATCCACAGAGATATTCTTGGAGGCAAAAATTTTAAACTCTTGGCAAAATTTTAATAACTAAAACCTGGTTAAATTTTTGGGGTGTTACAATTACTACCCCCCTTAATAAAATCTCGTCCTCGAGATTTGCTAAGAGCCGTTGAGAAAAATAGATACTCCACATGCGTTCGAGCGGTTGTGAGTCTGCTGCCGTGGTGCTGCGTGAATGAAAATAAACTATGTAGTGAGGGGATAAATGATGCAGCAACTCGGGGAAAAGAAATCTCATTCTAGGATTTTCTTCGCGGTTACACATGTAAATCTCAAGGAGAACTACTCATATAAGCAGGAACTGAAATACTCGACTCATCGCACAAATTTAAGGTACTAAGCGTAAGTTACAACGTAATATTAAATGCTGAACTACCAACACGGCAGTGACGTCTAAAATGAAAACGGTAACTGGACGGGGTCTTGAGAAAATGTCTCTGGCAATGGAATACACTCCTCTTTTATCGGAGGAAGTGGATTGACCAGTCGTTGTATGCGTCTCTCCGGGTCGGGCCTCAGTGGTCTGCCGATGGCCATTTGAGGGTTCAAATCAGCGAGACTCTGGAGATAATCCATTACTCGCTGGTTCAAATGTTCTTGAGCGATGATGTACTGGACAAGGTTGGCTAGCACTGGGTCTCTCTCAATCCGCCCACCGGGAAAAGATGTTACTCCTCCGGGTGCTGCACGACTCGGAAAGTAATAATATCCTCGCTCGGGCATGAGTACGAGTCTGCGTATCGAAGACGAGCAGTCGCTTCTTTTGCAGCAGCTTCTATGGCCAAGCGTGGGGTTGGCATAGATTTCCCCACGAAGGAAACTTCCGTTGGGTCTTGGTTGGGGTCTACGGGAGGGATGTGTACTGCTGCCCAATATTCCGAAGTGGAAGGGGTGATTCTTGACTTGAACAGCTCGTAATGGGGTGGCTGGGTAGAACCCATGGTACTGCAGGTAAAGTCCCACAATATTTTGACAAAACTACCCGAGGTTGCATCTGGGGTTCTCAGATAAATACTAGGGCTCGACATGGTAGGTAAAAGGTTGTGAGGGTGGTGCACAAGGTGTGGGGTGCTTGGTAAGGTCACGAGGTGGCCTTTTTATAGCACTGGAGCTGGGTCATTTTACCGTGGTGAAAGGTAATAATTTTATGCCAGCTTAGCTCCAAGGGTCGAGGTCAAAGTCACAGGTACATACTTCACTCAAGATACGTATCACTGTGGGGTTGTCGGGGTTGTCTGGGTAGCTGTGCCTGGAAAAACATGCAACTGCGCGCTGACGAAAATATGCAAGGCTACTATTTAAAACTGGGGCATAAAAATAGGCTGCGATAATTCGCAAGGTCACACGATTACAAAGCGAGAATACACTGAGACTCGGCACTACTCTGGTGACTTAGTCTACCTTGTTTACATCTGAACGAGTCTGCCTTGAGGATGCTGAGGCTTCTCCACGGGTCTCACCGTCGGGATTAGCCGGAGATGGAGGAGGAACTGCAGGGTCGGGGTAGCTATGATGACCATCGCGGGGATTGTTGGCCACAATCCCGTTGGAGTGTGTTCCCAAAAGGCGACGAAGCACTTCTGGGGTCATCACAGTATCTTGGATGATGGCTGGGGCTGACCTCAGGGTATCAATCGGGTGTCCGAACAGCACGACTGGGTTGTCGGTGTCGGCCTCGGTTTCTCTGCTTACCGGGGCTCGGCGAACCAGCTCTCCTCGAGCTGTGATCAGATCAATAGTGATTTGATCGAACAATGCCTCTAGTGCACTTACATAGCACACTAGGTGCAACAATGCGGGAACCGTCTCGTGATTTCCGTTGGCAACTTGGGGTGGTCTACCATACCCTTCACGTCTAGGGTAGTAGTAGAATGAGCGACAGTTAACTCTGGGCGACAACTGCCGGAGTTGAACTATAGCCTCTCGAGCAGCTAGCTGGATGGCTTGCGGCTCAAAGGAAGTTGTCCTTCCGGTGAACCTGTAGGGGCGTTCTGGCGACAGACCCCTACCGTAGATGTGCACAGTGGCCCAAATTGACGGCTTTCACCGCCCATGGGACCTTGGTACACAACATATTCAGGGGGCTCTTCTAACGCATAGGCACGACGGGTGAGGTTTGCGAGTATGGTCACCAAACCTCCAAGGTTGGTTGCTGTGGTCTCATTGTGCACTACGGGACCAGGCATTGTGGCTATGCTGGGGTAGAGGCTGTGCTGAACTAGGCTGAGGCTAGCGTGCCCTTTTTATAGAAAAAGGAAACGAAGACTTCCTTCCCACGCTTGCGAATGAGACATTATAGGCACCGGTCACTGGCGCGTGATTGACGGTTAGGCTGATAGGTTGGGCACCGACTGCCAAATGTGTCGGGGTCACTGTGTGGCTATCTTGCACGGGAAGCTTGGCTGGGGTTTGGTTAGGGTCTGGTGGGTTGGTTTGCCTAAGTTTAATGACCTGGCCGGGATAGGATTAGCCAATGGTCAGCCTGGCTCTGATACCAAGTTTGTGGGGACCGATTCTCCGGGTATTAATTCCCAGAAAATGGCCCTTGTGCTCATCAGCCCCAGGATTACTGTTAGCTGACGAGGCACCAACTTGATACAGAAACTCCAAGAAAAACACACAAAAAAAATGTGGTACAAGACCATTCTGGTCTGTGAGTACAACAAATGGTTTCTAGCGGTTGATGGCGGAAGCGGGTTGTAAATCATCGGTGTCTATCGGACTCCATTTCCCACGGGAACAGCTGACCAGGTTAACTCCTATCTTCGCGAGACTGCTATCACCGTTGCTTAGGATCCGGGGCTGTCAACACGGTCGCTCCTTTCCGCGCAAGGAATCTGGCCAAGACAATAGCCAGGGACGAGCCAGTGAGTACTTTGAATGTACTCGCAAAAATTATGAACACGGAAATAATATAACAACGATGTTCCGAAATATTTATGCTCATGACGTCAGTCACAAAAGGTATATGAATCTCTGATGCATGTAAGCAGGTTATTTGTGAAAATGCAATAACATAGCAATAATAAAAGGCACTGAGCGGGCGTCTGAAGCAACGCCACATAAAGGGCTTATAAAAGAAATGCCACGGTCGGGCGTCTCAGCGACACCACATAAAGGGCTTTAAAAGAAATGCCACAGTCGGGCGTCTGAGCGACACCACATAAAGGGCTTTAAAAGAAATGCCACAGTCGGGCGTCGGCGACACCACATAAAGGGCTTTAAAAGAAATGCCACGGTCGGGCGTCGAGCGACACCACATAAAGGGATTTAAAAGAAATGCCACGATCGGGCGTCGAGCGACACCACATAAAGGGCTTTAAAAGAAATGCCACGATCAAGGCGTCGAGCAACACCACATAAAGGGCTTTAAAAGAAATGCCACAGTTGGGCGTCTGAGCGACACCACATAAAGGGCTTTAAAAGAAATGCCACAGTCGGGCGTCTGAGCGACGCCACATAAAGGGCTTTAAAAGAAATGCCACAGTCGGGCGTCTAAGCGACACCACATAAAGGGCTTTAAAAGAGAAACAATCATAGTGAATATCCAGGAGGTAGGACCGTCCCAGGGATATTCGATAATACCAATAATATCACAGGTTAGTCCACAACAAAATAATAATCATCGTTACCACATGTCGCAAGTCGTAATATCAGTTCCGATTTAACAGTTTCACCTCCGAAGACCGACACTTGACCCATCCCAGACTATAATCCTTAACCATGGACACGGCTATTCGAATAGGTTTAATCTCTGCAGAGGGTGTACTCTTTACCCACGAGTAACGGATTCCTTTAGTCCATCGGGACTAATTCCGTCTACGGTCTTTTTGTTGAAAACACACCTAACTTGCACACACCAGCTTAACTCACACTTGTCTGGAATCACCCATGACACCTGTCAAGCAAACTCTAAGTGGGGAGGCTACGACCTCGCGTAGCATGGGATCAAATTTATATTCCGCGCTCTAAGGGGTGGCCTCCCCTCTCGGTCTCAACCGGAAACACCCATGCCCCCGGACCAGGTGGTCTGCCTACCAGCTACAACCGGTATCTTCCACCCTGGCCTCTCTGTACGGTGTGTTCTAGAAAGAGGTTGACAACTTACTGAAGCGTACTCTACTTGTTGTAGAGACGAGTGGTAGTACGAAACAAGTATGGGGGTTACTGGAACCAGACTCGAGCTAGGGTCGACTCAGGAGGTTTATAAATTTCTCTGCTTGGCATGTATAATGAAAATAATTCAACCAACAGAATCACCGCTCACTATACCTTACTATGCCATACCGGACATAACCGTCCCGACGGAGACCGGCGACAAACTCATGCCTACCCAAGGCAGAGGTTTTCCCGAATTCCTTCCGGCATGCATGCAAGGCACATGAGGATGATTATCATCACCAGTGTGTTCATTCCCAACAACATAGAAATCACTAATATGTATCCATGCACATGATCATATCACATGAAATAACGAGTCCTTCGAAACGAGGTGATGTTATAAACGTGTCAACGAACACACAAAAGTATTATGCCGGGATTCAGGATGCTTGCCTTCAGGTCGCGGGAAGGCAGGGTGCATTTCAAACTCTTGAAATAATTCTCCTCTCTTCAAAAATCTCCTGCGTGGACAGGCGTTGGGTCACTGACGGTGGGCCTGCCTGGCCCACTGGTCAGGTTTGACCAGCCACGTGCGCGTCGTTCCCCTCTGACCGAACAGAGGCGGAGCTCCGGCGAGGATTTGCCGGCAAACGGGGGCGTCCCTTGGTGATCTGAGGACATGGGTGTGCTCAGGGGGTCGAGACGAGTCTGTGGGTACCCGCCATGGTCGCCGATGTGGACGGAGTCGCCGGCGACGAGCTTCGCGGCGGAGGAGGCGTTCGGGTGGATAGTGGGTTTGGGGCTACGGTGGTTTCCGACCAAAATCGAGCGTGGGGTTGCACTCACAAGAGGGAGGGGGAGCTCTTGGTGGAGAGAATGGAGAGGGAGAGGCACTGGTGGCGACGGAATCGGCCGGAACTAGGCGGCGACCGAACCGGCCGGACTCGGGGAAGATGGCCTTCCCCTCCTTGACTGCTGGCCGCGGTAGCTCTAGGGGGATCAGATGAGGTTGCTCCAGAACTCGATTGGTCTCCGGGGCCCTTATATAGGCGGTGGAGGTCGGTTTCGAGGCGGCCGGCGATAAGAACGACGGCGAACCGTCTTTCTGTAGCAATGGCGACGTGGCGGCGATGCGCGCTAGGGGACGAAGCTGCGGCTGAGCTGGAGATGCTTAAGGGGGCAGCTGGCGAGCGGAGGAGGTTTGGGCGGCGCCGTCCATGGATGTGGCCGCAAGCGTGCCGCCAAGAAGCTTGCTGCGCGCCGCCAGTGCGAGCAGTGGTCGGGTGGGGCGCGACACGACTATACCAGTGGATCGATCGAGCTCGGGGAGGTCAACTGGGGCGCGGCAGCTCGAGCGCGCGCGCGTGCAAAACGCGCGCTCTGGCCATGCCCAGAGCGTGCACGCCAAGTGTTCGATACAATGCCGTGGCATGCTACAGGTCAAAGCTGAGGTTGGCAAGCAACAGAACTTGGTTAGAGATATAGGGAAAGTCAAGGGACAAGATGGTTTGGTCAGGTGGCCAAGTTCACAATGCCAACAACAACTCATGTCAAATCAGTTCATGCCCTCTAGGTGTTTGACAAAATGCCACAGGCACCTAGGCATTTCTTGGAGTGGCCAATACTTCCAGATCAGTGTCTCCTTGGATGCACAAGAGGGTGGTGAGGTTAGTTTGTGAAAAGCACAAACTTGCTAGTGCAAGTTTTGCAGAACTTCAAATCTGGGCGGGAGGTGGATGGCATTATAACATGAACCAAAAATGATCAAATGAGTGCGTGCTCCTGGACTTAGGGGTTTTGCATGGGGGACTACAAGTAGGAGAAGGAATCTAGGGCCAAAGAGCAAGCAAGACTATGGTTGCTGTACAAAACATCATGTTGGACCAGAATGAAGATGAGGTTGATTCACTCAAAAATTTCAAATAACATCCCTGGATTTTTGCACAAAGTGGAATCATATGCTGCTACTAACATCCCATAATTTTGGTGGAAGCTAGAAAGAAATATTTAAAAGGGTTGTAGTGTAAAATTGTCCACTGGACCAGAGAAGAAAAACATGTGTAGCACTCAAAATATGCAATGAATTAAATATATTATTGCACAAAAGTGATTTAGAGACATCACATGACATCTCCAAATTTTGGTTGGATTTTTAGTAGAATTTATCAAATGGTTGTAGTACAAAAAGGAGCTCCAAAACTTAAACAAGTCATTTTAATGAATAATGCTCAGGGTGAAATAATTTAATAAATAAATCTACTGATTGAGAGATGTTTTTAAAGAGAGGGCATATAAGTCCAATATGTTTTGGAAGGACCCACTTGGTGAAAACTCCTTAATATTAAAAGAAAAGTTTTGAAATCCACAGAGATATTCTTGCAGGCAAAAATTTTAAACTCTTGGAAAAATTTTAATAACTAAAACCTGGTTAAATTTTTGGGGTGTTACACTTCAATCACACAAAACTCAACAAAACCTTCGTGAGATCTGTTAGTATAAGAAAACCAATCTTTACTTTCACTACTAGGGAAAACCCTAGCAGTAGCGCGGGTATTTTGCCTATCAGTAGCGCGGGACGACGCAATGCTGATAAGGCGCTACAGCTAACGTGTAGCAGTAGCGCATGTCGTCCCATGCTACTGCTATACATGGCTAGCAGTAGCGTGCTTTAGTGTAGAGCATTGTTGCTAATATCTGCAGCGCTTTTTAGCAGGAAGCGCTCTTAAGGTAGGGCCATCGCTAACTTTGTTCCCTCGCTCGCTAGTTTTAGTAGTTTCTGTTTTTTTCTGCATATTTGTTTTGTATTTGAATAGGCTTTATACAATAATCTTTAGCATATTATACACATACAAATGTAAACATAGCATATACATACAAATAGTCTCATCAAATCATGGCATCACCATAATCATCATCCAACACAAAGTGGTCTCTCATCATCATCTCAAAAATAGCGATACAAGTCTCGATTACTTGCAACTACATCGTCATCCATCTAAACAATGATATACGCGGGAAGAGATATCACTTTGAGTGAGAGCGGAACTATGCAGTACATGAGTTCGTATCCCTCTCTCGCATTAGCGTGAACCTAAACTAACTACTGGCTGTCGCTCGGAAACCGGAAACCGGTACACCTGAGCCTAACATTCCGGCCACTTGTCATATACCCCTCGCATAGCACTTCTTCGCCATCGATGATCTATACACCTGCATCGTCACATGAGTCGATGATATGCAACATATATAGTTGAGCAACAGAAAGAGATGGACTTGGCAAAAATAGAAGCAACATATCATAAGCATAAATAACAAAGTTGATTGTACCCAAAATGCCCTAACTAGAGTGATCTTCGGTAAATCCCGGGCACTCGATATGTACTAGTTTGTAGCACAAGTCATGCCTAAATTCACGTAAAATTTCGGCATGACTTTTGCTAAAATGTGGACAAATCGAGAACCTGAAATTTGCTGGAACGGAAATGAATCAACATTCCGGCAAAACATAGGCCACTCGGCTTCATTCCCTGGAAACAACAAATCCACTTGGGCACAATCGAACCACTTCAATGAAAAGATATAACATGAGCAAACACTATTGAGGAATTTGCATATAACATGGCCACTTCAATGAAAAGATATAATCAACAATAATGGAATATGCAAATGAACATCAATGACATATATCATATAACAACAATCTTGTTTTTTGTTTACATAGCAACAATTAGTTTAACCAAGTTTTTGAAAAGAAAAACAATTCTGTTTTTTGTTTATAGCTAAATGCCATAGCTACTGTTTTTTATTTATAGCTAAATACTTTTGTTTTTTGTCTAAAGCTAAAAGTCTAGGAACTCCATTTTCTCTAACCCTTCTGACCTCACCAAAATTTCCACAGCAAGACCTTAGTACCTACACCCAATTTCTTCAAAAATATTCAGGTCCATAGTCCAAATAATTCAAATTTCATTTGAATGAAATTTGGAACAGATTCAGGTCCATAGTCCAAATATTTTTTATAGCTAAGTGTTTTTTGTTTATAGCCTCTATTAATTTAAATCTAAATGCTACTATTATTTACATACCCTCTATTAATTTAAAGCTAAATGGAATTGTTGTTTAGGCATTTTCATAAAAAATTGCCCTAGCTAATTTCCTCAAAAAATTGCTAATCATTTTTTCTAAATGCTAAAAAATGCCTACTGCCCTAAACAAATCTAGGGTTCATATGAACACCTAGGGTTCATATGAACATCAACACAACATCAACATATATATGAATTGCCGTAGAAGAGAGAGAGAGAGAGGAGGGTAGGGGAGAGGAGAGGCAGAGCCTTACGGTCGGCGGCGAGGGTAGGATCTGGCTCCGGCGGCGGAGGTCCTGGGCGGGCTCGGCGGTGAGGTCGAGGGCGGCAGCGGTGAGCTTGAGGGAGGCGACGGTGAGGTCGACAACGGCCTCGGGCGGCGGCGGTGTGGTCGAAGGCGGCCTCGAGCGGCGGCGGTGTGGTCGAAGGCGGCAGGGCGACGGCGGCGATGGAGCAGTTGGGCAAGAGGGCGATCGGGGTTTAAGTCAAACTAGCAGTAGCACGTTTTGCCGAAACGCACTATAGCTAAGTTAGCTATAGCGTTTTCCAGCGAAACGTGCTACAGCTATTCCTTTCTGTTTTATTTTTATTTTTCTTTTATTTTCTTTACATTTTCTTTTTTTTTCATTTCTCCTTTTTATATTTCTTTCATTTTCATTTACTTTTCTATTTATTTTATTTTTCATAGCAGTAGCGCTCTACAGCATAAACGCGTTGCTACAAAGTTTTTAGCAGTAGCGTGCTTCTGGAAGAACCGTTACTACTATTCCTAGCCTACCGGCACCAGCGAGGGAATTATAGTAGTAGCGCATTTCTGCACAGACGCGCTACTGCTACAGCAATTGTTGTAGCATGCTTTTGTAACAAGCGCTACTAATAAGTAGCAATAGCACCGTGTTTTGACCAGCGCTACTGCTATACCTCCGTGTATAAGGTTTTCCCTAGTAGTGTTTAAGTACTGTAGAAAACCCATTCAAATTTTGTTATTGCATTATATCTACTGTATTCTAACTTTTCCATGGCAAAAACTCTTCAAGGGAAACCATAGAATCATCAAAATAAGCACATAACACAACGAAAACATAATCTGTCAAAAACAGAGCAGTGTGTAAAGATGCGAATTGTTCTCATACTTCTGTAACTCCAAAAATTCTGAAAATTCGGACAACATATGCAATTGGTATATCAATCTTGTATAAAACAGTCAGAGTTTTTCGTCGCTTCTGTAATTCTAAACAATTATTTTTGTGGAAGCAAAAGTTTCTGTTTTCCAACAAGATTAAATCAACTATCACCAAAGCTATCCCAAAGGCTTTACTTGGCACAAACACTAATTAAAACACAAAAAAACACAATCATAACAGTAGCATAATTGTGTAAACACTCAAGAACAGAAATAAAAGACAAAATTAAATTTTATTCATTGGGTTGCCTCCCAACAAGCGCTATTGTTTCACGCCCCTAGCTAGGCATAAGATTTCAATGATGCTCACATGAAAGATAGTAATTGAAACACGAAGAGAGCATCATGTAGCATGTGAAAACACATTCAAGTCAAACATACTTCCTATGCAAAGGCATTTTATAAGCAAACAAATTAACAAAACAAGCAAAGACTAGCATATGCAAGGAAAAAGAATAAAACATAGACAATCTCAACGTGAAGAGAGGTAATTTAGTAGCATGAAAATTTCTACAACCATATTTCCCTCTCTCATAATAATCATATGTGGGATCATATTCAAATTCAACATATAGCTATCGCATAACATATTCTCTATATGATCTACATGCATGCAACGTTGACACTCTTCCAAAATAGTGGGATTATCATCAAATAAAGTCATGACCTCTCCAAGCTCACTTTCATCAAAAATTTCATAAAATTGAACACTCTCCAAATATATGGGATTATTTTTACCTAAAGTTGACTCTCTTCCAAACCCACTTTTAATATTACCGCAAGCATATTCATAATGAGGTCTAAATAAATTTTTAAGATCATAAGAATCACTATCACCCCAATCATGATCAATGTAATAAGTAGCAGACATAGCAATATTAGCATCCCCAATCTTGGGTTTTGAATATTATTAGCACAATTGACATTAATAGAATTTGTAATAACATCAATGCAATCATGCTTTTCATCTAAGGAGCTATCATGAATCACTTTATAAATTCCTTCTTTTAACACTTCATCACAATTTTCAGATTCATGAATCTTAAGCAAAACTTCATAAAGATAATCTAGTGAACTCAATTCACTAGCAATGGGTTCATCATAATTGGATCTCTTGAAAAGATTAGCGTGGAAGAGGATCCATATCAATTGATTTTTAGCAAGAGAAGATGCAAGCAAATAGAAGACACGTAGCAACACAAGCAAACATGATATCTGACGAAAAAACGGCGAACGAAAAAGAGGGCGAATAAAATGGCAAATATTTGTGAAGTGGGGGAGATGAAAACGAAAGGCAAATGGAAAATAATGTAAATTGCGAGGAGATGAGATTTGTGATTAGGAACCTGGTAGATGTTGATGATGTCTCCTCGGCAACAGCGCAGGAAATTGGCACGTGGCCGGGAAACTATCTTGATTTGATCCTCCCTGGCAACGGCACTAGAAATTCCTTTTGATGTCTGCTAGACTACATCTGTATTTCCCAAAGAGGAAGGGATGATGCAACACATCGACGGTAGGTATTTCCCTCAGTGATGAGACCAAGGTTATCGAACCAGTAGGAGAACCAAGCAACACTACATAAACAACACCTGGACACAAATAACAAATACTCGCAACCGACGTGTTAAAGGGGTTGTCAATCCCTTTCAGGTAACGGCGTCCGACATTGGCAAACGGATGTGAGAAAGTTGTAATAATTGATAGATCGAACACCAAATAAAATAAAGTGCAGCAAGGTATTTTTGTATTTTTGGTTTAATAGATCTGAAAATAAAAGCAAATGAAAATAGATCGCAAAGGCAAATATATTAAAGAAGAGACCCAGGGGCCGTAGATTTCACTAGTTGCTTCTCTCGAGAAAAATAGCAAACGGTGGGTAAAAAAATTACTGTTGGACAATTGATAGAACTTCAAATAATCATGAATATATCCAGGAAATTATCATTATATAGGCATCACATCCAAGATTAGTACACCGACTCCTGCCTGCATCTACTACTATTACTCCACACATTGACCGCTATCCAGCATGCATCTAGTGTATTAACTTCATGGAGAAACGGAGTAATGCAATAAGAACGATGGCATGAAGTGGACAAGATCTATGTATGTAGAAATAGACCCCATCTTGTCATCCTTAATGGCAACGATCCATACGTGTCGGTTCCCCTTTTGTCACTGGGATCAAGCACCATAAGATCGAACCCAACGCAAAGCACCTCTTCCCATTGCAAGATAAATAGATCAAGTTGACCAAACAAAACCCAAATATCAGAGAAGAAATACGAGGCTATAAGCAATCATGCATATAAGATATCAAAGAAGACTCAAATAACTTTCATGGATAAAAAGATATATCTGATCATAAACTCAAAGTTCATCCGATCCCAACAAACACACCGCAAAAAGAGTTACATCATATGGATCTCCAAGAGACCATTGTTTTGAGAATCAAACGAGAGAGAGGAAGCCATCTAGCTACTGATGTCGCTTGAAGCTACGTCGGTTTTTCCCCAAAGAGGAAGGGACGATGCATCACAGCGGTGGTAGGTATTTCCCTCAGATGTTAAACCAAGGTTATCGAACCAGTAGGAGAACCAAGCAACACAATGTAAATAGCACCTGCACACAAATAACAACTACTCGCAACCCGACATGTAAAAGGGGTTGTCAATCCCTTTCGGGTAGCGGCGCCTCAAGATAGGCAAACAGACGTGAATAAATTTGTAGTAAATTGATAGATCGAACGCCAAATAAAATAAATAAAGAAAAATTGCAGTAAGGTATTTTTTATTTTTAGGTTAATAAATCTAAATAAAAATGCAAAGGGAAAATAGATCGCAAGCAAATATATGAGAAAGAAGACCTGGGGGTCGTAGGTTTCACTAGAGGCTTCTCTCGAGAAAGATAGCAAACTGTGGGTAAACAAATTACTGTTGGGCAATTAATAGAACCTCAAATAATTATGATGATATCCAGGCAATGATCATTACATAGGCATCACGTCCAAAGATTAGTAGACCGACTCCTGCCTGCATCTACTACTATTACTCCACACTTCGACCGCTATCCAGGATGCATCTAGTGTATTAAGTTCATGGAAAAATGGAGTAATGCAATAAGAATGATGACATGATGTAGACAAGATCCGTTTATCTATTCCGTTAGATAGAGATCCCATCTTTTTATCCTTAGTAGCAACGATACATACGTGTTGGTTCCCCTTCTGTCACTGGGATGAAGCACCGTAATATCGAACCCACTACCGGGCACCTCTTCCCATTGCAAGACAAATAGATCAAGTTGGCCAAACAAAACCCGAACATCGGAGAATAATGACAAGGCTATAAGCAATCATGCATAAAAGAGATCAAAGAGACTCAAATACTTTCATGGATATAAAAGATAGGTCCGATCATAAACTCAAAGTTCATCGATCCCAACAAACACACCGCAAAAGGGTTACATCATATGGATCTCCAAGAGACCATTGTATTGAGAATTCAGCGAGAGAGAGAGAGGAAGCCATCTAGCTACTAACTACGGACCCGAAGGTCTACAAAGAACTACTCACGCATCATCGGAGAGGCACCAATGGAGGTGGTGAACCCCATCCGAGATGGTGTCTAGATTGGATCTGGTGGTTCTGGACTCTGCGGTGGCTGGATGAATATTTCGTCGACTCCCCTAGGGTTTCTGGAATATTGGGGTATTTATAGAGCAAAGAGGCAGTCCGGGGGGTACCCAAGGTGGGCACAACCCACCAGGGCCCCTCCTCGGGACTCCCCCAGGTGCAACCAGGGCCCAACATCTTCCTTCTGGCCCATAAAAGTTCTCCGTAAAGTTTCAGGGCATTTGGACTCCGTCTGATATTGATTTTCTGTGATGTAAAAACATGGGAAAAACAACAACTGGCACTTGGCACTATGTCAGTAGTTTAGTACCAAAAATGATATAAAATGACTATAAAATGATTATAAAACATCCAAGATTGATAATATAATAGCATGGAACAAGCAAAAATTATAGATACGTTGGAGACGTATCAGCATCCCCAAGCTTAACTCCTACTCGTCCTCGAGTAGGGAAGTGATAAAACAGAATTTTTGATGTGGAATGTTGCCTAACATGTCATATCATATTCTTTTCTTTATAGCATGTACATTTGGACTTTATAGTGATTCAAAGCAATAGTCTAGTTTTGACATAATAATTTAGATACTCAAGCATATCAACAAGCAACCATGTCTTTCAAAATATCAACGCTAAAATAAGTTATCTCTAGCCCATCGTGCTCAAACATTGATCCATTCATGAAACACACTCGAATATTAGCTACACCCAATACTTAAGTACGGTCATATTGCCTACTAGTTGGTGCTTTTATAAGAGAAGATGGAGACTCAAGTTCAAAAATAAAAATTGCATAATGTAAAAGAAAGGCCCTTCACGAAGGGAAGTAGGGATTTGTAGAGGTGACAGAGCTCAAAGCGAAAAACTTAGAGATAAAAAATATTTTGGGACGTGTATCCATCCCACCAACGAAAATGACTTGGAGTTCCGAACACTTTCCATGCTAGATATGCCATAGGCGGTTCCCAAACAGGAAATAAAGTTTATTCCTTTTTCCACCATACTTTCACATTCCATGGCTAACCGTATCCATGGGTGCCCTCCATACCAACACTGTCCAAGGAATTTATTATTTGATAACATAAAGTAAATTCATTCTTCATTTCCGGACTGGGAATCCCTAATACCTTTGCCTTACTCTCGTGCAATGCAAGTGAATAAACACTCATCTTGAGAATAACATATCTAGCATGGAAAATATTAGCCACCCTTTACCGCTCCGCGAGCGAAACAAACACACAAAAGAGAAGTTTATTTTTTGAAATAAGAGATGGCACATGCAAATTTTCTTAGAACGGCAAAAGAATACTGCATATAGGTAGATATAGTGGACTCATATGGCAAAACTGGTTCAAAGGATTTTGGATGCACAATTAGTGATCATACTTAGTGCAAAATAAAGGCTAGCAGAAGATTGAGAAGCGACCAATCTAAGAAACGAATAATCTCATAAGCATGCATTAAGCATAATTAACACCAAATAATGTACCATAAGTAGGATATAATTTCATTGCATAACTATTGACTTCCGTACTTGCATAGGGAATCACAAACCTTCACACCAATATTCTTACTAAAGCGTAATTACTCATCAACATAACTCACATATCATATCATCATATCTCAAAACTATTACTAAGAATCAAGTTTATTTTGTCCAATGATCGTCATGAAAGTTTTTATTATATCCTTCTTGGATATCTATCACTTTTGGGACTAATTTTTATATGTTGCTTTTCATAAGCTCAAACAAATATAAGTGAAGATCTTGAGCATAACACATTTTCTTTCTCTCAAAATAATTTAAGTGAAGCAAGAGAGAATTTATTCAAAAATAGCAAAGCACACCGTGCTCAAAAAATATAAGTGAAGCATTAGAGCAAGTCCTAGCTCATAAAAGATTTAAGTGAAGCATAGAGAGCAAATCTAACAAGTCAGGATATAATTTTGGCTCTGTTAAATAGGTGTGTCCAGCAAGGATTGATGACTTAAAACACAAAATAAAACAAGCAAAGACTCATATCATACAATACGCTCCAAGCAAAACACATATCATGTGACGAATAAAAATATAGTTTCAAGTAAAATACCGATGGTCGTTAGAAGAAAGAGGGGATGCCACTTGGGGGCATCCCCAGGCTTAGTTGGTTGCTAATTCTTGGATAATAGCTTGGGATGCCGGGGCATCCCCAAGCATAGGCTCTTCTATCCTTCTTTCATCCATCGTAAGATGACTCTAAACTTGAAAACTCCAATCACACAAAACTCAACAAAACCTCCGTGAGATCCGTTAGCGTAAGAAAAATAATACACTACTATAAGTGTTGTACCAAACCAATTCTTATTTGGTTTTTGTATTATATCTACTGTATTCCAACTTTTCTATCGAAAAAACTCATCAAAGATAACCATAGAGCCATCAAAATAAGCACACAACACAAAGAAAACAGAATCTGTCAAAACAGATCAGTCTGTAGCAATCTGATTTGTTCGAGTACTTCTGGAGCACCAAAAGTTCTGAAAAAATAGGACGACCTGAATAATTTTTATATTAATATACTTCAAAAAGAATTGGCATTTTACCCGCTCTGGTAAAAAAATAAGAATTGTTTTCGTGAGCGCATAAGTTTCTGTTTTTCAGCAGAATCAAACAACTTATCAATCAAGAAGATCCTATCGGTTCTACTTGGCACAAATATTAATTAAACCACTAAAACACAATCATAACAGTAGCATAATTGTGTAAACACTCAACAACAGAAAGCAAAAGGCAAAAATAAGTTTTATTCATTGGGTTTCCTCCCAACAAGTGCTATAGTTTTACGCCCTTAGCTAGGCATAAAGCAAGGATCTAAGTTTTGTCATCTTTCATCTTAATTTTCTTAGAGGTATTTTCATCATGGGGCTTTCTAAACACAACATAAAACATATTATTCATAGAAAACTTAGCATTTCTAAGTTTGTGTTCATCATAACCTTTTTGATTTCACGCAACAATCCAAGAGTGATGTTGATTAACATTATTGAAAACTTGTCGGATTATTTCTAAAACAGGGACTTCCTTTTTGAGATTCTCATCAAATATTTTATTATCCCCAAGCAAATGTCTTAAAGCATAGTCATTATTGTAAAGAATTTCATCTATCATAGGTTTCTCACGATTCATACCATAAAAATCAAAGATTTCCCTAGCTTCCCGTATTATGTAATCAAATTCATTCATAAGGACAAGGGTGACCAACTTTTTAGCCCTAGTATTTTTTATAATGGGGAGCTCAAAAAATAATCTTTGCCAAGTAGGATGGGTACGAATAAATTTACTTTCAAGTTTCAGAACTAGTGCTGAAATAGCATCCAAATATGATCTAGTAGTTTTAAGTATAGTAGCATCATCAAGACTCAAATTTCCCACACAATTGAAAAATTCTTGGATACGTTCTTTTCCCATAACATTCCCTTGCCCCAAGATAAAAGTTTTAGCATCCAGATTGCCCGTACGTCCAATTTTAGGAGTTAGGCCGTCATCTGTTGATGCCATACCGAAATCACTCATGATTGCAAGCAAAGGATAGATCCGACGAAAAAATGGCGAACGGAAAAAAAGAGGCGAATAAAATGGCAATTTTTTTGTGAAGTGGGGGAGAGGAAATGAGATTTGTGATTAGGAACCTGGTATATGTTGAAGATCCTCCTCGGCAACGGCGCCAGAAATTTCTTTTGATGTCGCTTGAAGCTACGTCGTTTTTTCCCCAAAGAGGAAGGAATGATGCAGCACAGCGGCGGTAGGTATTTCCCTCAGATGTGAAACCAAGGTTATCGAACCAGTAGGATAACCAAGCAACACAACATAAACATCACCTGCACACAAATAACAACTACTCGCAACCCGACGTGTAAAACGGGTTGTCAATCCCTTTTGGGTAGCGACGCCTCAAGATAGGAAAACGGACGTGAATAAATTTGTAGTAAATTGATAGATCGAACGCCAAATAAAATAAATAAAGAAAAATTGCAGCAAGTTATTTTTGTATTTTTAGATTAATAGATCTGAATAAAAATGCAAAGGGTAAATAGATCGCAAGCAAATATATGAGAAAGAAGACCCGGGTGTCGTAGGTTTCACAAGTGGCTTCTCGAGAAAGATAGCAAACAGTGGGTAAACAAATTACTGTTGGGCAATTGATAGAACCTCAAATAATTATGAGGATATCCAGGCAATGATCATTACATAGGCATCACGTCCAAATATTAGTAGACCGACTCCTGCCTGCATCTACTACTATTACTCCACACTTCGACCGCTATCCAGCATGGATCTAGTGTATTAACTTCATGGGAAAACGGAGTAATGCAATAAGAACGATGACATGATGTGGACAGGATCCGTTTATCTATTGCGTTAGATATAGATCCCATCTTTTTATCCTTAGTAGCAAGGATACATATGTGTTGGTTCCCCTTCTGTCACTAGGATCAAGCACCGTAAGACCGAACCCACTACCGGGCACCTCTTCCCATTGCAAGATAAATAGATCAAGTTGGCCAAACAAAACCCAAATATCGGAGAATAAATACGAGGCTATAAGAAATCATGCATAAAAGAGATCAAAGAGACTCAAATACTTTCATGGGTATAAAAAGATAGGTCTGATCATAAACTCAAAGTTCATCTATCCCAACAAACACACCGCAAAAGAGTTTGCCATATGGATCTCCAAGAGACCATTGTATTGAGAATTCAGCGAGAGAGAGAGAGAGGAAGACATCTAGCTACTAACTACGGACCCGAAGGTCTACAAAGAACTACTCACGCATCATCGAAGAGGCACCAATGGAGGTGGTGAACCCCATCCGAGATGGTGTCTAGATTGGATCTGATGGTTCTGGACTCTGGGGCGGCTGGATGAATATTTCGTCGACTCCGCTAGGGTTTCTGGAATATTGGGGTATTTATAGAGCAAAAGGCGGTCCGGGGGGTACCCGAGGTGGGCACAACCCACGAGGGCCCGCCAGGGCCTCCTGGCACGCCCTCGTGGGTTGTCCCCTCCTCGGGACCCCCCCAGGTGCAACCAGGGCCCAACATCTTCCTTCTGGCCCATAAAAATTCTCCGTAAAGTTTCGGGGCATTTGGATCCGTCTGATATTGATTTTCTGCGATGTAAAAAACATGGAAAAAACAGCAACTGGCACTTGGCACTATGTCAATTGGTTAGTACCAAAAATGATATAAAATGATTATAAAACAAGATTGATAATATAACAGCATGGAACAAGCAAAAATTATAGATACATTGGAGACGTATCAGCTACTAACTACGGACCCGAAGGTCTACAAAGAACTACTCCCGCATTATCGGAGAGGCACCAATGGACATGATGCACCCCTCCGCGATGGTGCCTAGATTGGATCTGGTGGTTCTGGACTTTGCGGCAGCTGGAATTGATTTTCGTCGACTCCCCTAGGGTTTCTGGAATATTGGGGTATTTATAGAGCACATAGTCGGTTCAGGAGGCACCCGAGGTGGGCACAACCCACCAGGGCACGCCTGGGCCTCCAGCCGCGCCCAGGTGGGTTGTTCTCCCTTAGGAGCACCCCCCTCTGACCCACTGGATGTCTTCTGGTCCAAAAAAATCCGTAAAAAGTTTCGCTACGTTTGGACTCCGTTTGGTATTGATTTCCTGCGATGTAAAAAACATGCAGAAAACAGCAACTGGCACTTGGCACTATGTCAATAGGTTAGTACCAAAAAATGATATAAAATTACTATAAAATGATTATAAAACATCCAAGAATGATAATATAACATCATGGAACAATAAAAATTTGTAGATACGTTGGAGACTATCACTTCCATTTATTTATTTTCAATGCCATTCCTTTCTATTATGTTCTATTTTTCTAGTATTTACGGATTTATGTTATTTCTTCTTCGATCATTTTGTTCTTTTACTGAGCAACAATGTTCCTTCTTTTGTTTGATTATTCCATTCATATTTTCAATAATAATTTAATATTCATTTTATAATGTTGGAAGTATTTTTTGAAAGTGTTCGTCTAGTATTTACAAAATTGGTCATCACGTATTTAAAAGATGGAACACACTTCTCAACGTGTAAGGTGGAATGCAAGATGCAAAAAAAATGGTGAGAAAATCTTCTAATTGTCCCAACACAACTATGATTGAAAGTGTTGGGGAACGTAGTAATTTCAATAAAATTCCTACGCACACGCAAGATCATGGTGATGCATAGCAACGAGAGGGGAGAGTGTTGTCCACGTACCCTCGTAGACCGAAAGCGGAAGCGTTAGAACAACGCGGTTGATGTAGTCGTACGACTTCACGATCCGACCGATGCAAGTACCGAACATGTGGCACCTCTGAGTTCAGCACACGTTCAGCTCGATGACGTCCCGCGAACTCTGATCTAGCAGAGCTTTACGGGAGAGTTTTGTCAGCACAACGGCGTAATGACGGTGATGATGTTGTTACCGACGCAGGGCTTCACCTAAGCACCGCTACGATATGACCGAGGTGGAATATGGTGGAGGGGGGCACCGCACACGGCTGGAGTAGATCAACAGATCAACTTGTGTGTTCTAGGGTGCCTGATACGTCTCCAACATATCTATAATTTTTGATTGCTCCATGCTACTTTATCTACTGTTTTGGACTATATTGGGCTTTATTTTCAACTTTTATATTATTTTTGGGACTAACCTATTAACCGGAGGCCCAACCCAGAATTGTTGTTTTTGCCTATTTCAGTGTTTCGAAGAAACGGAATATCAAACGGAGTCCAAACGGAATGAAACCTTCGAACTTGATTTTCTCACGAGCGTGATCCAGAGACTTGGACCCTACTCCAAGGAACAAAGAGGCGGTCACGAGGGTGGGGCGCCCCCTAGGGCGCGCCCCTGCCTCGTGGGCCCCTGTTGCTCCACCGACGTACTCCTTCCTCCTATATATACCTCGCACTTCAAGCGATCGAGAACAGGATCCAAAACCTAATTCCACCGCCGCAACTTGCTGTATCCTCGAGATCCCATCTTGGGCCTGTTCGGAGCTCACGGAGGGGCATCCACCACGGAGGGCTTCTACATCATCACCATAGCCCCTCCGATGAAGTGTGAGTAGTTTACTTCAGACCTTGGGTCCATAGCTAGTAGCTAGATGGCTTCTTCTCTCTTTTTGGATCTCAATACAATGTTCTCCCCCTCTCTCGTGGAGATCTATTCGATCTAATCTTCTTTTTGCAGTGTGTTTGTTGAGACAAATGAATTGTGGGTTTATGATCCAGATTATCTATGAATAATATTTGAATCTTCTCTGAATTCTTTTATGTGTGATTGGTTATCTTTGCAAGTCTCTTCGAATTATCCGTTTGGTTTGGCCAACTAGATTGGTAGTTCTTCCAATGGGAGAAGTGCTTAGCTTTGGGTTCAATCTTGCGGTGTCCTTACCCAAAGGATGTAAAGGGTTGCAAGGCACGTGTGCATTGTTGCCATCGAGGATAACAAGATGGGGTATTTATCATATTGCATGAATTTATTCCTCTACATCATGTCATCTTGCTTAAGGCGTTACTCTGTTTTAACTTAATACTCTAGATGCATGCTGGATAGCGGTCGATGAGTGGATTAATAGTAGTAGATGCAGGCAGAGTCGGTCTACTTGTCTCGGACGTGATGCCTATATACATGATCATACCTAGATATACTCATAATTATGCTCAATTCATCAATTGCTCAACAATAATTTGTTCACCCACCGTAGAATACTTATGCTCTTGAGAGAAGCCACTAGTGAAACCTACGCTAGTAGAAAAGGGCCTATTGACCCGGTTGGTGAGGGTTTTAGTCCCGGTTCATGAACCGGGACTAAAGGGTCGGTATAATACTACCTGCCCTTTAGTCCCGGTTCAATCCGAACCGGGACTGATGGGCCTCCACGTGGCCTGTCCGGCGAGCCCAGCGGGAGGGCCTTTGGTCCCGGTTGGTGGCACCAACCGGGACCAATAAACATCCACGCGTCGACATTTCTATGGCTGTGGTTTTGTTTTTTTTGAAAAGGGGGGTTTGGGGGTTTTGGGGGTTAATTTAGGTGTTTCATATATTGTGCTATAGCTAGCTAATTAATAGAGAAAGTGTCCTCTCTTTTGTCCGTGCTTGGTCGACGCTACGTACTATACATACGTATAGAGAGGACTAGCTAGACGCGCTAGCTAGCTAGTAATTAAGCAAACAGAAGATCGTCATGAACATATATGCATACAGAGAGAAGTGATATCGACCACCTCTCCTTCTCCGAGATTGGTCGAACAACAAGTTCTCGTATATCTATCCGACACTACCGCTACATATATACAATAATTATCTTTTACAATACGGACGCGTGGTCCACATAGTATTCTCCGTCTTCAGCGATCACGTGGTCAAGAAAGAATGCCACCAATTCCTCTTGAACTGCTCGCATGCGATCTGGTGCTAGGAGTTCATCCCGCTTCCGAAACATCTAATTTTAAGAAAGGGGTCAATACATATATATATATATATATATATATGAATGAATGAAACTCAACACAAATGATGGTAATAAAATAAAATTGTGAATATTTTTATTTACGCACTTCATATTGTTTGTCGGAGTAGCCCCTCTCACAGGTCGTGTGGCGGATGGACTCGCAAACGTAGTATCCACAGAAATCATTCCCTTGTTCCTGCCACAACCACTTTACAAGAAACAGAGGTCAATCAAACTGATAATTAGCAAGCATGCTAAATGGTATTGATGAAACTAGCGCTTGAATCACTAGGAGATGCGCGTGGAATATGCTACTATATAGTACTTACTTTTGGGTGTCTAAATTGCAGCTTCTTCGGTAGTCCCGGAGCTTTTTTGGTGAATTTTCTCCAAGCCCTGCCATACAAAGAAAACAATTACTTGATATCAGAAATGAACAAAGTTGCTGATATGGTGGATAATGATCGATTTAACTTACTTCTCGAGCATTTCAGTCATGTCCGTGATACTCCTTGGGAACTTTTCGCTTGGAGTCTAAGACAGTTACTACTCCTTCTCAAGCTTAATCTCTAGGAGAATATAGTGGTAGCTGCGCACACATGCATAACTCATCAATATTACATTACTATAACCTGGACTAATAAGGAAACCGAATATGCCACAAGACAGTAACACTCACTTGAAGTTGTAAGGAAAGAGTACTATATCTTTGTGTTCATTTATTACCAACGATTGTAGCAAGTTGGCCTCGGTATCTTCGGCACGAAATTTAACCTCAGTTGCATCTATGAGATATGTGTTAATGAACCCAATATCGCCCACTTGTCTTTTCTTCAATTCGGCGATCTTCAATCTGCATAATATAGTGAGGATAATTATAAATACATGCAATGAAAGGGCTGAGTTATATAGAGAGACTTAATGAAAGAATTAGTACTACTTACAGACAGTAGCAGGTGACCGTTGCTTTATCAAGGGCCAATTGATTGAAAAACTTATAGAACTCCTCAAATGGAATAGGCAACAGTTCAATTCCAAGGAGGTCATGCTCCTTTTTAACTCTCACATACAAAGTACTCCTCCCCTCAGACTCTTTGCAGGTTTTCATGTACCAATCATGCAATCTTCGCATCATCGTTGATAGAGAACTTTCATCTTTGACGAGAGGCTTCCCGTACTCGTATCTTTGTATCTGCACCTCCAAGAAATCATAATGTACATCGTCGGGCAGGTAATCTGCAGGATTGCCATAACCGGCACCATCCTCGGATCGACGATGTCGCTAGCGTGCACCTTGAGCGGGGGCACGATTGCTTGCTTGTTCGCCGAGCTGGGCAATTTGTTTCCCAGCTCGTCGTTCTTTCATCCTTTGATCATTGACAGTACTTCCCGACCTCTCCGCTTCGGCAAATGCCTTTCCAATAATGCGCTCATAGTTGCCTTTGGCGGAGACTTGGGTGGTTTTGGCGGGGCAGCCAGAGTGCGCTTCTCTTTCACGGATCTACCTTCTCCTCCGGAGGTGGATGTCTCTTTGCTTTCAACCCTTGAAACCAGTCATCCACTTGGTCTGCGCGATCTTCGCTTTTCCTCCTCGCTCCTCTCAGACGGTAACTTCTCCGAGTCTTCAGAGAAGGACCGAATCAGATCTCCTCCCGCCTTTGGCTGTACTGCTAGACGCCGGCAGAGCAGACGGCGGATGCCTTCTTTCCTTGCTTACGAGGCGGAGGAGAAGGACTACGACGCCGCCGGAGCAGCCGGAGCGGGCGGGGGTCTCTTCCGCCCTTGTTGACGAGGCGGAAAAGGAGGAGGCTGGCTGCTCGGGCGCGCCGGTGCAGGAGGAGAAGGAGGCGGAGTGCCGCCACGCGCCGGAGAAGGAGCCGGCCGAGTGCCCTGATCGTCACTCGCCGGAGGAGGAGGCGGTGGAGGAGGCGGAGTGCCCTGACTCGCCGGAGGAGGAGGAGGAGGCAGAGGCGTCCAGTTCGGAAGGTTGATGAGATCCTTCCGCCATAGGCATGGAGTCTTGAGCGAGAACCCAGCCGATACTCCCTTCACCGGTAGGGTGGTCAAGCCGAGGTCCTCAAATCCTCCGTTATTTCATCGACCATCACCTTAGCATATCCTTCTGGAATCGGCCGACAGTGAAAAGTTGAGTCGGGTTTAGTAGGATAAACAGAGCCAACAGCCGCCTTGACCTTCAAATTGCTCCATTGCGCCATAAGGTGGCAATTTTCAGCATCCGTGATAGCATCCACGAGATAGCTGGCAGGAGCCGTCAAGGCATGCTGCTCTGGCTGAAGCAGCTCGGTGGAAGCCACGCTGCTTCTCCGTTGAGATGGCGGGGTAGTTTCGGGGGAAGCTTCGGCAGGTCGTTTGCTGCGATCTGCTGCTTCTCGTTCCTCTAGCCCCATTACCCTTTCGTGCAGCGCCTGCATTTGGCTCTGCTCCAATTTCTTCCTCCTCTCATGGGTTTTGTAACCCCCTGCGTCCGAAAATCCAGCCTTCCACGAAGCGGAGCTGGCGTGCCTCGTGTCCGTCCGGGGTGCTCGAGGATTCGAGGGCCATTGTGAGCTCGTCCTTCTCCCTGTCTAGAACGAACTTCCCTTGCTGCGCTGCTTCGATATATTGCTGAAGCCTCTTGACTGGTATGTCCAATTGTTCGTCCGTCCAAATGCACTTCCCTGTTATAGGGTCCAAGGATCCGCCGGCCCAGAAGAACCAAGTCCGGCAACGGTCTGGCCAGTTCATTGTCTCTAGTTCGATCCCTTTATCAAGCAGATCATTCTCAACCTTGGCCCACTTAGGCCGGGCTACGAGGTAGCCACCTGACCCCGTGCGATGGTGAAACTTCTTCTTCGCAGCATTTCTCTTGTTTTACACCGACATCTTTTTACTCTTTTCTGATGTCTTGTAGGCCACAAATGGGGGCCAGTCATCATCTTCTCATATTTGCCCTTGAATTCTGGTGTCTCATTTTTTTCGACATACGTATTGAGTTCTTTCTTCCAATTCCTGAATAGTTCTGCCATCTTCTTAAGAGCAAAAGACTTGATTAATGGCTCTATTACTGGCTTCTCCGGATCATCCTCTAGCGGTAGGGTAAAATTTGACTTCAGCTCAGTCCAAAGATCATTTTTCTGCATATCATTGACACAGGACACCTCAGGGTCTTCGTTCTTAGGCTTATACCATTGGTGGATGCTGATCGGGATCTTGTCCCTAACCGAACCCCGCGACCGAGCAACAAATGCCTTCTTTGTCCGTAGGGTTCAATCGGTTGGCCATCGCGCGATTTGTATGATCTCAAACTTTTCATCCGAGCTCAACTTTTCTTGGGCCTCGTCTCTTTACCGGTTGTGCTCGATCCGGAGGGCTAGAAAAAGAACAAAGTCGAGAGTTAATTAATATGTGTACATACCAAAACAAAGACGAGCTAGTCAAGACAGGCTTAACTAATATATATACCTGGCCGGACTCGGTTTGGTGATCACCGAGCCGTCCTCACGGTCTACTTCTTCACCCTCTCCTTCTTGCACCGGCATTGGGTCATCGGAGCCATGTAAATCATAGCCAGCTGCTTCTTCACCCTCTCCTTCCAGACCATCGTTGTCGTTGAGAAACATCAACGAGCGCGCGACATCACTTCCTTGTGCGATTATGTCCCTCAACAACGCTTCTTGTGCTTCGTCTCGGGGGGTGTCCATAGTTTCTACAAATATTTACAACATGGCAATTATTATTCAAACATGACAGATATGGATATATTAGTGACAAACGTAGAACTAGCTAGCTAATCACAATAAGGAATCATATTAGTGGCCTCGACGCTGCTTCTCTAGGGTTTGGGGTGGCCTCGACAACGCTTCAATGGTTAGGGGGTGGCCTCGAGAATGCTTCAAGCTAGGAGGGGGTAATATCGACCCCCCCCCCCACGTGTTGAAGCTATCGGGAGGGGGTCGGCGTTGAACACTACATCTATGTCCCACAAGTGGCGTGGGCATCGACGCCCATGATGCAGTGAGAGGGTCGTGGATCACCGGCGGTCGAGGTCAAGGGTCGAGGATCGCCGAGGGTCGGGAGGTTTCCTAGTGTCAAAGGATTCAACAAAACCATGTCTTCATCATTAGGCGAAATAACAGGTGCATGATGGTGCGAAGCTCTCAAAGTTATTTTGGAACGGAGTCCCAGATAGGATAATTCGCTTTTTGGTACAAAGTTCAGCAAGAACCTTCCGAATATCGTTATTTGAAAGGCCTTTGTTGAGATTCGTACAAAAAGGCAAATTATCCTATCCGGACTCCATTCGAAATAACTTTGAGGACTTCGCATCATCATGCCATGGTTACTTCGGCTAATGATGAAGCCATGGATTTCTTCAATACTTTGACACTATAGGAACCCTCGACCCTGAAACCTTCGACCCTTGACCCGTTAACGACCCTCGACCCTGAAACCTTCGACCCTTGACCCCTTAACGACCCTCGAACCTCTACCCTAGTTCCCGACCCTCGACCCCTCGGTGATCCTCGACACCCTCGTTATATCGACAACGGCGCAACATACATATACATGGGAAAATAATGTTATCGGGAAGGGGGTATCGGTACCCCCGCCCCTCGTGTCAAAGTTTCTTCTTTCTCCTCTATTCCTTTCTTTCTTCTTCTCCTCTTCTTTTCTTCTTATCCCTCGAGAAAGGAAAATAAGGAAAAAGAAGAAAAGAGGAAGAAGGAAGAAGGAAGAAGAAGAAGAAAAGAAGAAGAAAAAAGAGGAGAAGAAGAAAGAATAGAGAGAATAAGAAAAATAGAAATTTTTTCTATTTTTCTTCTTCTCCTCTATTCCTTTCTTCTTCTCCTCTTCTTTTCTTCTTTTTCTTCTTCTTATTTATTTCTCCTCTTCTTCCTCTCCCTCTTCTTATCCTTTCTTCCTCTTCTTATTTCCTTTTTCCTCTCATTCTTTTCTTCTTCTTCCTTCTTAAAAATACATGAAGTAGTATTGCCTAATTCATTGTTCATATGAATATACAAACATTTGCATATTTACAATAACTAATATCACCAAAAAAATCTATGAACAGAAAAAAATCCTAATTTTTCTAAAAACTATCTTTTGCATTGTTCACATACACATATACATTATAGCCACATACACATATACATCACATATGAACAAAATATTAAAACATAAAAAACAGAGCATAAAAATAAAAAAGAGCTTAAACATTAAAAGAGCAGGCGGCTCTCACAAAGCGGGTAGGCGAGGCGCGGCCAGGCTGGGCGGACGGGCAGGGGTGGTAGGGCGACGACGACGAGGAGCGGGCGGCGACGGCGAGCCCGTGCAGGGGAGCTCGAGGCGACAGCTGGGCGGCGAGGCGCCCGACGCAGGGGGCGGACGGGCAGGGCAGGGCGACAGCGAGCACGGGCAGGGACGCGGGCGATGGCGACGGCGAAGCACGGCAGCCTGACGGCGTCGTCGGGCGAAGCTCGGGCAGCTGGCGGCGGCGTCGGGCGGGAACCGGCGATGAAATCTGAAAAACGCCAAGTCTTTGCTTATATAGAAAAGGCTTTGGTCCCGGTTGGTGCCACGACCCGGGACTAATGCCCCCCTTTAGTCCCGGTTGGTGCCACCAACCGGGACCAAAGGCCAATTTTCAGCAACCCAAAGGGCGGGAAGCGGCGGCCTTTGGTCCCGTTGGTGGCACCAACCGGGACTAAAGGGGCATTAGTCCCGGTCGTGGCACCAACCGGGACTAAACCCCTTTAGTCCCGTTGGTGCCACCAATCGGGACCAAAGGCCTTGTGCTGCCTCACGCCCAAAAGTTTAGTCCCACCTCGCTAGTTGAGAGAGCTCGAGACTGGTTTATAAGCGCTGCGCGCCCACCCTCTCGAGCTCCTCTCAACTCACAAAGCTTTGGCCTAATCATCACTAGCTATGTGCTGTGGGCCTACTTGGCCTCCTGCGGGCTGAATCTCGGCCCATGTAGGGTTTCTAGTCGTATTCAGGCCGTGGGGCCCCGAGGGCGGCACTATTTTTTCCAGTTTTTTGTTTTGTTTTCTGCATTATTATTTATTTTTGTTGTTTTTGCTTTATTTTTAATTCTTTTTGCTTTTAGTTTTAGAAAAATTATAAACTTTCTGTTAGTGCCATTAGTTTTCAAATTGAAAACTCTTTTTTTTTTTTTCTTTGTTGCTTTATTTATTTTATTTTGTTTCTACTTACAACAAAATACTTATTGTTGCTATTTTTATTTTTTTCAGTTTTTTGTTCTGTTTTCTGCATTATTTAGTTTTTGTTGTTTTTTGCTTTATTTTTAATTCTTTTTGCTTTTAGTTTTAGAAAAATTATAAATTTTCTGTTAGTGCCATTAGTTTTCAAATTTGAAAACTCTTTTTTGTTTTCTTTGTTGCTTTATTTATTTTATTTTGTTTCTACTTACAACAAAATACTTATTGTTGCTATTTTTATTTTTTTCAGTTTTTTGTTCTGTTTTCTGCATTATTTATTTTTTGTTGTTTTTTCTTTATTTTTAATTCTTTTTGCTTTTAGTTTTAGAAAAATTATAAACTTTCTGTTAGTGCCATTAGTTTTCAAATTTGAAAACACTTTTTTGTTTTCTTTGTTGCTTTATTTATTTTATTTTGTTTCGCTTACAACAAAACGGTGTGTAGAGGGACGGGCTTATAAACCGTGTGGCGCCCTTGGTTGGCAAGGTTTTCAAATTCATAGTTTTCAAATGAACTCTGAAAAAGTTGGCATAGCATGTGCATGTACAAAACGAACAATGGTATCATACTCGTCATTACAAAGTTGGCATGGTATCATCATAATAGTTGCGGAGAAAGTCTTCACTTTTTCTTCGCTTGTGTCGCTTGCTTATTGCGCCGTAGCCATGGATAATCTTCATCGCTTATCGGGATGCATGGGTCAGCCTTGACTTTGAAGGGGGAATTTCATGAAACTTTTCATACTCTTGAGACATGTCATCTTGCCCTCCACTCCTGGGATGTCCCTTTTCCTGAAAGAACTATGTGGCGCTTTGGCTCATTGTATGATGTATTCGCTTCCTTATCTTTTCTTTTCCTCGGTTTGGTAGACATGTCCTTCACATAGATAACCTGTGCCACATCATTGGCTAGGACGAGCGGTTCGTCGGTGTACCCAAGATTTTTCAGATCCACTGTTGTCATTCCGTCTTGTGGGTCTACACTGCACCCGCCTCTGACAGATTGACCCACTTGCACTTAAACAAAGGGACCTTAAAATCTACTCCGTAGTCAAGTTCCCATATGTCTACTATGTAACCATAATATGTGTCATTTCCTTGTCGGTTGCTGCATCAAAGCGGACACCGCTGTTTTGGTTGGTGCTCTTTTCATCTTGGTCAATCGTGTAAAATGTATTCCCATTTATCTCAGATCCTTTCCAAATCATTACAGTCGAAGATGGTCCCGGACAACAAGTACAGCTCATCACAAACAGTGCTGTCACCTCGAGGCGTGTTTCCAACCAACTGCTAAAAGTCTGATGTGTTCACATGTAATCCACCATCGCCTTTGCTCCGGTGTTTGGAGCGCAGCTGTTCTTGTGTTCATCGACATACGGGTCACCAAGGTAGAGTTCTCAGTAGAAGCTGTAGTGTGCTTGAGACCAAGAATATCCGTCCCTGCATATTATTGAGTCTCTTCCAAGCGTGCCTTTTCGGTCAGTCTCCCCTCATACCGCGATTTAGGGAGACCTATCTTCTTAAGGCCAGGAATGAAGTCAACACAAAACCCGATGACATCCTCTGTTTGATGGCCCATGAAGATGCTTCCTTCGGCCTAAGCGCGATTCTGAACATATTTCTTTAGGACTCCATGAACCTCTCAAAGGGGTACATATTGTGTAGAAATCGGGCCCCGAATGACAATCTCGTCGACTAGATGAACTAGGGCGTGCATCATGATATTGAAGAAGGATGGTGGGAACACCAGCTCGAAACTAACAAGACATTGCGCCACATCACTCCTTAGCGTTGATACGATTTCTGGATCGATCACCTTACGAGATATTGCATTGAGGAATGCACATAGCTTCACAATGGCTAATCGGACGTTTTCGGTAGAAGCCCCTCAATGCAACCGGAAGCGATTGCGTCATAATCACGTGGCAGTCATGAGACTTTAGGTTCGGAACTTTTCTCTCGGCATATTTATTATTCCTTTATATTCGACGAAAGCCGTCGGGACCTTCATCTTGAGCAGGCATTGAAAGAATATTTCTTTCTCTTCTTTAAGTAAGAGCGTAGCTGGCGGGACCTTCACACTTTGCTTGGAGGCATGCCCTCTTTTTCGTGCAAGCGTTGCAGGTCCTCTCGTGCCTCGGTGTATCTTTTGTCTTCCCATACACGCCCAAGAAGCCTAGCAGGTTCACACAAAGGTTCTTCGTCACGTGCATCACGTCGATCGAAGAGCGGACCTCTAGGTATTTCGATGGGTAGGTCCCAAAATATAGATTTCTTCTTCCACATGGGTGCGTGATTCTCGGCGTCATTCGAACAGCTAGTCCGCGGGACCCTTTCCAAAGATTACGTGTAAATCATTGACCATAGCAAATGCGTGATCACCGATGCGCATGGCGGACTTCTTCCGTGATCTGCCTCGCTTTGAAATGCTTGCCTTTCTTTCGACATTGATGGTTGGTCGGAAGAAATCGGCGATGGCCTGTACACATTCTTCCTGCAGCTTCCTGTATATACTATCGGTGTCAAGTAAACAGTGCGTGCATCGTGGTATCCCTTGTTTGTCTGTCCTGAAAGGTTACTGAGAGCGGGCCAATCGTTGATGGTCACGAACAGCAACGCCTTTAGGTCAAATTCCTCCTTTTTGTGCTCATCCCACGTACGTACACCATTTCCATTCCACAGCTGTAAAAGTTCTTCAACTAATGGCCTTAGGTACACATCAATGTCGTTGCCGGGTTGCTTAGGGCCTTGGATGAGAACTGGCATCATAATGAACTTCCGCTTCATGCACATCCAAGGAGGAAGGTTATACATACATAGAGTCACGGGCCAGTGCTGTGATTGCTGCTCTGCTCCCGAAAGGATTAATGCCATCCGCGCTTAAAGCAAACCATCGTTCCTTGGATCCTTTGCAAACTCATCCCAAAGACTTTCTCTCGATTTTTCTCCACTGCGACCCGTCGTGGGTGCTCTCAACTTCCCTCTTTCTTATGGTCCTCACTGTGCCATCGCATCAACTTGGCATGCTCTCCGTTTCGAACAGACGTTTCAACCGTGGTATTATAGGAGCATACCACATCACCTTCGCAGAACCCTCTTCCGGGAGGCTCGCCGTCAACATCACCAGGGTCATCTCGTCGATCTTATACGCAATGCACCGCATACCGGGCATGCGTTCAGATCCTTGTAGGCACCACGGTAGAGGATGCAGTCATTAGGGCATGCATGTATCTTCTCCACCTCCAATCCTAGAGGGCATCGACCTTCTTTGCTGCGTATGTCTTGTCGGGCAATTCGTTATCCTTTGGAAGCTTCTTCTTCATTATTTTCAGAGATTCTCAAATCCTTTATCGAGCACAGCATTCTCTCGCCTTCCACCGCAGCAATTCGAGTACGGTACCGAGCTTTGTGTTGCCATCTTCGCAATTGGGGTACAACCCTTTTGTGATCCTCTAACATGCGATCGAACTTCAGCTTCTTCTTTTGACTTTCGCATTGTGTCCTTGCATCGACAATGACCCGCGGAGATCATCATCATCGGGCACATCGTCTGGTTCCTCTTGATCTTCAGCAGCTTCGCCCGTTCCAGCACCATCGTGCACATCGTCAGTGCATCTTGATGTTCATAGCATCACCGTATTCAGGGGCACATAGTTGTCATCGTACTCTTCTCCTCGCCATCTTCCATCATAACCCCTATTTCTCCGTGCCTCGTCCAAACATTATAGTGTGGCATGAAACCCTTGTAAAGCAGGTGGGTGTGAAGGATTTTCCGGTCGAGTAAGACTTGTATTCCCACATATAGGGCATGGACAACACATAAAACCATTCTGCTTGTTTGCCTCAGCCACTTGAGAAAATCATGCACGCCTTAATGTACTCGGAGGTGTGTACATCACCGTACATCCATTGTCGGTTCATCTGCGTGCATTATATATAATTAAGTGTGTCAAAAATCATTACAGAACATCATGAATAGATAATTAAGTGACCAAATTAATAGAAGTTCATCATCACATAAAACCAAAGTACATACATAGTTCTCATCTAACAACATAAAGCTCTGCAGAGCATCTAAATTAATTAAACCATACATTGAAACTATGTAAAACATTTCAATGCGAAAAAATATCGATCATAATCACAACCAAGGTAACAACTGATCCAACGGCATAATGATACCAAGCCTCGGTATGAATGGCATATTTTCTAATCTTTCTCATCTTCAAGCGCATTGCATCCATCTTGATCTTGTGATCATCGGCGACATCCATAACATGCAACTCCAATACCATCTTCTCCTCCTCAAGTTTTTTATTTATTCCTTCAAGAAATTGTTTTCTTCTTCAACTAAATTTAACCTCTCGACAATAGGGTCGGTTGGAATTTCGGTTCAACAACCTCCTAGATATATAAAATCTATGTCACGTTGGTCGGCATAATTTTCATAAACAATAAATGAACCAATAGTTATGAAAAGATAATATATACCACATCCGAATAATAGACAGGGGCCGAGGGCCGACGGGGCGGATACCAAAACCATCGCACTATATAAGATGCAATAATAAAAGTAAGAAAATAATACAAGTATCTATCTAAACAAACAAGTAATAATATTTTTCCTTTCGAAAGAAGATAAGAACAAGAGGCTCACCACGGTGGTGCCGGCGATGAGATCGGCGGGTGATCGGCGGCGATGAAGACGGGGACGAGGCATGATGAACCGCTAAACCTAGATAAATATTGAGGAAAATGGAGCTTGGCGGTCGAGCTTGGAGAGGAGAAACCTTAAGTAGTGTGGCTCGGGCATTCCATCGAACACCTTGTGTGCATAGGAGGTGAGCTAGAGCACCACCAAGCCCTCTCCCCTCGGCCGAAAAAAAGCAGAGCAGGTGGGCTCTGCTCTTGCCGAGGGGCCATATATAGGCAGCACCATTAGCCCCGGTTGGTGGCATGAGCCGGGACTAAAGGGGAGCCTTTGGTCCCGGTTCATGCCACCAACCGGGACCAATAGTGGTGGGCCAGGAGCCAGGACCATTGGTCCCGGTTCGTCCCACCAACTGGGACCAAAAGGTCCGGACGAACCGGGACCAATGGCCCACGTGGCCCGGCCGGCCCCCTGGGCTCACGAACCGGGGCAAATAGCTCCATTGGTCCCGGTTCTGGATTGAACCGGGACTAATGGGCTAAACTAGCCTGGATGAAAGCCCTGTTTTCTACTAGTGCTATGGCCCCTGGGTCTATTCTCATCATATCAATCTCCATCACTTTAATACTTGCTTTGTTTTCACTTTGCCTTTTACTTTTCACTTTGCATCTCTATACCAAAAATACCAAAAATATTATTTATCATCTCTATCAGATCTCACTCTCGTAAGTGACCGTGAAGGGATTGACAACCCCTAATCGCGTTGGTTGCGAGGAGCTATTGTTTTGTGCAGGTACGAGGGACTTGTGCGTGGCCTCCTCTGGATTGATACCTTGGTTCTCAAAACTGAGGAAATACTTACGCTACTTTGCTGCATCATCCTCTCCTCTTCGGGGAAATCCAAGGCAGTGCTCAAGAGGTAGCAAGAAGAATTTCTGGCGCCGTTGCCGGGGAGGCTCACGCAAGAGCAAGTCAAGCACCATACCAAGTACCCATCACAATCCCTATCTCCTGCATTACATTATTTTCCATTTGCCTCTCGTTTTCCTCTCCCCCACTTCACCCTTGCCGTTTTATTCGCCCTCTCTTTCCCAATCTCCTCCTCTTTTTCCCGTTGCCTTTTGTTTGCTCGTGTGTTGGATTGCTTGTTTGTCACGATGGCTCAAGATACTACCAAATTGTGTGACTTCACCAATACCAATAATAATGATTTCCTTAGCACTCCGATTGCTCCTCTTGCCAATACTGAATCTTGTGAAATCAATACTGCTTTGTTGAATCTTGTTATGAAAGATCAATTCGCCGGCCTTCCTAGTGAAGATGCCGCTACTCATCTGAATAGCTTCGTTGATTTATGTGATATGCAAAAGAAAAAAGATGTTCATAATGATGTTGTTAAATTGAAGCTATTTCCTTTTTTGCTTAGAGATCGTGCTAAAGCGTGGTTTTCATCTTTGCCTAAACATAGTATTGATTCTTGGAACAAGTGCAAAGATGCTTTTATCTCTAAGTATTTTCCTCCTGCTAAGATTATCTCTCTTAGGAACGATATTATGAATTTTAAGCAACTTGATCATGAACATGTTGCACAAGCTTGGGAGAGAATGAAATTAATGATACGTAATTGTCTTACTCATGGTTTGAACTTGTGGATGATTATACAAAACTTTTATGCCGGATTGATTTTTTGTTCTAGAAATCTTTTAGATTCGGCCGCGGGAGGAACTTTTATGGAAATCACTCTAGGAGATGCTACTAAACTTCTAGATAATATTATGGTTAATTATTCTCAATGGCATACCGAAAGATCTACTAATAAAAAGTGCATGTGATAGAAGAAATTAATGTTTTGAATGGAAAGATGGATGAACTTATGAAATTATTTGCTACTAAGACTGTTTCTTCTGATCCTAATGATATGCCTTTGTCTACTTTGATTGAGAATAATAATGAATCTATGGATGTGAATTTTGTTGGTAGGAATAATTTTTGTAACAACGCGTACAGAGGGAATTTTAACCCTAGGCCTTATCCTAGTAATCCTTCTAATAATTATGGAAATTCCTACAACAACTCTTATGGAAATTTTAATAATATGCTCTCTGAATTTGAGAGTAGTGTTAAAGAGTTTATGAATTCATAAAAGAATTTTAATGCTTTGCTTGAGGAGAAATTGCTTAAAGTTGATGATTTGGCTAGGAACGTTGATAGAATTTCTCTTGAGGTTGATTCTTAGATGTATTCCTCCCAAGCATGATATCAATGAGTCTCTCAAAGCTATGAGAATTTCCATTGATGAGTGCAAAGAAAGAACCGCTAGGATGCGTGCTTCCAAAGATGCCTTTATTAAAGCGTGTTCTTCCAATTCCTATGAAAATCAAGATGAATATCTAAAAGTTATTGATGTGTCCCCCATTAAATATTTGTTTTGCAATATGAATCTTGATGAAACTGAATATGATCTTCCTTTACCTAGAAGGCGTTCTAAGAATTCAGAGTTTTTAGATCTTGATGATGAAATTGATAAATGTGGGATTGAAAGAAATAAAAACCTAGATGTTGCTAAACCCACTATTTTGGATCTCAAGGAATTTAATTATGAAAATTGCTCTTTAATTGATTGTATTTTCTTGTTGCAATCCGTGCTAAATTCTCCTCATGCTTATAGTCAAAATAAGGCCTTTACCGAACACATTGTTGATGCCTTGATGCAATCTTATGAAGAAAAACTTGAGTTGAAAGTCTCTATCCCTAGAAAGCTCTATGATGAGTGGAAACCTACTATTAAAATTAAAATTAAAAATTATGAGTTTCATGCCTTGTGTGATTTGGGTGCTAGTGTCTCCACTATTCCCAAAACTTTGTGTGATTTGGTAGATTTCCGTGACTTTGATGATTGCTCTCTAAACTTGCATCTTGCGGATTCCACTATTAAAAAGCCTATGGGAAGAATTAATGATGTTCTTATTGTTGCAAATAGGAATTATGTACCCGTAGATTTTATCGTTCTTGATATAGATTGTAATCCTTCATGTCCTATTATTCTTGGTAGACCTTTCCTTAGAACGATTGGTGCAATTATTGATATGAAGGAAGGGAATATTAGATTCCAATTTCCATTAAAGAAAGGCATGGAACACTTTCCTAGAAAGAAAATAAAATTACCATATGAATCTATCATGAGAGCCACTTATCGATTGCCTACCAAAGATGGCAATACCTAGATCTATCCTTGCTTTTATGCCTAGCTAGGGGCGTTAAACGATAGCGCTTGATGGAGGCAACCCAATTTTATTTTTAGTTTTTCGCTTTTGCTTCTGTTTAGGAATAAATAATCCATCTAGCCTCTGTTTAGATGTTGTTTTATGTTTTAATTAGTGTTTGTGCCAAGTTAGACCTATTGGATCTTCTTGGATGATAGTTATTTGATCTTGCTGTAATTTTCAGAAACTTTGCGCTCAGTGCCCGAATTGTTAAAAATCACCAGATAGTTATTTGATCTTGCTGTAATTAGTGTTTGTGTTGTATAATTTTAGTAGATTTTTTGGAGTTCCAGAAGTTTGCGTTAGTTACAGATTACTACAGACTGTTCTGTTTTTGACAAATTCTGCTTTTCGTGTGTTGTTTGCTTATTTTGATGAATCTATGGCTAGTAAAATAGTTTATAATCCATAGAGAAGTTGGAATACAGTAGGTTTAACACCAATATAAATAAAGAATGAGTTCATTACAGTATCTTAAAGTAGTCTTTTGTTTTCTTTCTCTAACGGAGCTCACGAGATTTCTATTAAGTTTTGTGTTATGAATTTTTCAAGTTTTGGGTAAATTCTTTTGATGGATTATGGAACAAGGAGTGGCAAGAGCCTAAGCTTTTGGATGCCCATGGCACCCCCAAGATTATCCAAGGACACCAAAAATTCAATGCTTGGGGATGCCCCGGAAGGCATCCCCTCTTTCGTCTACTTCCATCGGTAATTTACTTGGAGCTATATTTTTATTCACCACATGATATGTGTTTTGCTTGGAGCGTCTTGTATTATTTGTGTCTTTTCTGGTTAGTCTACCACAATCATCCTTGCTGTACACACCTTTTGGAAGAAGCCAATTTGATTAGAATTTGCTAGAATACTCTATGTGCTTCACTTATATCTTTTGAGCTTGATAGTTTTGCTCATAGTGCTTCACTTATATCTTTTGAGCGTGATAATTTCTTTTGCTCCAGTGCTTCACTTAGATCTTTTAGAGCACGGTGGTGGATTTGTTTTAAAGAAACTATTGATCTCTCATGCTTCACTTAGATTATTTTGAGAGTCGTTAATAGCATGGTAATTTGCTTAATATTAATATACTTGGTATTCAAGATATGTGAAACTTTCTTTTGAGTGCGTTGAATACTAAGAAAAGTTTGATGCTTGATAATTGTTTTGAGATATGAAGATGGTGATATTAGAGTCATGCTAGTTGAGTAGTTGTGAATTTAAAGAATGCTTGTGTTGAAGTTAGCAAGTCCCATAGCATGCACATATGGCTAAAGTTGTGTAACAAATTTGAAACATGAAGTGTATCTGGCTTGTGCATCCTTATGAGTGGCGGTCGGGGACGAGCGATGGTCTTTTCCTACCAATCTATCCCCCTAGGAGCACGCGCGTAGTACTTGATTTTTGATGACTTCTAAATTTTTGCAATAAGTATATGAGTTCTTTTGACTAATGTTGAGTCCATGGATTATACACACTTTTACCTTTCCGCCTTTGCTAGCCTCTTCGGTACCGTGCATTGCCCTTTCTCACCTTGAGATTTGGTGCAAACTTCGCCAGTGCATCCAAACCCCGTGATATGATATGCTCTATCACACATAAACCTCCTTATATCTTCCTCAAAACAGCCACCATACCTACCTATTATGGCATTTCCATAGCCATTCCGAGATATATTGCCATGCAAATTTCCACCGTTCCGTTCATCATCATCATGACATACTTTACTTTTGTCATATTGCCATTGCATGATCATGTAGTTGACATCGTATTTGTGGCAAAGCCACCATGCATTATTTTTCATACATGTCACTCTTGATTCATTGCACCATCCCGGTACACCGTCGGAGGCATTCATATAGAGTCATATCTTGTTCTAGTTTCCAGTTGTAATCCTTATGTTGTAATCAATAGAAGTGTGATGATCATCATTATTAGAGCATTGCCCAATCAAAAAAAGGGAAAGGCCAAAAAGAAAAAAAGAAAGGCCCAAAAAAAGGGCAATGTTACTATATCTTTTTCCACACTTTTGCTCAAAGTAGCACCTTGTTCTTCATGTAGTGAGTCTCATATATTGTGCTTCAAAGTAGCACCATGTTTTTCATATAGTGAGTCTCATAAGTTGTCTTTTTATACTAGTGGGAATTTTTCATTATAGAACTTGGCTTGTATATTCCTACGATGGGCTTCCTCAAATGCCCTAGGTCTTCATGAGCAAGCAAGTTGGATGCACACCCACTAGTTTTCTTTTGTTGAGCATTCATAGCTCTAGTGCATCCGTTGCATGGCAATCCCTACTCCTCATGTTGACATCAATTGATGGGCATCTCCACAGCCCGTTGATTATCCTCGTCAATGTGAGACTTTCTCCTTTTTGTCATCTCAACACAATCCCCATCATCATATTCTATTCCACCCATAGTGCTCTATCCATGGCTCACGCTCATGTATTGCGTGAAGGTTGAAAAAGTTTGAGATTATTTAAGTATGAAACAATTGCTTGGCTTGTCATCGGGGTTATAGAAGTTGGGAACATCTTTGTGTGATGAAAATGAAGCATAGCCTAACTATATGATTTTGTAGGGATGAACTTTCTTTTGCCATGCTATTTTGAGAAGACATGATTACTTTGATTAGTATGCTTGAAGTATTATTATTTTTATGTCAATATGAACTTTTGTCTTGAATCTTTTGGATCTGAATATTCATACCACAATTAAGAAGATTTACATTGAAATTATGCCAAAGTATCACTCCGCATCAAAAATTCTATTTTTTATCATTTACCTACTCGAGGACGAGCAGGAATTAAGCTTGGGGATGCCTGATACGTCTCCAACGTATCTATAATTTTTGATTGCTCCATGCTACTTTATCTACTGTTTTGGACTATATTGGGCTTTATTTTCCACTTTTATATTATTTTTGGGACTAACCTATTAACCGGAGGCCCGGCCTAGAATTGCTGTTTTTGCCTATTTCAGTGTTTCGAAGAAACGGAATATCAAAAGGAATGAAACCTTCGGGAACGTGATTTTCTCACCGAACGTGATCCAGGAGACTTGAACCTCCAAGGAACAAAAGAGGCGGTCATGAGGGTGGGGGGCGCCCCCCTAGGGCGCGCCCCCTGCCTCGTGGGCCCCCTGTTGCTCCACCGACGTACTCCTTCCTCCTATATATACCTACGTACCTCCAAACGATCAGAATAGGGGCCAAAAACCTAATTCCACCGCCGCAACTTGCTGTATCCTCGAGATCCCATCTTGAGGCCTGTTCCCGAGCTCCGCCGGAGGGGGCATCCACCACCGACGGCTTCTACATCATCACCATAGCCCCTCCGGTGAAGTGTGAGTAGTTTACTTCAGACCTTCGGGTCCATAGCTAGTAGCTAGATGGCTTCTTCTCTCTTTTTGGATCTCAATACAATGTTCTCCCACTCTCTCATGGAGATCTATTCGATGTAATCTTCTTTTTGCGGTGTGTTTGTTGAGACCGATGAATTGTGGGTTTATGATCCAGATTATCTATGAATAATATTTGAATATTCTCTGAATTCTTTTATGTATGATTGGTTATATTTGCAAGTCTCTTCGAATTATCTGTTTGGTTTGGCCAACTAGATTGGTAGTTCTTGCAATGGGAGAAGTGCTTAGCTTTGGGTTCAATCTTGCGTGTCCTTACCCAAAGGATGAATGGGTTGCAAGGCACGTATTGTATTGTTGCCATCGAGGATAACAAGATGGGGTATTTATCATATTGCATGAATTTATTCCTCTACATCATGTCATCTTGCTTAAGGCGTTACTCTGTTTTTAACTTAATACTCTAGATGCATGCTGGATAGCGGTCGATGAGTGGAGTAATAGTAGTAGATGCAGGCAGGAGTCGGTCTACTTGTCTCGGACGTGATGCCTATATACATGATCATACCTAGATATACTCATAATTATGCTCAATTCTATCAATTGCTCAACAGTTATTTGTTCACCCACCATAGAATACTTATGCTCTTGAGAGAAGCCACTAGTGAAACCTATGGCCCCCGGGTCTATTCTCATCATATTAATCTCCATCACTTTAATACTTGCTTTGTTTTTACTTTGCCTTTTACTTTTCACTTTGCATCTCTATACCAAAAATACCAAAATATTATTTATCATCTCTATCGATATCACTCTAAGTAAGTGACCGTGAAGGGATTGACAACCCCTAATCGCGTTGGTTGCGAGGAGCTATTGTTTTGTGCAGGTACGAGGGACTTGTGCGTGGCCTCCTATTGGATTGATACCTTGGTTCTCAAAAACTGAGGGAAATACATACGCTACTTTGCTGCATCATCCTCTTCTCTTCGTGGAAATCCAACGCAGTGCTCAAGAGGTAGCAATGCCCCCCTGCCCCCGTATATAAAGGAGCAAGGGGGGAGGTGGCCGGCCAGGAGGAGGGCGCGCGAAGGGAGGGTCCTACTCCCATCGGGAGTAGGACTCCTCCTTTTCCTTGTTGGAGTAGGAGAGGGAAGGAAGGGAGAGAGGAGGAGAAGGAAAAAGGGGGGCGCCGCCCCCTCCTTGTCCAATTCGGACTAGAGGGGAAGGGGGCGCGCAGCTGCCCTGGCCGCCCCTCCTCTTCTCCCACTAAGGCCCATATGGCCCAATTAACTCCCCCGGGGGTTCCGGTAACCCCCCGGTACTCCGGTTCTCTCCGAAACCACTCAGGACACTTTCGGTGTCCGAATATAGTCGTCCAATATATCGATCTCGACCATTTTGAGACTCCCTGTCATGTCCGTGATCATATCCGGGACTCTGAACTACCTTCGGTACATCAAAACACAAAAACTCATAATACCGATCGTCACCAAACTTTAAGCGTGCGAACCCTACGGGTTCGAGAACTATGTAGATATGACAGAGACACATCTCCGGTCAATAACCAATATCGAAACCTGGATGCTCATATTGGCTCCTACATATTCTACAAAGATCTTTATCGGTGAAACCGCATAACAACATACGTTGTTCCCTTTGTCATCGGTATGTCGCTATCTCAATACCTAGTTCAATCTCATTACCAGCAAGTCTCTTTACTCGTTTCGTAATGCATCAACCCGCAACTAACTCATTAATCACATTGCTTGCAAGGCTTATAGTGATGTGCATTACCGAGAGGGCCCAGAGATACCTCTCCAACAATCGGAGTGACAAATCCTAATCTCGAAATACGCCAACTCAACAAGTAGCTTCGGAGACACCTGTAGAGCACCTTTATAATCACCCAGTTACGTTCTGACGTTTGATAGCACACAAAGTGTTCCTCCGGCAAATGGGAGTTGCATAATCTCATAGTCATAGGAGCATGTATAAGTCATGAAGAAAGCAATAGCAACATAATAAACGATCAAGTGCTAAGCTAATGGAATGGGTCAAGTCAATCACATCATTCTCCTAATGATGTGATCTCGTTAATCAAATGACAAATCATGTCCATGGCTAGGAAACTTAACCATCTTCGATTAACGAGCTAGTCAAGTAGAGGCATGCTAGTGACACTATGTTTGTCTTTGTATTCACACATGTATTATGTTTCTGGTTAATACAATTCTAGCATGAACAATAAACATTTATCATGATATAAGGAAATAAATAATAACTTTATTATTGCCTCTAGGGCATATTTCCTTGGGTCTCCCACTTGCACTAGAGTCAATAATCTAGATTACACAGTAATGATTCTAAACCCATGGAATTTTGGTGTTGGTCATGTTTTGCTCGTGGAAGAGGCTTAGTCAACGGGTCTGCAACATTCAGATCCGTATGTATCTTGCAAATCTCTATGTCTCCCACCTGGACTTGGTCCCAGATGGAATTGAAGCGTCTCTTGATGTGCTTGGTCCTCTTTTGAAATATACATTCCTTTGCCAAGGCAATTGCACCATTATTGTCACAAAAGATTTTCATTGGACCCGATGCACTAGGTATGACACCTAGATCGAATATGAACTCCTTCATCCAGACTCCTTCATTTGCTACTTCCGAAGCAGCTATGTACTCCGCCTCACACGTAGATCCCGCCACGATGCTTTGTTTAGAACTACACCAACTGACAGCTCCACCGTTCAATGTAAACACGTATCTGGTTTGCGATTTAGAATCGTCTGGATCAGTGTCAAAGCTTGCATCGACGTAACTATTTACGACTAGCTCTTTGTCACCTCCATAAACGAGAAACATATCCTTAGTCCTTTTCAGGTATTTCAGGATGTTCTTGACCGCTGTCCGGTGATCCACTCCTGGATTACTTTGGTACCTCCCTGCTAGGCTAATAGCAAGACACACATCAGGTCTGGTACACAGCATTGCATACATGATAGAGCCTATGGCTGAAGCATAGGGAACATCTTTCATTTTCTCTCTATCTTTTGCAGTGGTCGAGCATTGAGTCTGACTCAACTTCACACCTTGTAACACAGGCAAGAGCCCTTTCTTTGCTTGTTCCATTTTGAACTTCTTCAAAACTTTTTCAAGGTATGTGCTTTGTGAAAGTCCTATCAAACGTCTTGATCTATCTCTATAGATCTTGATGCCTAATATGTAAGCAGCTTCACCGAGGTCTTTCATTGAAAAACTCTTATTCAAGTATCCTTTTATTCTATCCAAAAATTCTATATCATTTCCAATCAGCAATATGTCATCCACATATAATATCAGAAATGCTACAGAGCTCCCACTCACTTTCTTGTAAATACAGGCTTCTCCAAAAGTCTTTATAAAACCATATGCTTTGATCACACTATCAAAACGTTTATTCCAACTCCGAGAGGCTTGCACCAGTCCATAAATGGATTGTTGAAGCTTGCACACTTTGTTAGCTCCCTTTGGATCAACAAAACCTTCTGGTTGCATCATATACAACTCTTCTTCCAAAAATCCATTCAGGAATGCAGTTTTGACATCCATTTGCCAAATTTCATAATCATAAAATGCGGCTATTGCTAACATGATTCGGACACACTTAAGCATCGCTACGGGTGAGAAAGTCTCATCATAGTCAATCCCTTGAACTTGTCGAAAACCTTTCGCAACAAGTCGAGCTTTATAGACAGTATCATTACCGTTAGTGTCAGTCTTCTTCTTGAAGATCCATTTATTCTCAATGGCTTGTTGATCATCAGGCAAGTCAACCAAAGTCCACACTTTGTTCTCATACATGGATCCCATCTCAGATTTCATGGCCTCAAGCCATTTTGCAGAATCTGGGCTCACCATCGCTTCTTCATAGTTCGTAGGTTCACATTGGTCAAGTAACATAACCTCCAGAATAGGATTACCGTACCACTCTGGTGCGGATCTTACTCTGGTTGACCTACGAGGTTCAGTAGTAACTTGATCTGAAGTTTCATGATCAACATCATTAGCTTCCTCACTAATTGGTGTAGGTGTCATAGGAACCGATTTCTGTGATGAACTACTTTCCAATAAGGTAGCAGGTATAGTTACCTCATCAAGTTCTACTTTCCTCCCACTCACTTCTTTCAAGAGAAACTCCTTCTCTAGAAAGGATCCATTCTTAGCAACGAATGTCTTGCCATCGGATCTGTGATAGAAGGTGTACCCAACAGTTTCCTTTGGGTATCCTATGAAGACACATTTCTCCGATTTGGGTTCAAGCTTATCAGGTTGAAGCTTTTTCACATAAGCATCGCAGCCCCAAACTTTATGAAACATCAACTTTGGTTTCTTGCCAAACCATAGTTCATAAGGCGTCGTCTCAACGGATTTCGATGGTGCCTATTTAACTTGAATGCAGCCGTCTCTAAAGCATAACCCCAAAATGATAGCGGTAAATCAGTAAGAGACATCATAGATCGTACCATATCTAGTAAAGTACGATTACGACGTTCGGACACACCATTTCGCTGTGGTGTTCCGGGTGGCATGAGTTGCGAAACTATTCCGCATTATTTCAAATGTAGACCAAACTCGTAACTCAAATATTCTCCTCCACGATCAGATCGTAGAAACTTTATTTTCTTGTTACGATGATTTTCCACTTCACTCTGAAATTCTTTGAACTTTTCAAATGTTTCAGACTTATGTTTCATTAAGTAGATATACCCATATCTGCTCAAATCATCTGTGAAGGTGATAAAATAATGATACCCACTGCGAGCCTCAACATTCATCGGACCACATACATCAGTATGTATGATCTCCAACAAATCTGTTGCTCGCTCCATTGTTCCGGAGAATGGCGTTTTAGTCATCTTGCCCATAAGGCATGGTTCGCAAGTACCAAGTGATTCATAATCAAGTGATTCCAAAAGTCCATCAGTATGGAGTTTCTTCATGCGCTTTACACCAATATGACCCAAACGGCAGTGCCACACATAAGTTGCACTATCATTATCAACTCTGCATCTTTTGGCTTCAACATTATGAATATGTGTATCACTACTATCGAGATTCAACAAAAATAGACCACTCTTCAAGGGTGCATGACCATAAAAGATATTACTCATATAAATAGAACAACCATTATTCTCAGATTTAAATGAATAACCGTCTCGCATCAAACAAGATCCAGATATAATGTTCATGCTCAACGCTAGCACCAAATAACAATTATTTAGGTCTAGAACTAATCCCGAAGGTAGATGTAGAGGTAGTGTGCCGACGGCGATCACATCGACTTTGGAACCATTTCCCACTGCATCGTCACCTCGTCCTTAGCCAGTCTTCGCTTAATCCGTAGTCCCTGTTTCGAGTTGCAAATATTAGCAACAGAACCACTCAAATACCCAGGTTCTACTGCGAGCTCTAGTAAGGTACACATCAATAATATGTATATCACATATACCTTTGTTCACCTTGCCATCCTTCTTATCCGCCAAATACTTGGGGCAGTTCCGCTTCCAGTGTCCAATCTGCTTGCAGTAGAAGCACTCAGTCTCAGGCTTAGGTCCAGACTTGGGTTTCTTCTCTTGAGCAGCAACTTGTTTGCTGTTCTTCTTGAAGTTCCCCTTCTTCTTCCCTTTGCCCTTTTTCTTGAAACTGGTGGTCTTGTTGACCATCAACACTTGATGCTCCTTCTTGATTTCTACCTCCGTAGCCTTAGGCATTGCGAAGAGCTCGGGAATTGTCTTATCCATCCCTTGCATATTATAGTTCATCACGAAGCTCTTGTAGCTTGGTGGTAGTGATTGAAGAATTCTGTCAATGACACTGTCATCTGGAAGATTAACTCCCAGTTGAATCAAGTGATTGTTATACCCAGACATTTTGAGTATATGTTCACTGACAGAACTATTCTCCTCCATGTTGCAGCTATAGAACTTATTGGAGACTTCATATCTCTCAATCCGGGCATTTGCTTGAAATATTAACTTCAAATCCTGGAACATCTCATATGCTCCATGACATTCAAAACGTCGTTGAAGCCCCGGTTCTAAGCCGTAAAGCATGGCACACTGAACTATCGAGTAGTCATCAGCTTTGCTCTGTTAGACGTTCTTAACGTCATTAGTTGCATCTGCAGCAGGCCTGGCACCCTGCGGTGCTTCCAGGACGTAATTCTTCTGTGCAGCAATGAGGATAATCCTCAAGTTACTGATCCGGTCCGTGTAATTGCTACCATCATCTTTCAACTTTGCTTTCTCAAGGAACGCATTAAAATTCAACGGAACAACAGCACGGGCCATCTATCTACAATCAACATAGACAAGAAAAATACTATCAGGTACTAAGTTCATGATACTTAATCATATTACTTAAGAACACCCACTTAGATAGACATCCCTCTAATCATCTAAGTGATTACGTGATCCAAATCACCTAAACCATGTCCGATCATCACGTGAGATGGAGTAGTTTTCAATGGTGAACATCACTAAGTTGATCATATCTACTATATGATTCACGCTCGACCTTTCGGTCTCAGTGTTTCGAGGCCATATCTGCATATGCTAGGCTCATCAAGTTTAACCCGAGTATTCCGCGTGTGCAAAATAGGCTTGCATCCGTTGTAGATGAACGTAGAGCTTATCACACCCGATCATCACGTGGTGTCTCGGCACAACGAACTTTGGCAATGGTGCATACTCAGGGAGAACACTTTTATCTTGAAATTTAGTGAGAGATCATCTTATAATGCTACCATCAATCCAAGCAAAATAAGATGCATAAAGGATAAACATCACATGCAATCAATATAAGTGATATATATGGCCATCATCATCTTGTGCTTGTGATCTCCATCTCCGAAGCACCGTCATGATCACCATCGTCACCGGTGCGACACCTTGATCTCCATCGTAGCATCGTTGTCGTCTCGCCAACTATTGCTTCTACGACTATCGCTACCGCTTAGTGATAAAGTAAAGCAATTACATGTCGATTGCATTGCATACAATAAAGCGACAACCATATGGCTCCTGCCAGTTGCTGATAACTCGGTTACAAAACATGATCATCTCATACAAAAAAATATAGCATCATGCCTTGACCATATCACATCACAACATGCCCTGCAAAAAAAAGTTAGACGTCCTCTACGTTGTTGTTGCAAATTTTACGTGGATGCTACGGGCTGAGCAAGAACCGTTCTTACCTACGCATCAAAACCACAACGATAGTTCGTCAAGTTAGTGTTGTTTTAACCTTCTCAAGGACCGGGCGTAGCCACACTCGGTTCAACTAAAGTTGGAGAAACTGACACCCGCCAGCCACCTGTGTGCAAAGCACGTCGGTAGATCCAGTCTCACGTAAGTGTACGCGTAATGTCGGTCCGGGTCGCTTCATCCAACAATACCTCTGAACCAAATTATGACATGCTGGTAAGCAGTATGACTTGTATCGCTCACAACTCACTTGTGTTCTACTCATGCATATAACATCTACGCATAAAACCAGGCTCAGATGCCACTGTTGGGGAACATAGTAATTTCAAAAAAATTCCTACGCACACGCAAGATCATGGTGATGCATAGCAACGAGAGGGGAGACTATTGTCCATGTACCCTCATAGACCGAAAGCGGAAGCATTAGCACAACGCGGTTGATGTAGTCGTAGGTCTTCACGATCCGATCGATCCAAGTACCAAACGTACGGCACCTCCGAGTTCAGCACACGTTCAGCTCGATGATGTCCCGCGAACTCCGATCCAGCAGAGCTTCACAGGAGAGTTTCGTCAGCACGATGGCGTGATGATGGTGATGATGTTGCTACCGACCCAGGGCTTCGCCTAAGCACCGCTACGATATGACCGAGGTGGAATACGGTGGAGGGGGGCACAGCACACGGCTGGAATAGATCAACAGATCAACTTGTGTGTTCTAGGGTGCCCCCTGTCCTCGTATATAAAGGAGCAAGGGGGGAGGCGGCCGGCCAGGAGGAGGGCGCACCAAGGGGGGAGTCCTACTCCCACCGGGAGTAGGAAACCTCCTTTTCCTTGTTGGAGTAGGAGAGGGAAGGAAGGGAGGGAGGAGGAGAAGGAAAAGGGGGGGCGCCGCCCGCCCCCTCCTTGTCCAATTCGGACTAGAGGGGGAGGGGGCGCGCGGCTGCCCTGGCCGCCCCTCCTCTTCTCCCACTAAGGCCCATAAGGCCCAATTAACTCCCCGGGGGGTTCCGGTAACCCCCCGGTACTCCGGTTTTCTCCGAAACCACTCGGAACACTTCCGGTGTCCAAATATAGTCGTCCAATATATCAATCTTTACGTCTCGACCATTTTGAGACTCCTCGTCATGTCCGTGATCATATCTGGGACTCCGAACTACCTTCGGTACATCAAACCACAAAAACTCATAATACCGATCGTCAGCAAACTTTAAGCGTGCGAACCCTACGGGTTCGAGAACTATGTAGACATGACCGAGACACGTCTCCGGTCAATAACCAATAGCAGAACCTGGATGCTCATATTGGCTCCTACATATTCTACGAAGATCTTTATCAGTCAAACCTCATAACAACATACGTTGTTCCCTTTGTCATCGATAAGTTACTTGCCCGAGATTCGATCGTCGGTATCTCAATACCTAGTTCAATCTTGTTACCGGGAAGTCTCTTTACTCGTTCCGTAATGCATCATCCCGCAACTATGTAACATCCCAAAATTCTAAATTTTGGAATGTTATATTAAATAAATAACTATGCTTGATTGTCTGATTGTTGGTTTGATGGATTGAGTGAAACTGATTGAAATTTGAAACTTTTGAAAGTTGAATGAGAGGGAATGAAATGACTTTCCCAAAACTTTCCCCTTTGCCTTTTTGGATCCCAATGAATTCAAATTCATACCAACACCAAAGCCTAGAGTGAGGATGACATGACTTCTTCCATTTTTAAATGAATAGGGTTTTGGAAAAAGATTTGAATTTCATTTGGGAAGTTTTCAAATCCAAAGCTTTATGCAACTCAATGATTTTCATGAGGGAAGATAAAATGACTTCTTCAATTATATGAAATAGGAGTTGGAAGTTATAATGAATCAAGTTGAAAATCATTTGAAAGTGCTTTGAAACCCTCTTTCAAATTTTGAGTTTTGAATTTGAATTTCAAACTTTGGCATGTGGGAAACATTTCAAAAACTAAGCCTGATAAATACTTGATCAAAAGTATGAGAGGAGCAAACATGACACTCCAAAAATATCAGAGGAAACAATGCCAAAAGTTTTGGATTCAAATCTGAAATTTATTTGAATTTGAAAAAAAAATGGATTTTCATAAAGTTTGGATTTTGCCTTTGGAAAAATGTTCAAATGAAAGGGAATATTCCCCTGATCATTTTGGTATATATATACCCTATATAAAATATTTATAGTTTAGGTTTTATTTTTGTTTTTGTTTTAATTAAAAAAATAAAGAAAACCCCCCTCGGCGCCAGCCAGCCACCCAGGCCCAGCCACAGCCCCCCCCCTCCCGAGCCTCAAGAGCCCAGCCCAAATGAGCTGCCTAACCCAGCGAGCCAGCGCCAGCCGAGCCAGCCCAGCTCGCCTCACCCCTCGCCCGCTCGCCGAAACCCGTTGGCATCGGTCGACCGCTCCCCTCGCCCCTCTCTCTCTCTCACTGCCTCGTGGGCCCCGCCTCTTCTTCCCCGCCCACGCCACACCGATCTCGCTGAGATCGCTGGATCCCGGCGATCCGGATCCCGATCGCTCCCGATCCCTTCCTTCCCGACGAGGCCCCCGCACTATAAAGCCCCCTCCCCGCACCCCGTTTCCCCCCTCGCCCCCTCGCCGGACCTCCTCTCCTTCCCGTTTGCGCTCGCCGGAGACCCGAGCATCTCCCCGCCGCCATTGTCGCCGCCGACGACGCCCTAGCCCTCCCCGAGCTCCCCGACCCCACCGAACTCCTCGCCCTCCTCCCCGCACTCAAGACGGCGACTCCCTCGAGCTCACCGATGCCCGGAAGCCTCGACGCACTCCCGCCGCCGCCGCCGCCGTCGCCGGACTCCGGTACGTCGCCGGAAACCACCTCCCCCGTCCGATCTAGATCAACGGCCACGATTAGAACCCCCGAAGGGGTATCTTCTTATAAAAAGAACCGGCCGGTTCGTCCGGTTTATTTGTTAGGGTTTTTAGTAAATTAGCCGGCCCGTTTTTAGTTTTAACCCGAGGCCCGGTTAGCCTATCTAACGCACAGGGCACAGTATAGGCCCATTAGGCCTTTTTCTTTTTATTTGATTTTCTGTTTTAGCCGATTTGTTTCAAATTTCAAAATGTATATCTTTTACTCTGTTTAATATTTTTGAGTGATTCTTTTTTTGTTGGATTGAAAATTTTATGTAGTTTCTGAAAAACATATATTTAGCTATGTTAAAAATAATTAAAAATGCTTTAATATTGTTTTAGTCAGAATAGCAAATCTGCTATAGTTTTAGTTAGAAAAATTATTTTTGCATGATTCTTTTTGCCATCACTTTATTTTGATATTACCAAACCCTAGAAATTAACTTTGGTATTTTAGGATTAATAAATAATTAATTCTAGGCAGAATCCCATTAATCCTAATCAATTGATTAGTTCCTGATTTCCTAATTAATTAATTAGTAAATTAATTTATTTTTAACTTGTGATTAGTTATTCTAGGTTAGTTTCTGTCACTCCATTAGATGAACTTTTATTTATAATTAATAAAAGTTTTAAATTATTTTCTTAATGGAAATTGGATTAGGCCTAAAATGAGTTTTATAATAGCTTTTAAATTAATTCTTTTTGCTCCTAGTTGCTTAGTTAATCCCTTTCTGTTAAGTTAACCTAAAACCATGATTAGGTTATTTTAAGAAATTTTTGTTATATAAAAACTATTTTTGCTATTGCTTGGAGTAGGGAAAAACTTTGAATTGGATTTTCTTTGAGTTTTTTCTTTTTTTTTTGATTTGGTTTTGTTTGTTTTGTTGTGCTATGTTACTTTTGTTATGTTGTGTTTTGTGATCCTATTGCTATGAGCTTATTATAGTTATTGTTTGCCTCGGTAGAATTTCCGGAGTGCGAAGATTACTACTACGAAACCCTAGTTCTTTCGAAGATCGTCAACCAGGCAAGTTCAATTTGATCATTGCTTTCATACCTATGTTTTTATTGCATTTAGTGGCACCTTTGCAACCACCCTTTAGTAGTGTTATTGAATCCTTGTAGTTGAGTAGTATGCATGAGGTAGGAACCCACCACCCTATTACCAAGCCGGGACGTTATTTATTTTAATGCTACGCTATAGTAGACGTGGTTTGGTATGAGTGCTCGGGAGTGGTGTGAGAATGGAGGCTCTACGTCAATGACGACAACTCCGTGATGGAAATCTGCAAGGACTGCATCTTCAAGACCTCAAGACTTCAAGACTCGAGACAGATTTCAATACACACTCTTTGGGTGAAGGACGGTTGACGGCATCCTGGAGAAACCAAAGGTTGGCCAGATGCATGGAGAAGCGCCATGACATCTCGCGAAAGCTTCACCCAGACTCAAAGAGACGGAAGAATACTTCACGCCGGAAGCTTACCTGTGCAACCGCAAGTCATTATGGGCTCGCTTGGTTGACCTTAGTGGTGACTCTGGCTGGGACGGTACTAGCAGATGTAGAAGAACGGTAGGATTGGATGGGTACGGACGGTGGTCGAGGAACTCTTTGGAAGACCATGTTTGGTCATCTTGTTCTCAAACACTCAAGTGCGAGAACGTAAAGAGAGAGATCGAATCTTGCGGGTAAAGTGTACAAACCTCTGCAGAGGGTTATAACCTAATCGATTAGCCGTGTCCCGATTACGGACAATTTGAGCATCCGACTTGGATCTATCTCGGAACTCTCAACACCGGATTGATAACTTAATTGTGGGCTACTTATGATGATTTTGGGCTATGAGACATCGGTTGGCGGAACCATGTCATGATAGAAAATTCCATAGTACAGACTTCATTTATTCCTTTGATGTAGGGAAAATAAAACCAGCTTTTATGCAAACAAAACTCAGATACAGAGCCACAAAGCCATACTGCATATAGTATAGTTTATCATCTGTTTTCTCTTATTGTGATCTTGCGGTACATTCAATGTAATCGACCTACACGGCTGCAACGTATCATGTTGCGATATTTTCCTCGACGAGTAAGAGTTACGATACAGGGTTACGGTCTACACTCAACCTGCCGATGGCGTTGATGGGACTCCACACCCGACTAATTGTTTCATTGTGACTTATGAGGTATATATCAGTTTTACGTTAATTATACATGTGATTGCACTTTGATATATACATTGATGTACTGTGTGTGCCAAAGATACTTGATCCGAGGATGGCATACGAGAACACGTAGGCTTGACCGTCTGAGGTCGGGTCGCTACAGAGATGGTATCAGAGCACATGTTGACTGTAGGACGTGACCCTAGAAATCGGAAAGCCCCTAGGACAGGAAATCTCTAAAAACTTTATTTTCAAAAGGATCCTTTACTTCTCGTCTTTTCTGATTTTATCAGATAGACCCTCAAATAGTTAGAATATACCCCTTATCCTTTGATCACCCGGAGGATCAACTGAAGACGCTCCAAGAAGGATTTGATCGGAGAACTGATGACCCCTTCAGAGTAAAGAGGATTTCACCATTAGAATCTACAACAGTTGAAGACTCCGAAGACTTGAAGGATCTGAAGAATTATTTGACCTTTAGAAGACCAAACCCCTGCTATACACCTCGTTAGATGCGATGATTTTGTGAGCTGTCATTTGATTGATGTTTTCGACAGCCCCAAAATAAAAACTTGTTTCTTCAAAAACTATTGGTTGTATTGTGTGTATATCCCCCATCTTTCTCACTCACCCTAAAACCCTTGAACCCCATAGATGATGAATGAAGTTGGACTGATATTCTCTCGATCAAGACTCAGCCGGAGGCGAGCTATGGATGCGAGAACATGGAGAGTCACTTGGGAACAATTTGGTTTCAAGGAAGTATGAGGTCCAATCGCTCTTGAAGATTTTACGAAAGTGCTGCAACCTGGTGGAAAATGCATCAAGCCATACAGGATTTAATGGAGCAAGAACTTGGGAGGATTTCAAGAAGACCTGTTGAGATCACGCCTTATCTGGAAGCACCATGATACACCAGGAATTAAACCTTGTGCCTGCAGGATTTATGGAGAAATAGGACACACCGGGAGGAACACAAGGATGGATGCCCTCATTGTGAGGAGAAACACCCACCGAGGAATGCCCAACTAGTCGGTGACTTGCTTCCTGTGTGAAGGAACCACCCACTACCCGTGCAAAGTCACATTTACTCCACGGTGCAACGAACTATTCCGAAGCAGGAAGATGGAATGAAAGAAGCCCTCAAGGAAGACCTAGAAGAACCAGTAAAGAATGAAAGTGTTGAAGACCTGGATGGAGAAGGTCTCAACAGATTTTACTCCAATGCCTGCTATTAATGTGGAGAAGAAGGACATTTTTCACAGCATTGCACCAAGGAAAGAAAAGAGTATCCGGGATACTTCCCGATGGAAGCAATAGAGTTTGACCCACATGGAATAGAAGGATTGATCAGAACGAGGAAACCCAGGAAGAGAAAACAAAGACACCCTCAGAACAACCCAATGTCTGCAAATAGGGACAAGAGTCATATTACCTGTTTTGAATGTAAGGACGTCGGACATTATGCCAATCATTGTCCCGAAAGGAAGCAAGGAACTCAAGGAGCAGGCACCATCTCCAAGAAGCCCAAAGACTTATCGAAAGTCATTTGTTTTTGCTGCAAGGAAGCAGGACATTATGCTACTAAATGTTCCGACAAGACGAAAGCTGGAGCTGAGTAGTTGAAATTTTGATATTGGAAACAAGAGTAGTAGAAAGCAATTTCATTTTCATGAGCTCAATGAGTTGAGTTATGTAATAGATTACCCTGAGATTGTAATAGTTCATGACGCAATAAAGTTGTAATGTCACATGCTGAAAAGCTTTAAGGAGTTGTCATATTTTACCTTGGAAATTAATATTCTGGATGAACATGGAAGAAAGTGAGTTGTGATGCATAAACAGGAAAATTGGAATTGAGATTGAAGTTTGTTTGGATGATATGAGTGTGTGCCCCAGGAGATAAGTACCTTACCCTGAGCATCATTTCTGTTTCACAAACTGCAGATGACGACCCTTTACGAATCTTTCCTTAAAGGTCCGGAAACCATCATGACCCTGACAAGTGATCATGATTACCCGAAGATCCTGAAGGACATGATGAAGCATATTCACCTTGAAGGAGATGCAGTCTACAAAGGCTACCCCTTTATGCATAAGGGAGTGGAATTTTGGTATGTGGAGGTACACCTCCACCGTGTGAAAGGAGTTTGCCCAAAGAGGATGGGGCATTACTTCTTCATTTCACGTGTGCCACAAGCAACTTTCTTCGATGCTGTTCGTGAAGCAGCCATGGAAGCCATACGTCAGATCGGAGAAATACTTGAAGCAAGACTCCGTCATACTCAGGAATACCTAAGTGAAGTGCATACGGAGATGATGGAGGTGAAGCTCAAGGCCACCACAATGAACCATAAGATTGAAGAATTCAAGACACATGTCGCACAATTCCAGTGGATCAAGAATCCTCGAGGAGGATAAATGAATAAAGTTGGAAGTAATGTCCACCATACCAAATCATGTGGGTGGCAGCATTTGTAAACAAAGTACTTTTGGAATTTGAATTTACGAAAATGGTTAAGGATGTAATGAAAGATTGATATGAGAATAATGAGATTTTATGGATAAACTTGTGCATTCTTTTGGTCATAGTACTCTGTAAAGCCACAGGATCAATGAAGAAAGAAATGTGATATTCATGACGGTCCATAGAAGGGAGCTGGACAAAATAAGTTGGAGTTTTGTTTTGATATGATGGTACGAAGAAACAGAGTACTACTGGATTTAAGGAGGTGTAACAAGAGAGTTACTCCTAGGATGAGTTAAAGCTGCACCAGTGTTGAAGTGGGCCATAACCCACAGGCCCAGGATTTTGAAAGGAACAGATGTACCCTTGATAAAGGAGTATATTTGGAAGAATCAGTGATCCAATCAGCATACGTTTCGTAGGTTACGCAAAAACCTAAGAGTGGTGAAGTAAACGATAGATGTTTTGTTTGGCTTGCAGAACCCATGGATTTACTCGAACCCAGTTCGTGGACAAGAGAAATTCTGTAATGCTTGTGAGAATGACCGAGTGTTAGAATACGAGATTCGCTAAACCTTATACAGGGGTAATGATCTGGTGCGGAATGGATTGATCACCATACCGACTTACTCGTATCTTTCGCTCTTGCTATTTGGAATGGTAAATCTGAGAGACTTAACCATAGTAAAGTGACGACGCTTCGTTGAAGCCTTGCTTAAGCCTTAGAGTGGTAGGATGATAAACCCATTGTACATGGCGCTTGTTGCCAAACGAGGTTATACTGGCGAGATTCAACCTGACCCGTTTTCGCAGGAGAAAACCATAAGTTGTAGACCACCATGAGTATTTCGATAGCTGTCTAGAATGGACACGGACCTATCAGCTAAGAAGATCCGGTCTCGACGAACCACAACTTTGAAGAACCGACCCAAGGTTTCGAGGAAAACTTTACGCCCTAATGTAAGAGCGTTAATGAAGGAGCTATTGTAAGATATGTGAAGATACATACATGGTCAGCACTCCGGAGGAAGTATCTGAGTTTATTGGAACCGTAACCTTGATTTTAAGTGTGGTAGCCCACCGACCTTTCGACTGAACATTTGCTAGAAGACCCCAACCCCTAACCTTTCTTGTTAGTTTCTTCAATCTCGAGGACGAGATTCATTTTAAGTGTAGGTTTGTAACATCCCAAAATTCTAAATTTTGGAATGTTATATTAAATAAATAACTATGCTTGATTGTCGATTGTTGGTTTGATGGATTGAGTGAAACTGATTGAAATTTGAAACTTTTGAAAGTTGAATGAGAGGAATGAAATGACTTTCCCAAAACTTTCCCTTTGCCTTTTGGATCCCAATGAATTCAAATTCATACCAACACCAAAGCCTAGAGTGAGGATGACATGACTTCTTCCATTTTTAAATGAATAGGGTTTTGGAAAAGATTTGAATTTCATTTGGGAAGTTTTCAAATCCAAAGCTTTATGCAACTCAATGATTTTCATGAGGGAAGATAAAATGACTTCTTCAATTATATGAAATAGGAGTTGGAAGTTATAATGAATCAAGTTGAAAATCATTTGAAAGTGCTTTGAAACCCTCTTTCAAATTTTGAGTTTTGAATTTGAATTTCAAACTTTGGCATGTGGGAAACATTTCAAAAACTAAGCCCGATAAATACTTGATCAAAAGTATGAGAGGAGCAAACATGACACTCCAAAAATATCAGAGGAAACAATGCCAAAAGTTTTGGATTCAAATCTGAAATTTATTTGAATTTGAAAAAATGGATTTTCATAAAGTTTGGATTTTGCCTTTGGAAAATGTTCAAATGAAAGGAATATTCCCTGATCATTTTGGTATATATATACCCTATATAAAATATTTATAGTTTAGGTTTTATTTTTGTTTTGTTTTAATTAAAAAATAAAGAAAACCCCCCTCGGCGCCAGCCAGAGCCACCTGTGCCCAGCCAGCCAAATTTCCCCCTCAGCCTCACGACTGGCCCAGCTGAGCCAGCCCAATCCAGCCCAGCGCCCGCCCGAGCCAGCCAGCTCGCCTCACCCCTCGCCCTCATGAAACCCGTTGGCATCGGTCGACCGCTCCCCTCGCCTCTCTCTCTCTCTCTCACCTCGTGGCCCCGCCTCTTCTTCCCCGCCCCACGCCACACCGATCTCGCTGAGATCGCGGATCCCGAAGATCCGGATCCCGATCGCTCCCGATCCCTTCCTTCCCGACGAGGCCCCGCACTATAAAGCCCCTCCCGCACCCCCCTTCCCCTCGCCCCTCGCGGACCTCCTCTCCTTCCCGTTATGCTCATGGGAGACCCGAGCATCTCCTCGCGCCATTGTCGCCGCCGACGACGCCTAGCCTCCCGAGCTCCCCGACCCCACCGAACTCCTCGCCGGCCTCCCACTCAAGACGGCGACTCCCTCGAGCTCACCGACGCCTGAAGCCTCGACGACTCCCCGCCCGCCGCCGCCGTCGCCGGACTCCGAGACGTCATGAAACCACCTCCCCGTCCGATCTAGATCAACGGCCACGATTAGAACCCCCGAAGGGGTATCTTCTTATAAAAAGAACCGGCCGGTTCGTCCGGTTTATTTGTTAGGGTTTTTAGTAAATTAGCCGCCCGTTTTAGTTTTAACCCGAGGCCGGTTAGCCTATCTAACGCATACGAGGCACAGATATAGGCCCATTAGGCCTTTTCTTTTTATTTGATTTTCTGTTTTAGCGATTTGTTTCAAATTTCAAAATGTATATCTTTTACTCTGTTTAATATTTTTGAGTGATTCTTTTTTGTTGGATTGCAAATTTTATGTAGTTTCTGAGAAACATATATTTAGCTATGTTAAAATAATTAAAAATGCTTTAATATTGTTTTAGTCAGAATAGCAAATCTGCTATAGTTTTAGTTAGAAAAATTATTTTTGCATGATTCTTTTGCCATCACTTTATTTTGATATTACCAAACCCTAGAAATTAACTTTGGTATTTTAGGATTAATAAATAATTAATTCTAGGCAGAATCCTATTAATCCTAATCAATTGATTAGTTCCTGATTTCCTAATTAATTAATTAGTAAATTAATTTATTTTTAACTTGTGATTAGTTATTCTAGGTTAGTTTCTGTCACTCCATTAGATGAACTTTTATTTATAATTAATAAAAGTTTTAAATTATTTTCTTAATGGAAATTGGATTAGGCCTAAAATGAGTTTTATAATAGCTTTTAAATTAATTCTTTTTGCTCCTAGTTGCTTAGTTAATCCCTTTCTGTTAAGTTAACCTAAAACCATGATTAGGTTATTTTAAGAAATTTTTGTTATATAAAACTATTTTTGCTATTGCTTGGAGTAGGGAAAACTTTGAATTGGATTTTCTTTGAGTTTTTTCTTTTTTTTGATTTGGTTTTGTTTGTTTTGTTGTGCTATGTTACTTTTGTTATGTTGTGTTTTGTGATCCTATTGCTATGAGCTTATTATAGTTATTGTTTGCCTCGGTAGAATTTCCTGAGTGCTAAGATTACTACTACTGAAACCCTAGTTCTTTCAAGATCGTCAACCGTGCAAGTTCACTTTGATCATTGCTTTCATACCTATGTTTTTATTGCATTTAGTGGCACCTTTGCAACCACCCTTTAGTAGTGTTATTGAATCCTTGTAGTTGAGTAGTATGCATGAGGTAGGAACCCACCACCCTATTACCAAGCCCGGACGTTATTTATTTTAATGCTACGCTATAGTAGACGGGTTTGGTATGAGTGCTCGGAGTGGTGTGAGAATGGAGGCTCTACGTCAATGACGATAACTCCGTGATGGAAATCTGCAAGGACTGCATCTTCAAGACCTCAAGACTTCAAGACTCGAGACAGGATTTCAATACACACTCTTTGGGTGAAGGACGGTTGACGGGCAGCCCCGAGAAACCAGTGGTTGGCGGGATGCATGGAGAAGCGCCATGACATCTCGCGAAAGCTTCACCTGCACTCAAAGAGACGGAAGAATACTTCACGCCGGAAGCTTACCCGCAACCGCAAGTCATTATGGGCTCGCTTGGTTGACCTTAGTGGTGACTCTGGCTGGGGCGGTACTAGCAGATGTAGAAGAACGGTAGGATTGGATGGGTGCGGACGGTGGTCGAGGAACTCTTTGGAAGACCATGTTTGGTCATCTTGTTCTCAAACACTCAAGTGCGAGAACGTAAAGAGAGATCGAATCTTGCGGGTAAAGTGTACAAACCTCTGCGCAGAGGGTTATAACCTAATCGATTAGCCGTGTCCCGATTCACGGACAATTTGAGCATCTGGACTTGGATCTATCTCGGAACTCTCAACACCGGATTGATAACTTAATTGTGGGCTACTTATGATGATTTTGGGCTATGAGACATCGGTTGGCGGAACCATGTCATGATAGAAAATTCCATAGTACAGACTTCATTTATTCCTTTGATGTAGGGAAAATAAAACCAGCTTTTATGCAAACAAAACTCAGATATAGAGCCACAAAGCCATACTGCATATAGTATAGTTTATCATCTGTTTTCTCTTATTGTGATCTTGCCGTACATTCAATGTAATTGACCTACACGGCTGCAACGTATCATGTTGCGATATTTTCCTCGACGAGTAAGAGTTACGATCAGGGTTACGGTCTACACTCAACCTGCCGATGGCGTTGATGGGACTCCACACCCGACTAATTGTTTCAGCTGTGACTTATGAGGTATATATCAGTTTTACGTTAATTATACATGTGATTGCACTTTGATATATACATTGATGTACTTGTGTGTGCAAAGATATCTTGATCCGTGGATGGCACAAGAATACGAGGCTTGACCGTCGAGGTCGGGTCCCTCTGAGAGATGGTATCGAGCACATGTTGACTGTGGGACGTGACCCTAGAAATCGGAAAGCCCCTAGGACAGAAATCTCTAAAACTTTATTTTCAAAAGGATCCTTTACTTCTCGTCTTTTCTGATTTTATCGATAGACCTCAAATAGTTAGAATATACCCTTATCCTTTGATCACCCGGAGGATCAATCAAGACGCCCAAGAAGGATTTGATCGGAGAACTGATGACCCCTTCAGAGTAAAGAGGATTTCACCATTAGAATCTACAACAGTTGAAGACTCAAGACTTGAAGGATCTCAAGAATTATTTGACCTTTAGAAGACCAAACCCTGCTATACACCTCGTTAGATGCGATGATTTTGTGAGCTGTCATTTGATTGATGTTTTCCGACAGCCCCAAAATAAAAACTTGTTTCTTCAAAACTATTGGTTGTATTGTGTGTATATCCCCCATCTCTCTCACCTCACCCTAAAACCCTTGAACCCCATAGATGATGAATGAAGTTGGACTGATATTCTGGATCAAGACTCAGCCGGAGGCGAGCTATGGATGCGAACATGGAGAGTCACTTCGGGAACAATTTGGTTTCAAGGAAGTATGAGGTCCAATACGCTTGAAGATTTTACGAAAGTGCTGCAACCTGGTGGAAAATGCATCAAGCCATACAGGATTTAATGGAGCAAGAACTTGGGAGGATTTCAAGAAGACCTGTTGAGATCACGCCTTATCCGGAAGCACCATGATACACCAGGAATTAAACCTTGTGCTGCAGGATTTGCGGAGAAATAGGACACACCTGGAGGAACACAAGGATGGATGCCCTCATTGTGAGGAGAAACACCCACCGAGGAATGCCCAACTAGTCGTGTGACTTGCTTCCTGTGTGAAGGAACCACCCACTACCCGTGCAAAGGTCACATTTACTCCACGGTGCAACGAACTATTCGAAGCAGAAGATGGAATGAAAGAAGCCCTCAAGGAAGACCTAGAAGAACCAAGAAGAATGAAAGTGTTGAAGACCGGATGGAGAAGGTCTCAACAGATTTTACTCCAATGCACGCTATTCATGTGGAGAAGAAGGACATTTTCACAGATTGCACCAAGGAAAGAAAAGAGTATCCGGATACTTCCGATGGAAGCAATAGAGTTTGACCCACAGGAATAGAAGGATTGATCGAACGAGGAAACCGGAAGAGAAAACAAAGACACCCTCAGAACAACCCAATGTCTGCAAATAGGGACAAGAGTCATATTACCTGTTTTGAATGTAAGGACGTCGGACATTATGCCAATCATTGTCCCGAAAGGAAGCAAGGAACTCAAGGAGCAGGCACCATCTCCAAGAAGCCCAAAGACTTATCGAAAGTCATTTGTTTTTGCTGCAAGGAAGCAGGACATTATGCTACTAAATGTTCCGACAAGACGAAAGCTGGAGCTGAGTAGTTGAAATTTTGATATTGGAAACAAGAGTAGTAGAAAGCAATTTCATTTTCATGAGCTCAATGAGTTGAGTTATGTAATAGATTACCCCGAGATTGTAATAGTTCATGACGCAATAAAGTTGTAATGTCACATGCTGAAAAGCTTTAAGGAGTTGTCATATTTTACCTTGGAAATTAATATTCTGGATGAACATGGAAGAAAGTGAGTTGTGATGCATAAACAGGAAAATTGGAATTGAGATTGAAGTTTGTTTGGATGATATGAGTGTGTGCCCAAGGAGATAAGTACCTTACCCTGAGCATCATTTCTGTTTCACAAACTGCAGATGACGACCCTTTACGAATCTTTCCTTAAAGGTCCGGAAACCATCATGACCCTAACAAGTGATCATGATTACCCGAAGATCCTGAAGGACATGATGAAGCATATTCACCTTGAAGGAGATGCAGTCTACAAAGGCTACCCCTTTATGCATAAGGGAGTGGAATTTTGGTATGTGGAGGTACACCTCCACCGTGTGAAAGGAGTTTGCCCAAAGAGGATGGGGCATTACTTCTTCATTTCACGTGTGCCACAAGCAACTTTCTTCGATGCTGTTCGTGAAGCAGCCATGGAAGCCATCGTCGATCGAGAAATACTTGAAGCAAGACTCCGTCATACTCAGAATACCTAAGTGAAGTGCATACGGAGATGATGGAGGTGAAGCTCAAGGCCACCACAATGAACCAGAAGATTGAAGAATTCAAGACACATGTCGCACAATTCCAGTGGGACTGAAGAATCCTCGAGGAGGATAAATGAATAAAGTTGGAAGTAATGTCTGACCATACCAAATCATGTGGGTGGCAGCATTTGTAAACAAAGTACTTTTTGGAATTTGAATTTACGAAAATGGTTAAGGATGTAATGAAAGATTGATATGAGAATAATGAGATTTTATGGATAAACTTGTGCATTCTTTTGGTCATAGTACTCTGTAAAGCCACAGGATCAATGAAGAAAGAAATGTGATATTCATGACGGTCCATAGAAGGGAGCTGGACAAAATAAGTTGGAGTTTTGTTTTGATATGATGGTACGAAGAAACAGAGTACTACTGGATTTAAGGAGGTGTAACAAGAGAGTTACTCCTAGGATGAGTTAAAGCTGCACCAGTGTTGAAGTGGGCCATAACCCACAGGCCCAGGATTTTGAAAGGAACAGATGTACCCTTGATAAAGGAGTATATTTGGAAGAATCGGTGATCCAATCAGCATACGTTTAGAGGTTACGCAAAAACCTAAGAGTGGTGAAGTAAACGATAGATGTTTTGTTTGGCTTGCGTAACCCATGGATTTACTCGAACCCAGTTAGTGGACAAGAGAAATTCTGTAATGCTTGTGAGAATGACCGAGTGTTAGAATACGAGATTCGCTAAACCTTATACAGGTAATGATCTGGTGCGGAATGGATTGATCACCATACCGACTTACTCGTATCTTTCGCTCTTGCTATTTGGAATGGTAAATCTGAGAGACTTAACCATAGTAAAGTGACGACGCTCGTTGAAGCCTTGCTTAAGCCTTAGAGTGGTAGGATGATAAACCCATTGTACATGGCAGTTGTTGCCAAACGTAGGTTATACGGCGAGATTCAACCCAGACCCGTTTTCTGCAGGAGAAAACCATAAGTTGTAGACCACCATGAGTATTTCGATAGCTGTCTAGAATGGACACGGACCTATCAGCTAAGAAGATCCAGTCTCGATTTAACCACAACTTTGAAGAACCGACCCAAGGTTTCGAGGAAAACTTTACGCTCCTAACAGAAGAGCGTTAATGAAGGAGCTATTGTAAGATATGTGAAGATACATACATGGTCAGCACTCCAGAGGAAGTATCTGAGTTTATTGGAACCGTAACCTTGATTTTAAGTGTGGTAGCCCACCTGACCTTTCTGACCAGAACATTTGCTAGAAGACCCCCAACCCCTAACCTTTCTTGCTAGCCTCTTCGAATCTCGAGGACGAGATTCATTTTAAGTGTAGGTTTGTAACATCCCAAAATTCTAAATTTTGGAATGTTATATTAAATAAATAACTATGCTTGATTGTCGATTGTTGGTTTGATGGATTGAGTGAAACTGATTGAAATTTGAAACTTTTGAAAGTTGAATGAGAGGAATGAAATGACTTTCCCAAAACTTTCCCTTTGCCTTTTGGATCCCAATGAATTCAAATTCATACCAACACCAAAGCCTAGAGTGAGGATGACATGACTTCTTCCATTTTTAAATGAATAGGGTTTTGGAAAAAGATTTGAATTTCATTTGGGAAGTTTTCAAATCCAAAGCTTTATGCAACTCAATGATTTTCATGAGGGAAGATAAAATGACTTCTTCAATTATATGAAATAGGAGTTGGAAGTTATAATGAATCAAGTTGAAAATCATTTGAAAGTGCTTTGAAACCCTCTTTCAAATTTTGAGTTTTGAATTTGAATTTCAAACTTTGGCATGTGGGAAACATTTCAAAAACTAAGCCCGATAAATACTTGATCAAAAGTATGAGAGGAGCAAACATGACACTCCAAAAATATCGGAGGAAACAATGCCAAAAGTTTTGGATTCAAATCTGAAATTTATTTGAATTTGAAAAAATGGATTTTCATAAAGTTTGGATTTTGCCTTTGGAAAAATGTTCAAATGAAAGGAATATTCCCTGATCATTTTGGTATATATATACCCTATATAAAATATTTATAGTTTAGGTTTTATTTTTGTTTTGTTTTAATTAAAAAATAAAGAAAAACCCCCTCGGCGCCACCAGCCACCCAGCCCAGCCAGCCCAGCCCCTCCCCTCAGCCCCTCAAGACCAGTGCCCAAATGAGCCGCCTAATCCAGCCAGCCAGCCGAGCCAGCCAGCCGCCTCACCCCTCGCCCGCTCAAAACCCACAGGCATCGGTCGACCGCTCCCTCGCCTCTCTCTCTCTCACTCACTCGTGGCCCGCCCTCTTCTTCCCCGCCCCACGCCACACCGATCTCGCCGGAGATCGCCGGATCCCGAAGGATCCGGGATCCCCGATCGCTCCCCCGATCCCTTCCTTCCCGACGAGGCCCCCGCACTATAAAGCCCCTCCCCGCACCCGTTTCCCCCTCGCCCCTCGCGGACCTCCTCTCCCTTCCCGTTTGCTTCATGAGACCCGAGCATCTCCTCGCCGCCATTGTCGCCACCGACGACGCCCTAGCCTCCCCGAGCTCCCCGACCCCACCGAACTCCTCGCTGCCTCCCCGACTCAAGACGGCGACTCCTCGAGCTCACTGACGCCTGAAGCCTCGACGACTCCCCGCCGCCCGCCGCCGTCGCCGGACTCCGATGCGTCACGAAACCACCTCCCCGTCCGATCTAGATCAACGCCACGATTAGAACCCCTCAAGGGGTATCTTCTTATAAAAGAACCGCCGGTTCGTCGGTTTTATTTGTTAGGTTTTTAGTAAATTAGCCGCCCGCTTTTAGTTTTAACCCGAGGCCCGTTAGCCTATCTAACGACAGGTATAAGATAGGCCCATTAGGCCTTTTCTTTTTATTTGATTTTCTGTTTTAGCGATTTGTTTCAAATTTCAAAATGTATATCTTTTACTCTGTTTAATATTTTGAGTGATTCTTTTTTGTTGGATTGCAAATTTTATGTAGTTTCTAAACATATATTTAGCTATGTTAAAAATAATTAAAAATGCTTTAATATTGTTTTAGTCAGAATAGCAAATCTGCTATAGTTTTAGTTAGAAAAATTATTTTTGCATGATTCTTTTGCCATCACTTTATTTTGATATTACCAAACCCTAGAAATTAACTTTGGTATTTTAGGATTAATAAATAATTAATTCTAGGCAGAATCCCATTAATCCTAATTAATTGATTAGTTCCTATTTTCCTAATTAATTAATTAGTAAATTAATTTATTTTAACTTGTGATTAGTTATTCTAGGTTAGTTTCTGTCACTCCATTAGATGAACTTTTATTTATAATTAATAAAAGTTTTAAATTATTTTCTTAATGGAAATTGGATTAGGCCTAAAATGAGTTTTATAATAGCTTTTAAATTAATTCTTTTTGCTCCTAGTTGCTTAGTTAATCCTTTTCTGTTAAGTTAACCTAAAACCATGATTAGGTTATTTTAAGAAATTTTGTTATATAAAACTATTTTTGCTATTGCTTGGAGTAGGGAAAAACTTTGAATTGGAATTTCTTTGAGTTTTTTTTTTTTTTTGATTTGGTTTTGTTTGTTTTGTTGTGCTATGTTACTTTTGTTATGTTGTGTTTTGTGATCCTATTGCTATGAGCTTATTATAGTTATTGTTTGCCTCGGTAGAATTTCCTGAGTGCTAAGATTACTACTACGAAACCCTAGTTCTTTCAAGATCGCCAACCGTGCAAGTTCACTTTGATCATTGCTTTCATACCTATGTTTTTATTGCATTTAGTGGCACCTTTGCAACCACCCTTTAGTAGTGTTATTGAATCCTTGTAGTTGAGTAGTATGCATGAGGTAGGAACCCACCACCTGTTACCAAGCCCGGGCGTTATTTATTTTAATGCTACGCTATAGTAGACGGGTTTGGTATGAGTGCTCGGAGTGGTGTGAGAATGGAGGCTCTACGTCAATGACGACAACCCCGTGATGGAAATCTGCAAGGACTGCATCTTCAAGACCTCAAGACTTCAAGACTCGAGACAGGATTTCAATACACACTCTTGGGTGAAGGACGGTTGACGGGCAGCCCCGAGAAACCAAAGTGGTTGGCGGGATGCATGGAGAAGCGCCATGACATCTCGGAAAGCTTCACCCAGACTCAAAGAGACGGAAGAATACTTCACGCCGGAAGCTTACCTGCAACCGCAAGTCATTATGGGCTCGCTTGGTTGACCTTAGTGGTGACTCTGGCTGGGACGGTACTAGCAGATGTAGAAGAACGGTAGGATTGGATGGGTACGGACAAGGGTCGAGGAACTCTTTGGAAGACCATGTTTGGTCATCTTGTTCTCAAACACTCAAGTGCGAGAACGTAAAGAGAGAGATCGAATCTTGCGGGTAAAGTGTACAAACCTCTGCAGAGGGTTATAACCTAATCGATTAGCCGTGTCCCGATTACGGACAATTTGAGCATCCGGACTTGGATCTATCTCGAACTCTCAACACCGGATTGATAACTTAATTGTGGGCTACTTATGATGATTTTGGGCTATGAGACATCGGTTGGCGGAACCATGTCATGATAGAAAATTCCATAGTACAGACTTCATTTATTCCTTTGATGTAGGGAAAATAAAACCAGCTTTTATGCAAACAAAACTCAGATCTGAGCCACAAAGCCATACCGCATATAGTATAGTTTATCATCTGTTTTCTCTTATTGTGATCTTGCCGTACATTCAATGTATCGACCTACACGGCTGCAACGTATCATGTTGCAGATATTTTCCTCGACGAGTAAGAGTTACGATACAGGTTACGGTCTACACTCAACCCGCCGATGGCGTTGATGGGACTCCACACCGACTAATTGTTTCACTGTGACTTATGAGGTATATATCAGTTTTACGTTAATTATACATGTGATTGCACTTTGATATATACATTGATGTACTTGTGTGTGCCAAAGATACTGATCCGTGGATGGCACAAGAATACGTAGGCTTGACCGCGAGGTCGGGTCCCTACAAACTAACTCATTAGTCACATTGCTGCAAGGCTTATAGTGATGTGCATTACCGAGAGGGCCCAGAGATACCTCTCGACAATCGGAGTGACAAATCCTAATCTCGAAATACGCCAACTCAACAAGTACCTTCAGAGACACCAGAGAGAACCTTTATAATCACCCAGCTTCGCTGTGACGCTTTGGTAGCACACAAAGTGTTCCTCCGTAAACGGAGTTGCATAATCTCATAGTCATGGGAACATGTATAAGTCATGAAGAAAGCAATAGCAACATACTGAACGATCAAGTGCTAAGCTAACGGAATGGGTCAAGTCAATCACATCATTCTCCTAATGATGTGATCTCGTTAATCAAATGACAACTCATGTCCATGGCTAGGAAACTTAACCATCTTCGATTAACGAGCTAGTCAAGTAGAGGCATACTAGTGACACTATGTTTGTCTATGTATTCACACATGTATTATGTTTCCGGTTAATACAATTCTAGCATGAATAATAAACATTTATCATGATATGAGGAAATAAATAATAACTTTATTATTGCCTCTAGGGCATATTTCCTTCAGAAAGTTGAGCCCTTACCGTGCCATACACTTGCAGGCTAGGCATGTCCTGAAAATATAGACTAAAAATATATGTAGAGTCCCCTAAAAAAGTCTTTGTAGAGAAGCCGTAGTTTAATCCCTCCCCTACCCTCGGAAAATTGTAGGTGCATGTAGGTGCGGGGAACACACCTTCCCCGCCATGCCAGCCGTCTTGATGCCTCGTGATTCGCAAAGTTGTTGGATCCTCGCACAAGGGCACAAGAAGTTTTAAGTTTTAGTTTTTGAAACTTACGATTTTGTCGGTCGTAGCTTCTGAAACTTACGATTTTGTCAATCGATCCTACCAACTTTCAGAGTTGAAACTTAAAACTTATGAGTTTGTCTGTCGCAGATTCTGAAATTTACGATTTTGTGGGTTGCTCATACTAAGTTTCAGAAGATAAAACTTAATGATTTTTTTTAAAACTCGTCAAAATGTGTTCAAAATGGTTCTCATTAGTAAGCTCTTGTCACCAGAAACACAAAAATAAAAACGAAACTTAATTTGGACTTTTGGTTTAAAAGATATGAAAGATTGAAAAATCGAAAGCGAAAAAAAGGTGGATGTGTGCCCCCCCCTACGCACTATAAATTCCTCCCACCCCACCGTAATTTAAAAAAGAAAATGCAATATAAAGCATAGTCCAGTAGATAAACACCGAAAAATGCCTACGTCACCCCTCCAGCTCGTCCCGCACACCCACAAACCCATAACAACCCCTAAAAAGCCCCCTCTGTGCAATGACCGAATGGAAAACACACTGTTGGAGCCGGGGAGCGGTTGTGTCTCGCCCGCATACAAAAGCACATCTCGCCTCAAGGACGCCTTAAATGGGCCGGTCCCTGATCACACAATTCTACATACATCAGTTTTTGTTCGTTTTACATATTTTTTAAAATATTATAAATACAAACATTCCAAAAAACTTGATGTACTTTAAAAATATTTACACCATGAATTTGAAAAATGGAAACACGGTGTAAATTTTTTGGCTGTGTAAAGAAATGTTGATAGCATTCAAAAAAATGGTGATATTTAAAAAAATGCCCACACATTTAAAAACAATATATGTGACATTTTGCAAAAAAATCATGTAATTAAAAAAGTTCTTTATCATTAAAAATTATTGCATTCTAAAAATATTCATGTGTTTCAAAAATGTACATCAAACTTTTATAAATGTTTCACATATAAAACAAAGTTTGTCTAATTCTGAAAATTCATATCATTAAAAAAATGTGTATTCCATTTAAAAAATATTCATGTATATCAAATATATATATTTACATTTAGAAAAATATACAATGTAAAATGTTTCAGCGTAAGTGAAAAATGTTTAACATGTGTGCTAAAATATGTATTTGAAAAGAATGTCGAACATGTATAAAACATTGTATTTTATACCAAAATGTACAATGTGTATGTAAAGTAGACCTTGAAACTTATAGTTGGAAAAATATTAATAATGTATTTGAAAAATGTTAACATGCATAAAAACATTTCTGAGTATACAAAAATTGTACGATGCGTATGAAGAATGTGACATTATTTGATAAAAAAAATGGCAAAAATCAAAGAAAGAAAACCATAGAAAAGCAAAGAAAAAAGAAAAAATAGAAAAAAAATCAAAGAAAATCGACTCAAACAGTGAAAAAATAATAAAAGAAGCACAGAAAAAAGAAAGCTTGTGTGGAAGCTACCCTACTGGGCTGGCCCAGTAGCACTGCGCCACGGGCAACCGAAGCTACATCTCTCAATAAGGGCCAAGGAAGGTTGAGATATAACTAAGTCTTTCAGCTATACCTGGCCAACCGTCGGGCCGGGCCGGGCTTCAGGTCGGGCCTAGCCAAGCCGGAGGCAAAAAAACTAGGCCCGGTCCCGGCCTGGCCGGGCCATCGGGCCTGTTTTTTGGGCCCAAGCCCGGCCCGAACGTGTAAAAGCCCGACGGGCCTCCGTGACGGTGTCCCAGACTAGGGGTATTCAACACGTCGTCTCCCGACCAGTTGGATCGGGCCAAGGACCCCCATGGCGATTCACTAATGGGCCACTTTAGGCAGCCCATGTCGCATACAAGGAAGGCTCCACAAGACTTGGTGATCAAGACAAGGACTCCTCTCCACCAACGTATTCGGCTAGGACTCTTGTTATCCTAGGCCTCTAGTACATTATATAACCCGAGGCCAGGCTGGTCGATATAGGAGGACAACATCTCATATACACTAGATCATTATGATATTCATCATCATACACCTAGGGTTTAGGCCACAACATATGATCTCGAGGTAGATTAACTCTGTACTTGATACTTCATCAATATAAATAAGAGCAGGACGTAGGACTTTACCTCCATCAAGAGGGCCCGAACCTGGGTAAAACATCGTCTCCTTCATTCCGGTTACCATTGATTCGAGAATCCACAGCTCGGGACCCCCTACCCCGAGATCTGCAGGTTTTGAAACCGACAATGGTGCTTTCATTGAGAGTTCCACTGTGTGATTGACAAAAGATCAATGGCTCGCCTGCACATCAACTGCGACGTTGACATCTTCGTCGCCGGCTTGACTGGGCACCTTGGCTTGACCGAGGACTGTGCTCTACCTCCAATCGTCATGTTCGGATGAGGGCCTTCATCAACATCAACTCCGATCTCTATCTTGATCATGGAGGGATCATCCATGGAGCTCGCGGGCTCAACGTCAACATTGGCCTCGGGCGACTATGCTGTTTTTCTGAATAGCGAAATTGTATCCGCTACCACCACCTCCTCGAGCATCGCTTTGACGATTCCTTCGGTGGAATTGTGCAGAATTGAGTCTACAACAATGCTCTAAAATTTCGTCATGTTCCGATGGAGCAATCTCCACCGATCTCCGATAAACCGTAGCCCTGTCGAATCTGGACGGGAATCCGGACGAGTTTGGAGCGTGCTGTTCAACATCGAGCTCGGACGTCCTTTGGAAGATCCAACCGTTGATCGGCTGCGGAATTCCTATATCTACCACCCCTCAAAATTTCAGCTTGATCCGACCGTTCAAACTCCGGGAAGCCTCCGATGAGGGCATCTATTTTCAGATCTGTTTTCTACGTGAGAACGAATCCGACCCGAGTTCATCTTTTTTATGAACGGGATTTTGGACATCCTTTTTGAAGGAAGTTTTGTATGGGGTATTGTGTTTTGTTCTCAAACACATCCCACTGATTTTAAAGTCTTTTCCAATATAATCTTCACCATCGCGCCGGTGTCAAACTAGCCAGACAACCTTGCTGCATGGCTGCCGACCTGCGCCAGACGGATCATCACTTCATCGACCGAGCCCAACCTTATCGGATCATCATCTCGGCAAGCCGAACAAGAGTTAAGGATCGTGAAGGCTATATCATCACCAACATCATCGCCAGACATCACCGCATGGTCACTTCAGCAAGCGGGCATCGACCCCATCACAATATCCGGCCTGCATCGACATTGCTACACTATTGCTTCTCCAAGCCTGAATGCGACCTCTGCGTCCGAAGATCGGGAGTCAATTCCGGCAAGACTCACCTCTCTTATCCCGAATCCAGTTTCAAGTCTGGACGCGACTTCGGCGTCCGAACACCAGGAGTCAACCCTGGCCGGACTCGCCCCTCGCACCATCGTATCGGAGGACGACTCCGAAGAAATCCCAGATACTAATCCGGCTAACCAAGCCGATGTCCACCACGCTGACCTGCTTCGACACCTCTGCTAGACCGGGGGCTTCGCCATCTCCTCATCAACCTACTCCGGTGACTTCGGCGTCACCAGCCAACCAGCTTTGTCACGTTAGCTGGACCGGGGGCTTCGCCTCGCCACATCGACCGTGCGACATCACCACCTCATCAAGCCGAGCTCCTCGCTCGGCCACCTCGGGGGCTGGGACCTTGGCTAGGCTGCGGACTACGTCTTCGTCCCGCCACGAGCTCGGGCCTCGTCAAGAATACCGAGTACATTAACCAGCTAAGTCGCCTCCATGCTCAGTTTTTCTTTCAATTTATTAATTCTTGTTCGGTTCAACCAAACATTATACTTGTGTTAAACAATAAAGTTGTTCATTCAAACATTGATTGTTGAACAATTCTTTTTTTTCACCTCGATCATGAGGGTTTTCGCCACCTCGGCTGGACCAGGGGCTTTGGCTCGCCACATCGACCGTGCAGCATCGCCTCTTCATCAAGCCGAGCTCTTCACTCGGGCACCTCAGGACTGGCTTGGGGGCTGGGACCTCGACCCGCTGCAAGCTTGACCCGCGTCATCAACGCCGAACACATTAATCAGCTAAGTCGCTTTCAGGCTCCAAGTTTTTAAATTTTTTATTTGTGTTCGGTTCGACCTTGCTCACGTGAGGTATTTGTTAAAAGAAACTCCCTTTACCCATGTTAACTGGGGGCTCTTAAAATTTATACGATTCGTTTTATAATAAATGTGTTTTCTTCTTGTTCTTCGCAAAGTATTTCTATAACTCCTTCCTCGACTCGAGTGTGTGGTCAATAGCCAGATAGCCTAGTTTCTCTCTAAAGCCGCTCGAGATTAGTTCGCTAAACTGGCCTGAGAAGCACTCCGCCTTTGGGATAGGAGGTTGAAGCCGAAGGCTGACCCACTCGAAGTCTTGAGATCGGATGTGTTATGTTAAAGCACGACGGAAGCACAAACTAATTTTAAGACCAATTTTTGGATTGGCACAAAAAAACTTGATTTAGTTCGGACGTAAAGTTTCTGCATAAGTTTTTTGGTTTTTTAAGCTTATGGAACTTTTGATCTATTTTTGTGTTTTTCTTTTATGAGGCGGGACATCCTCTTGATCGAGGTACCCTACGTAATAATCCAGCTTGGGAAATCTTTTTCGACCCATAGTTCGGCATTTTTCATGCCAACCTGCACCTCGGTGTTGGGTCCGAGCATAAATCCCGCAGTACACTGTCGGATGCTTTTTAAGCATCGACAATATCAACGGGGGGCTGCGACTTGAGCCGAACCCACCAAAAGCCAAGGTACTCCGAGGAGTCCTTGGGAAAATGTTCTCGGATATTACTTTATATGCATCAATTTCGAATTGTGTATTCGGTCAATAGTTGGGTTGCCCGGCTCCTGTGCTTGCCTCCTATGTTCCGTTTTGTTCGGCTAGGTGTGCAATGGGGGAACCACTGTGATTGCACTTCCAGTTAAGTTAGTCATGTACCTCAGTGGAGAAAGCCGAAAACTGACTGTCATAATGAGCGTAAACTGGTCAGCAATCCGACGACCGTGTTAAATGACGGACCTTTCATAAAACGCTAATTTTTTAAATAATACATTTTTTATTAATTTTCATAAATATTACTCTGGGTATTTTTTTCAAAAATAATACACCGTTGGCCCGCTGCAGACCGACTGGGCCTAGTCGGCCCACTGTGGGCTGATTGGGTCCTGTCGGCCCACTTTGGGCCGACTGGAGCTAATTGGCCCACTGTGGGCTAATTGTTTTTGCAAAAAAATAGGCATAAAAAATATATGTTTAAAAAATAGTAATCATGTAATTAAAAAATGTTAAACGTGTATAAAAAAATGATCCAGATGTATACAAAATATGTATAATATATATGCAAAAATGTTGACATAAAAGTATGTTTTAAAAGTGTTAATGATGTATTTAAAATTGTTAAATGTGTGTATAAAGTGTTATTTATACAAAAATATAGAATGTGTATGAAAAAGTTGACACCAAAAATTATGTTGGTGAGCTGGTGACAAAAAATAAATCAAGGTTGTGAAAAAATATGATTGGTTGCTCTTTTGTATGGAACTGGAGCATTTTTTCAAACATATTTTTGGTGTCAACTTTTTTCATACACATTCTATATTTTTTTATAGATAAGGAACATTTTTATACACACATTTAATAATTTTAATCATGTATTTGAAAAATGTCAACTTTTCAAACATATTTTTCAAACATAATTTTTGGTGTCAACTTTTTTCATACACATTCATATTTTTGTATAAATAAGGAACATTTTATACACACATTTAACAATTTTAAATACATGCTTAACACTTTTCAAAACATATTTTTATGTCAACATTTTTGCATATATATTGTACATTTTTGTATACATCAGAACATTTTTTATACACATTTAACATTTTTAATTACATGATTAACATTTTTAAACATATATTTTTATGCCTACTTTTTTGCAAAACAATTAGTCCACAGCGAGCCAATTAGCGCCAGTGGGCCCACAGTGGGCCGACAGATTTAATCAGCCCATGGGCCGATAGGCAGGCGGCCAGCTGTAGGTCGATCGAACTAATCGGCCTGCTGTGGGCCGATTAGGCCCAATCGGCCTGCAGCGGCCGACGGTGTATTATTTTTGAATTTTTTTATCCAGCGTAATATTTATGAAAATTAATAAAAAATTTATTATTTAAAAAAAAATTAGCTCATAAAACTGGTCGAAGTGTTAACGTCTTGACCTTGGCTGACACTGAACACTAACCGGGGGCTAGTAAATGAAGGAAATATGCCCTAGAGGCAATAATAAAGTTGTTATTTATATTTCCTTATATCATGATAAATATTTATTATTCATGCTAGAATTGTATTAACCGGAAACTCAGTACATGTGTGAATACATAGACAAACAGAGTGTCACTAGTATGCCTCTACTTGACTAGCTCGTTGAATCAAAGACGGTCAAGTTTCCTAGCCATAGGCATGAGTTGTCATTTGATTAACGGGATCACATCATTAGGAGAATGATGTGATTGACTTGACCCATTCCGTTAGGTTAGCACTTGATCGTTTAGTATGTTGCTATTGCTTTCTTCATGACTTATACATGTTCATATGACTATGAGATTATGCAACTCCCGTTTACCGGAGCAACACTTTGTGTGCTACCAAACGTCACAACGAATCGGGTGATTATAAAGGTGCTCTCAGGTGTCTCCAAGGTACTTGTTGAGTTGGCGATTTCGAGATTAGGATTTGTCACTCCGATTGCTCGGAGAGGTATCTCTGGCCCTCTTGGTAATTCACATCACTATAAGCTTTGCAAGCAATGTGACTAATGAGTTAGTTGCGGGATGATGCATTACGGAACGAGTAAAGAGACTTGCCGGTAACGAGATTGAACTAGGTATTGAGATACCTACGATCGAATCTCGGGCAAGTAACATACCGATGACAAAGGGAACAACGTATGTTGTTATGCCATTTGAACGGTAAAGAACTTCGTAGAATATGTGTGAGCCAATATGAACATCCAGGTTCCACTATTGGTTATTGACCGGAGACGTGTCTCGGTCATGTCTACATAGTTCTCGAACCCATAGGGTTCGCACGCTTAACGTTCGGTGACGATCGGTATTATGAGTTTATGTGCTTTGATGTACCGAAGGTAGTTCAGAGTCCCAGATATGATCACGGACATGGCGAGGAGTCTCGAAATGGTCGAGATATAGAGATTGATATATTGGACGGCTATATTCGGACACCGTAAGTGTTCTGGAAGGTTTCGGATAAAACTGGAGTGTCGGAGGGTTATCAGAACCCCCTCCCCCCGGGGAGTTATTGGGCCCTTAGTGGGCTTTAGGGGAGAGAGAGTGCAGCAGCCAGGAGGTGGCGCCTGTCGGTGTCAAAACCGGTGGATCTCGGGTAGGGGGTCCCGAACCGTGCGTCTAAGGTTGATGGTAACAGGAGACAGGGGACACGATATTTACCCAGGTTCGGGCCCTCTCTATGGAGGTAATACCCTACTTCCTGCTTGATTGATCTTGATGAATATGAGTATTACAGGAGTTGATCTACCACGAGATCGTAATGGATAAAACCCTAGAAGTCTAGCCTGTATGACTATGATTATGAATATTGGCCTCTATGGACCTAGCCCCCCGGTTTATATAGACACCGGGGGTCTAGGGTTACATAAGGCAAGTCTCCGCTAAGCCAGTAGTGGTCTTCATAGGGCCGGGGTTACATAGAAAGGAATCTTCATATTCGATCGCCAAGCTTTCCTTCCAGGCCAAGGAGAGTCCCATCCGGACACGGGTAGAGTCTTCGGTCTTTGTATCTTCACAGCCCATCAGTCCGGCCCATGGCTAATAGGCCGGACGCCCGAGGACCCCTTAGTCCAGGACTCCCTCAGTAGCCCCCGAACCAGACTTCAATGACGAGGTGTCCGGTGCGTAGATTGTCTTCGGCATTGCAAGGCGGGTTCCTCCTCCGATGACTTCAAAGTGATGTATTCGGCCTCCCACTTGATGTCATATCCCTCGTCTTCTGTGTATCAACAACTTCAGGCTCCATGTCTCAAGCGAATGCGAGAGATCAGGGTATTTTTGCACACAACACCCCGACCATGCGGGGAAAAGCATCTATTTAAAGACATTGGATCTCAGATCCATTAGGCACCACACGGAAAAATCCTCAGAGATTGCTAGGAAAGACCATTCCAACATGGCTAGCGCTCCCAGCTCCTCCTCCCGTCCCCATGGCCCAGAAAAAGGCGAGAGGGAGAGGTGCTCCGTATCCCATGGTCAGCTGGAGAAGCTGCAAACACAGGGGTTTCTTCCTCCTGCGGATCTGGTCCCTGTTCGAGCAGGGTTGACCTTCCTCAATGGCGAGTCCCAGGCGGAGAATTTCCTCAATCCATCTCAGGGGGAACGAGTGTGTTTTGTCCCCTACCTCCTAAGAGGCGCCGGGTTTCCAATTCGTCTGTTCCTAAGAGGGCTTCTGGAGTACTATGGCCTCCAACTGCACAACTTCACTCCGGCCTCCATCCTGCATATTGCAGGTTACGTCACTCTTTACAAGTTGTTCCTGGGTTGTGAGGCCCATTTTGAATTGTGGAGAAAGCTATTCTGCCTCGTCCCGCGTAATCACGAGGGATCTATATTTGAAGTGGGCGGAGCCGAAATATGGCGCATTGCCGAGACCAGATACCTGTCCGGCACACCAAAGAAGGCATCCGAAGAATGGCCTTCCGAATGGTTCTATATTGAGGATGTCGCACTTCCCGACCCAGTTCGGAAGGGTCTTCCTGAGTTCACAAGTGTTCCGTTAAAGAAATGCCACAGCTGGCGCCCTTGGAGTCTTGAAGAGGATGATAGTGCAGAAGTTTGTCAACTCATGAGCAAGATAAAGAAGCTCGCTCAGTCTGGATTACCAATAGTTGAGGCAATGGCGACTTCCATAGTGCGGGGGGTTCAGCAGCTCCAATACCGAGGGCTTCCCATGTGGCACTATAATGGGGAGGATGACGCTTCTCGCTGTGGCTGGAAGGGTCTGGATACCCCCGCCGCTCTGGCCAAAATATTTGCGGAACTGTTCAAAGGGGAGGAGGAGGAATTTCTTCGTATTAAGCACAGAGACGGATTTTCCATGTATAATCCTCCTAGCTGGGTAAGTCCTAACCCCCACGCTCTACTCATTCCACTCCCAAGTCATCTTTAATGAATTTTTAATCCGCCTATTTATAACATCACTGGCGAAAGATCTCCGAGGGGCTTCACAACCCGAGGACCACAACTCGGCCCTTGATCCTGGGTTCGAGGAAGATCCGGATATATTCGTGGTGCGCGCGGACGGGGTGTTTTACCAGGCGAGCTATGACGGCACGGAAGTGGCCATCACCGTCGACTATCTCGGTCTTCTTCCTGCCTCCCACGTAAGTAATCAGGAGACATCTCCTCCGAAAGAGTTCCCCCGTTTTGCCTCACCCACCGCATTGTCTCGTGCTCCAAAGGGGAGTCATTCGACGTGTCGCTCTACCCCATGGGCGACTCCGAAGAGAGCGGCTCCCACACCGGGCAAGCCTTCGAAGAGGAAGGCAAACGAAGACACGACCATGCCCTCATCAAAGAGGTACGAATTTATAAATATGTTATTCAACAGTCGCATCCAATTGTGACTTTTATGTTCGTCCTGTATCAGGAAAAGAGTTCGCCGGATATGTCCGGGGATCTGGCCAGTCATACTCCCAACAGCCGAGATTCGGTCCCAGCCGAGGAGACGGGGGCCGGTATGGGATTGACGCTGGACTGTCCTTCGGCGGAGGACTCGAAATATATGTCCGTCACCACCTCGGAAGTGGAGAGCGCCATGAATCATCGGCACCGGAGGGCCGTTTTATGAGACCCCCACTTCTCGAAAGATGCGTTCAGTGCCTTCAGCTCGGCTGATGCATACATCCGAGATGCTCGAGATGGGCTTAGCAGAGCCACGGAGCAACATTTGAAAGTTGTGCAGGTAAGTTTACTGTGTCCGAATATGGTAACCATATGCTAGTAGCCCCCGGGACTTGAAATATTTGGTACAACTGTTTTAAGGATCATTGTGTAACCAGGTTCTTACGAAGAAGAACGACCTGCTAGCCCAAGAGCTAGAAAAGTGTCGGACACAGCTAACTGCTATTACCGCCGAACTGGAAAAGGCCAAGAAGGTGTCCTTTGGTAATATTTCCCTCCATCGAGAAACAATAATTATATACCAGCTGTGCTTAACACTGTTGCTTATCTCATAACATGATCATCAGATCAACTAGAGGAGAAACTGAAAGCCGCTCAAGCGAGCGAGAAAGAGGCGAAAAGACTACACGCAGCAGGTGAGCGTCTTCTGACCCAAGTCAGAGTGGAGAAAAATAAACTCCAGGATTCAAACACCCAGCTGGGTAAAGAATTGAAAGATGTGCGGGCCCAACTAGCTGATTCCATGAAGGAGAATAAAAGGCTGCGAGGCGGCATATTCAGTATGTGGCCGAACTTACCTTATAATAGTTTGGAGATTGAAGGAACTAATAGAGTTGTTTTTGTAGGTATGCTGACTAGTCATCCTGAAGAGGAGAAGTTCGGATCGTTGAGCGATCTACTGCAAGGGCTATCTCAAATGCACGAGCAAGATCGGAAGGCAATGCGGAGTGTTGCCAAGGCCTTATAGCTCTCCGCCTCCCCTCCAGGAAGTATGGAGGAGCTTGTAGAGCTATTCAAGGGAGCACGGCGGCGTTTCCGATTATGGAAAATATCGGCTTGCCGGGAAGGTGCACGAGAGGCCTGGGCCATGGTGAAAACACGGTATACCAAGCTTGATCCAAATCACATGGCCCGGGTCGGACCTCTAGAGTCAGATGGGAAGGAAGTTCCCGTTAGTTTGGTATATAACCAAGTAGAAGTAGCTGCCAAGTATTCCCAGCAGGATTGTAAATTAGGCAGCCTACTGGACGGTATAGAACATGATGTTTTGAGTACTAAGTGACTATGTACTTTCCTTGACATATGTAATTCTAGCTGAATTGTAAAATGATTGTCATGGCGGACCTTTTCGCTTCAACATCTGGACCCGAAGGTACGGAGTATTGCCGAATACCAGAGTGGCCGAATAGACCGGGGTATGCGTGGAAACCAAACGTAGGGGTCATATTTGCTTGAACAGGCAAGTTGTATCCGGCTAGTTATGTTATATTACATTAAGATTGTAAGAAACATCTCCAGAGAGAATAGTTCCATCAAGGGTTCCTTTCCCTGGGTGTACATGCGTTAATGTGCATGTCCAGACTGTGATTGAAAAATCACAGTATATGTAACTTCTGGGGGTTCACAATGGAGTGAATGCGAGAAAGATCTTCAGTTCACCGACCAAATATTATCTTAAGAACGCTACATTTCGGCTTCACCCAGTCTGAGGTACACATCCGGATGACCCGGCAGTAACAATCGCAGAGGTGCTCCCTTTATGCCCTAGCCGAACTAACGGGAACGTAGGGCATAAGCACAGGAGCCAGGCAACCCAGCTTGGCGAAAACTTAAGTCATACCGATGCAAATAATGGCGAAGAAAATGTACATATGGGAAAAACGCATATGTGATGAGCTTGATGCTCGGAAAATAATAATAGCAAGCTTCTGTCTAAAAAGCCCCCAAGTATAATAGACGTACATATTTGAAGATGTATGCGTCATGGGTGCACGGTCTAGCCGTACAAAAGGTTTAAGGCTAAAGAGAAAAAACAAAAAGAGAGAAAAAATGATGGAAACAACAGGGGGAAAGGGATGAAAAAAGGTTCGGCACTAGGCGTAGAATCTTTGGAGTCTGGCCACGTTCCAGGGGTTGGGCTCTAGGCGATTGTCTGACGCATCACGCAGGCGGTACGCTCCTCCGGTGAGGACTTCGTCAATGATGATGGCACCCTCCCACTTGGGCTTGAGTTTGTCCTTTTTCTTCTCCAGCAGGCGTAGAACGAGTTCGCCAACATTGTAAGTCATGGCCGCACTTCTTTGCTTTGATATCTGCGAGCCTGTTGTTGAGAAAATGTGGAACGGGCTTTTGTGACGTCGCGCTCCTACTCCAGGGCATCTAAGTTGTCCTGCCGATCAAGCTCGGCGTCTATCTCTCTTCATACATGCGCACTCGAGGTGAGTCATGCATAATGTCGCAGGGTAACACTACCTCTGCGCCGTACACCATGAAGAAAGGTGTCTATCCGGTAGTGCGATTGGGCGTGGTCCGCAGCCCCCAGAGTACGGAGTTGAGCTCCTCAACCCAGTGCTTGTCTGATTCTTTCAAGGACCGCACTAGTCTAGGCTTGATGCCGGTCATAATAAGACCATTGGATCGTTCGACTTGACCGTTTGTTTGTGGATGATAGACAGGCGTAATCAAGCTTGATGCCCAGATTAGCGCACCAGGTTTTCACTTCATCGGCTGTGAAATTGGAGCCATTATCGGTGATGATGCTGTGTGCAACACCATAACGGTGTACAAAACTGGATATGAATTCTATCACTGGCCCGGACTTGGCCGTTTTCACTGGTTTGGCCTCTATCCACTTAGTGAATTTATCCACAATGACCAACAGATATTTTTTCTTATGGCTTCCTCCTTTAAGGGGTCCAACAATATCCAATCCCCATACCGCAAAATTCCAGGTGATGGGGATTGTTTGTAGGGCAGTGGGGTGCATATGGCTTTGGTTGGTGTCGTGGTTTTGTCACAGAAGTCCTCATGAAAGGACTTAGTCGTGGAGCCATCGCTACGGGTTAGCTTAAAGGGGTTAAAGCAGACAAGGGACGCAAGAGAGTTTTATACTAGTTCGGCCCCTTACGATGAAGGTAAAAGCCTATGTCTAGTTGTGATGGAATTGATGGGGTTTCGATGACCAGGGAAGGAATACGCTTTGCCTGGGTCTCGAGTTGTTCTCTCTCTTTCTGAACCGCCGCCGGGTCGTTCCCTTATAAACATGAGTTGACGCCCGTCGGTTTACAGAATCCCGAAGCCGGCTCATAAACGTGTCCGGCTCGGTCTCCGCTCTTCCTACCTTACCATGGAAGTTACATATCAATGCCGGTTTATATCTACAGGCTTTAAACCGGTTCTGGGCACTGGGCCTTTATACAACGTCACCATCTGTCTTCATGGACTTCAAGTATAATGAACTACTGATGGAGTTAACCCAGCCTCTCATGGCCGGTTTACGCCTAGTGGTAATAACCCCAACATTAGGCCCCAGACTGATTTGAGCTGGTTCATGTCAGTCCTCAATATTCAAGAAAACTCCGTCTTCAAAATCTTCTCATAATTTTGTAAACCGCCGTGACGTAATCTTCCCGAACCGAGGTAAACCGCCATGACCTCATCTGCTATTAAAAACTGTGTATAGCCCATCTTCATTAATGGGCCTCCAACAATCAAGGCGACAGCTCCGCCTTATTTCCAAATTTCTGGCTCCTCAATTTTCGTGCCTGACACTTATCCCTTGCCTTTATAAATAGGGCCGAGGGGTCATTTTCACTTTTCCCCCTCGTGCCTCTTCGTGTCATCGTCTTCCTTGCACCGCTCAACCTCTGGAGCTCCGCCGCCACGGTCGACCGTCGCCTCTGCTTCAACTCTGGCCGCTGCATCACCCAGAGCGTACCAGAGAAATACGGTGCTTCTCCGCTCTTCCATTAGCATCAGTAAGCTCCCTGTTCTTCCGCCATAGATCTGTTTCTAGGGTTTCGGTGTTCCTCGGTGTTCATCGCTTGTATAATAGTTCTTTGATCCATCTTTTCCATCTAATGCACCTTATTAAACTAGAAGATCCCATCTGAACCTTCATCAACTGCTTGAGCATCGATATTTAGGTCTAGATATATTTTCATTTTCTGATATGCTGCAGATCCAAAATTATAACACCAACTTGTGAAATCTGTTTTTCCTTCACTTATACATCTGTAGACTTGTATCTTCAATGTCAGATTAGGCGGTTTAAATAATCGAGAAATGATGACCCAGTATACACCATTAGTCCCCTTGTTGAACCGCCAATGCTTCACCATTTTACTGTTTGCATTGTAAAACTCCGGTTTACAAGTAGCTAACTCCGGTTTAATAATATGCTTACATCCTTGTACCGCCGTATAGTTGTCCACTGTAAATCTTTAAATCGGTAATCATCATGTTGTAGATCTTGCATTACCATGGCCAAGAAAGTTTATGAATGCAATTGGGCTCATTCGTGAGTTACCGAAGAGGAGTTAGATAATCTTGTCAAAACGTGCGCTTTAGCCAAGAAGGATGTCATCCAGTGGAGGGTTCCTGGCCCGGAATGTCCTCCTATACCCAAGGATGGAGAGGTTGTTGGTTTTGCTGATCACTTAAGCCGGGGTTTCAGCCCTCCCGGTTCAAAATTCTTCCGGGATGTATTGGCCAATTTTCAACTACGCCCTCAAGACATCGGTCCTAACTCTTTGACCAACATCTGCCACTTCCAAGTTTTGGCGAGGTTTACCTTTAAGAGGAACCCACAGTAGAATTGTGCAGAGATTTCTTTCACCTAAACCGCCTTACAGAATTCACAGATGGACCCAACACTGAATTAGGCAGGATGGCGGTTCAGAAGAGGAAGGAAGTTACCTTTCCTCATCCTAAACTTCACAGTCATCCTAAGGAGTGGAACACCACTTGGTTTTATTACAAAGACACATCTCCACCTGATGAAAACCCGCTACCGGGTTACCGTCCTGAATGCCTGAGCAACACACATCCTTTCCCTCAAAGGTTGACTACAAAAGAGAGGGCCAACTATGCTCCTCAATTACCAAAGCTGAGAGCCTTCCTAGCCAACGGTTTAACGGGGGTTGACCTGGCTCGATGTTGGATAGGCTGGAGTATTCTGCCCTTAAGTCGGCGCTTCGGTTTGATGTGTGAGTATACAGGGAATTTGAAGGATGCTCAGCAGCACATTGACATTCAGCTTACAGATGATGAAGTCACTGAAGCTGTAAAAAAGATGTTGAACGAACGGGAGGCTGTCTGTGCTCAAACCGGACTACTCCCTTTCTACACCATCAACAAACCGCCAGCTGTAAGAATCACATAATCTGTTTATCTGAAATTGCTTCTGTCCCAATATTCTCTGAAAGTGTGATTATTTTCTTGACAAGGCGATGATCCGTTCTGGAACAAGAAACCCCCGCAAGACAAACCGGTGAAGCCAACCCTTCAAAAAACCAAAGTTGTGAAAAAATCTGCCAAGAGAAGGACCACTGCATCTTCCGATCCACCAGCTGACGATGATGTGGGTAATCCGGAACTAGAGGTAGAACTTGGCTCACTTGGTTCATTTTTCATACGTCTTATTGATGATGATTATTGCCAGGACGACGCTGAAGTCAGTCACGCCGATGTTGTAGAGGTAATCGTTCTTTCCTCCGATTCAAACCCTTTGCCATCACGAAAAACCCATCGAGCAAACCGGAAAGTTAAATTTTCTCATCCTCTTCTTACTTGGATCCGAACTTTCTTGTGAAGACACAACAACACGAGGCTCTCCGCACAACCCGGCATAGCGGCCAGGTAGTTACCTCCGCCGGTTTACCGAACAGTCCGGTTCGGAAACGCCGATCAGAGGTCTCTTATTCCCTTGACAATTCACGCCCCAAAGCGGGTTGCTTTCGTCAACCTCTTAATCCATCTGATTCAAATCATTAGGGCACTTCTCATTCATCCTCTGGCGAGCCGTCAGCCACCAAACTTCCACCTATCAAAACGGTTCTTGGGTGAGTTATACATTTATTTTTATCCTTAATATGCATTTTATACGTTATACTGATCTCCAGCCTTCTTCCTTTTCTTAGTGCTAAGCCCAAACCAAGCAAGAAGGCTCATCTGAATAAACCGACAGAGGAAGACACGTCAGTTGAATCGGAGAAAACTCCAGATCCTGAAGAGGCAAACATTGATGATATGCTGGATGACCCACCGCGTCAAGATCATGACTTTGTTGCTGAACAGGCAGAAATTGACACCACCGGCCATCCGACCAGCGAACAAGCCCTATCCGGACTGACAAACCGGTCAGTCTAGTGTAGGATACTGACAAACCGGCAACTCCAGTACGAGCTGCTGAGGAGAAGGATGATGATGTTCTGATTACTAGCATTTGCCATACTGATCCTGGCAATCCTGTCGCTTTGTCGAAGCATACTACCAAAGAGGAATTTTCTGCAATTGGCAAAGGCAAATGGAATGCCGATTTATCAGCGTATCCTCATCTGAACGTTCAAGACCTTCATTCTGGCTATGTGAACCGCCTATACACCAGTCGTGACTATGAAGCCGGCTTGGTAAATATGATGAAGGAGCGATATGAGGTAACTCCATAGGTGTTTTTCCCTTACATTTAATTTCAGTCTATCAACTCCAATAGCCCCCAAGTGACGGTTTAAGATATCCATCTAAACCGGGACTTAGTAAAAAATTTATGCTTTGCAACAATGCATCTGAACTTCATTGAAGTAGCCCCCAAGTATCGGTTTAACTTTATAAATATGAACCGGGACTTTGTATAAGAAACTCTCGTATCAGCATTCTTTGAGCAAATATCCATTAGCCCCCAAGTGCCAAGTTAAATACTTGTATTATGCTTGGGACTTGCATAAAATGTATGATGAAAAGCGAATATGCATTAGCCCCCAAGTACCAAGGGCATAACTTGTTATGTGCTTGGTACTTCAAGTATGTACTGTCACCTCATCATATAACTGTTTCTTTGTAGGCAGTTGAGCAAGAAAGATAGCCAAACCGCTGATCTGCAGGAGAACATTAAATCACAACAAGCTGAAACCTCCAAGGCGAAGGAAAATTTGACCAGCGCTCTAGGCGCTATGGAAAAACTGAAAGAAGGCTTCAACAAGGAGCAGACGGATTGGGAAAGTGAAAAATCCGATTTGATCAAAAGGGCTGAGAAAGCAGAAGCCGCTCTCAAACCGGTGGTTGATGAACTGGCCAGTGTAAAGCGGCAGGTTCATGCCATGACCACAGCGGTGTTTGGTAAGCATCCTTGATTCCTGATTTCAACATATCCTTTCGTGTATTTGCCGGTTTACTAATCTTTATGATGATACATGAACTCGTATTAGCCACTTGGGATCTGATGTGCAGAAGAAACTGAAAGCAGCTTATACTCTGATAGAGTAGTTGTATACCGGCGCGCAACAGATCATATATACTGCTTTTCACAACAATCCTCCTCCCACCTTGATTAAAGATACTTTACAAAGGTTATCTATGCTTCCTGCTCGGGTTGACGAACTGAAAAAGTCTGCTGCTAGAACGGGCGCTTTGGCCGCACTGACCCGGGCAAAAGCATGGGTTCTTGACTTTGATCCAGTTGAAGCGGCCCAAGGTTATCCTAGTTTGAAGGAAGACGGAACAGAATTTGGCGAAGATGATCTCCGGATCATAAAGCGGGAAGTACACCCATTGGCTTGTCAATTGGTTGAAGAAGCAGACCTTTCATACTATGAAGCCAGCTATGATGACAAGAACAAACGGGTTGCTGCACCAATTCCAGAAGCTCAGTATCTTATCCCGCCAATCCGTAAGCACACTTATACCCCTGACATTGAACCGTCTACGCTGATAAGTGATGAAGTTGTATTCCAAGCCCTAACTAGGATCGACTGGGCAACTGTTGATTTCCAGCCACTGGGTAGAGAAGAAGAAGTTGAACCGGCGCAAGATGATCCTCAACCGTCAGGCCAAGCTGGTGACCAATCATGATCCAGAGGCCGGTTTAGTCTTCTACATGCTGCGACATGTATTTGAGAAAACAATTATTCTTTTGGGCACTGGAACGTCTTGTAATAGGCTAGTTAAAATACTTGGTCTGGAATGCCTTCGTGCATATTTATCTGCGACTGATGCTTGCTTAATTCGACGTGCATAAGATATGATATTCAGAATCCACATCCATTTACTCAATCTGTTCCTGTAGATAGAAACTCAAAGCGCCCTGGCGGTTTACCCCTGGGCGGATCATGATATCCAATATATTGACCAACGTTTGTAACCAAGGTTGTAAAAGATAACCAAACACAGAAATATATGTAATACCTGTGACTTGTTAGGCATAGGCATAGGGTTGGCTAACCAACGTTGTAGTGAGGGTCATAACCCAACTCTTGGAGGAGAAGTAACTCCTATTGTATGAGGCCGGCTTATAATAAAAACTGTTCCGGGTTATGAGGAACACTGGTTTACTCCATACTGGGACTTTGATTCAAAACTAGACCGGGCTGATAGTCTCCGGATTATGATTTGATCGTGTACTGTCAATTTGTAATTGGAAGTCTAACCGAGTTGATAACACCGGTTTAAAAACATCATAAATCTTATCAAAAAGAGAGCAAAACTTAATCAAAGGCAAACAAAACCGTTGTAGTCGAGGCTTTTCACGGGCTGACGGGCCCCAAATTCGAGGCTTTTCATGGGCTGCCAGGCCACTGAGTTAAACCATTTTTGCAAAGCCTTTTAAGATGGTCCGCAATCCTTAACCAATCATCATTTTAACTTGACAAGTTCAGGGTCTGTATTTTGGAGTAACTTGTCAAAGTTGGAAGGGTCATACCAGGTTTACCTAGGCGGCGTGACTTACTTAAAGAGGCGGGTTAACCCGGGGTTTTAGGTGTATACACCAAGCTTCCAAGCCATGGCTTGATAGCCCAATTACAAGCGTTGATTCTAAGTTCATTGTGATAGCAAAGAATCCCCAAGTAACGTTTTGAGCAGTGCTCAGTGGGTGCCTATGTTTGAGTTGCTGTTTCTTAACAGCACTCTCTTTGGCCCCGGTTTTGGCGTTGAGATGATCAAGAGGTGTAGCTATGGTTCGGATACGACCAAGCCCCCAAGTGATGTTGTGGCATTGCGCCGATCAAGAGGTGTAGCTATGGTTCGGACACGACCAAACCCCCAAGTGATGTGATATAAAGCTTTGAAAAGCTAAATCAAGGAGTAAACCGGACGCCGCTTTATAAACAGAAGCTCCATGTAACCACACATGATGTGAGAAATCAACAGATACCCCGCTTTAGCTGAGGTTCCGGTTTATTATATTGACCATAATATATACATTGTCATAATGTGTACATAAGCAGAGCCTATAGCTCAAGTATAGTAAGGTTGAAGATGAGCAATATTCCATGGCCGGTTGGTCTCCTCCTCCGATTTACATGAGTCTTTGCGCTCTCGAACATCGATTAGGTAGTACGACCCATTGTGCAGATTCTTGCTGACCAAAAAAGGTCCTTCCCAAGGGGGGGATAACTTGTGCATATCCGTCTGATCCTGGATGAGTCGAAGCACCAAATCTCCTTCTTGAAAGGTTCTGGTTCTAACCCGGCGGCTATGATAGCGACGCAGATCTTGCTGATAAACCGCCGAACGGGCTGCCGCTATATCACGCTCCTCATCTAACAAGTCAAGAGCCTCTTGTCGTGCCTTCTCGTTGTCAGCTTCAACATATGCCGCTACATGAGGTGAGTCATGACGTATGTCACTAGGAAGAACCGCCTCCGCTCCATAAACCATGAGGAACAACATGTATCCTGTCGATCTGTTGGGTGTGGTGTTGATGCTCCATAACACAGAAGGTAGCTCCTCAACCCAACAACCCGGCGTCCATTGCAAAGGAACCATAAGCCGAGGTTTGATGCCTCTCAAGATCTCTTGATTGGCCCTCTCCGCTTGACCATTGGACTGTGGGTGAGCCATTGATGACACGTCAAGCCGAATGTGCTCACATTGACAGAACTCCTTCATGGCACCCTTTGATAGATTGGTACCATTGTCTGTTATAATGCTGTGTGGAAAGCCAAACCGGAAGATCACCTTTTTGATGAATTGAATCGCCGTCGCCGCATCACACTTACTGACTAGCTCTGCCTCCACCCACTTTGTGAACTTGTCAACCGCCACCAAAAGGTGGGTCTTCTTGTCCTTAGACCTCTTGAAAGGCCCAACCATATCCAGCCCCCAAGTTGCAAATGGCCAAGTGATTGGAATCACCCTCAATTCTTGAGCCGGTACATGAGCGCGCCTTGAAAATTTCTGACAGCCATCGCACCGTCTGACCAAGTCCTCGGCATCAGCATGAGCTGTCAGCCAATGGAAACCGTGACGAAAGGCCTTTGCCACCAAAGATTTTGAACCGGCGTGGTGACCACAGTCTCCTTCGTGGATCTCACGCAAAATTTCACAGCCTTCTTCAGGAGACACACAATGTTGAAATGCCCCTGTCACACTACAATGATGCAACTCTCCATTGATAATGGTCATGGACTTGGACCGCCGGATTATCTGTCTCGCCAAAGTCTCATCCTCTGGTAACTCGCCCCGATTCATATCCGCCAGATAAGGAACCGTCCAATCCGGGATAACATGAAGAGCCACCACCAACCGAGCTTCCGGATCAGGAATAGCCAGAACCTCTTCACCAGGGAGCTTGACAGACGTTTGCGTTGGGAACCCAGGCGGCTTAAAGCGTCCGCCGCCTTGTTCTTCCGCCGGTCCACATGATCCACCTGATAACCTTTAAACTGACCTGCAACAATATCCACCTCACGATGATATGCTGCCATGAGTGGATCTTTGGAATCCCAAGTGCCAGATACTTGTTGAGCTACGAGGTCCGAGTCACCAAAGCACTTAACTCGGCTCAGGTTCATCTCCTTAGCCATCCGAAGACCATGGAGTAAGGCCTCATATTCAGCTGCATTGTTAGTGCAAGGGAACATTAAACGGAGAACATAACAAAACTTATCACCTCGCGGGGAAGTTAATACGACTCCAGCCCCCGAGCCCTCCAATTGCCTGGACCCATCAAAATGAATAGTTCAATAAGTGTGATCCGGCTTCTCTTCTGGTGCTTGTAATTCCATCCAATCATTGATGAAATCCACAAGTGCCTGAGATTTGATCGCCGTTCGGGGTATGTATTTCAACCCGTGAGGCCCGAGCTCGATAGCCCACTTCGCAATCCGGCCAGTTGCTTTCCTGTTCTGGATTATATCTCCCAAAGGAGCAGAGCTGACCACCGTGATGGGATGACCTTGGAAATATTGCTTAAGCTTCCGTCTTGCCATGAAAACTCCATATACCAGCTTCTGCCAGTGCGGGTACCTCTTCTTGGTCTCAATAAGTACCTTGCTGATATAATAAACCGGACGCTAAACCGGATATTCCTTTCCTGCCTCCTTGCGCTCCACCACAATAGCCACACTAACTGCCCGAGCGTTAGTTTCCACATATAGCAACAATGGCTCCTTGTCAACCGGAGCAGCAAGAACCGGCGGGTTATCCAGCTGCCGCTTTAAATCCTCAAATGCTTCATTTGTGGCGCTACCTGCACGGTTATCGCTTTTCTTCAAAGATCCGATACAAAGGAATGGCCTTCTCAAGAAGGCGGTTGATAAACGGCTCAATGCAGCAATCCGCCTGCCAAGCATTGAACATCATTGATACACTTCGGTTTGGCCAGGGAGGGGATAGCCTTGATCTTTTCCGAATTAGCTTCAATGCCCCTGTTAGACACCAAAAAGCCCAAAAACTTGCCTGCCGGTACACCAAAAACGCACTTAGCCGAGTTAAGCATCATTTTGTAAACCCGCAAGTTATCAAAGGTTTCCCTCAATTCATCGATCAAAGTCTCCTTCTCCCTTGATTTCACCATAGTATCATCCACGTAGGCATGAACATTACGACCGATTTGCTTATGAAGACAATTCTGCACACACCGTTGATAAGTTGCCTGGGCACTCTTGAGCCCAAAGGGCATTGATACATAGAAGAAGGCTCCAAAAGGAGTTATGAAGGCCGTTTTCTCCTGGTCCTTAACTGCCATCTTGATTTGATGATAGCCAGAATATGCATCCAAAAAACTATAACGCTCGCAACCCGCCGTAGCATCAATGATTTGATCAATACGGGGGAGAGCAAAAGGATCTGCTGGACAAGCTTTGTTAAGATCTGTGTAGTCTACACACAAACGCCAAGTGCCGTTCTTCTTAAGGACCAGCACCGGATTAGCCAACCACTCGGGATGAAATACCTCAACGATAAATCCAGCCGCCAAGAGCCTCGGCTACTTTTCTCCAATAGCCTTGCGCTCTTTCCTCATTGAACCGGCGGAGAAACCGCTTGATGGTTTGTACTTAGGATCAATATTAAGAGTGTGCTCAGCGAAGTTCTCTCGATACACCGCATGTGTCAAGGCTTCCACACAAAGATGTCCCGATTCTCACGGATGAACTCGATGAGCGCGCTTTACTATTTTGGATCCAAGTTAGCGCTGATGCTAAACTGCTTGGACGAATCGCCAGGCACGAAGTCAACAAGCTTAGTCTCATCAGCCGAATTAAATTTCAGGGCCGGATCATGCTCCGTAGTTGGCTTTTTCAACGAAGTCATATCGGCCGGATCAACAATGTCTTTATAAAACTTCAACTCTTTTGTTGCACAAACCGACTCAGCGTAAGCCGCATCACCTTCTTCACATTCCAGAGCAATCTTGCGGCTCCCATGGACGATTATAATTCCCTTGTGACCCGGTGTCGGTGTCAAAACCGGCGGATCTCGGGTAGGGGGTCCCGAACTGTGTGTCTAGGCGGATGGTAACAGGAGACAAGGGACACGATGTTTTTACCCAGGTCCGGGCCCTCTCGATGGAGGTAAAACCCTACTCCTGCTTGATTAATATTGATGATATGTGTAGTACAAGAGTAGATCTACCACGAGATCAGAGAGGCTAAACCCTAGAAGCTAGCCTATGGTATGATTGTTGTTCGTCCTACGGACTAAAACCCTCCGGTTTATATAGACACCGGAGAGGGCTAGGGTTACACAGAGTCTGTTACAATGGGAGGAGATCTACATATCCGTATCGCCAAGCTTTCCTTCCACGCCAAGGAAAGTTCCATCCGGACACGGGACGAAGTCTTCAATCTTGTATCTTCATAGTCCAGGAGTCCGGTCAAAGGTTATAGTCCGGCCATTAGGACACCCCCTAATCCAGGACTCCCTTAGTAGCCCCTGAACCAGGCTTCAATGACGACGAGTCCGGCGTGCAGATTGTCTTCGGCATTGCAAGGCGGGTTCCTCCTCCGAATACTTCATAGAATATTTTGAACACAAGGATAGTGTCCGGCTCTGCAAAATAAGTTCCACATACCACCGTAGAGAGAATAATATTTACACAAATCCAATCTGCCGACGATTCCGCAAAGATGACATCACACCACCACCAAGCCTTTATTCAATCGCTTTTGCTGTCCCACCTCAGCGCTTAGCTTAGCGAGGCGGTTTCTTGGCACGCCTTGTCGAAGTAGAGATTGTGTCCCCTTATTCCGGGATTCTCATCAATACGGGCGTGGCTAACCTAATCGTGTCTGCTGGTATATTTCCTCAATCGGCGAGTCCCAAACAGTCACGGGGAGGGCTCTTGGTATTCAATCTCTTTATAAAGAGACCAAGGCTCTGCTCCTTTCTTTCAAACTCAATCGAATCGGCCTCTCGCCTTGAGTTCCAACACCCAAAGCTCCAGATTCAGGCGCTTTGGACCTTCGATGATGTCTGGCTCCGGCCTTCAAGGCCGGTGGATGCCTTCCTCCATTACGGAAGAAGACGTGCTAAAGCTGAGAGATGGCAGGTATCTAACCGGCAAAATCTCGCGTAGGCTGCCTGCTCAAGGGCAGGTTATTCCCACTCCCAAGCTTGGTGAGAGCGTGGTGTTCGCGTCTCACTTCCTTCGGGGGCTAGGCTTCCCGACGGACCCCTTCGTGAGGGGGCTCATGTTTTATTATGGGCTGGAATTTCACGACTTGGCTCCGGAGTCCATCCTCCACATCTCATCGTTCATCGTCGTGTGCGAAGCCTTCCTCCGCATTACTCCTCACTTCGGATTGTGGCTTAAGACCTTCAAAGTAGAGCCGAATATGATCGAGGGGCAGCACGCGGAGTGCGGAGGCGCTGTTATAAGCAAGAATGCTGACGCTCCATGGCCCGAGGGCTCTTTTCAAGAGGAGTTCAGCTTATGGCAACGAGAGTGATTTTGTATCACAGCTCCCAGGGGCACCAAGTGGGTGGCGCCACCTGCCTTTCGCTCCGGTTTCCCACAACAGCTAGCATCATGGGTCAATAAAGGGTTTAACTGGGGCCGTCCAAGGACGTGCCCTTGTTGCAGGGCCGCATTCAAGATCTCCTAGAGAGAGACATTAATCTGGTCGCGGTGACGCATGTCATGTTGATTCGCTGCACCTTGCCCTGCAAACGTCGCCCCCTCCGCCCGTGGGAGTTTAATCCGGAGGGACCACGAGCTCTCCAACATTTTACGGGCGCGATGCCCATGGAGATGTACAAATTGTTCTTCGATCACAAGCAATGTGTCCGGACTCGACCGAGGACGCAGGTCTGAGCTGCAATCGCCTTGGATACTCAAGTAAGTAGTCCTGCACCGGACACGCCCATCCGTATATTTATCATAAAATTGCCCTTAAAAGAGTCGCCCTTAAACAGGAGTGGATAGCGAAAGCAAAGCTAATCAGTGTCCGCCCTCCCCGAGACCACGCCGATCCCGTGTTAACCAGGATGTTGGAGGTTGCGCCTTTGGAAGAAGGCGAAGGGGGAACAAGGAGGCTACCGCCCCCTAAGGAGGTTGTCGAAAAGGAGGAATCGAGAATCCCTCCATCCAGGGGAAGAAGAGGACCGCCTATGAAGACCTGGAGACCATGGTCCCAAAGCGGGGGAAGAAATCTTCGTCAGAGGGTCCTGCGCCGGGAGATGCCTCGGTCACACTGTGCCCCCAAGGGGATCGGCCCTCCAGCGAGCCGTAAGTAGAGAGGGGAGTTTTAAAATAAGAAACATCCCTGTTCTATTTCTGAGGAAGATAACCGACATTTTACCTTGTAGTTCGGATCTCAGCCCTTCTCAGCAGAGCTCATCTTCAGGGGATCTTCGTCCGGAGATGATGGAGAGCGGAACGCCTCCCCTGCCGCATCGCCTTGCGGCGGGCGACCCTAAGGTGTCGCCACGGATGGTTTCTCCGTATCCGCAGGGCCGAAAGCGATCAGATGGTTCCCCAAAGCCCTCCGTGTCCGCCTTTGAAAAGGCTATCGGACGAGTCCGCACCGTCCGGTGCGGCCGGAGGAGTGAAGGATCTGCTCGGGCGAAGCGCCTATTCAGAAGAACACCGCATTGATGGGCACGGTGATTGAAAGGATTTCATCCGCGGAGAGCGGGTTACTTGAGGCCGTCAGGAGTTTACTGACAGGTTTTGAGGTACGCGAAATGATGTACCTCTTGACAGTTCCGCATATAAAAGATGCGCCCTATATAGATAGTAGCCCCTGAGACTCGGTGTGTTGTCATAAATGACGGCGCGCCGAGGATCATAATCCCAGGTATGATATGTTGCTTTTCCTATGTAGGTGGCGAAGTGTCCGGTGGCTAGCCGGATTGATGAATTTGCCGAGCTAAAGCGGCAACTTGACGTGGCAGATGCCGACATCGCGCTTGTCAACAAGCGGCTTGACGAGTCCCAAGGTATGCAATTTCTCCGCGGACACCTGGTAAGGGGGCTTGATGCCCATGCCTTACAACCTGTATGCTTGATGCAGATGGTGCCGCTGCCATGGAGAACCTTCGGGCGGAACTTGCCCGAGCCAAGGAGCAGGCCAGGAAAAGTGATCCGGCTGCCTTAAAGGCGGCCGAAGAGCTGAAAGCCGAATAGGCTGCTCACTGCCGAAGCAAGAAGGAAATGGCCGAGATGGCTGTGAAGTTGAAGAATGCTGCCGACCGCTGCAAGCTTCTTGAAAAAGAAGATCGGGCGGAACAGAAGGACCTAGAGAAGGCTACTACCGAGGCCAAGGATGCTCGTTCTGCAATGAGAGCTATGAAGGAGGAGCTACGTCAGGCCGGAGATATCGCGGCTGGACTTGGCGGCTAGTGCCGCGGACGCGGCTGAACACTTCCGAGATCAAAAGGATCACGAAGTGGAAAAGCTTTTTTGGTCGCAGTTCCACAATCCAGAGCGCACACTTCCATTAACCGATCGTTTGGCCGCATGGGCGGAGCTGAATAGGTTATCCGGACTCGCCATGAAGTATGCCGTGAGTCATCTGTGGCCGGAAAGGCCCGAGCCGAAGAGTTATTTTAGCTTGGTGCAGCAATTCCTTGGTGCTGTGCCGCATGTCAATGCAATGAAGAGGTCATCGTGCATAGAGGGTGCGCGGATGGCTCTTGCCCGTGTCAAGACATACTGGGCGGAGATGAAGGCCACCGATGTTGCATCCCAAGATTCGGACGGGAGCCGAGTACCGCCAGCACTATTTTCGTGAAGTTCGCAGGCGCCGCTTAATAGAAACGCAGTATCAAGGATATTATGTTCGATAACATGTATTATTGTAAAACAATGTTTCGAGGAATATAAAAGCTTTTATACTTGTGCCTTCAAGAATTAAAATACCTCCTGTGCGGTCATTAATGTATATGTATATATAACTCCGAAAGATGGCGTTAGCCGTTTCAGCCCCCCACGCATATAATGCGGGGTGTTCGCAGAAGGTGCATTTTCACACTTGATCCAACGCCTTGGTCCTATAAAGGAGGTGATAGCGCAGCTTAACTAGGCAACCGGACTATAATGCTTTATCCCTTTCACTTAGCCATAGGAGTTTGACAATGGGGCTACTATATAGCCCACTGGGGCACCGCGCTGCCGAATTCGGGCGCTGTGTGCTCGGCCGAGAAACGGCCCTTCGTTAATGTGGAGGAATCCTAAAGATTCCGCGGGTCATCGAGTGGTTGACCAGTCTCACGCTATATCATGACAATCAGTTTTTTTCTCTGCCGAGGTGCTCACCGCCGAACCGGGCACAATCGCAGAGTTCTCCTAGTGCCGCTTTAGCCGATAGAGTGGAACGAAGGCAGCAAAACAGGAGCCGGCAAACCCAACATTTGACCAAAGACATGATTCGGAGCTGATGCATATAAGGCCAACTCGTGACGCCGAACACTCCCTAAGGTATTCGGTCTTTATGAAAACGGCTGAAGAACGCCTTAGTAATAAGCCCTCGTGTCCGTGCACGCGCAGAATTCGACGTGGCTACATGCCAAGACGCCAGCCTCCACCTCGGTTATAGCAAGAAACCGGGATGTCTATCAACAAGAGACAGTAAAAAGGTTTACGCAGGGTCTTAATCTGAAAAGAATCCTTGCAACGGTCCTCATCGCACGCGTCAAGGCCGTGTTCCGTTGTGCCGTATCCTCGACGGGCGTAGCACGGTGTTCATCTGTAAAAGAGAGGAACTTAGTTGAAAGAGATCGCACAGAATGTACGCTATATTAAATAAACAAAGTACAATTCAAAAATGAATAAAATTGAGCTTTATTGTCTCTTGTTGTACATGCGGAGCCCTTGTACGGGGTATGCTAGTAAGCCCTTAGATGTTTACGCCGGACTCGTCTAGCCATGTCCGGGTCCGAACGACCTATTTAGGTGCTTTGATTAGTGAAGCCGGTTTAATGTGTGGCTGTCAAGGCAGCCGCACATCTTCCGCGCCGAGGAACACTCGATATTTCCTTTAATGAGATGATGCCCGCAGACCGGCATTTTAAGCATAAGTGATGTATAATGCGGTATCGTTAAAGCGGGCGAAAGCTTCGCGTCCAAGAGTGCTTGATAGCTACTTGTAAATGTTGCGATGTGGAAGGTTAGTTTTCATGGCGGAAGTTGTCGGGTGAGCCAACATAACTTCTAGCAGAGAGAGCTCGTATAATGGGCATCTGGGCTCGCTACCCTTGAAAGGAAGTGTTGCTATGGCTAATTGTTGTTGGGTCTATCCCCATTTTGCGAATTGTGTCCTGATATAGCAGGTTTAGATCATCGCCGCCATCCATTAGGACTTGTGTAAAGTGGAGTCCATCAATTATTGGATCTAATACCAAGGCAGTCCAGCTCATGCTCCGGATACTTCTAGAGTAATCATGTTGGTCGAAGGTGATTGGTTTTAACAACCAAAGGCGGACTCCTCTCGATAGGCCGATATGGCGCTGTATCTCTATAGGCGCCACTATGTTTTTCCCTTTTGTCACGTGAAGTGAGTTTACTGTTTTGACTTCTTGTGGGAAATTCTTTTGTTTTCCGGTGCTCTGCTTATGGGGTTCGTCATCGTCCTCGCTTGGTGTGTCGAGCCCCTTGTGTTCGGCGTTGACTTTGCCGGATTGCTTGAAGACCCAACAATCTCTGTGGGTATGGTTTGCAGGCTTCCCGGGAGTACTGTGGATTTGGCATATCTTGTCCAAGATTTTGTTTAAGTTAGATAGCTCGTCCCTGTTATCCTTGAGGGGCCGCTTTTTTTGATTCTGTCGAGAGCTTTTGAATCCGGCGTTGACTGTCGTGCTCTTCGGGCTGTTTCCTTTGTCCGCGCTGGTCCTTATCAAGGCGTCGCGGTTTCCTGTTTCCATCCCTAACTTCGATGTACTTGGGTCGTTAGTACTGCATCTTGCCAACCAGCTAACGGAGAGTTATGGCATGATGAATGGGCAACATAATGCAAAAATATCGGGACTTAAGTGAAATTACCCTCTAGAAACAGATCTAGGGTTGACTTGCACGTAGATCGAGGTTAGCCGAATCGGAGAAAGAAAGAAATGGCGGGCGAGACTCAGACTCTGAGGTCTGGAGGCCTTGACGGCGGCTGAGGAAGGCGATGATGCCGGAGGAAGCGTGGGCGAGCGGCGTGGCGAGGCGGTAGGGTTGGCTGGAGTTGGGTGGCGGCGATGGTGGGCTGGGCGGCGCCGGTGGGAGAACCTTGGCTGGAGGCGCTGGCACCGGGCGGCAGCCGAACAGTGAGGCGCAGGGGCGCCGTGGCTGTGGTGCAGTGGGCCAGGACCCTCTGATGGCGGGCGGGAGGTCCGGCCAGGCGGGCAAGCTGGCAGCGTCCAGGCAGGCGGGCAGGATCCGGGCCGTGGGCAGCTGGGAGGTGGGGCGGCGGCGACAGTGTCGAGCCCCGATTGGGCGGGCGTGGCGGAGATCGTCCGGCCAGGTGGACATGTCCGCTCGTCGGGTGGGGGGGTTAGGGTTTGATCTGCTTGAAAAGCGGAGGGGAGACACACATATATAGGTAGAAGGAGCTAGGAAGCTCAAATGAGGTGCGATTTTGACCCATGATCATGATCGAACGACCGAGAGCATGGAGGGGTTGCTGGGTTTGGGCCACTTTGGAAGGGTGTTGGGCTGCAAAGAAGGAGGCTTTTGCGGTTACCGGTTAACCGTTGGAGTATCAAGCGACCTCCAAATGATCCGAAACTTGACAGGCGGTCTACGGTGCTATACCAAGGCAGCTTGACAAACCTCGGTCCATTCGAGACCGTTTAACACCATTACGAAAAAAGGCAAAAGAGGCGCCGGAGACATAGGTGCGGGATTGCAAAAGCGGACAACGGGAAAATGCTCGGATGCATGAGGCGAACACGTATGCAAAATGAGATGCACATGATGACATTATATGAAATGCAGATGATGACATGGCAAAGTGCAACACGCAAGCAAATGACATGGCAACGATGGCGAATAACTGGCAGACACCTGGCGCATCGAATCCGAGGCGTTACACATCGGGTTGTTGACTCTCCTTCCTCCTGGACACAGGCAGCTAAGTCCACAATCGACATAGGCTGCTTACATGTATCCTTGAAATTCTGGATAAACCGGGCTCTCAACTCGGCCCATGACCCGATAGAATTAGCCGGTGAACTCTTTAGCCAAGTACGGGCCGTCCCTTCAAGCATCATGGTGAAGTATTTTGCACATGCCGCATCATCCACATCCAGCATCTCCATGGCCATCTCGTAGCTTTTGACCCATGTCTCAGGGGACAAATCCGCGGTGTAATTCGGCACCTTGCGCGTGCCTTTGAAATCCTTGGGCAGGCACACATTGTGCAACGCTGGCACGAGGCACGGCACTCCCAAAGAGCTAAAAGTGACCCCTGGTTCCACTGATGTAGTTAGACGAACTGGGGTAAGTTGACGGGCTTCATGCTGCGCCGCTAGCTCGGCCTCTCTGCTTGCTCGAGCCCGGTCCACCACCTCCTGAGCATCACCTGCCGGGTTATTGCCACGGGTCGGATCACGGTTCTGCACGTTGCTTGACACTGCCGGTTCATCCATACGCCTGCTGTAACTCCGGCTCGGACGAGGAGTGGAATGAATCCGATCGAGACTATGTGAATAAGCCTCCTATTGCACCAAAGCTGTTTGAAGAAGCTCCTTAACCCGACACGTCTCAACCGCCGCGGGAGAATCGCCCTTGATCGGGATGGCCGCCAGCCGTGAAGCAGCAGCGACAAGAGTGTCCATCGGAGTAGAATAATGACCCGGTGGTGTTGGGACAGGCTACATCACAATGTTGTTCTGTCGAGGCGGATCCATCAAACGGGGCTGAACCGGCACCCCTGCCCCAGGTGCCTCCGCCCGGTTCACCACCGGCGGATTACTGATCCCTGCTCCCGGGGTGTTAAAGAGGTTCCTAGCATCATAAACTGGAGGCAGGCGAGAACGATGTCTCCTTTTCAGGACTTCGTGTGACGCATTCTGATCCAGCATAAGCCGGTAGGACTGTGCATCCAAAGTGTCTGGCTCCGCGGCCATCCTGGCATCTTCAGCTGCCAGATCGGCTTTGGCGTGAGTAATCTGATCCTTCACTTTCGTGATTCCCGCATCGTGTGCATCCTGATCCGCCGGGTTAACCTCCGCCATCAGCGTTGCCAACACATCAAATAAATCAGAAAAAACCTGAGCCGGCGGTCGAACAGGGCCTCCTGCCCCTGCTGCCGTTGCCGCTACTGAGCCGGAAATCATTGCTGCTGTGGTCGAAGAGTGGAGCGCCGGCTGTGTACCGGCCATGAATATTCAACCGGTTTGGTGGTCGGGAGGGTCGGAATCAGTAAGCATATCGGAACAGCCCCAATCCGGCCATCTTGTAGCTGATATAACGACTTCGGTCTCTCCGGTCGATGACTCGTCGCCGGAATAAACGATAGTTTCACCACCAGATTCCGATCTGTCCTCGTATTCCCCTCCATGGATGACTCCCACGAAGGCACGCTTCACAACAGGCTTAACCCGAGCAGATCTCGCACGTAGAGCCATTTTGACGAGGTCGGTGCAGATGTACGGCTCAGGGCCCGGTTCGCCGATCTTGCCGATGAAAACGTGTATGCCACCAAAGGGGACTCGGTACCCATACTCGATTGAATCGGCCTCGGGGCCCCAGCCTGCATCGTCGATGTAGAGCTTTCCACGACGACTTTTGGTCATCCGGCCCACAGCATAACCCTTGAGTCCTTCGAAGTTTCCCTCCAAGAACTTGAGACCATCGTGCAATATCCGCACGGTGGGCGCCAACTATCGTGGTTTTGTCACGGCAGATGTCCTCACGAAAGGACTTAGTCATGGAGCCATCGCTACGGGTTAGCTTAAAGGGGTTAAAGCGGACAAGGGACGCAAGAGAGTTTTATACTAGTTCGGCCCCTTATGATGAAGGTAAAAGCCTACGTCTAGTTGTGATGGAATTGATGGGGTTTCGATGACCAGGGAGCGAGTATGCTTTTCTTGGGTCTCGAGTTGTTCTCTCTCTTTCTGAACCGCCGCCGGGTCGTCCCCTTATATACATGGGTTGACGCCCGTCGGTTTACAGAATCCCGAGGCCGGCTCATAAACGTGTCCGGCTCGGTCTCCGCTCTTCCTACCTTACCATGCAGGTTACATATCAATGCCGGTTTATATCTATAGGCTTTAAACCGGTTCTGGACCCTGGGCCTTTATACAGTGTCACCATCTGTCTTCATGGGCTTCAAGTATAATGAACTACTGATGGAGTTAACCCGGCCTCTCCTGGCCGGTTTACGCCTAGTGGTAATATCCCCAACAGTTGGCGAAGTGTTGGCATCTGACGCAACGTTGGACAAGGTCCTGTGCATCTGGTCAGGTCGTTGGCCAATAAAACCCTGTACGGAAGGCCTTTCTAACTAGGGCCCGAGCTGCGGCATGGTGCCTGCCGAGGCCGGCATGAATTTCAGCTAGGAGCTTGTCGGATTTTGGGTTCCGGCAGACCCTTGAGGTTCGAACAATGGGGTGCGCGCGTAGATCTTTCCCCTACCGGCTCACGCATTGATGGTTTGCAAGGATCTAAACTAGGAGCGAGAACAAAGACAAGAGACACAAAGATTTATCTTGGTTAAGACCCCGCTGTGGTGTAATACCCTACTCCGGTGTGTGGTGTGGTGGATTGTCTCAGGGGCTGATGAAGAAACAGTACAAAGGAAGAACAGCCTCGCGAGGGGCTGTTCTTGAGCTAGTCTTGGTGGACTGCTTGGGTGAGTCCAGTCGCTTTCTCTCTCTAGGGGTTGACTTGTCTCGATCGGTCCCTTCTCTTTATGGTGGCTAGTCCTATTTTTAGAGAGGCCCAGGCCTCTTCCCAAATAATGGCGGAAGGGCGCCAACAATTGGCCATTTTGAAGGGGGAACATCTAGTACACTTATCCTGACTAAAGTTGGTCTTGGCTGCCAAAGGCTCGGCCAGTGGCAGCCCACAGGCTCCACGATGACCTCCTTCCTGCCGCTCTGCTGGTCTTGGTCTTGTTGCATCAAGTGGTAACCTTTGCCCGATGCCTTGGCCTGTGCTTGCCTCCTTTGCACCAAAGGGAAATAGAGGACCTTTGCATAGGCTGGCGCCCGCTGAGTCTCGATCGTCATGGCTTGCGTCACGGGCACCCTCGTGAGGTACCAGCCTTGATCTCTCCGCCTCCTCGTGAGCCTGCCACTGACCAGGCTGCTCGAGGAAGGTTCTTGTCAGTCCGCCCAGTGATGCTTGGCCCCTCGCGAGGGTCTTGAGCTTGAGTGATGAAGCTGGGTGTGCACTGGCCCCCATGAGCCACGCCTGCAGGCCTTGCCGAGCAAGTCTGGGGACCCTCGTTCCCGACTGCTGCCTTGTGGCCCGGGGCCCAAGGCGTCTTGCGCGACTTGGCTTAGCGGAGAGAGCGAAGGGGCAAGTCTGAGCAATCTGTGGGCTAACAACCTTGTGGCCTTGGGCGCCATGCGTGCGATTGATTGGTCGTGGGCGTCTCCGCTTCCCCATGATCCTCGCAAGCGTGCATGACTTGACAAGTCCTCGCACGCGAGAAATGGGTCATGATTACCTATGATCGTGGAGGCCGACGGTTGGCCTCCTCCGGCTATAAGTACGGAACGACGCAAGACCTTCCAGTCCATCCCTTCTTGCTACTCCTTCCTTTCCCTCCTCGCCCATGCTCCGCATTGCGACAATGGCTCCGATCCGCTGGTTTTCAAGTCCTGGATTAGGGGGTGTCCGGATAGCCGAACTATCACCATTGGCTGGACTCCTGGACTATGAAGATACAAGATTGAAGACTTCGTCCCGTGTCCGGATGGGACTTTCCTTGGCGTGGAAGGCAAGCTTGGCGTCTGGATATGTAGATCTCCTACCATTGTAACCGACTACATGTAACCCTAACCTATCCGGTGTCTATATAAACGGAGGGTTTTAGTCCGTGGGGCGAACAACAATCATACCATAGGCTAGCTTCTAGGGTTTAGCCTCCTTGATCTCGTGGTAGATCTACTCTTGTACTACCCATATCATCAATATTAATCAAGCGGAGTAGGGTATTACCTCCATCGAGAGGGCCCGAACCTGGGTAAAACATCGTGTCCCTTGTCTCTGTTACCATCCGCCTAGACGCATGTTCGGGACCCCCTACCGAGATCCGCGGTTTGACACCGACATTGGTGCTTTCATTGAGAGTTCCTGCGTATGCGTCACCGATAGGCCCGATGGCTCCTTCGATCATCAACAACGACCGCGGTCCGGGTGAGACTTTTCTCCCGGACAGATCTTCCGTGTCGGCGGCTTTGCTGCGGGCCAATTTGCAGCCATCCGGAGCAGATCGAAAGCTACGCCCCTGGCCATCAGGTCAGATTTGGAAGTTTGAACTATCGGCCGATATCCGGAGACTTGATCTTGGCGGATTCGAGCCGCAACCAAGCGCGCCGCCTTTGTCACGATGGGCACGATCTAGCTCTGCAGCGAACAGTGCCCTGAGCCCGCATCAAGATCCGCTCCGACCCTTAATCTGGCCGGATTCCCCGATCGAGGGCGAGTGGTTGGACACCGCCTCGAGGGCTACAATCTCTATGGCGGTTGAGCGAACTCCATCCCTGTCGCTGCGAAGACCTCGACTCCGGTGCGGGCTCCTCTCCCGACTCCAACCCTCCGCTACCGCCAATCGAATCCGATTAGGCGCGTCATGGAGTTCATGGCGCGGACATCTTTCGGCACTCGCCCTTTGGAGACATCCTGAATTCACTAAAGTCTCTCTCTTTATCCGGAGAGCCTGGCGGACTACTGATCCGGAAGGTTGGGATGCAGACGACGAAGAAATTCAATGCCCACCCACCACCCACTTCAGAGCTACTCGTCGAAAGCTTACACGGCGTGCTCGATTTGAACTCGAAGACATCGATGGTATGGGCGGCGATGTAGGAGACAACAATGAACCATCACCTATAGGATGCTGGACAACCTCATCCCATGATGTATAAATGGTGGATACACCTAAAGAAAATGAAGAGCGAGGAACAACGGGACGCTCACGAAGGATAAATCCTCGGCGAGTCAAAAGCGGCAGCGTAAGCGCCGAACAAAGTCCGCCTCAACAAAGACCCAGCCATAGAGCAGGCGAACCGGTGGACAACGAACAAGCTATCGAGCAATCGTCCAACAAGACAACTTGATAAACAATCTGTCCCGGCGAAGACAACAGGCCGAACGATCTCGCCGGACAAACTATTGGAGCAAAATGACCTCCGAAAAAGGCTCGTCGCCACTTGGCGTAGCCTGAAAAAGCGTAAGCGGAAGCTCAAAACAGCGGAAGATGCACTCGAGGATAAGATGGAGCAAAGTATTCAGCACCAGCAGACAAATGCTGCGACACTCGCCCGAACAAAAAGCTACCGAAAAAAGCTACTGCCTGAATTGACGAGAGGCCTTAGAGCCCCCACAATTAAAAAGTAAGAAGGCCACCGGTCGGATGGGCGACCCCACGGCAAAAAGAGAGCGGCGAATGGTGCACACACAAGCCAATATCGATCCGCATAAGGATTCACATCAAAAGGATGGCCCGATTAGGTCCATCTATGGGCCAGAAAGCATGCTCGTCAAAGCAATGCAATATGCCAAAATTCAAGATCACGGCACACCCAAATATAGAGGCGCCGCACACCCTATGTTTCACCGATGAGGTGCTGGATCATGAATTTCCAGCGATTCAAACCCGTAAACATAGAGGCATCTGACGGAACAACAGACCACGGAGTGCTGGATTGAGGATTACATCCTCCACATACACATGGCTAGAGGAGATGATCTCCGCCATAATATACTTACCCTTAAACTCAAAGGGCCAGCTCGGCATTGGCTTAAGAGCCTCCCGAAAATACCATTGGAAGCTGAGAAAGAGCTCGAGGATGCATTTAGGGCAAATTTTCAGGGACTTATGTCCGCCCTCCGGATCTGAGCGATCTAAGTCACATAACTCAACAGCCGGAGAGTCAGCCGGAAATTCAGGAACAGGTTCCTTACTAAAAAGAACCAAATAGTCGATTGTCCAGGACGCCCGAAGCCTTAGCAGCTTTCAAACACAACGTCAGAGACGAATGGCTCGCCGAACACCTCGGCCAAGAAAAGCCAAGAACAATGGCCGCATTAACGAGCCTCATGACCGCTTTTGCGCGGGGAGAGGATAGCTGGCTAGCAAGATGCAGCACCAGCGACCCAAGTACATCGAAATCCGGGATGGAAATGGGAAACCACAGGCGCAACAAGGACTAGCGCGGATTAAAAGAACAGTCAAAAGAGCACGCGCAGTCGCCGGATTCAAAAGCTCACGGTAGAACAACAAAAAACTGCCCTTAAGGACAATAGCGATGAGCTATCAACTTCAACAAAATCTTGGACAAGATATGTCAAATCCACAATACTCACGGGAGGCCTACTAACCATACCCACGAAATTGTTGGGTCTTCAAACAGTCCGGCGTGAGCGCCCGAACACAAGGGCTCGACACACAAGTGAAGATGGCGGCCAGCACCACAAGCGAGCCCGGAAAACAAAAGACTTTCCCACAAGAGGTTAAACAGTAAACTCACTTCCGCGTGATCAAAGGGAAAAACAGTGCGGCGCCCACTAAAAGTGCGCGCACACTGGTTATCAAAACCAATCACCTTCGACCATCGGGACTATTCGAAAATATCCGGAGCAGCAGGATGGAATGCCGATATTGGATCCTATAATCGGGATTCCAATTTACACAAGTCCTCATGGATGGCGGCGATGACATAAACCTGATATATCGGGACACAATCCATGAGGATGAGGATAAACCAACCAAAATTACGCCGTAGCAACACCTCCTTTAAAGGAGTAATGCCAGGCCCATATGCCCATTATACGGGCTCTATCTGCTAGAAGTTGTGTTTGGTTCATCCGACAACTTCCGTCATGAAAAGTTACTCTTCCATATCGCCCGTTTAAAAGTAGCCATCAAGCACTATTGGGGCCTGCGAAGCTTTCGCCCGCTTTAACATAATACCGCATTATGCATCTCTAACACTTAAAATGCCGGCCCGGCATCATCTTGTTAAAAAGGAAGTATTAAGTGTTACTCGAGCACGGAAGAACGGAGACTGCCTTGACAGCCCACAGCTATCCGGCTCTGCCGAGCAAAGAACGATTCAAACCCGGACACGGCTAGGCGAGTCCGGCGCCTACTATGACATACCCCCATACGAGGGGATGCATGCATGTATAACAAGAGACAATAAAGCTCAATTTTATTCACTTCTTGAACCATACTCTGTTATTTAATATTAAGTACATCTTTCCTTACGATCCTTTTCTTTTAAACTAAGTTCCTCTCTTTTATAGATGAACAACGTGCTACACCCGTCGAGGATCACGACACAATGGAGACACAGTGCGCGGCGTGCGTGCAGGGACCCGTTGCAAGATTCTTTTCAGATTAAGACCCTCGTAAACCTTTTTCACTGTCTCTTGTTGATATACATCCCCGGTTCCTTACTATAACCGAGGAGGAGGTGGCGTTTTGGCATTGGCTGCACCAGAATTTTTGCGGCGTGCACGGACACGGGGGCTTAGGGCATTATTCTGCCCATTTTCATAAAGACCGAATACCTTAGGGAGTATTGGCGTCTCGAGATTAGGCCTTATATGCATCAGCTCGAATCATGTCTTTGGTCAAATGTTGGGTTGCCGGCTCCTGTGTTTTGCTGCCTTACGTTCCGTTTTCACGGCTAGCAGCGGCACCGGAGAACTATTGCGATTGTGCCCGGTTCGGCGGGCGAGCACCTCGATGAAAGCGAAAACTGGTGTCATGATATAGCGAGACTGGTCAACCACTCGATGACTCACAGGAATGTTTAGGATTCCTCCGCATTAACGAAGGACGGTTTCGGTCAGGGCACATCGCACGAATTCGGAGAGTGCGGTGCCCCGAGGGCTATATAGTAGCCCCACCTCGAACTCCTATGGCTAAGTGAAAGTGATAAAGCATTATAGTCCGGTTGCCTGGTTTGCTCGCTATCACCTCCTTAACGGACCAAGGCGTTGGATTAAGTGTGAAAAAGCGCTTTCTTTGCAAACACCCCGCACTATGTGTGTGGGGGCTGAAACCAAGGACTGCCATCTTTCGAGGTTATATACATATACATAAGCGGCCGCCACGGGGAGTAGTTTACTACTTGAGCGCACAAGTATAAAAAGCTCTTATATTTGAAACATTGTTTTCACAAATCATACATGTCATTTAAACATAATATCCTTGAGCCTGCGTCTCTATTAAGCAGCGCCCGCGGGAACTTCTTCAAAGTAGTGCTCGGCGGTACTCAACTTCATCCGAATCTTGGGATGCAACGTCGGTGGCCTTCATCTCTGCCGGTATGTCTTGACATGGGCAAGAGCCATCAGCGCTCCCTCAATACCGCGTCGATCGCTTCATTGCGTCGATCTGCGATACCGCAAGAAACTGCTGCACTAAACCAAAATAGCTCTTGGTTTGGTGTCCGCCCGACCACAAGTGAGTCAAGACATGCTTCATGGCAAATCCGGACAACCGATTCAGCTCGGCCCATTCGGCCAATGTCGATCGGTCGGCGGCGAAGGGCGCTCGGGACTATGGAATTGCGACCAATATAGCTCTTCCCTTCGTGCCCCTTACGCCCCGGAAGTGCTCAACAGCGTCCGCAGCGCTGCCGCCAAGTCGAGATAAGCATCCTCCGAACTCCACAACTTATCAAGCGAGCATACTTTGGATCATATATTTCCTCCGTAGCGAGAAGCGGTTTTCAGCACGCAATTGCCCGGCCTGACTCAGCTCCTCCTTGGCAGCTCTCAAAGCGATTGGGCATTCTTGGATTCGCGGCGGCCTTTTTAAGCCCTCTTGTTCCGGCAGCGTTCTTTTTCAAGAACCTCGCAGCGATCGGTAGTATTCCTTAACTTTTGGCCATATCGGCCATTTCCTCTTTGCTTGGCGGTGAGCAGCCCGTTCGCTTCTAGCTCTTGACCGCCTTTAAGCGGCCGCATTACTAATTCTGGCTTGCTCTTTCGCTCGGCGAGTTCGCCCAGCTCCTCCACGCAGCGGCACCATCTGCATTAAGCATCAAAGTAAGACATGGGCGTCAAGCTCCCTTACCAGGTGTCCGCATAAGTACGCATACCTTGTGACTCGTCAAACCGTTTATTGACCAGCGCGATGTCGCATCCGCCTCGTCAAGTGCCGCTTTAGTTCGGCATATTCATCGATCCGGCTGGCCTCCGGACGCCCGCCACCTGTTTAGGAGCGGCGATATGTTATAATCGAAATTTGATCCTCGACGCGTTGTCAATTTTGACAACATACCGAGTCTCGAGGGCTACTATCTATCTGAGCGCATTTATATGCATAGCGCCGAAGGTACATCATTTTTGCGTACCTCAAACCCGTCGACAAGCTTCGGCGGCTTCATGCAATCCGCTCTCGCGGATGCAATTCTTTCAATCACCGTACCCATTAGAGCACGGTGATCTTCTGAAATAACCGCTTGCCCGAGCAGATCCTTCAGCTCCTCCGACCGCACACCACTTGGCGCGGACCTTCCGGCCCGCGGACTTAGAAACCCTCGCGGCGACACCTCGGGTGCGTCCGCTTCACATGGTCACGACAGGTGGGCGTTCGCTCTCCATCATCTCCGGAAGAAGATCCCCGAGACGAGCTCTGGCGAGAAGGGCTGAGTCCGAACTACAAGGTACAATTTGGTTATCTTCATAAATAAATACAGGGATGTTCCTTATTTACAAGACCCTTCTTTTTACTTACGGCTCATTGGAGGCTGATCCCTTGGGGAAATAATGCGGCTGGGTTACTTCCCGGCGCGGACTCTCTGAAGATTCCTTTCCCTCTTTGAGGCCTTGACCTCCGGATCTTCCGAAGTGGTCCTTTTCTCTCCTCGGAAGGTGGAACTCTTAATCCCTCCTTCCTTGATAGCCTCCTTCATAGAGGCAGTTGCTTCCCTGCTCCCCCTTCGCGTTCTTCAAAAGGCGACCTTCAACATCTTGGTCAGCATGGGATCCGGCGTGGTCTCTGGGAGGGAGCGGACACCTATTAACTTTGCCTTGGCTATCCACTCCTGTTCAAGAAACGGCTCCTTTAAAGGGCATATATATAAAATAAATGAATGAACAGCTTGTCGGTTCAGGGACTACTTACTTGAGTATCTGGGCGATTGCAGCTTAGTCCTGCGTCTTCGGTCAAGTCCGGACACTTCTCTTGTGATCCGAAGAACAGTTTATACATCTCCACGCAGGCGTCGTGCCCATAAAATTTTGGAGAGATCGTGGTCCCTCGGTTAATTCCCACAGGCGGAGGGCGGCGTTTGCAGGGGCTGAGCGCGGATCACCATAACTGCGCCATCTGCGACTAGATTGATCCCTCTTTCTGGAGGTCTCGAATACGGCCCTGCAACAAGGGAACACCTTGGGCGGCCCAGTCGAGCCTTGTTGACCCATGATGCCGGCCATGTGTGTGGACCTGGCGGAAGGCGGGGCGCCGCCCATTTGGTGCCCACAGGGCGGTGATATAAAACCACTCCTGTTGCCACAAACCAAGCTCCTCTTGAAAAGAGCCCTCGGGCCACGGAGCATCAACACATTTGTTTATGACCGACCCTCCGCACTCTGCTTGTTGCCCCTCGATCATCTTTGGCTCCACCTTGAAGGTCTTGAGCCACAATCCAAAGTGGGGGGTAACATGGAGGAAGGCCTCACATACGACAATGAATGACGAGATAGGGAGGATGGACTCCGGACTCAAGTCATGGAAATCAAGCCCATAATAAAACATGAGCCCCCGCACAAGGGATCCGTGGAAGCCTAAACCCCAAAGGAAGTGGGACACGAACACCACGTTCGCCGGGCTCAAGAGTGGGAATGACCTGCCGGAGAAGGCAGCCTATCGAGATCTCGCGGTTAGATACTGGCGTCTCGCAGCTTTAGCACATCTTCTTCATGGCGGAGGAAGACATCCATCGGCCGTGCTGGTCGGATCCGGACATCGTCGAAAGTCGAGCGCTGAATCTGAAGCTTTGGGTGTTGGAACTTCGAGCGGAGCGAACTTCGATGGAGGTGTAAAAAGAAGAGCCTTGGTCTCATTATAAAGAGGTTGAATACCAAGAGCCCACCCGTGGTCGATTAGGACTCGCCTTTGATAGAGAGCAGGCCAGCAGGCACGGTTGGGTTACCCGTTCGTATTGATGAGAATCCGGAATAAGGGGCACGATCTATGCTTTGATAAGGCGTGCCAAGAAACCGCCTCGCTAAACCGCTGAGGTGGGAAAATAAAAAGCGATTCATATAAAGGCATGGCCGTGGTGTGATGTCACGCCACGGAATCGTCAGCAGATCTGTGCAAAATTATTCTCTCTATCGGTTGTTATGTGGAACTTGTTTTGCGAGCGGACACTATCCTTGTGTTCAAAACCTTCTATGAAGTATTGGAGGAACCCGCCTTGCAATGCGAAGACAATATCGCGCCCGGACTCGTCGTCATTGAAGCCTGGTTCAGAGAACTCTTGAGGAGTCCGGACTAGGTGTCGGATAGCGGACTATCATCACGGCGGATTCCAAGACTATGAAGATACAAGATTGAAGACTTCGTCCGTGTCCGGATGGGACTTTCCTTGGCGTGGAAGGCAAGCTTGGCGATCGGATATGTAGATCTCCTACCATTGTAACCGACTCTGTGTAACCCTAACCTATCCGGTGTCTATATAAACTTTGAGGGTTTTAGTCCGTGGGACGAACAACAATCATACCATAGGCTAGCTTCTAGGGTTTAGCCTCCTTGATCTCGTGGTAGATCTACTCTTGTACTACCGCTATCATCAATATTTTTTTTGACAGAAAGACTGTAAGGGAGCCCCATACAGTATAATTGGTGCAACAAACCCAAATTGCAAGTACCATGCCTTGAACCTGGGTGGGTGGGAAGGCATCAGCCCTATCATCAATATTAATCAAGCAGGAGTAGGGTATTACCTCCATCGAGAGGGCCCGAACCTGGGTAAAAACATCGTGTCCCTTGTCTCCTGTTACCATCCGCCTAGATGCACAGTTCGGGATCCCCTACCCAAGATCCGCCGGTTTTGACACCGACAATATCCTTCAAGGTTTTTGACGCGGAAGGACGCCGGCTGGAATGCTGCTCCGAGAAGGGCGGTCGGGCATCGTCATGGCGAGACCAGGCCATGGTCGCCCCTCGGCAGCTCCTTGGGCAGCAGCGAAGGGGCCGGAGGTCAAGCGCCTCCGCCGAGCCACAGGCGACTCCGGAGGCAGCGACAACAGCTCTGAGCCCCGAGCTCGTCTCGGCCTTCGGAGGCAGGCTGAGCGCTCAGGCTACGGCGCGGTGATCTGGATGGGGTTGGCGCCGGGCGCATGGCCACTTGTTGATGATGGCATCTCCTTTGGATTAGCACCTTTTATTTCCTGCAAAGAATCGAAGTAGCACCGGTGAAGTATGTATGGCGCTAGCCATGTTTACATGAATATTATTTCCTTATGATGAATCGGTCTGCGAGATGCTTGTTCTGTCGGCTCAGCTCCCCTTTCTTTCCTCACGAGGGCTTGGTGCTCTGCTGTATGAGTCCGGCCCCAGTGAAGCTTCAGCCGTGTTGGTATCTCAAGTCGCGATGTCGTGGTCAAGGCTAGGAGGTGAGCGGCCCGAGGTCCGGTAGGAGCCCCTGAGTCGCGATGCTCAGGAGGTCCCCTTTAGCGCTCAAGCAGCCTCCGTAGGGCAAGAAAGGTAGGCAGCCTTGCCATGACAGAGCAGCAGTAGGTGAGGGTTTTAGCGCTGAGGCGGATCAGTTTTCGCGTCACTTATCTTGTGGGTTTGGAACGACGTTCGATGAGGTCTTTGTCGTGCGGCGGCTGGCCGAGTGTTGAGGATTGGGCCTTCGCGAGCTTCTTCCCTCTCCCCCGCGCTTTCCTTAGTGCTCTACATCCTCAGGTCCCGGCCCTCGAGTGAGCTTAGCCGCCGCTGGTATGACAGGTCGCGATGCCGTGGGTCAAGGCCAAGGGGTGAGGGCTGGAGAGACAATAAAAGCCCATGAGTCGCGATGCTCAGGCGCCCCCCTTTTAACGTGCAAGCGGATCACGCCGAAGAGGAGGAGAGAAGGCTCGTGATGCATGGCGTTATTCTGGAGCAGATCACGTGTACCAATCACGAGAAACAAGGTTCATTATTACGGTTGCCGACCAACCATTGGTCGCTCGAGGGTGATCGAGAACGCTGGGCTTGGTGAGATGGCGCCTTGCAGGGCTACAGCGGCGAGCTCAGCCACTCAGATTTGCTCGGTGTTTAGGGGACGGACCCGTGCGCAAGTGCCGATGCTGGCGACCGGCTCCAAAGGCAGGTGTCAATCGAGCGGCGATTAGGTCAAGCATGTTATGTATGAATAAGCAAATCCATCTAGATAGGTGCGGAGAAAGCACCGCCTTGGTTCGGCCCGAGCAGCTTGGGGATAATGCAGCACGAGGGTGCCCCAACAAGGCATGTAAAGAACATAAGCAAAAGCGGATACATGCATGAGGGGCGGACCCGCGCAGCCTGGAATGATGCAGCCAGGCGCTCCCAGCTAGCGGAACTTGGAAAGGTGTCACTGATATGGTCGGAGATGGCGGGATGTTGAGGTAGCGAGAGGCGTGATGAGGCGGCCCTCCTCAGGCCCTCCGGGACTGGAGATTGGGAGGCTCCGGGAGCCCTGCAGGGGTTCCTCGAGAGCCATCTCCATCTCTGCCCGGATCATGGCGCTTCTTGACCTCTTGAGCCTCCAGTGCACCTCGGCCAGCGGCGATGGGCGGCAACCCGCGTTCCGGCAGGCGAAGGGCATGAAGCGTGGTTGTGGCGGCGGACTCTAGCATGCAGCGTGAGGGCAGGCGCTCTGAGGCGTGGCTGGTTGAGCCCGGTATGTGTCGATGCAGATTCGCAGCCCGGCATCCTCGCTTTGGATGTGGGGCCACGGTGGGCAGCGGCGGCAGGCGCGCATGACTCTTGACTCCTGCAGCTCTGGGTGTTCTTCGTGATGAACTCACGAGGGTTTGGCCCTCCTTGCATCATACCTTCGAGGGAAATGTGCCTTGAAGCACGCCTCCAAGTGGTGCCAGCGCCTCCCTCGTGACCCGGCTAGGTGGGTGGCTCGCCATGAAAGAGCCCGGGACCCGCGGAGGAGGGCGCCAGGCGCCTTCTGTCTCTGACAGAGGCGGCGCCCTTGAGCGGCGCAGGTCTGTTGCCATGCCTCCGGAGGTGCCTACCCCACGAGGGCTTGGACGGTGAAGCCTTCTTCTTCTTAGGGATCGCCTCTAGAAGTCTTCCGCTTCAGCGTGATCCGGTCTTGATTGCTGCGGCTTGGAAGGCACGCTCAAGAGAGCACACTGCATCCCTTTCCTCACAAGGCACTATGATGACTCCTCCGCTTCCTCGCATCTTGAGGACATTGTAGCCATGGTGAGTCACCGCCATGAACTTGGCCAAAGGTGGGTACCGGAGGATGGCATTGTATGGCAGGAGAATGTGGGCGATGTCGAAGTCGATGAGCTCGGTGCGGTAGTTGTTGCACTATCCGAAGGTGACGGGAAGGAAAACTTGCCCTATCGGGACGGTGGAGCCATCGGTGACTCTTGAGAAAGGCTTGGTCGGCTGAAGCTGATCGTATGGCACTTGGAGATCATTGAATGTCTCGACAGATAGGATGTTGAGTCCTGCTCTGCCGTCGATGAGGGTCTGGGTGACTTGCACGTTGCTGATGACTGGTGAGCAAAGCATGGGGAGGACTCCGGCCTTGCCGCGCACTTGAGCTGATCCGCTCAGCTGAACGTGATAGCGCACGACGGCCACCTAAGAGGGCGTGTGGCCTCAGGCTTGGGGAGAACTGCATTCACCTTGCGAGCAACCTGCTTGAAGATGCGTTGAGAGGCTGGGGCCTGAGCGCCACCTAGGATGCAAGCGATCGCGCGCGGCTCCTGGAAGCCCCCAGCCCCCTCATCCTGATGATTGTCTTCGTACCTCCTTGGCGGCTGCGGAAGAGGTGGGAGCCCTGCGTTGCCTTGAGGGCGGTCCTCACGAGGCTGGTCCCTCCAACCTCCCTTGCGAGGCTGGTCCTGCCAGCGGTCCTCGCGAGGTCTGTCACGTCATCCTTGGCGAGGGCCACGGTCTTCCCAGCATCTTGCGCCTCTTCCTCCTCCTCGGCCGTAGACCCGATCATTGCGCTCGGGGCATCGGCCGATACGCCCTTCTCGCACGGCCCTGAGCTCCTGGCATTTGTTGGTGTTGTGGGTGTGGAGGTCGTGGTACACGCAGTACCGGCTGCCTTTGGATGACTCAGGCTGATCTCTGCCTCGCTTGGTGTCTAGTTCTGCCGCGAGCATGGCAGCCCCCTTGCGCTTCACGTCCTTGGCCTTGGGCTTCTTCTCTTCTGGATCGGCAGCGGAAGCTCGAGGAGAGGCGCCTTCCTCAGCCACAGCGCATTTGGTCGCCAAGTTGAACAGCTCGAGGATGTGCATAGGTCTTCATGCATTGCTAGCTCCTCCTTCATCTTGGCGTCATGCACGCCATCGGAGAAGGCTGAGATGATGGCTTCCTCGATCACCTTGGGGATTTTGGTGAGGCGTTGTTGAAGCGTTGGATGTACTTCTGCAGGTCTCTCCGGCTGCTGCTTGATTCGGCGCATGTCACCACGGCGGAGGCCGATCGCGAGTGCCTTGGAAGTTGGCGATGAAGCGGGTGCGCATCTCGTCGAGGAGGAGATCGTGCGGGAGCCGAGATTCAGAGCGAGTTCGGCTCCGTCCTTGGCGCCATGGGGAACAAATTCGCCATGACCTTTTTGTCCCTGTTGGCGGCTTCGATGCCCAGCTCGTAGAGCTGAAGGAACTCCGCGGGGTCGGTAGTGCCATCGTAGTGAGGAGGCAGGTCTGGCTTGAACTTGCCGGGCCATGCGACGCTGCGTAGCTCGGTGGTGAAGGCGCGGCAGCCTGCAGTGGCCACCGAGGCTCTCTGCTGATGCGGAGCTTGCTCTTGTGGATTCCCGCGCACCGCTGCCTGGAGCAGCGCGGGGTCTTGACGCGGTGGTGCTGGAGCACAGTCACGGCGCTCCGGTGCTGGGAGCACGTGAGCACCTTCTTGGGGACGAGGGATCTCCTAGCAGCTCCTTTCTTGTTGCACGGGCGCGCGACGCGGAGGGTCTCGGCCCGGGGCCGCGCGCCTTGGAGCTAGGGCGCCTTCTTGGGGAGGACGTGGCGGGGGCACCTCTGGCTCCCTGCCTCCCGCGCGGGGTGCGGGGCGAGGCAACGAGAGGGACGGCATGGGGGAGCCCCCTGTGGTGCGGACGAGCTCGGCGACGCGGTCGAGCCACTCCTCGTAGACATCATCGACAGGGCGGTAGCGCAGGAGCTCGTTTGCCACGATGAGAGCGGCTCGAGCCTCCATGGGAACGCGGAGCGTGCGAGACGAAGAACCAGCAGTGGCGAGCGAAGGAGTAGCAGTGCGGCCTTCTCGCCTCACCGATGGATGCAGGGACGAGGCCTACTGCTCGTTCGCCGTCGGGCCGGTAGCGGCGTTGGCGGCAGGCGACAGGGGATGACAGGGTTGTCCGCCGACAGGAGCCGTCTGGGCGACTCGAGCGGCGCGAGCAGCCCGGCGCTCGGCGCGAGCTCGGCGAGCGTCAAACATGGACACGACGGAAGATCACACGCGACTAGCGGATGAAAGATTCCGGCGCACCCCTACCTGGCGCGCCAAATATCGGATTTCGGGTTCCGGTAGACCCTTGAGGTTCGAACACTTGGGTGCGCGCGGAGATCTTTCCCCTACCGGCTCACGCGTTGATGGTTTGCAAGGGATCTAAACTAGGAGCGAGGAACAGCACAAGAGACACAAGATTTATGCTGGTTCGGGCCACCGTTGTGGTGTAATACCCTACTCCAGTGTGTGGTGTGGTGGATTGCCTCTGGGCTGATGAAGAACAATACAAAGGAAGAACAGCCTCGCGAGGGGCTGTTCTTGAGCTGGTGCGGTGGACTGCTTGGGTGAGTCCAGTCGCTTCTCTCTCTCTCTAGGTGGTTCGACTTGTCTCCAGTCGGTCCCTTCTCTTTGTGTGGCTAGTCATATTTATAGAGGGAGGCCCTGGGCATCTTCCCAAATAATGAGCGGGAAGGGCGCCAACAATTGGCCATTTTGAAGGGGAACATCTAGTACACTTATCCTGACTAAAGTTGGTCTTCGGCTGCCAAAGGCTCTGACGGTGACGCTGTCCTGGGCTCCACGATGACCTCCTTCCTGCCGCTCTGCTGGTCTTGGTCTTGTTGCACCGAAGCGGTAACCTTTGCCTGATGCCTTGGCCAGTGCTTGCCTCCTTTGCACCAAAGGGGAAATGAGGACACTGCAGAGGCTGGCGCCCGCCTGTCTCGATCGTCATGGCTTGCATCACGGGGCACCCTCTGAGGTATCCTGCCTTGATCTCTCCGTCTCCTCGTGAGCCTGCCAGACGAGGCTGCTCCTGAGGAAGGTTCTTGTCATCCGCCCCGCGAGGCTTGGCCCCTCGCGAGGGTCTTGAGCTTGAGCTGATGAAGCTGGGCCGCGCTGGGCCCCCACTTGAGCCACGTCGCAGGCCGCAGGCAGGCAAGTCTGGGGACCCCCGTTCCCAGAACGCCGACAGAGCTGCCGCTCCTCTTCCTCGGAGATACATCTTTGAAGGACTCCGGTAGCACTTTTCTTGTAGAGCTCTCCGTCGTGAACCTTGTAGGCCTTTGAGCGCCGGACAATGCGGCGGGCCTCATTCTGATCCTCAGGGAGTTCTTTCCTATTAAGGTAGGCCAAGAAGGGTTCGGGCCATGGGGCAATGACTGCAATAATGGGATGAGTCGACGGTGTTATCTCGGAGGTTGAGCCCCCGATAATATATGTGTGTTCGGAATCTGGGGTTGTTTTCGGATCCGGACTGGTGTTGCCGCTCTCCCCTTCCACACCACGAATGGCTTAAAAAGCCTTTCCGGAGAGATGTTAGGTGGGACGGGGTCGCGCTTAGTGCCGATGCGAGCAAGGACGTCCGCCGCTTGATTACTTTCACGGTCCACGTGATGGAACTCGAGCCCCTCGAACCGAGTCGACATTTTTAGGACGACATTACGATAAGCTGCCATCTTTGGATCTTTGGCATCGAAGTCTCCATTTATTCGAGATATTGCAAGGTTTGAGTCCCCGCGCACTTCCAGGTGTTGTATGCCCATGGAGACAGCCATCCGAAGACCATGCAATAAGGCTTCGTATTCGGCTGTGTTATTGGAATCTGTGTATAATATTTGGAGTACATATTGGACGACATCTCCAGTGGGGGAAGTTAAAACGACGCCAGCTCCTAGTCCTGCCAGCATTTTGGAACCATCAAAATACATAACCCAGTTGGAATATGTGTCGTACTCTTTAGGGAGTTCGGCCTCTGTCCATTCGGCGATGAAGTCAGCCAGTACTTGGGATTTAATGGCTCGACGCGGTTTGTATGTTATGTCAAACGGAAGGAGCTCAATGGCCATTTGGCAATCCGGCCCGTAGCATCGCGGTTGTTTATTATGTCGTTGAGTGGTACTTCAGAAGCCATCATGATCGAACACTCCTGGAAGTAGTGTCGTAGCTTCCGGGATGCCATGAAGACCGCGTATGCTATCTTTTGATAGTGAGGGTACTGGGATTTACATGGTGTAAGGACAGTGGATACATAATATACTGGCTTCTGAAGCGGGAATTTGTGTTCGTCCTGTTCTCGTTCAACGACGAGCACGTCGCTTACCACCGGGTGTGTTGCCGATATGTATAATAACATGGGTTCGCCGACGTTCGGTGCGGACAGGATTGGGTTGCTTGCTAGGAGGGCTTTTATTTCTTCCAGTCCGGTCGTTGCCGCATCTGTCCACTCGAAGTGATCGATGTGTCGTGGAAGGCGATAGAGTGGCAATGCCTTTTCTCCCAATCTAGAGATAAAGCGGCTTAAAGCTGCCACACAACCAGCAAGTTTTTGGACCTGTTTAAGGTCCGTTGGTGTAGCCAATTGTGACAAAGCTCGGATTTTGGCTGGATTTGCTTCAATTCCTCTATTGGAAATGATGAAGCCCAGCAGTTTTCCAGCGGGGACGCCGAAGACACATTTTTCTGGATTGAGCTTAATGTCATACGCACAGAGGTTGTCGAATGTGAGACGTAAATCGTCTATGAGTGTTTCGACGTGTCTAGTTTTGATGACAACATCGTCCACATACTTCAACTGTCTTGCTGATCTGTTTCTCCAGGCATGTTTGAATCATGGGTTGGTAGGTGGCGTCGGCGCTTTTGAGCCAGAATGGCATGGTGTTGAAGCAGAATGGCCCATATGGGGTAATGAATGCTATTGCGGCATGACCGGACTCCTTCATTTTAATTTTATGGTATCCGGAATATGCATTGAGGAAGCACAATGAGTCATGTCCTGCGGTAGCATCAATGATCTGGTCGATGCGGGGGAGGGGGAAGGAATCCTTGGGGCAAGCCTTATTGAGGTCTTTGAAATCGACGCATAGGCGCCAGGATTTGTCCTTCTTTGGCACCATCACCAGGTTTGCCAGCCAGTCCGGGTGTTCTATTTCTCTAATGAATCCGACCTCGATTAGCTTGGCTAGCTCCTCCCCCCATAGCTTGACGTTTGGGTTCGGAAAAACGCCGCAGTGTCTGTTTGACTGGTTTATATGTTGAGGCTGTGTTCGGCCAGCTTGCGTGGGATTCCTGGCATATCAGAAGGGTGCAAGGCGAATGTGTCCTAGTTTTCGCACAGGAACTCTCGTAGCGCGGCGTCAACCGTTGGGTCTAGTTGTGCTCCAATAGATGATGTCTTCTTTGGGTCCGTTGGATGGACTTGGAATTTGACTATTTCTTCTGCCGGTTTGAAGGAGGTGGATTTGGGTCGTTTGTCTAGGATCACATCGTCCCTGTCCACCGTGGAGCGTAGTGCGGTTAATTCTTCGGCCGCGAGGGCTTCAGATAATGCCTCAAGGGCCAGATATGCGATTTTATTTCCGACGCAGAGTGCTATGTCCGGATCACTAGCGAGAGTGATTATGCCGTTGGGCCTGGGCATCTTCAGCTTCATGTACCCGTAATGGGGTATATCTTGGAAGCGTGTAAATGCCTCCCGCCTCAAGAGGGCGTGATATCCACTGTTGAAAGGGGCCCATTGGAAGGTTATCTCTTCGGACCGATAATTCTCCGGCGTGCCGAATACCACGTCAAGTGTGATTTTTCCCGCACACCGCGCCTCCCGACTTGGAATGATTCCTCGGAAGGTTGTGCTGCTTTGCTCGATGTGGCTCATGTCTATTTCCATTTTGTGGAGCGTATCCTCATAGATGAGGTCTAGTCTGCTGCCGCCGTCCATGAGAACCTTGGTGAGCCGAAAGCCGTCGACTATTGGACTGAGGACCAAGGTGGCTGGTGCTTGGAATGTCCTGTATTCGGGTTCATCACCAGCATTAAAACTCATAGCTGTGTTGTTCCAAGGGTTTATTGCTGCGATTTGGCAGACTTCGGCGAGTTCGCGGAGTGCCCTTTTGCGACTGTTATTTGAGGCAAATGTCTCGAAGACCGTCAATACTTTGAGGTCGTCGTCTTCTGGGGGGTGTTATTCTGGGGTATTCTTGGTGAGGATATCCTCGCCGCTCTTGGCCACTTCCGTAGTATCCAACATGCTCTAAGGCTCTGAGTTGGTATGTTATTCGGTCTTGTGTGTATTTTGCATGGCCCATCGAGCCATCCTTCCAGAACGGTTCCGCGCCCCGTGATGGGCTTATATTTCTTTACTATTGGACCGGTCGTGCCATGAGGGGTGCGCCATTTTCGCCTGAACGAGGGGTTGAGTGGGGACCAATGGCTCCAAACGGGCTGCCTGGGTTTTCCAGGCACTTTCCATTGCGATGTACTTTTGTATGATAGTTGCCAAGTCAGTGAAGTGTAATATGCAGCGACGGTTGATGGCGTTGAGGATTCCTTTGTCTTTGCAATTGTTGAGGAAAGCAGAGATCGCGTCTTCGTCGCGGCAATCTTTAATCTTGTCTTTGACAAGGAGGAATCTGGCCCAGAAGTGGTGGACCGTTTCCTGAGATTGTTGTTGTATGCTCGTGAGAGCGCTTATATGTGGGTGGGTGGCTGGATTTAAATCCGAACCCTGACCCAATTTTGGCCCCGGAGTCTGATGATCTTCCGAACTTAACAGTTCGGGCTCCGGAGTATCAACTGATTTCTTTGGTCTGTTGTCCGATTCTATGTTCGGAGGGCAGGATGCATCTCTTCGCAGGTGGGTGTCCGGCTCTTCGAGGTCAGGGATCTGCATAGTCCGTCCTCAGTATAGAGGAAGAGTTGTCGTCTCGCTCCTCGACTACCGCTACCTGGTGGGTGATCGGTGGAGATTTGATTTCTCTCTGGTCGGGTTTAAGCCCAATCTTATCAAAGTCTATAGTGACCCCCAGGGCGGCGATGCGATCTAGGAGCTCTTTCAAAGACGAAAGCTCCACTAGATCTATCTGCTTGGAGTGTTCGGAGTCGATACGAAGGGAGTTTTCGATGACCCGAGAGATCATCGCCGGCTTAAAGGCCAAATGGGATGTCATGGTAAAGATGCCCAACCGGAGGGTTTGGCCTGTGGCCAGTACTCCTCCAGAGGTGATGTTGTCCTTGAGAACAAGGCGAGCCATCGATCTTGTCTTCGAAGTCACAGGGGAACTCTCAATGAAAGCACCAATATGTCGGTGTCAAAAACGGCGGATCTCAGGTAGGGGGTCCCGAACTGTGCGTCTAAGGTCGATGGTAACAGGAGACAGGGGACACGATGTTTACCCAGGTTCAGGCCCTCTCTATGGAGGTAATACCCTACTTCCTGCTTGATTGATCTCGATGAATATGAGTATTACAAGAGTTGATCTACCACGAGATCATAATGGCTAAAACCCTAGAAGTCTAGCCTGTATGACTATGATTATGAATATTGGCCTCTATGGACCTAGCCCCCCGGTTTATATAGACACCGAAGGGATCTAGGATTACATAAGGTCGGTTACAGAGAAAGGAATCTTCATATTCGATCGCCAAGCTTGTCTTCCACGCCAAGGAGAGTCCTATACGGACACGGGTAGAGTCTTCGATCTTTGTATCTTCACGGCCCATCAGTCTGGCCCATGGCTAATAGGCCGGACGCCCAAGGACCCCTTAGTCCAGGACTCCCTCAGCGCGCCCCCCAAGGGAGTCAGAATTGGACTAGGGGAGGGGGGCCGCGGCCCCTCTTTCCCTCTCCCTCCCCCTCTCCTTCCTTCCCCCTTCTCCTCCTAGTTGGACTAGGAAAGGTGGAGTCCTACTCCTAATAGGAGGAGGACTCCTCCCCTCCTTGGCGCGCCCTAGGGTTGGCCGGCCTCCCCCCTTGCTCCTTTATATACGGGGGCAGGGGGCACCCTAGAACACAACAACAGACATTGTCTTAGCCGTGTGCTGTGCCCCCTCCACCATAATCCACCTCGGTCATATCGTTGCAGTGCTTAGGCGAAGCCCTGCGCCGGTAGCTTCATCATCACTGTCATCACGCCATCGTGCTGACGAAGCTCTCCCTCGACACTCAGCTGGATCGAAAGTTCGTTGGACATCACCGAGTTGAACGTGTGCTGATCGCGGAGGTGCCGTACTTTCGGTACTAGGATCAGTCAGATCATGAAGACGTACGACTACATCAACCGCGTTGTCATAATGCTTCCGCTTTCCGTCTACGAGGGTACGTAGACAACACTCTCCCATCTCCTTGCTATGCATCACCATGATAGATCTTGCGTGTGCGTAGGATTTTTTTTGAAATTACTACGTTAACCAACAGTGGCATCAGAGCCAGGTTTATGATTAGATGTTATATGCACGAGTAGAATACAAATGAGTTGTGGGCGATAATAGTCATACTGCTTACCAGCATGTCATACTTTGATTCGGCGGTATTTTTGGATGAAGCGGCCCGGACCGACATTACGCGTACGCTTATGCAAGACTGGTTCTACCGACGTGCTTCGCACACAGGTGGCTGGCGGGTGTCAGTTTCTCCAACTTTAGTTGAATCGAGTGTGGCTACGCCCGGTCCTTGTTGAAGGTTAAAACAACACACTTGACGAAAAATCGTTGTGGTTTTGATGCGTAGGTAAGAACGGTTCTTGCTCAGCCCATAGCAGCCACGTGAAACTTGCAACAACAAAGTAGAGGACATCTAACTTGTTTTTGTAGGGCATGTTGTGATGTGATATGGTCAAGACATGATGCTAAATTTTATTGTATGAGATGATCATGTTTTGTAACAGAGTTATCGGCAACTGGCAGGAGCCATATGGTTGTCGCTTTATTGTATGAAATGCAATCGCCATGTAATTGCTTTACTTTATCACTAAGCGGTAGCAATAGCCGTAGAAGCAATAGTTGGCGAGACGACAACGATGCTCCGATGGAGATCAAGGTGTCAAGACGGTGACGGTGGTGATCATGACGGTGCTTTGGAGATGGAGATCAAAGGCACAAGATGATGATAGTCATATCATATCACTTATATTGATTGCATGTGATGTTTATCCTTTATGCATCTTATTTTGCTTAGTACGGCGGTAGCATTGTAAGATGATCTCTCACTAAATTTCAAGGTCCAAGTGTTCTCCCAAAGTATGCACCGTTGCGAAAGTTCATCGTGCCGAGACACCACGTGATGATTGGGTGTGATAAGCTCTACGTTCACATACAACGGGTGTGAGCCAGTTTGGCACACGCAGAATACTTGGGTTAAACTTGACGAGCCTACCATATGCAGATATGGCCTTGGAACACTGAGACCGAAAGGTCGAGCGCGAATCATATAGTAGATATGATCAACATAGTGATGTTCACCATTGAAAACTACTCCATCTCACATGATGACCGGACATGGTTTAGTTTATTTGGATCACATGATCACTTAGATGATTAGATGGATGTCTGTCTAAGTGGGAGTTCTTTAGTAATTTGATTAATTGAACTTTAATTTATCATGAACTTAGTACCTGATAGTATTTTGCATGTCTATGTTTTTATAGATAGATGGCCCATGTTGTTGTTCCGTTGAATTTTAATGCGTTCCTATAGAAAGCTCAGTTGAATGATGATGGTAGCAACTACACAGACTGGGTCCATAACTTGAGGATTATCATCATTGCTGCACAGAAGAATTACGTCCTGGAAGCACCGCTAGGTGCCAAACCCGCTGCAGGAGCAACGCCAGATGTTATGAACGTCTGGAAAAGCAAAGCTGATGACTACTCGATAGTTCAGTGTGCCATGCTTTACGGCTTAGAACCGGGACTTCAACGACGTTTTGAACATCATGGAGCATATGAGGTGTTCCAGGAGTTGAAGTTAATATTTCAAGAAAATTCCCAAACTGAGAGATATGAAGTCTCCAATAAGTTTTACAGCTGCAGAATGGAGGAGAATAGTTCTGTCAGTGAGCATATACTCAAAATGTCTGGGTATAACAATTACTTGATTCGACTAGGAGTTAATCTTCCTAATGTTAGTGTCATTAAACGAATTCTTCAATGCCTGCCACCAAGCTACAAGAGCTTCGTGATGAACTATAATATGCAAGGGATGGATAAGACAATTCCCGAGCTCTTCGCAATGCTAAAGGTTGTGGAGGTAGAAATCAAGAAAGAGCATCAAGTGTTGATGGTCAACAAGACCACCAGTTTCAAGAAAAAGGGTATAAAGGGAAGAAGGGGAACTTCAAGAAGAATGGCAAGCAAGTTGCTTCTCAAGTGAAGAAGCCCAAGTCTGGACCTAAGCTTGAGACTGAGTGCTTCTACTGCAAAGGGACTGGTCACTGAAGCGGAACTGCCCCAAGTATTTGGCGGATAAGAAGGGTAGAAAGGTGACAAAGGTATATGTGATATACATGTTATTGATGTGTACCTTACTAATGCTCGCAGTAGTGCCTGGGTATTTGATACTGGTTCTGTTACTAATATTTGCAACTCGAAACAGGGACTACGAATTAAGCGAAGATTGGTTAAGGACGAGGTGACGATGCACGTGGGAAATGGTTCCAAAGTCAATGTGATCGCCGTCGGCACGCTACCTTTACATCTACCTTCGGGATTAGTTTTAGACCTGAATAATTGTTATTTGGTGCCAGAGTTAAGCATGAACATTATATCTGGATCTTGTTTGATGCGAGACGGTTATTCATTTAAATCAGATAATAATGGTTGTTCTATTTATATCATTAATATCTTTTATGGTCATGCACACTTGAAGAGTGGTCTATTTTTGTTGAATCTCGATAGTAGTGACACTCATATTCATAATATTGAAGCCAAAATATGCAGAGTTGAAAATGATAGTGCAACTTATTTGTGGCACTGCCATTTAGGTCATATTCGTGTAAGGCGCATGAATAAACCCCATTCTGATGGACTTTTGGAATCACTTGATTATGAATCACTTGGTACTTGTGAATCATGCCTCATGGGCAAGATGACTAAAACTCCGTTCTCCAGAACAATGGAGCGAGCAACAGATTTGTTGGAAATCATACATACTGATGTATGTGGTCCGGTGAATATTGAGGCTTGTGACGGGTATTGTTATTTTCTCACCTTCACAGATGATTTGAGCAGATATGAGTATATCTACTTGATGAAACATAAGTCTGAAACATTTGAAAAGTTCAAAGAATTTCAAAGTGAAGTAGAAAATCATCATAACAAGAAAATAAAGTTTCTACAATCTGATCATGGAGGAGAATATTTGAGTTACAAGTTTGGTCTTCATTTGAAACAATGCGGAATAGTTTCACAACTCACGACACCCGGAACACCACATCGTAATGGTGTGTCCGAATGTCGTAACCGCACTTTTTAGATATGGTGCGATCTATGATGTCTCTTACTGATTTACCGCTATCATTTTGGGGTTATGCTTTAGAGACGGCTGCATTCACGTTAAATAGGGAACCATCTAAATCCGTTGAGACGACACCTTATGAACTGTGGTTTGGCAAGAAACCCAAGTTGTCATTTCTGAAATTTTGGGGCTGTGATGCTTATGTGAAAAAGCTTCAACCTGATAAGCTCGAAACCAAATTGGAGAAATGTTTCTTCATAGGATACCCAAAAGAGACTATTGGGTACACCTTCTATCATAGATCCGAAGGCAAGACATTCGTTGCTAAGAATGGATCCTTTCTAGAGAAGGAGTTTCTCTCGAAAGAAGTGAGTGGGAGGAGAACTTGATGAGGTAACTGTACCTGCTCCCTTATTGGAAAGTAGTTCATCACAGAAATCAGTTCCTGTGACTCCTACACCAATTAGTGAGGAAGCTAATGATGATGATCATATAACTTCAGATCAAGTTACTACCGAACCTCGTATGTAAACCAGAGTAAGCTCCGCACTAGAGTGGTACGGCAATCCGGTTCTGGAGGTCATGTTACTTGACCATGACTAACCTACGAACTATGAGGAAGCGATGTTGAGCCCAGATTTCGCAAAATGGCTTGAGGCCATGAAATCTGAGATGGGATCCATGTATGAGAACAAAGTGTGGACTTTGGTTGACTTGCCCGATGATCGGCAAGCCATCAAGAATAAATGGATCTTCAAGCAGAAAACTGGCGCTAACGGTAATATTACTATTTACAAAACTCGAATTGTTACAAAAGGTTTTTGACAAGTTCAAGGAGTTGACTACGATGAGACCTTCTCACCCGTAGCGATGCTTAAGTCTGTTCGGATCATGTTAGCAATTGCTGCATTTCATGATTATGAAATTTGGCAAATGGATGTAAAGGTTGCATTCCTGAATGGATTTCTGGTAGAAGAGTTGTATATAATGCAACCTGAAGGTTTTATCGATCCAAAGGATGCTAACAAAGTGTGCAAGCTCCAGATATCCATTTATGGACTGGTGCAAGCATCTCGGAGTTGGAATAAACATCTTGATAGTGTGATCAAAGCATATGGTTTTATAAAGACTTTTGGAGAAGCATTTTTTACAAGAAAGTGAGTGGGAGCTCTGTAGCATTTCTAATATTATATGTGGATGACATATTGTTGATTGGAAATGATATAGCATTTCTGGATAGCATAAAAGGATACTTGAATAAGAGTTTTTCAATGAAAGACCTCGGTGAAGCTGCTTATATATTGGGCATCAAGATCTATAGAGATAGGTCAAGATGCTTAATTGGACTTTCACAAAGCACATACCTTGATAAAGTTTTGAAGAAGCTCAAAATGGATCAAGCAAAGAAAGGGTTCTAGGTTGTGTTACAAGGTGTGAAGTTGAGTCAGACTCAATGCCCGACCACTGCAGAAGATAGAGAGAAAAGGAAAGTCATTCCCTATGCTTCGGCCATAGGTTCTATCATGTATGCAATGTTGTGTACCAGACCTGATGTGTGCCTTGCTATTAGTTTAGCAGGGAGGTACCAAAGTAATCCAGGAGTGGATCACCGGAAAGCGGTCAAGAACATCCTGAAATACCTGAAAAGGACTAAGGATATGTTTCTTGTTTATGGAGGTGACAAAGAGCTCGTCGTAAATGGTTACGTCGATGCAAGCTTTGACATTGATCCGGATGACTCTAAGTCACAAATCGGATATGTATTTATTATATTGAACGGTGGAGCTGTCAGTTGGTGCAGTTCTAAGCAAAGCGTCGTGGCGGGATCTACGTGTGATGCGGAGTACATAGCTGCTTCGGAAGCAGCAAATGAAGGAGTTCATATCTGATCTAGGTGTCATACCTAGTGCATCGGGTCCAATGAAAATCTTTTGTGACAATACTGGTGCAATTGCCTTGGCAAAGAAATCCAGATTTCACAAGAGAACCAAGCACATCAAGAGAGGCTTCAATTCCATCCGCGATCAAGTCAAGGAGGGATACATAGAGATTTGCAAGATACATACAGATCTGAATGTTGCTGACACGTTGACTAAGCCTCTCTCACGAGCAAAACATGATCAGCACCAAGACTCCATGGGTGTTAGAATCACTACAGTTTAATCTAGATTATAGACTCTAGTGCAAGTGGGAGACTGAAGGAAATATGCCCTAGAGGCAATAATAAAGTTGTTATTTATATTTCCTTGTATCATGATAAATGTTTATTATTCATACTAGAATTGTATTAACCGGAAACTTAGTACATGTGTGAATACATAGACAAACAGAGTGTCACTAGTATGCCTCTACTTGACTAGCTTGTTGAATCAAATATGGTTAAGTTTCCTAGCCATAGACATGAGTTGTCATTTGATTAACGGGATCACATCATTATATAATGATGTGATTGACTTGACCCATTCCGTTAACTTAGCACTTGATCGTTTAGTATGTTTCTATTGCTTTCTTCATGACTTATACATGTTCCTATGACTATGAGATTATGCAACTGCCGAATACTGGAGGAACACTTTGTGTGCTACCAAACGTCACAACATAACTGGGTGATTATAAAGGTGCTCTACAGGTGTATCCGATGGTGTTTGTTGAGTTGGCATAGATCGAGATTAGGATTTGTCACTTCGATTGTCGGAGAGGTATCTCTGGGCCCTCTCGGTTATGCACATAACTATAAGCCTTGCAAGCAATGTGACTAATGAGTTAGTTGTGGGATGATGCATTATGGAATGAGTAAAGAGACTTGCCGGTAACGAGATTGAACTAGGTATTGAGATACCGATGATCGAATCTCGGGCAAGTAACATACCGATGACAAAGGGAATAACGTATGTTGTTATACGGTTTGACCGATAAAGATCTTCGTAGAATATGTGGGAGCCAATATGAACATCCAGGTTCCTCTATTGGTTATTGACCAGAGACGTGTCTCGGTCATGTCTACATAGTTATCGAACCCGTAGGGTCCGCACGCTTAACGTTCGGTGACGATCGGTATTATGAGTTTATGTGTTTTGATGTACCGAAGGTACTTCGGAGTCCCGGATATGATCACAGACATGACGAGGAGTCTCGAAATGGTTGAGACATAAGGATTGATATATTGGACGGCTATATTCGGACACTGGAAGTGTGCCGGAAGGTTTCGGATAAAACCGGAGTGCTGGAGGGTTATCGAACCCCCCCCCCCCCCGAGAAGTTATTGGGCCCTTAGTGGGCTTTAGGGGAGAGAGAGGGCAACAGCCAAGAGGTGGCGCCCGCAAGGGAGTCCGAATTGACTAGGGAGGGCACGGCCCTCTTCCCTCTCCTCCCCCTCCTTCCTTCCCCTTCTCCTCCTAGTTGGACTAGGAAAGGGGGAGTCCTACTCCTACTAGGAGGAGGACTCCTCCCCTCCTTGGCGCGCCCTAGATCCGTCCGGCCTCCCCCTTGCTCCTTTATATACGGGGGCAGGGGGTGTCATTGTCAAAACCGGCGGACCTCGGGTAGGGGGTCCCGATTTGTGTGTCAAGGCTGATGGTAACAGGAAGCAAGGGACACAGATGTTTACCCGGGTTCGGGCCCTCTCGATGGAGGTAAAACCCTACTTTCTGCTTGATTAATATTGATGATATGGGTAGTACAAGAGTAGATATACCACGAGATCGTAGAGGCTAAACCCTAAGAGCTAGCCTATGATGGTATGATTGTAATTGTGATCGCCCTTCTAAGGACCTACCTCTCCGGTTTATATAGACACCGGAGAGGGCTACGGTTTACATGGAGTCGGTTACAAGGAAGGAAATATAATATTCGGATCGCCAAGCTTGCCTTCCACGCCAAGGAAAGTCCCATCCGAACACGGGTCGAAGTCTTGAGTCTTGTATCTTCACGCTTCAATAGTCCGGACGATGTATATAGTCCGCTGTCCGGATACCCCTAATCCAGACTCCTCAAGAGCCTCAACCAGGCTTCAATGACGATGAGTCCGGCGCGTAGTCTTGTCTTCGGCATTGCAGGGCGGGTTCCATCTCCGAGTACTCCAAAGTAATCATAGAACACTTGAACCGTGTCCGGATCCACAAAATGATCTTCACATGCCACCGTAGAGAGAATGGTATTTTACAAATGCAATCTGCTGACAACTTTTTAGGCAACGCGACGTGTCATTACAGTCGGGTCATTATACGAACCGTTTTCTCATAACCAGCCACAATGCATATTACGAGGCGGTTTCCTTGACACGTCTTGTCAAAGCAGAGATCGTGTCCCCTTATCACGGGATTCTCATCAATACGGGTATGGGTAATCCCACCACGCAATCAAGCGTGGCGCTTGGGAAGCAAGCGATTCCCAATGGGCAAGTGGGGAGGCGTACCGCTTTTGGTGCCTCTATAAAGGGATAAGATTTCCTCATTTTTACCCACGCCTTCCTCCTCCTTCGCCCACTCTTGCCCCCTCGAGCTCCAGCGCCCAAGCTCTCGTCTCCTCCACACAGCTAAACATGTCTGGAGCATGAGGCAAGTGGGTGGTTTCCACCGTCAAGGAGAAGCACATCACAAACCTTCGGGCGGCCGGATACTTGGCCGCGGACATAGCGCACCGGCTACCAGACGCCGGGCAGGTCATTCCGACCCTAGGACCCCACGAGAGGGTTGTATTGGTTGCCCACTTCGTCCCTGGACTAGGATTTCCTCTCCATCCCTTCGTCTGCGGGCTCATGTTCTACTACGGGCTAGATTTCCATGATCTAGCCCCAAATTTCGTCCTCAACATCTTGGCGTTCATCGTCGTATGCGAGGCCTTCCTCCGCATCCGACCTCGTTTCGGCCTATGGCTGCAAACCTTCTGCGTGAAGCCGAAGATTGTAAGCGGCTAGCACGCAGAGTGCGGAGGAGCCATGGTGGGCAAGATGCCTAATATCACCTGGCCGGACGACTCCTTTGCGGAGACAGTAAAAGGATGGCGATCGGGGTGGTTCTACATCACCGAACCGCGCAGCGCCAACTGGGCGGCGGCCCCCGAATACAGGTCTGGAGCCCCCATGCGGCTCACCTCCTGGGAAAGGAAGGGCCTGTCCTGGGGCGATTCTACGGAGCTGACCGGACTCCAGACATGCATCAAAAGCATGAAGGACAAGAACATCAAGCTTGTCAAGGTGATCCAGGTCATGCTCGTTCGTCGGATCCTGCCCTGTCAAAGGCGGGCAGTCAATCTATGGGAGTTCGTCCCAGCCGAACACCAGATGCTCCGGAAGCTCTATGACATGATGCACAAAGGCGCATGGAAGGTGTTGTTCAAGGCCTCTGAAGTGCCTCCTCCCACATCCGAGGACCGCGGGCTTCACGCCGCGCGGGCTCCTAGTCAGGTGAGTTCTCAGACTACCACTGGACTCGATTTTTCCCAATATGTTCAAGGGGGATCCTTAAGTAGTTATACATATTTGCCTCAGGATTATGTGGAGAAAACGGAGTAGGTTTACTGCCCGGCTCTGCTGCCAGAAGGCCCAGCTGACGCTCTCCTGACGGAGATGCTGGTCCCGGCACCGTACAAGGTGCCGGAGAAGAAGGCCGAGAAGAAGGCCCCGGGGATCCGAAAGGGTCTCCGCGAAGGTTAGGCTCAAGCCTCGTCCAAGATGACGAGGCAGACTCCTCCCACGAGGGGGAGGAGGAAGAAGAAGAAGACACCCCATCCGGAAAGGAAGAGGGGCCCGGAGAGGCGGGCCAGGGGGCCGGAATCAAGAAGAAATTCCACCTCCCCGCACTGGGGGAGAAGAATAGAAAAGCCGCCCCGGAGGGGGAGGCTGGGGCATCCAAGAAGGGGAAGGTACCCCTTCCGGACTACTCTGCCATGGCCGCTCATAGCAAGGAAGGGTGGCTGCCTAGGGGGAAGCCCCCAGTGCGATCGTAAGTGTCCGCACTCCATCATAACTTCATTCTATAGCTTTTGTTTAATGCCGAACATATGTGCAGTCTGGCCAGGGCTTACCCTGAAGGGTCTTCCTCCGGATCCCTGAGTGATTCAGAGATCAATTCGCTTCCGACAGCCACTACTCCTCAACCCGCGGATGACACGGAGGTGTTGTCCCACAGTGCTCCCGAGCGGGGAGGTGACTCGAGACGCCCAAGTCGGGGTCCCAGACATTGGACACGCTGGGTTCAAGATCCCATGGATCGTGGTCGGCGAGAGCCACAATAGGCCGGGCTCAGCCGAACACTGTCCCGGAACCTTCAATGGTTCCGAACTCGGGCGGACAGCCCCTCATCAGGGAGAGCGAGCCGTCTGCATCAAGGACTTCCGGTGCGACCAAGGCGCCGGATTGTCTGCTGGAAGCGCTTCACGGCGCTTCCATAGATGAGGAGCACCGTACTCTTATGAGTTCGGTGATTCGGAAGGTTTCGTCCGCCAAGAGCGGACTAACCGAAGCTTGTACCAGCCTCTTGACAGGCTTTGAGGTGAGTAATAAATATGTGTAAAATTACCACCCGACAGGTAGTAGCCCCTGATACTCTGTTTGGTGTTCGGAAAGAAAAACCAAACAGAGGGTCAATTATAATCCGCAAGGGTCTAACAATAAATATTGATGTGCATAAGCAGGTTGTGCTACTTGCTGCTGCTGCCCGTACTGCCGGAGTTGCCGAACTGAAGAGGGATCTGGAGCAGGCGCAGGGAGAGCTCGACCTCACGAAGAGGCAGCTCTAGGAGAATAAAGGTAAGCGATTCCCCGTTCGTATGTATTTAAAAATAGGCAAAATTGGTCAATCTAACGCCAAAGCGTCGTGACCGTGTAACAGGGGCCACCGCCGAAGTGGCGTCCCTAAAGAAAGCGTTGTCCGAGGCCGAAGACAAAGCGGCCTTGGAATGCATGGAGCACGAAAAGCAAAGTGCTAGAGTGGGCGAGGTACAGCAAGAGCTCCAGGACCTCGGCAAGAAGTGCGAGTCCGTGGAGCATGATCTGAAGATGAAGGAGGCCGAGCTATGAGGCCCTTGTAAATTTGAAAGATGCCAAGGCCAAGCCGAGAAAGCACAGCAGAGATCCAGGAGGCCAAAAAGATAGCAGCGGTAAGAAATTATTTATGCAAAGCAAACATGTGGAGGAGGCGCTTTTACTTAATCAATTCAGAGCTCTCTGAGGCATTTGCAGATCTGCCACGCAGTTGTCTCGTGACGCTGCAGAGTTCATCGTGCCTGTGAGGGAGCTCAACGGAGAAGCTGTTCTGTCCCAAAGATGTTGGGGCCGATCATCCGATGCCTCGAGCGACCAACTGAAGCAGTTGATCGAACTCCACAGGCGGCCAAACTGGCTATGAAGGACTTCATAGTCGATGTGGCCTGTGAGCTCCTGCCTAGTAGCTACTTTGGCCTGATCAAGCGGATGGTGGATGTCTGCCCGCGGCTTGAAGTGACCAAGCGATCTGTTTGCATCAAAGGTGCCCGCCGAGCCTTTGCCCGCGTCAAGGTGCATTGGGGCAAGTTGGATGCTGAGAAGCTGGTCAAGGACGGGCCGCCGGAGGGCAAGGCGCATCGCCATCCCGAGATGTACTACGATGGTGTGATGAAGGGTGCTCGTCTCGTTGCCGATGAGTGTACCAAGGACGCCATTTTCACTTCTGCCATGTTTGTAATTTAAAGACGAAGTTACTTGCGCTATGTAGCGCTTTTGTTTATTTAAAATATTACCTTCTGTGCGGCTGTTTATAAAATTCCGAAAGTAGGCCAGTCGTCGGCTTCCTCCCCCACGTAACTAGTACTGGGGTGTTCGTGGAAAACCCGGACACTCTTTATCCAAATGTTGTTCCCTTAAGGAGGTGTCCGGCGCAGCGAACAAGGCAATCGGACTATGCGGCTTTATAACTTTCACTTAGCCATAGAAGTCTACAATTTTAAATTTCGCGAAGCCCTAGAACTGAAGGTTAATCGGGCGCTATACACGCCTAGATCGGACGAAGCCGATTTATCACCTAAAGCGGAAAATCTTTAAGGATTTTAAAACTTCTCGAATAGCGACCAGCTCTCGCCACATCATGCCGGTCAATTTTCGGCTTTCTCTACTGAGGTGCTCATCCGGAAGAACCGGGACACAATCGCAGTAGTTCTCCCTGCGCTACCTTAGCCGATATAACGGAACGTAAGGCACCAAAACAAGGGAGCCGGGCTATCCCAACTGTAGACCCAAGACATGATTCGGAGCTGATGCATATAGTGCTATAAGTTCGGGGTGCCGCACTATTGAAGTGTTCGGACATTATTTTCCATATTACAGGGCGCCATGAGAAGCCCCTGGCAAACTGACCGCACTAAGGTGTACGGATGCAATATCAAATAAACATTTATAAGAGAAAAAATGCTCAAATAAGAATAATAGGCTGACGCTATATATAATCTCCCATTGACGAAAAATACGTTTAAGCGTACGTTTACAATGGATGCGTTAGTATAGAGATAAAATAGGACTATTTAACATGTCCTATCCAAGGGCAGGCTGTGTTCAGATAGATAAAGCAGGTATAATGATCATAAATAGATTCCACCTGGGTATTTCCTTCTGCACAACGCCTGTTGCCTCCTTGATGTCCCTCCCTATAAGTCCGCAATTCGCTCTTTTGAGGATGCTGCACCAACGCGTGTCCCGAAAGGTAAGAGGGAAAGAGTATGAAGGTATTTATGTTACCCGCACTATTGATCGAGTCGTTGATGCGCCTCCGCCCATGCCCATGGTATTTTGAGTGCGAATTGTGCGGCGGGCGCGAATGCTGATTTGAGGGGCTTGAGCGGAGGCCGACCGCTAATGACGCCTTGGCGCCTCTGATGATCCAGCTATGGGTGCTCCGGACTCGCTTGATCGTGCTCGGGTTGTCGCGGATTGGTTTGTCGGAGTAGGCCGCATTGTACTTCTGCCGCAAGGGCTGCCGTATGCTCTTTTGTTCGAAGGGAGCGGTCCATATTTCCGTTGACTGTTATGACCCCGCGTGGTCCTGGCATCTTGAGCTTGAGGTATGCGCAGTGTGGTACCGCATTGAATCTAGCGAATGTGGTTCGTCCGAGCAGTGCATGGTAACCACTATGGAAAGGGACGATATCGAAGATTAACTCTTCGCTTCGGAAGTTATCCGGAGATCCGAAGACCACTTCCAATGTTATGGAGCCCGTGCAGCGGGCCTCTACTCCAGGAATTACACCTTTAAAGGTGGTTTTAGTGGGCTTGATCCTTGAAGGGTCAATGCCCATTTTGCACACTGTGTCCTGATAAAGCAGGTTCAGGCTGTTGCCACTGTCCATAAGGACGAGCGTGAGGTGGAATCCGTCAATGATTGGGTCTAGGACCAATGCGGCTGAGCCGCCATGACGGATGCTAGTAGGATGATCCCTACGATCAAAGGTGATCGGACAAGCTGACCATGGGTTGAATTTTGGGGCGACTGGCTCCATCGCATAGACGTCCCTTAGTGCCCTCTTCCGTTCCCTCTTGGGGATGTGCGTGGCGTAGATCATGTTGACCGCCACCACCGAGGGGGATTTCTTCTGTCCCCCCGTGTTCGGACGTCGGGGCTCCTCGTCATCGTCCCTGTGCAGCCTCTTGTCCTTGTCTTCGGCGTTTATCTTGCCGGCCTGTTTGAATACCCAGCAATCTCTATTGGTGTGTGGTTGGCTGGCTTGTCCGGGGTGCCATGAATTTGGCACGAGCGTTACAGTATGCGGTCCATACTGGACGGTCCCTGGTTATTTCTTTTGAACGGCTTCTTCCGCTGACCGGGCTTGGATCCGCTGAATCCGGCGTTGACTGTCGTGTCTTTAGTGTTGTCGACGTTGTTCTGTCGCTTATGTCTGTTACGCTGTGGCTTGCCGTTATTGTCGCGGCCATCCGAATTGCCAGAATGTGGCGTAGTGCTGCTGCGAGCCGACCAACTGTCCTCGCCCGTGCAAAAGCGGGTCATTAGTGTTGTGAGAGCTGCCATGGGCTTGGGTTTTTCCTGGCCGAGGTGTCGAGTGAGCCACTCGTCAAGGATATTATGCTTAAAATCCGCCAGGGCTTCGGCGTCCAGACAGTCAACTATTTGGTTCTTTTTAGTTAGGAACCGAGTCCAGAATTTCCTGGCTGACTCTCCGGGTTGTTGAGTAATGTGGCTCAAGTCATCGGCATCAGGTGGTCACACATATGTGCCCTTGAAGTTGTCGAGCAATGCGTCTTCCAGGTTTTCCCAACTGCCAATGGAATTTGCTGGCAGGCTGTTTAACCAGTGTCAGGCTGGTCCTTTGAGCTTAAGGGGAAGATACTTGATGGCGTGTAGATCATCTCCACGGGCCATGTGAATGTGGACAAGAAAGTCTTCGATCCATACTGCAGGGTCTGTTGTGCCATCGTATGATTCGATGTTTATGGGTTTGAACCCTTCTGGAAATTCATGATCCATTACTTCGTCAGTGAAGATTAGGGGGTGCGTGGCGCCTCTGTGCCGGGCTATGAGGCTACGCAGGTCGAATTGCTCTGGGTGGCTATATTCGGCCCGGCCGGACTTGTTGAAGGTGTATCCGGCGTGACGGTCGTCGTCGCGTGCCGAGGTGCGCCCCCGTGATCCGTAGATCAATCTTGGCTGTCCTGTTTTCTTGCCCCGGGCCGTAGTATGTTGGCGTGGGGGTGTTGGCTGGTATGCGGACTGGTATGCCTTTTTATCCCAGCCACGAGGTGGCCGGTCAGCCGTATGGTGCTCGAGTCCGTATTCCTCGGCTGCCAGGACTTCATTCCATCTGTCTGTGAGCAGGTATTGATCAGCTTGGAGTTGCTGCTGCTTTTTTCAAGCTCCTCACAGTGGGTATAAGCTAACGCTTGAAGCGCTCCTGCTCTACGGGATCCTCAGGCACACCGAACTCATCGTCGCCGAGGCTAATCTCGTCTTCGGAGGGGGGCATGTAGCTGTCCTCCTCCGGGTATTCGTCCGTCGCATGTTATTCTGGGCTAACCTGCTCATCCTCCTGTTCGGCCTGCTCGAAGGCAGGCTGATCGGGGTTGTATTCTTCTTCGGCACCATTCGGATTGTTTTCGTCTCCTGGGCCGGTATTGCTGTGGCGGGGCTTGGAGTGGCGCCGACGACACCCATTCTTTGCTTTTTTCCCTGAGGTTTTATCCTCCGTTGCCTCATCGCCATTTGTTTCCTTCGGAGTGTCCACCATATATATATCATAAGAAGAGGTGCCTGTCCACCACCCAGTGAGTGGTGGTTCATGTTCTTCTCCTGCATCGTCGTCCATACCGTCGATGTCTTCGGAGTCGAAGTTCAGTACCTCGGTTAAATCATAGACCGTGGCAATGAAGTGGGTGGTGGGTGGGCAACGAATTCCTTCGTCGCCTGCCTCCCACTCGAGCCGTACATAGTTCGGCGAAGAGCCTCCTGACAAAGAGAGAGACTTTAATGAGTCCAGCATGTCACCAAAGGGCGAGTGCTGGAAGATATCCGCAGCGGTGAACTCCATTACCGGAGCCCATCCTGGCCCGACGAGCTCAGGAGTGTGCGGACTGGAACCAACGTCCGGATACGAATCCGGGGGTTCGGAGTCACAGGCCACCGTAGAGGTAAGACCCGTGTTCGGCTCCACCGCCGATGAGTGTGCGACCTGTGGGGCGGGGTCCATCCCTCCCTCCTTAGGCAGCGCAGCCTGCTCCGGATCTAGGTCCGGGGATACTATGGGGGTGATACCTCGAGCTTCGTCCGACGGCAGGTCTAAGCCGTGCTCGTCGTGACTGTCCGGTGCTCCTGGCATAGGCCCAAATCCATCGAAGATCAAGTCTCCGTGGATGTCCGCCGTGTAGTTCAGGTTTCCAACCCGATCTGGTGGCTGGGGCGAGCTGCCGATCTGCTTCCAGATGGCTGCGAAGTTGGCCCGCAGCGGCGGTCTGAACATGAAGATCTGTCCGGGAAAAAGTATCGCCTCGACGGCATCGTTGATGATGATTGAAGGAGCCACCGAGCCTCGACAATGACGGCACCGAGGAACTCTCAATGAAAGCACCAATGTCGGTGTCAAAACCGGCGGATCTCGGTAGGGGTCCCGATCGTGCGCAAGGCTGATGGTAACAGGAAGCAAGGCACAGATGTTTACCCAGGTTCGGCCCTCTCGATGGAGGTAAAACCCTACTTCCTGCTTGATTAATATTGATGATATGGGTACTACAAGAGTAGATCTACCACGAGATCGTAGAGGCTAAAGCCTAAGAGCTAGCCTATGATGGTATGATTGTAATTGTGATCGCCCTTCTAAGGACCTACCTCTCCGGTTTATATAGACATCATAGAGGGCTAGGGTTTACATGGAGTCGGTTACAAGGAAGTAAATATAATATACGGATCGCCAAGCTTGCCTTCCACGCCAAGGAAAGTCCCATCCGGACACGGGTCGAAGTCTTGAGTCTTGTATCTTGACACTTCAATAGTTCAGACGATGTATATAGTCCGGCTGTCCAGATACCCCCTAATCCAGGACTCCCTCAGGGGGCACCCTAGAATACAACAACAGTTATTGTCTTAGCTGTGTGCGGTGCCCCCTCCACCATAATCCACCTCGATCATATCGTTGCAGTGCTTAGGCAAAGCCCTGTGCCGGTAGCTTCATCATCACCTTCATCACGCCGTCGTGCTGACGAATCTCTCCCTCGACACTCAGCTGGATTGAGAGTTCGTGGGATGTCACCGAGTTAAATGTGTGCTGATCGCAGAGGTGCCGTACTTTCGATACTAGGATCGGTCGGATCGTGAATACGTACGACTACATCGACCGCGTTGTCATAATGCTTCCGCTTTTGGTCTACGAGGGTACGTAGACAACACTCTCCCATCTCGTTGCTATGCATCAACATGATAGATCTTGCGTGTGCATAGGAATGTTTTTGAAATTACTACGTTCCCCAACAGTAACTAACCCCAAACATTAAACTCCTATGACTTAGTGAAAGTTATAGAGCCCGCATACCTGATTGCCTCGTTTCCGCTAAACACAACCGCCTCTGAACACTGAGACGCCGGCTAAGGGTTGTATTGTTAGTACGAAAACACCTTGTGTAGCATCTACAAAGGGGTGGAAGCCGACGATGGGCCACTTTTAGGTTATAAACAGTCTTAATGGAGAATTTACCTTCCATAATTATCGTAATAAAGCCATAAATATGAATCAATTTGACTTAAGATTTCGGCCAAGTTGGGTTGTCTGGCTCCTGTGCTTACCCCTACGTTCCCGATTGTTCGGCTAGGTGGTAAAGGGAGCACCTCTGTGATTGTTACTACTGGGTCATCTAGGTTAGTAGCTCAGAATGGATGAAGCCAAAAGCTAGCCATCTTAAAGGATGAAAGTAAAAAAAATCGTTCCTTTTGTGTACCAAGAGTTGGGGCACTTTCCCCCCAACTAAATCCTCAATATTTTCCTCCCACATTGATCGGAGTTGAGGTTTCATGATCCTGATCAACATGACAGCCCGGGAAAACAAACCTATAATGGAACTATTTTTCCGAGAAGATGTTTTATAAACTATCTCTCTGTGTACCTTTGTTTATAAAACTGTATGGCCGAATTGCCTTGTTTTCCGTAAATCTTTTGCCATTGTAAAGGATTTAAAAAGTGGGACAAACACTCCCTGGCTACTGGCCGAGGAGGTTGAAGCCGATGGTCGGTCAATAAAGTTTTGTACAATGCTGATTCGAGCATTAATGATGTAAAGTACTTGGGTACATAGAATCATTACACATAAATTGTGAGCAAAAATCATTTTTTTCGCAGCCAATCTTTTTAAGAGTCAATGGCACAGTCTCTTTGAGAGAACCGAGCAGCTGACATAACGCTCACATAGTTCCCTATTGGCATTGATTTCCTATCTATTAAGCCCCTTAAGGCCGACCTTGGCGAGCTCAGCTTTCGTTAGCTCTAACTCCTTTATGAGATCTTTATTCTGTTTCTGAGAAGTTTGTGTTAAACACAACAAAATTTTCTGTCAAACGAATATCAATCCTTAATTCAGCCACATGTGCCCACATTAAGGCTCGGGGGCTACTGGGCTTCGCGCTTATTATTTACAAATATTAAAGGGGCACATCGATCCCGTGATCTGGTGTTGCCACCTGACCAGTGTCTTAGAGGCTACTGCATTGCCTATTCCATGCAGAAAATTAGAGTGCTCAGTGTCCGGCTTGACTGAACTATGGGAAAATGCGTCTTCGGACAATAATAAGTACCAACTGGGACTTATCGGGCATCAAGCTAAGATATTACGGTGACTTCTCAAAACCCTCTCTCAAGGGCCCGTCCGCCGATCACTATCTCCTCTAATGTGCATCTCGGATTTTAGGCCGACGCACACCTTGATGGCTACTGGCTATATATCTGTCAGTAAATAAATTGCATCAATCCGAAATAAAAACCACAAACAATCAGTCCGAGCCCGAGGTGGTGCATCACCTCGGATGCAGTCCGTCATAAAGCTCGGTTGCGAGCGTCTGGCTCCATAGAGAACTTTTCAGCGTTAAGCTCGGATAACCTCCTTCAAACTTTTTCAAGCCAAGGTGATCTATGACACCTTGGATATAGTCCGGCGTTGGAGTTCGGATATAGTCCGGTGTTGGTGCTCGGCTGCAAAAGATACCTCGAATGCAGTCCGGCGTTGGAGCTCGGATGCAAGAGGACACCGCCGCACGGGAACAACTTCAAACCCGACGTGTAAACTCTTCAGATTCACTTCGGCGATCCTCAAGATCAAAGATGAGAAGATTTGTTGAACCAGTTTTCAAGACCGACGACCGAAGATGAAGAATAGTTCGAAAGAATCGACGAGCGTCCCCAACTTGAAGACCGGTTCAGGGGGCTACTGATGGTGTCCTGGACTAGGGGGTACTCTACAGGTCGTCTCCCGACCAGCTGGATCGGGCCAAGGATACAAGGAAGCTCATGTCGCATACAAGGAAGACTCCACAGGACATGGTGATAAAGACAAGGACTCCTCTCCACCAACGTATTTGTCTAGGACTCTTGTTATCCTAGGCCTCCGGTACATTATATAAGCCAAGGCCAGACTAGTCGATATAGGAGGACAACATCTCATATACGCTAGATCATTATGATATTCATCATCATACCCCTAAGGCTTAGACCACAACATATGATCTCGAGGTAGATCAACTATGTACTTGATACTTCATTAACATAAACAAGAGAGGGATATAGGGTTTTACCTCCATCAAGAGGGCCCGAACCTGGGTAAAACATCGCCTCCTTCATTCCTGTTACCATTGATCTGAGAATCCACAGCTCGGGACCCCCTACCCTGAGATCTGCCGGTTTTGACACCGACACTCGGGTCGGGCCCCTTTAGAAAAGCGCAAAATTGACGGGCCTGGGCCCGGCCATCGGGCTCAAAATCTAGGCCCAAGCCAGGCCCGGGAGCAGCATCGGACCGGGCCGGGCTTCCCATGGCCAGTACTAGTTTCAGCCGACTGAAATTTAGCAAACATTATGTTTTAAAAAAATCAGAAGAAAAAATGAAGACTCCAAGCTGGAACATGCCCAACGTACCAGATAAAGCATTTTGTGCTGCCAAATTAAACCAAATGTGTCAAGGGTTGGGTGCGACATATGCCAAGGGATGTCTTATCATGGTGGGAGCGAGTAGAACGTCGCCGGTGCCTGGAAGCGGGATGAGGCGTAGACACGTACGCCGGCGGACTTTACCCAGGTTCGGGGCTCTCTGTGGAGATAACACCCCTAGTCCTGCTCTGCGGGGTATCGGCATGATCACTAAGGCACTAGTGGTACAATGGTGCTCCTAGAGCTGTTGGCTAGAGGTGGAAGAAGGCAGGCACGCTCTCTCCTCCTCTAGGTTTCAGTCTAGTTCTAACAGGTTGGGAACCCTTTGCATGGATGCCCTGGGGGTTTATATAGGCCTACCCCCCAGGGGTACAATGGTAATCTGTCGGGTTTAGGACCCGGCTGTCACTGTCTCTGGTCGCCGGCTCCTCCGCTGGCTACTGGGGCCCACCACCTAGTGGGCCCCGCTGACTGGTCTGGTACGGAACCGACAGGCCGCTCCCACCGCTCGCGGGTCTTGCCGGCCGCTGATCACTGTAGCTGTGATGCTAATGACGCAGGCTTGGTCGGGGGAGCGTGGCTACAGTCCCGCCGTCTCGTGGGCGATCACTGTAGCCACACCGTGTTTCATCTGGTTGATGGCGCACGGGGCCCGAGGGAGGGATAGGCCGCCTGCCGGAAGCCGGCTTCCCTCAAGTCCGGCTGGTCCGGCTTCCTCCGTCTGCAGGGCTCTCACTGCCTGGTAGGGCCCGCCGCCTGCAAGCCGTACCAAAAGGCCGTCGTGGGAATAGGGATACGCCTGTCAGGAGTGACATCCAAGGGGTGGCAATAGTGCCGCATCGTGTGGAGATCTCCGCCTGTACGGGGCACTATGGCCACGCCCAGCCCTGGATTCGGGGGGATGGGCTATGCTGTAGCCACACCCTGTCTTGTCTTCTTGATGAGGGCGCGGACATTGAGGGCGGCGCGGGCCGACTGCTAGGGGCTGGCCTCTCTGGAGGCCGCCCACTAGGAGTCGGCCTGTCGTGATGCCGTCTTCTGGAAGTCGGCCGCCTTCTGGCAGCCGGCCGTTCGTCCAGTCGGCCATCAGAAGGTGGCGCTTCATCTTGATGCCTTGAGGGGCGTGGCCAGCCCCGATGTCTTGAAAGGTTTGGGGGATCGGATTAGGCTACCCGTGGCCCATTACTCCGATAATAGTCCCCGAAGCTGGTGAGGAGCTGCGGCTAATGAGCAGGGGAGCCTCAACAACTTCCTCCTCCAGGTGCTCTGAAGGAAGCTCATCTGACTTCTGGGAAGCCGGTCGGCTGGAGTCGGGTACGTCCAGTCGGATCTTTCTGGATTTTCGAATGCATCGGCGGGAACCAGGTGGCGTGCTTGCTAAGCTTCTCGGCCCGCCGCCCGTCGCAGGCATGCCACATGGCGCCAGCCAGCCCACGCGCATGATGGGACGCGACCATAGGCTGGGCCCGCCACCACCGGGCCTCGGCATGCGAGTGGATCCGCTGCGGCCGAGGCGGGCAGTTGGGTTTCTCCGCGGAGTTACTGCGTGTAGTAACTCGCGCGGTAAGGGTGGGAACGTGGGGTCGTGGGCACAGTTAATCCCACGATGCCACGCCCGCCCCCTCGGGTTCATAGCCCTTAGGCTATAAGTAGGGAGAGGGGTGGGGGCGACGAAGCACACGGGCCCCTCCTCTCCATCCTAACTCTTTCTTCTTCCTCTCGCCGCAGTGCCCCCGAGCCCCGCCGAAGCGCTGCCGCAGCTTGTCTCCGCTGAGCTCGTCCGCCCGAGCCCTCTTTGCTCCACTCCATTCTCAGCTCCCTCGCCGTGCCCTTTTTCTGTCGAGCTCTCCATGGAGCGCGAGCAAGGATGCGACTGGGACGGGTCCAACGTCAATGAGGACCACATCGCCTTCCTCCGCTAGATGCGGCGTCTTCCTCACGCAGGCTACGTGAAGGTACGCGTGCCGCCGGAGGGGGAGATCTCGCCGGCGCCGGGGGAGGGCGAGCGGGTCGTCTTTCGCTCGCACTTCATCCGCGGCTTCGGCCTGCCGGCGAGCGGCTTCCTCCGTTCGTTTCTCGAATTCTACCACCTCCAGCCTCAACATCTCACGCCCAACAACGTGATGCTCCTAGCCGCCTTCGTCACGCTGTGCGAAGGTTATCTTGGCATCCTCCCCACCATCGAGCTGTGGGGAGCCTTCTTCTACACCAAGCTGGGCACCTCCGTCCGAGAGGTGGCTGCCTAGTGTGGTGCCTTCATCGCAGTTCGCCGGCCGTCGCCGAAGAACGCCTTCCCAACCATCAAGCTGCCATAGTCGGTCAAGATGTGGCAGCAATCTTACTTCTACATGGAGAATGTGGACCCGGCCGTCGACTTCCTCAACCTGTCGGCTTATGTAGCCAGCCCGCCTGCCGAGCCTCGGGCCATCTGGGCCTACAAACCGAAGCCGGCGTCTGCGAACGGTGCCGCCGCCATCCAACGGCTCCGGGAGCTGACCGCAACCGAAGGCCTCAAGGCGTCCTACTTGCTGGTCGCCTTCGTCGAGCGCCGAGTTCTCCTGCTCCAAGGCCGGCCGCACCTAATCAGCCGGATGAGCGGGCATCGCGACCCATTCCGTTTGAGCACCAAGGAGATGCCGGCTGCTGAGGTCACCAACTTGGTGAATGAGATCTCCGGCCTCAAGCTGGAGGGGTCTTGGAGTTTCGGCAAACGGCCGTATTCCCATGCCGACCCGCCGCCTGCGGTAAGTTTCCAATTCTTTCTTCCTGGACACTCATCCTGGTCACGATCTTGGTTTTGATCAGTCGGCCTCTCGCCGCTTGAAACAGATCTACATGTCGGACACCACGGCCGCCATCGTAGGGGCGGGTAGCCGGACTGGGCAGTAAGCGATGTGGACGACCCCGACTTGGGGGCGGCCGCCTTGGAGGACACCGCAACGGACGGCATCTACGAAGCACGCGGCTCTGAGGAAGGCGGCATAGAGACCTGGCCTGACGACGACGAGGAGGAAGAAGAGCGGCGTCCAGCACGGGGCACCGGCAAGGCAGACGCAGGCCCCTCAGTCGAGCCGGCTGCTCGAGGCGGCACGCGCAAGCGTAAGCAAGGCGTCGTCTTGTTCGGCATCGCGCTGAAGAAGGCCAAGAATCCGACCGCCGTGACCAGGAGGAAGGAGGCCGTAGTGAAGGCGGCCAAGTACCAGAAGCTCCCAAAGGCGCCTCCTATGGTGTCGTCGTAAGTATCTTTACCTTGCGGTCTTCTTTCTCGTTGATTCCTCCTGAACTTCCTTTCTTTTATTTTCTTGATTTTAGGGCTCTGCTCTCTCTCGAGAAGTCGGCCGCCGCCTCCATCATTGGGTCGGCGGAGACCTCTTCCACCACCCGGTGGATCGATCCGGCCGCCGACCTCCGGGAGAAGACGGAGCGAAACGCGCGGGAGGCGCGCGAGGAGCAGGAGGCCGCCCGCCTGGAGAAGGCGGAGGCGGACAAGGCGGAGGCCGCCTCTTTGAAGAAGCTGACGGAGGCCGAGGCTGCTGCCGCGGCGAAGAAGCTGTAACAGCCTGATTTTAGGCCCTTTCTTTTTCTTTTGTTTTTCTGAGGTTTTTGCCTGAGATTTTCTTTTTCCGTGGCTTTGTGTCTGGAAACTAAAGAAGATGAACTCTTCTTTGCTTCTAGAGTGGCTTGTCATACCCAAATCCTTCCCTAGACCCTGTCATTTTCATCCTAGCCCAAATCCCAATATTCTTTTTTCTTGGGGATATTCCTTTTCTATTAAAGGAATTACTCAAATTGCCCTAGGTTGTGAAGCAACCTTTATTTCCATCACTCCTAAAATTCCCAAATAATTCTCATAAATTTTTTGGGTCTTATCTTTCTCAAATATGGCAAAATATTTCATTTGTCATGTTTATCATCATGCTCAAATAATTCATTTCCTATTCTGCCCTAAATGGCACATTGTGAAGCAAGTGTTATTTTCCTTTTCCCAATTGACCTCAAACTCCATGGACACCTTTTCATGTCCATATCATTGCCACATGCGAAAATACAACCTCATTTGCCTAGTAATTATTTAATTATGATTTTCCAAAGTTTATATCCAGAAACAAGCTTTGTGAAGGAGGTGCAATCTAGGCATATCCAAATGAGTTGCCATTTTGCATGATTCCTCATATGATCATATCATAGCCCTCCACCAAAGTAGAGCTCATGTCATGCCTCCAAGTGAGCTCATATTCAATTCTTTGATTCTGTCCAAAATTTCAGTTTGTTAAGCAAGTATATTTTATCTTGCTCCATTACGGCTGTCAATTTTTCTAGGCCTTTTATTATCCATATAAATTACCTCCACCCATTTTGGGCATGTTTCATCAAGCCAATATTTCTCTAGAATTTTTCCAAGATTCTGGACAGAAATGATGTTTGTAAAGCAAGTACCATTTTGGATGGTCCATTTGGTATGAGCTTTTTACAGCATCTTTATATGTACATATCATGAGGATTTTCCAAGCTGCATCCCATTCCATAACTCCATGTGACGGCGTCATCCAAATCTTGATTCTGGACCATATTTGGCAGTTGCAAAGCAACTCTGTTAAATCTTGATCCAAACCCCTCCATAGTTACCAGGATGTAAGTCCTTCTTTACCTCAACCTCGCAGACAACTCCATTGTCACCAATCACCTCCCTGTTGAGCAGCAGTACACGATCAAGTTCACTGCAATAAACTTCAGAGGTTAATTACCTTTCAATCGAAGCTCTTTGAACCAAACTACCACCGCAGTTGCAACCTATTTTGGATGGACTATCACCTAGACAACGTTTTGGGTGCTGTTGAGCATTGAATGTCCTCGTTCACGTGGTGACCACGACAATAGCGTGCCTGTGCACGCGATCTGTGCACTGTGGCGTGTCCAGAGCACCGTTTGTGCTTTGGCACCACTCCCACTCGTCGTCTTCGCGCGCGTGAGCATGTCCATTGGATGCATCTCGTCGTCGTCGTTGCCCTGGACCCCTCTCCCCCTCCGTCCGCTTCCTCACCGACGCAAGCCGCCGCGCGTCCACAAGCACACAGTGCCAAGCAGGCATTTATGGCGTTCCGCTTCTTCTCCTCTTGTCCACGAGTTGGCCTCGTCTCCATGAGCCCTACCCCTCATCCATTCCCTCCCTCGTCTCCTCCCTCCGAACTCATGCCCGTGGGCACACGTCCACGGCGCCGAACACGCGTCCGCGACGGTGCCATCTCGGCACTCCTCTCCGCTAGCTATTTAAGTCGTCCCCGAGCACTCTCGAGGTCACGATCGACCTCACCTCATCTCCAGCCCCCTCCCCAATCACTCTCCCGAGCTCAAAGAGCTCTCTTCGCTGCCCATCGCCGCTGTGGTCGCCTCGGCCCTCCGGCTAAATTCACTCGAGCCCGAGTTTTCTTCTCCTTTCCACCACCACCAGTAGCCTCCCCAAGTCCCCTTAAGCCGCCCCAACGCTTCTCCTCCTCCTCTGGTGCCTGTTGGTCGCGAGCCCCGTCGGTGCCCGTCGCCACCGTCCGCTGAGTCCTCGCTCCCTCTCGCCTTGGCCCTCCCCGGAGTCTGAGCTCGCCCATAGGTCAAGCGAGGCGGGGGATGGCCAGAGCCGGCCGAACGAGCCCCCGCGCCGGCGACATCCCTCTGGCCTGTGGGCGCGTCGGGAGAGAAGAAGGAGAGGCCAGGAGGAGGGTGTTGAGCACGCATGGGTCCCGCGGGCCCCACCAGTCAGCCGCACGGCGTTGACCCTGCCCGGTCCAGCATGGGTAAGTGATGGGCCCCACACGCATGGGACCCGCACGTCAGCGTCACACGCCCCGGTCCCGCCTCGGCCGACTGGATTAAGTGGAGGCGTACTCGGTCGAGTACGTGTTCATCTTCAGGAAAGCGCATTTTCCCTCTTCTTCGGCTCAAAGTACGCTTTCTTTTTCCTGAAAGCGTATTTCCTCTCTGTTTCAGCTCAGAATGTGTTTTCTTAATCAGAAAGCGTATTTCTAACTTTGCGCCTCTGTCTTATCCAGTCAGGGACTTGTTTATGATGATATTTTGTCGAAATGTCCCTGAACTTCAACCCTTCATATCTTTTTAACCACAACTCCAAATGAGGTGATTCCAAAGCCCACGTCTTCGTTTTGTCGAACCCGTTCTGTTGGTTGCATTTTTACTACGGTTTGACACTGTGAAAAAGACCTTTTTGCCCTTGCACGTAAACAGCCCCTCCGAGAGAGAACTGTTTCCGGCAAATCTTTCCTCGAGCTTCTCGCACTTCTTCCTGGTGTTTTCTTCACCCCCAGGCAAGCCACAATACCCACTTGCATGATAGTCATGCAGTAGCCATGGTTTTAAACTTGAATATTTATTAAATGTTTGCTTGTTTAAAATATGGTTATCATTGTTTCGATAATGATTCTTGGCTAGTGCTTACTTTCTTGCTATGTTGTTATGCACCTGGTTGTCATGCCCTGCTAGTTGCTAGTATTACTTTCATATTTCCATGCTTGATAGTAGTACATGTTGGGTTGGTCATGTTCTTCGGTGCATGACTAACGTCGGTTATCGAGTACTGTTAATATGCGTTGTTCCTTTGCTGTTAGTTGGTTAAGTGTTACTCGGTAATGTTATTGATGAGTTCTTGCATGGTATTTATGGTTGATACTAGTGGTCATGTTATACTATGAGTAGTGTTGCACTTGTAATATTTATGCTCGTCATTATGCCATGTTCTGTTGGAGATTATTCATAGTTGATATGGTGGATAGTTATGTTGCATCCCATGCTTATGTTGATATCATGCTCATGCTTTGTATATGCATCATGTTATTTTATCATGGCTCAGCATATTGCATTCAAGTTTAACCGGATTAAACTAAACTTGAACAACTGTTGGCTGAGTCATGGTGCCACCATATCGAAACTGACCAGTGCAACCACGCTTACCTTATGGGAAGGTCCTAACTGGGCCTATTGTCGTGCCTCTCGCCGGTGCCTCCAACTAGGGAAGGATATGGGCGGCCTACCCTGATCAGGTAGGCGGACATAAGCCTTGTGTGCTCGTTGTAGTTGTTATGGATCTGGTCCCCGTGAGGGACGTTTTGGCCACGACGGTGGTCGTTGTGTCTTTGGTAGACATGGGGCCACCCAGGACTGGCCCAGTTGGGAGTGGGTTGGAGTGGCCGGGAGAGTGTCATGGCAGTAGTTCGGTTTTGTCGGAACGTCGTTGGTCCACCCGAATGGGAGTACGAGGCCATGGGTTCTGTAGTGTGGGTACTGTGTACTAACCTCTGCAGAGTGTATATTAAATCTATCGATAGCCGCGCCCGCGGATAAGGCCCAGTTTGTGTCGGTCACACTGTGAGTCAACAGTATTAATAATAACGTGATTAATGACAACCACGGTTCGATGATGAGATAAGTTGGTTGTGATCGCCGGAAAGATCACCGTTTGAGACCAAGTGTTGGTCATGGTTGTGATCGTCGGAATGATCACCGTGGTATCGAGGATAACGAGCTGTTGGATATTCGTGATATTGTGCGAGAATCGTGGGTAAAGATCAAGCTCCTTGTGGTCACTTAATGATTACTACGGTATTGTTTATACCAAGCTTGATTTGATCCTGAGATAATCATGCGATGTTCGAGGTTGGAAAGTGATGCATGTGATGGTTACATAGTAACCCGAGCAGAATAAATAGTGCAGATAGTGTCATCATGTTGCATGCTAGTATCATCAGATTCATAGGTTCATGCCTTGCTCATGTTGTTCTAGCTGTATCATGTTCATGTTGCTCATGTCATGTTGTTATGAGGATCTCATGTTAATTCCTACTTAACATGTAATTGCCATGCTGATGTTTGTCTTGAATGCTTCTAGTATTTGTGAACTTGCAAGTACATTCAATGTACTGACCTGGCGTGTCATGCTAGTTTGTAGGTCGTGCCTGGATTGCTTGCTTGTTTGGTGTTGTTCCTGTGTTCGCGAGCTAGGATAAGTGTTCCAGCCAGAGTCCCTGCGGAGTGGAGTTCACCACCGTTGTCGTTGTTCCGCTGCTTCGAGATGTTCTGCTGCGTGCATAGAGCAACTGAGGATGGCGTAGTGTCGCCGTGCCGATGTTATTCATTGTAATATTGGAGACCTTGTATTCATATTCGTGTAATAATAGAAAGCTGGTTTGTTCTATGCTAAGCAGTGCCGTATTCCAGAAGACTTCTCCTCGATCTCTAGGCTGGAATATGGGGCGTTCCGGTTTTCTCTGAGCCGGGGTGCCACAGGCTTAGTATCAGAGAAGGTCTGGCTGTAGGATGCCCTAGCCCGCGCGAATGTTAGGAAGTTGTAGTATATACCCCAGTTGGTTTGTTGCACTTGATTGTTGCATTTGTTTGTTGCATAGCATGCATATAGATTGTTATTTTGTCACTAACGGTTAATCTTGTGAGTGTAGGTAGCATCGTTTTCGGTCCACCGCCTACACCATCTTTCTTAGCATGCCTACTCCTCGGTGTGATGCGACCACATCATCATCCATGCCCTCCATCTCGTCCCCTTGGCAACCCTTGCTGATCTCTGTTATCAGAAAAGGGCAATGCAAATAAACCCAGTCTTCCACTGTTATCTTACAATGTCATTTCATTCTTTGGACGGGTATGATTCCCTTCGTACGCTTGATGATGAGGTGGTCGTGACTTTTGTGTCTCGCTACTTGATCGTCAAGTCCGTCCTCACCTATGTATCCATCCAGATCCAGCCACTGTTCAGCCAGTGCTTGGTGTAGCTTCGGTTACGCCAACTCCTTCCACACATGGATATAATTTTCGTGCACACCGCCACAGCAGATTAGACCGTAATACCGGAGTTTCCGCGCAATTTGTGTGCTTAGGTGTGCATTCATAAAATGATGTGAGTAGCAGTAATATGTGATGATTGCTTGATTAATTATATTAGTAGTATGCTTGTGTGATTTTGTTTTAGTCATTTCTTTTGTTTCTTTCTTTGGGCCTCCGGTGTTACAAATTTTCCCCCTATTAAAGTTGCTCGTCAGCCGACACAGGACCCGAAGAGTCAGCAAGAAATGCATATATTTAGAAACTCAGCTAAGCAGAATGGAATTGTTAGCAAACTGCAGTGAAATTGGAAATAGCTCATCTGAATACAAAAGAAATCCTGGATGGAATGTCAGTATAAAGTTTGCATTAACGTGCACTCCTCATAGCAGAAATGATCAAATCAGCAAGAAGATAAATTGTGTGCAAGGTTGACAAAATATTATCAAAGGTATGGCTCAGATACAAGTTTAATTTTTTGTTGAGGATGATTTTGGAACCCGATGTACCTGGAAGCAAGCAAAAATATGGCATGTACTCAGAGAGGAGGATAGTCTTGCAAAACCCTGTTTCATACAAGGAATCAATAACAAAAAATTTAAGATGGTTATATATGTGGAAATCGATCCGCATATCACAACAAGAAGCTTCTGGTGTAAGCAACCGCAAAATCTTCCGGCATAAGGTACTGAGTCTTTCCCCAGCAAAGTCTTTAAGGGGGTAAGCTTCTGAAGCATGATACCAGTCTTCTTCAGCAAGCTGTTCGATGAAAGTTTCGAGCACAAGCCAGCCAATCTTCCTTAGTAAGAAATTGTTACAAGGTAGTACGCTATGAATTGATAGCATATGGCAGTAAATCCCAAGAATCAGATCTGCAACATTTTGGTCAGAAGCAAGAATCAGTCAGAATACACGTCTATCTCGGGAATCAGATTCTCGTATATATGCGGTGAGCATACCACCAAGATCTTACAAGTCACTCGGATGAGGATCTGACAACCACGTGAGGATGGTTAAGAGAAGAAAGCCAGTATACACAGCAGTGTGACAAAGGGATTATGAGGATTGACGACATCAATGAGCTCAATGCAAGTACCTGTGAACCTGGAAAATGATCCTGATGAGCCCTTGTCCCCTTTTTCCTAATGACGGCATCGCCCCTGTGATCTATGCTGTTTTTAGCTATCCTGGGTGGATGCCGATTTTTATTTCTCTCTTCAACGACTGTCACGAGTTCTGAGCTGCTTTTCGGCCGTCTCGTACAGTAGTTGAGTTTCTTTTTGTGATAGTGGCCCTATAGCTGTTTTTTGGCTATTTTAGGGAGCTGCCACCTTCTTCTTATCAACCCGGTCTCATGTTCTGAGCTGCTTTTCGGCCGCCTTGAGCCGTGGTTGAGTTATTTCAGTAATGTCCCAGATCTGAGTTGTAAAGACCGTTCTGGTGGCTACTGATTTATTTGCCGATTTCTTGCAAAGGTTTGGATGATCATTTTCCTGCGGTCAGAACTTGAGGGGTGTTGAACCTGCCATTTAATGGGGTACCCTGTTAGAAAAATGAGGATAAGCTACGATTGCCGAAAAATTGCACCAACAGTACCTATGGTGATACGAAGAAGCAATATGACCCAACTCTTTTAGCCAAGGATCCAGACCAAGAAAACAATAATGAAGGAGCAAGACCAGTGATGCAGGTGACAATCAAATATTTGGTACGGATCAGATACTCAAGACAGTGGAACCAGTGAAGATGATTCAGAAACTTCCGCAATAAGCCAGAATCTGTCAGGAAAGCGGTTGTGACCCAACTCACTCTTTGGAACCCGAAGGACCTGCATTTAGTGAAGAAACCCAATGCAAGGAGTTAGAGCTTGGGTGTCCACTAGAAAAATCTAATCACCACTTCATGAAAAATTGTCAATGCTGGATGACACAACCAGCAGAAATCACTCTTGGATTTGTGAGACCAACATATATTTCAGTCGTGAGAATCAATCACAGTCAGCTAAGCAGCAGATCTAAAAAGAAATTTGTGCATGTATAAGCATGAACAAGCAAGGTAAGATCTGTGAGAATATGGATATATTAAAGCAAACCACCCCAGGGCCAGTCAGATAAAAATTTAGTGGGAACAAAAATAAGAAAAGGATACCCGAGTTGGAACGGTTTCCTTAAGTCAGTATCTTCATACTTGTTCCATGAGCAACCAAATCTCGAGGACGAGATTTCTTTAAGGGGGTAAGGTTTGTAACAGCCTGATTTTTTGACCTATCTTTTTCTTTTGTTTTTCTGAGGTTTTTGCCTGAGATTTTCTTTTTCCATGGCTTTGTGGTCTGGAAACTGAAGAAGATGAACTCTTCTTTGCTTCCAGAGTGGCTTGTCATACCCAAATCCTTCCCTAGACCCTGTCATTTTCATCCTAGCCCAAATCCCAATATTCTTTTTCTTGGGTATATTCCTTTTCTATTAAAGGAATAACTCAAATTGCCCTAGGTTGTGAAGGAACCTTTATTTCCATCACTCCTAAAATTCCCAAATAATTCTCATAAATATTTTGGATCATATCTTTATCAAATGTGGCAAAATATTTCATTTGTCATGTTTATCATCATGCTCAAATAATATATTTCCTATTCTACCCTAAATGGCACATTGTGAAGTAAGTGCTATTTTCCTTTTCCCAATTGACCTCAAACTCCTTGGACACCTTTGCATGTCCATATCATTGCCACATGCCAAAATGCAACCTCATTTGCCTAGTAATTATTTAATTATGATTTTCCAAAGTTTCTATCCAGAAAGAAGCTTTACGAAGGAGTTGCAAGCTAGCCATATCCAAATGAGTTGCCATTTTGCATGATCCCTCATATCATCATATCATAGCCCTCCACCAAAGTAGAGCTCTTGTCATGCCTCCATGTGAGCTCATCTTCAATTCTTTGATTCTGTCCAAACTTTCAGTTTGTGAAGCAAGTATATTTTATCTTGCTCCATTATGGCTGTCAATTTTTCTAGGCCTTATATTATCCATATAACTTACCTCCACCCATTTTGGGCATGCTTCATCAAGCCATTATTTCTCTAGAATGTTTCCAAGATTCTGGACAGAAATGATGTTTGTAAAGCAAGTACCATTTTGGATGGTCCATTTGGTATGAGCTTTTTACAGCATCTTTATATGTCCATATCATGAGGATTTGCCAAGTTGCATCCCATTCCATAACTCCGTGTGAGGGAATCATCCAAATCTTGATTCTGGACCATATTTGGCAGTTGCAAAGCAACTCTGTTAAATCTTGATCCAAACCCCTCCATAGTTACCAGGATGCAAGTCCTTCTTTACCTCAACCTCGCATACAACTCCATTGTCACCAATCACCTCCCTGTTGAGCAGCAGTACCTGATCAAGTTTACTGCAGTAAACTTCAGAGGTTAATTACCTTTCAACCGAAGCTCTTTTAACCAAACTACCACCGCAGTTGCAACCTATTTTGGAAAGACTATCAGCTAGACAACGTTTTGGGTGTTGTTGAGCATTGAATGCCCTTGTTCACATGGTGACCAACAATAGCCTGCCTGTGCATGCGCTCTGTGCGTTGTGGCGTGTCCAGAGCACCGTTTGTGCTTTGGCACCGCTCCCACTCGTCGTCTTTGCGAGCATGAGCATGTCCGGTGGCTGCATCTCGTCATCGTCGTTACCCTGGACCCCTCTCCCCCTCTGTCTTCTTCCTCACCGACGCAAGCCGCCGCGCGTCCACGAGCACACAGTGCCGACCAGGCATTTATGGCGTTCGGCTTCTTCTCCTCTTGTCCACGAGCTCGGCCTCGTCTCCGTGAGCCCTGCCCCTCGTTCGTTCCCTCCCTCGTCACCTCCCTCCGAACTCAGGCGCGTGGGCACGCGTCCGCGGCGCCGGACACTCGTCTGCGGTAGTGCCAGCTCGGCACTCCTCTCCGCTGGCTATTTAAGCCGTCCCCGAGCACTCTCGAGCTCACGATCGACCTCACCTCATCTCCATCCCCCTCCCCAATCACTCTCCCGAGCTCAAAGAGCCCTCTTCGCTGCCCATCGCCGCCGTGGTCGCCTCGGCCCTCCGGCTAAATTAACTCGAGCCCGAGTTTTCTTTTCCTTTCCACCACCACCACTAGCCTCCCCAAGTCCCCTGGAGCCGCCCCAACTCTTCTCCTCCTCCTCTGGTGGCTGTTGGCCGCGAGCCCCGTCGGTGCCCGTCGCCACCGTCCGTCGTGTCCTCGCTCCCTCTCGCCTCAGCCCTCCCCGGAGTCCGTGCTCTCCGTAGACGGGTGCGGCTACTCCTGCTGAGCTCGCCCATAGGTCGAGCGAGGCGGGGGATGGCCGGAGCCGGCCGAACGAGCCCCCGCAACAGCGACCTTCCTCTGCCCCGCGGGCGCGTCGGGAGAGAAGAAGGAGAGGCCAGGAGGAGGGCGTTGAGCACGCATGGGTCTCGCGAGCCCCACCAGTCAGCCGCACGGCGTTGACCCCGCCCGGTCCAGCGTGGATAAGTGATGGGCCCAACCCACATGGGACCCGCATGTTAGCGTCACAGGCCCCGATCCCGCCTCGGCCGACTGGATTAGGTGGAGGCGTACTCGGTCGAGTACGTGTTCATCTTCAGGAAAGCACATTTTCCCTCTTCTTCAGCTCAAAGTATGCTTTCTTTTACTGAAAGCGTATTTCCTCTCTGTTTCAGCCCAGAATGCGTTTTCTTAATCAGAACGCGTATTTCTAACTTTGCGCCTCTGTCTTATCCAGTCAGGGACTTGTTTCTGATGATATTTTTGCAGAAAAGTCCCTGAACTTCAACCCTTCATATCTTTTTATCCACAACTCCAAATGAGGTGATTCCAAAGCCACGTCTTCATTTCGTCGAACCCGTTCTGTTGGTTGCACTTTTACTATGGTTTGACACTATGAAAATGACCTTTTTGCCCTTGCACGTAAACAACCCCTCCGAGAGAGAACTATTTCCAAAAAATCTTTCTGCGAGCTTCTCGCACTTCTTCCTGGTGTTTTCTTCAACCCCAGGCAAGCCACAATACCCACTTGCATGATAGTCATGCAGTAGCCATGGTTTTCAACTTGAATATTTATTAAATGTTTGCTTGTTTAAAATATGGTTATCGTTGTTTCGATAATGATTCTTGGCTAGTGCTTACTTTCTTGCTATGTTGTTATGCACCTAGTTGTCATGCCCTGCTAGTTGCTAGTATTACTTTCATATTGCCATGCTTGATAGTAGTACATGTTGGGTTGGTCATGTTCTTCGGTGCATGACTAACGTCGGTTATCGAGTACTGTTAATATGCGTTGTTCCTTTGCTTTTAGTTGGTTAAGTGTTACTCGGTAATGTTATTGATGAGTTCTGGCATGGTATTTATGGTTGATGCTAGTGATCATGTTATACTATGAGTTGTGTTGCACTTGTAATATTTATGCTCGTCATTATGCCATGTTTAGTTGGAGATTATTCATAGTTGATATGGTGGATAGTTATGTTGCATCCCGTGCTTATGTTGATATCATGCTCATGCTTTGTATATGCATCATGTTATTTTATCATGGCTCAGCTCATTGCATTCAACTTTAACCGGATTAAATTGAACTTGAACAACTGTTGGCTGAGTCATGGTGCCACCATATCGAAACTGACCAGTGCAACCACGCTTACCTTATGGGAAGGTCCTAACTGGGTCTATTGTCGTGCCTCTCGCCAGTGCCTCCAACTATGGAAGGTTATGGGCGGCCTACCCTGATCAAGTAGGCGGACATAAGCCTTGTGTGCCCGTTTTTGTTGTTATGGATCTGGTCCCCGTGAGGGACATTTTGGCTACGACGGTGGTTGTTGTGTCTTTGGTAGACACGGGGCCACCCAGGACTAGCCCAGTTGGGAGTGGGTCGGAGAGGCCGGGAGAGTGTCATGGCAGTAGATCGGTTTTGTCGGAACGCCGTTGGTCCACCCGAATGGGAGTACGAAGCCATGGGTTCCGCAGTGTGGGTACAGTGTACTAACCTCTGCAGAGTATATTAAATCTATCGATAGCCGCGCCCGCGGATAAGGGCCCAGTTCGTGTCGGTCACACCATGAGTCAACAGTATTAATAATAACTTGATTAATGAAAACCCCGGTTCGATGATGAGATAAGTTGGTTGTGATCGCCAGAAAGATCACCGTTTGAGACAAGTGTTGGTCATGGTTGTGATCGCCGGAATGATCACCGTGGTATCGAGGATACCGAGTTGTTGGATATTCGTGATATTTTGCGAGAATCGTGGGTAAAGATCAAGCTCCTTGTGGTCATTTAATGATTACTACGGTATTGTTTATACCAAGCTTGATTTGATCCTGAGATAATCATGCGATGTCCGAGGTTGGTAAGTGATGCATGTGAGGGTTACGTAGTAACCCGAGCAGAATAAATAGTGCATATAGTGTCATCATGTTGCATGCTAGTATCGTCAGATTCATAGGTTCATACCTTGCTCATGTTGTTCTTTTTGTATCATGTTCATATTGCTCATGTCATGTTGTTATGAGGATCTCATGTTAATTCCTGCTTAACCTGTCATTGCCATGCTGATGTTTGTCTTGAATGCTTCTGGTTATTGTGAGCTTGCAAGTACATTCAATGTACTGACCTGGCGTGTCATGCCAGTTTGCAGGTCGTGCCTGGGTTGCTTGCTTGTTTGGTGTTGTTCCTGTGTTCGCGAGCTAGGATAAGCGTTCCAGCCATAGTCCCTGCGGAGTGGAGTTCACCACCGTCGTCGTTGTTCCGCTGCCAGTAGTTTTTTCGCTGCTTCGAGATGTTCTGCTGCTTGCATAGAGCAACTGAGGATGGCGTAGTGTTGACGTGTCGATGTTATTCATTGTAACATCGGAGACCTTGTATTCATATCCGTGTAATAATAGAAAGCTGGTTTGTTCTATGCTAAGCAGTGCCGTATTCCAGAAGACTTCTCCTCGATCTCTGGGCTGGAATACGGGGTGTTCCAATTTTCACTGAGCCGGGGTGCCACAGAAGCAGGCCGAGGAAGCTGCGCGCCATCAGTCGGTGATATTCGTCACCCCCTTGAACTCTGCGCTGCCGCCACAAGAATTCGTGGCGCAGACTGGGGGAGTCGGCGACGAGAACCCGGTCATGGAGAGGGACGGCAGCGATGTCGTTATGCCGGACGTAGTCGTGCCCCAACCGCCGCCTCCTGGGGGGCGCGAGACAAGCAGCCGGCTGATCCATCGGCGCCGCCAGCCATAGATGAGATGGCGATGGACCCAACTCCTGAGGCCCGCACCCCGATGCGTCTCCGGCTCGCAAAGGCGGCCTCAGCGCCACGTCCGCTGGAGACCGGCGCCGCAAGCTCTTCGATCCCGGACACCGAGGCGACCAGCGCCGCGCCCACTGGGTGGGTGCTGGGAGGCGGGGCGGGCCCTCTAAACAAGGCGATCCTAGACGTCCAAGCCAAGCTCCGTGCCGAGGCAGACGCTCTCAAGCACTGCAACAAGGCGTACCTGGAATCACGAGAGGCCATCCAGGTATGCTTCTTGCTTCTTAGTTTTCAATTCTTGTATCGCTTCGTGGGGGCGCGCCAGCGCACCCATTGGGTGTAGTCCCCGAGTTTAGGGCCGGCTGTTGTGCAGGCGGCTCGGAACTTTAATTAGCAAGCTCCTAGTACTAATATCTTTGGTGCAGGACTATCATAACCTCCGTGCGGCCGCCTGATACGTCTCCAACATATCTATAATTTTTTATTGCTCCATGATATATTATCTACTGTTTTGGACAATATTGGGCTTTATTATCCACTTTTATATTATTTTTGGGACTAACCTATTAACCGGAGGCCCAGCCCAGAATTGTTGTTTTTTGCCTATTTCAGTGTTTCGAAGAAAAGGAATATCAAACGGAGTCGAAACGGAATGAAACCAAATGGAGAAGTTATTTTTGGAAGGAAAGCTACCGGAAAAACTTGGAGTGCACGTCAGGTCAGAAACGAGGGAGCCACGAGGTAGAGGGGCACGCCCTCCCCCCCCCAGGCGCGCCCTCCACCCTCGTGGGCCCCTCGTGGCTCCCCTGACGTACTTCTTCCGCCTATATATTCCCATATACCCTAAAAACATCGAAGACGAGAATAGATCGGGAGTTCCGCCGCCGCAAGCCTCTGTAGCCACCAAAAGTCAATCGGGACCCTGTTCCAGCACCCTGCCGAAGGGGGAACCCTCACCGGTGGCCATCTTCATCATCCCGGCAATCTCCGTGACGAGGAGGGAGTAGTTCACCCTCGGGGCTGAGGATATGTACCAGTAGCTATGTGTTTGATCTCTCTCTCTCTCTCTCTCTCTCTCTCTCTCTCTCTCGTGTTCTTGATTTGGCACGATCTTGATGTATCGCGAGCTTTGCTATTATAGTTGGATCTTATGTTTCTTCTCCCCCTCTACTCTCTTGTAATGGATTGAGTTTTCCCTTTGAAGTAATCTTGTCGGATTGAGTCTTTAATGACTTGAGAACACTTGATGTATGTCTTGCCGTGCGTATCTGTGGTGACAATGGGATATCACGTGATTCACTTGATGTATGTTTTGGTGATCAACTTGTGGGTTCCTCCCATGAACTTATGCATAGGGGTTGGCACACGTTTTCGTCTTGATTCTCCGGTAGAAACTTTGGGGCACTCTTTGAGGTTCTATGTGTTGGTTGAATAGATGAATTTGAGATTGTGTGATGCATATCGTATAATCATACCCACGGATACTTGAGGTGACATTGGAGTATCTAGGGAACATTAGGGTTTTTGTTGATTTGTATCTTAAGGTGTTATTCTAGTACGAACTCTAGGGCTGTTTGTGGCACTTATAGGAATAGCCCAACGGATTGATTGGAAAGAATAACTTTGAGGTGGTTTCGTACCCTACCATAATCTCTTCGTTTGTTCTCCCCTATTAGTGTCTTTGGAGTGACTCTTTTTTGCATGTTGAGGGATAGTTATATTATCCAATTATGTTATTGTTGAGAGAACTTGCACTAGTGAAAGTATGAACCCTAGGCCTTGTTTCAAAGCATTGCAATACCGTTTACGCTCACTTTTATCATTAGTTACCTTGCTTTTTTTATATTTTCAGATTACAAAAACGTATATCTACCATCCATATTGCACTTGTATCACCATCTCTTCGCCGAACTAGTGCACCTATACAATTTACCATTGTATTGGGTGTGTTGGGGACACAAGAGACTCTTTGTTATTTGGTTGCAGGGTTGTTTGAGAGAGACCATCTTCATCCAACGCCTCCCACGGATAGATAAACCTTAGGTCATCCACTTGAGGGAAATTTGCTACTGTCCTACAAACCTCTGCACTTGGAGGCCCAACAACGTCTACAAGAAGAAGGTTGCGTAGTAGACATCAAGCTCTTTTTTGGCGCCGTTGCCGGGGAGGTGAGTGCTTGAAGGTATATCTTTAGATCTTTCAATCGAATCTTTTTGTTTCTTGTTTTAGCACTAGTTAGTTTATAAAAGAAAATTACAAAAAATGGAATTGAGTTTACCTCATATGCTTCATCTTTTTAATGTCTATCGTGAAAATAAGGATTCCGATAATTGTGCCAAAGTGTTAGAAGAAGAATGTATTAAAATGTTTGGCACTAAATCCTTGGATGATGAGCATGATTGCAATGTTGTTAGTATGAATTCTTTGAATACCCATGATGCTAATGATATGAAAATCCACAAGCTTGGGGTGCTATGTTTGATGAAGATGATATTTTTTGTCCCCCAAGCTTTGATGAGTAAATTTACTATGATGAAAGCATGCCTCCTATCTATGATGATTATTGTGATGACACGTATGCTTTAAAGAATAATTGTAACCATGAAACTTGTCATCTTTATCTTAATTTTCAATCACATGATAGTTGTTTTGTTGAGTTTTCTCCCACTACTATTCCGAATGAGAAGAATTTTGCTTATGTGGAGAGTAGTAAATTTTCTATGCTTGTAGATCATGAAAAGAATGCTTTAGGTGCTGGTTATATTGTTGAATTCATTCATTATTCTACTTAAAATTATTATTAGGGAGCAATATATACTTGTAGGAATTGCAATAATATCAAGTTTCCTCTCTATGTGCTTAAAGTTTTAAAGTTATGCTTGTTTTGCCTTCTTATGCTAGCTGATTGTTGTTCCCATAAGTTTTTTGCTCACAAAATCCCTATGCATAGGAAGTGGGTTATACTTAAATGTGTTAGTCATATTCTTCATGATGCTCTTTTTATGTTTTGATTCTTATCTTTTATGTGAGCATCATTGAAATCACCATGCCTAGCTAGGGGCGTTGAACGATAGCACTTGTTGGAAGGCAACCCAATTTTATTTTAGTTTCTTGCTTTTTGGTTATGTTTAGCAATAAATAATCCATATATCCTCTGTTTAGATGTGGTTTTATGTTTTAATTAGTGTTTGTGCCAAGTAGAACCTTTGGGAAGACTTGGGTGAAGTCTTTATGATGATGCTGTAAAAAACAGAAACTTTAGCGCTCACGAGATTAGCCAAAACTTTTTACTGGAGAGTGCTATTTAGTTGATTCTTTTTGCATATGATTACTATATAAATTCCTCAGGTTCACCAGTTTAGTTTAGAATTTTTGGAGTTCCAGAAGTTTGCGTTAGTTACAGATTACTACAGATTGTTCTGTTTTTCACAGATTCTGTTTTTCGTGTGTTGTTTGCTTATTTTGATGAATCTACGGCTAGTAAAATAGTTTATAAACCATAGAGAAGTTGGAATACAGTATTTTTAACACCAATAAAAATACATAATGAGTTCATTACAGTACCTTGAAGTGGTGTTTTGTTTTCTTCCACTTTACGAGTTTTCTGTTAAGTTTTGTGTTGTGAAGTTTTCAATTTTTGGGTAAAGATTCGATGGACTATGGAATAAGGAGTGGCAAGAGCCTAAGCTTGGGGATGCCCAAGGCACCCCAAGGTAATATTCTAGGATAACCAAGATCCTAAGCTTGGGGATGCCCCGGAAGGCATCCCCTCTTTCGTCTTCGTTCATCGGTAACTTTACTTGGAGCTATATTTTTATTCACCACATGATATTTGTTTTGCTTGGAGCGTCATTTTATTTTCTTTAGCTTTGCTTTCTGTTATTTAGATTAGTTATTTGCATCTTTAGTTTCAATAAAAATGTCAAGGATAGCTTTTGCCATGCTTATTTTGCAAGTATGCATGTTGCTGTTTGAAAACAGAAAGTTTACCGCTGTTGCAAAAATTCCCTAGAAAAATAAGAATGTGATAAAATGTTGAAACGTTTTGCATAAGAAGCTCTGATAAATTTACTACAGTGGGAATTTTCTTTCATAATTTTTGGAGTTAGGGAAGTATGATGAATCTTGCATTCTTTGCAGACTGTACTGTTTTGGCAGATTGCTGTTATGTTTGCACTGTTTGCATATGTTTGCTTGTTTAATGATTCTATTTGAGGATAGTACTATTAAATATGCAGAGGCATTTAGTATGCAATGTCAAATAATAATTTTAGTGATTTTATACAGTATAGTATGATAAGGTTTTTGCATTGTTTTATACTAACTTATCTCACGAGTTCTTGTTGAGTTTGGTGTGGATGAAGCTTTTGAGATTTAGGAAACCGTGATATGAGAGGAATTAAGGAGACACAAAAGCTCAAGCTTGGGGATGCCCAAGGCACCCCAAGATAATATTTCAAGAAGTCTCGAGCATCTAAGCTTGGGGATGCCCCGGTAGGCATCCCACCTTTCTTCTTCAACAAATATCGGTTAGTGTCGGTTGAACCTAAGTTTTTGCTTCTTCACATGATGTGTGCTATCCTTGAAATGTAATTTTATTTTGTTTTGCTTGCTGTTTGAATAAAATACCAAGATCTGAAATCCTTAAATGGGAGAGTCTTCACATAAGTTGCATAATTATCTGACTACTCATTGATCTTCACTTATATCTTTCGGAGTAGTTTGTCATTTGCTCTAGTGCTTCACTTATATCTTTTAGAGGACGGCGGTGGATTTATTTTGAAGAAATATATGAACTCTCATGCTTCACTTAGATTATTTTGAGAGTCTTAAATATCATGGTAATTTTCTTAAATAATCCTAATATGCTTGGTATTCAAGATTTGTAAAACTTTCTTATGAGTGTGTTGAATACTATGAGAAGTTTGATACTTGATAATTGTTTTGAGATATGAAGATGGTGATATTAGAGTCATGCTAGTTGAGTAGTTGTGAATTTGAGAAATACTTGTGTTAAAGTTTGTGATTCCCGTAGCATGCACGTATGGTGAACCGTTATGTGATGATGTCGGAGCATGATTTATTTATTGATTGTCTTCCTTATGAGTGGCGGTCGGGGACGAGCAATGGTATTTTCCTACCAATCTATCCCCCTAGGAGCATGCGCGTAATAATTTGCTTTGATAACTTGTAGATTTTTGCAATAAGTATATGAGTTCTTTATGACTAATGTTGAGTCCATGGATTATACGCACTTTTCTTCCTTCCACCATTGCTAGCCTCTCTAATACCGCGCACTTTTCGCCGGTATCATACACCCACCATATACCTTCCTCAAAACAGCCACCATACCTACCTATCATGGCATTTCCATAGCCATTCCGAGATATATTTCCATGCAACTTTCCACCGTTCCATTTATTATGACACGCTCCATCATTGTCATATTGCTTAGCATGATCATGTAGTTGACATCGTATTTGTGGCAAAGCCACCATTCATAATTCTTTCATACATGTCACTCTTGATTCATTGCATATCCCGGTACACCGCGGGAGGCATACACATAGAGTCATATTTTGTTCTAAGTACCGAGTTGTAATTGTTGAGTTGTAAGAAAAATAAAAGTGTGATGATCATCATTTTTAGAGCATTGTCCCAAATGAGGAAAGGATGATGGAGACTATGATTCCCCCACAAGTCGGGATGAGACTCTGGATGGAAAAAAATAAAAAAAAGAGAAAAAAAGAGGCCATAAAAAAAGGGGAGAAAAGGCCCAAATAAAAAAATGAGAGAAAAAGAGAGAAGGGGCAATGCTACTATCCTTTTACCACACTTGTGCTTCAAAGTAGCACCGTGATCTTCATGATAGAGAGTCTCCTATGATATCACTTTCATATACTAGTGGGAATTTTTCATTATAGAACTTGGCTTGTATATTCCAATTATGGGCTTCCTCAAAATGCCCTAGTTCTTCATGAGCAAGCGAGTTGGGTGCACACCCACTTAGTTTCTTTTGTTGAGCTTTCATATACTTATAGCTCTAGTGCATCCGTTGCATGGCAATCCCTACTCCCTCACATTGATATCTATTGATGGGCATCTCCATAGCCCGTTGATACGCCTAGTTGATGTGAGACTATCTTCTCCCTTTTTGTCTTCTCCACAACCACCATTCTATTCCACATATGGTGCTATGTCCATGGCTCACGCTCATGTATTGCGTGAAGATTGAAAAAGATTGAGAATGTCAAAAGTATGAAACAATTGCTTGGCTTGTCATTGGGGTTGTGCATGATTTAAATACTTTGTGTGGTGAAGATAGAGCATAGCCAGACTATATGATTTTGTAGGGATAACTTTCTTTGGCCATGTTATTTTGAGAAGACATAATTGATTTGTTAGTATGCTTGAAGTATTATTATTTTTATGTCAATATTAAACGTTTGTCTTGAATCTTTCGGATCTGAATATTCATACCACAATTAAGGAGAATTACATTGAAATTATGCCAAGTAGCATTCCACATCAAAAATTATCTTTTTTGTCATTAACCTACTCAAGGACGAGCAGGAATGAAGCTTGGGGATGCCTGATACGTCTCCAACATATCTATAATTTTTTATTGCTCCATGCTATATTATCTACTGTTTTGGACAATATTGGGCTTTATTTTCGACTTTTATATTATTTTTGGGACTAACCTATTAACCGGAGGCCCAGCCCAGAATAGCTGTTTTTTTGCCTATTTCAGTGTTTCGAAGAAAAGGAATATCAACCGGAGTCGAAACGGAATGAAACCAACTGGAGAAGTTATTTTTGGAAGGAAAGCTATCGGAAAAACATGGAGTGCACGTCAAGAAAGAAACGAGGGAGCCATGAGGTAGTGGGCACGCCCTCCACCCTCGTGGGCCCCTCGTGGCTCCCCTGACGTACTTCTTCCGCCTATATATTCCCATATACCCTAAAAACATCGAAGACAAGAATAGATCGGGAGTTCCGCCGCCGCAAGCCTCTGTAGCCACGAAAAGTCAATCGGGAACCTGTTCCGGCACACTGCCGGAGGGGGGAACCCTCACAGGTGGCCATCTTCATCATCCCGGTGATCTCCATGACGAGGAGGGAGTAGTTCACCCTCGGGGCTGAGGGTATGTACCAGTAGCTATGTGTTTGATCTCTCTCTCTCTCTCTCTCTCTCTCTCTCTCTCTCTCTCTCTCGTGTTCTTGATTTGGCACGATCTTGATGTATCGCGAGCTTTGCTATTATAGTTGGATCTTATGTTTCTTCTCCCCCTCTACTCTCTTGTACAGTTTTCCCTTTGAAGTAATCTTATCGGATTGAGTCTTTAATGACTTGAGAACACTTGATGTATGTCTTGCCGTGCGTATCTGTGGTGACAATGGGATATCACGTGATTCACTTGATGTATGTTTTGGTGATCAACTTGCGGGTTCCGCCCATGAACTTATGCATAGGGGTTGGCACACGTTTTCGTCTTGATTCTCCGGTAGAAACTTTGGGCACTCTTTGAGGTTCTATGTGTGGGTTGAATAGATGAATTTGAGATTGTGTGATGCATATCGTATAATCATACCCACGGATACTTGAGGTGACATTGGAGTATCTAGGGAACATTAGGGTTTTTGTTGATTTGTATCTTAAGGTGTTATTCTAGTACGAACTCTAGGGCTGTTTGTGGCACTTATAGGAATAGCCCAACGGATTGATTGGAAAGAATAACTTTGAGGTGGTTTCGTACCCTACCATAATCTCTTCGTTTGTTCTCCCCTATTAGTGTCTTTGGAGTGACTCTTTTTTGCATGTTGAGGGATAGTTATATTATCCAATTATGTTATTGTTGAGATAACTTGCACTAGTGAAAGTATGAACCCTAGGCCTTGTTTCAAAGCATTGCAATACCGTTTACGCTCACTTTTATCATTAGTTACCTTGCTTTTTTATATTTTCATATTACAAAAACTTATATCTACCATCCATATTGCACTTGTATCACCATCTCTTCGCCGAACTAGTGCACCTATACAATTTACCATTTTATTGGGTGTGTTGGGGACACAAGAGACTCTTTGTTATTTGGTTGCAGGGTTGTTTGAGAGAGACCATCTTCATCCTACGCCTCCCACGGATTGATAAATCTTAGGTCATCCACTTGAGGGAAATTTGCTACTGTCCTACAAACCTCTGCACTTGGAGGCCCAACAACGTCTACAAGAAGAAGGTTGCGTAGTAGACATCACCGCCTTCAACTCCAAAGTCCAGGAGTTGGATCAACGTGTCGTCGACTTGTCGGAGAGCCGGAGTAAATTTTCTTCTTTCTCTGCGGGGGCGCGCTGGCGCACCCGCGGGCTGTAGTCCTCGAGATTTGGGGCGACAACTAAGCAGTCGGCCCGGATCTTCCTGGCAACTGCTCTTCTTTTTGTTGACACTTCATAGCTTCTTTCTCCGTGGGGGCGCGCTGGCGCACCCGCGGGCTGTAGTCCCCAAGATTCGGGTCGGCTGCTGAGCAGTCAGGCCGGATCTTCCTGGCTACTTCGTCTATCTTTGGTGATTGTTGACGCCCTTTTCTTCTTCTTCTTTTGCAGAGGCCAATGCCACCCTGCAGCAGAGCAGGGCGAAGCCAACACCCCGCTGTGCGCCATGGAGGCGGACTGCAACAAGCTGGCTGAGGAGCGTGACCGGCTAGTCACGCAGCTGGCGGAGCAGGCGGATCTTCTCAAGAAGGACAGAAGGAGGAGGAGGACAAGGAGGCCAATCTCCTAGCTGAGTTCGAGACCGAACGCTCCGCCTGGACCGACAAGGAGGCGATGCTGACTGCCGGCTTCGGCGAGATTGAAGACATGGTTGACGGTGAGCTTCCCTCTTTACTCTTTCTTTGAGCCGCCGTCTTCTGATCAGATCGGTTTCTTGCTTCTAACTTTGGCTTTTTGGCTTTCTGTTTGAGCAGACTTCTTCCCTAGTCACTCTGTTGCCGCCAATCAGGCCATCGAGGCCGATCGCGAAGGGCGGAGGGCAGAAGGTGCGGAGAATGCTGCCGACGCTCCCCGAACCCTCAGCGAGCAGCTTCTCAGCATCCAGGCCCATCTCCAGTCGGCTCATCGGATGTTGCGCCGTATTCAACGTGTCGGCGCCCAGGCGATCACCGCCCTATGGCCGGACATGCCGGCACCGCGCACTCCCAGTCGGACTGCCGACTGGCTAGAGGTGGCGGTCAGCTGTCTTGAGGCCTGGAAGGGCTCCTCGGCCTGGGCTGGAGCACATCGGGCCTTGGAGTTCGTCAAGGCATGGTACCCTGGGCTAAATCTAGCCCAGTTGACCACGTTTCGACTGGAGGCCCAGGAGGAGCTGCGCGGCAGTGGAGGATGATCTCGTCAAGCGGGCGGCGGCAATCGCCGAGTACACCAACACCAGCATCTTCATCCTGCAGCGGGCCGAGAACGGTGTCGGGGCGCCACCAGAGTGGTTCGGGCTGAACCCAGAAGACAGCGAGGACTCGGCCGAGGTGATCGACTCCAGCGGTGAGGAAGAAAACGAGGAGGAGGAGGAAGGTGAAGAGGAGGCGCCAGAGGTCGGAATGGACAGCCAGCCTCAGCTCGATCGCGCCTCCAGCAACGAGCCACGCCCGAGCGATCCGGCTGCTACTGAAGGTGGCCAAGCGGAGACTGACCAGCCGGCCGCTCCACCAACCGACACCACCGGCTCCACCGCTCCACCGAACCCATCTGCTGCTCCCTAGGCCACTAGTTTACCTTTTGTTTTACCTGCTTACCAGTCTCGACGAACTTGTTAGCTTTGCACAATTCCACCCGCGGGGTGTATTTCAAACTTCTGTTGAACGTCGGCCAAGGGCCTTTTGCTATGTAAATATTTTTCCGAGATCTATCTTTCCTTGCTTTCTTCTCTTTGGCTTTTTTCCTTTGCCGCCTTCCCTTGGTTGCCGTCTTGCCAGCCGAACAGCCGCTCTGCGGACTGCGGCTGGGTCAAGTAATTAGCCACTTTCGGGAGGGCAAGTACTTAGCCAACTAGAGTTTTCTAGCAAGTTAAGTAGAAACCTGTCGGCCGGCTGCTCGACAGCCGGTCGGTGAGGCGATAAGCCGGCTTGGACTATGTGTATGCTTTAGGTCCTTAGCCATTTTTAATGCAGACACCCTTTCCGCCTTAGCTCCTGCCTACCGAACATTCGCTCTACGAGCTGCGGCTTCTGGCAGAAGAAAGCTAAAGTGCCAAGACACAACTTGTCCGGCTGCAGGAAGCATTTTATAGTACAAAGCGGCAAGTCCCTGGGTCGACTGGTCGAACCCGGTGCCAGACGGACTAATGGGATAACACAAATGACAGGCTTAATACTTATCGTATAGATAAAAGAGGGCAGTCCCCGAGCTCTTCTCAGGGGACCCAGAGTCTTCGTACTTAATACAAAAGTTGGCGTGGTACATACTGCTTTAACCGTGAAACCTTTGAAGGAGATTCGCATTCCATGGTCGCTTCGTCTCCTTGCCGGAGTTATCTCTTTTGCGTGCTCGAGGCTTCTAAGCGTCGATGAGGTAGTAGGAGCCGTTGCCCAACACCTTGCTGATGATGAAGGGGCCTTCCCAAGGTGCCGAGAGCTTGTTCTGACCGGCTGTTCGCTGGATCAGCCGAAGCACAACACTACAAAAAAAGACACATCCGTGACATTTTGGGCCGAACGAAAAAAAATTCTGTCATACATATGACACTTCTATGACGATAATTGTGACAAAACCCGGTATCATCATAGATGTGGTGGGATCCTACTTCTATGACAAAAAATCATGACAGAAAATGGGCTTTTCGTCCTGGGAGGGCCGGAGACGCGGCTGCATGACATTCTTTGGGCCGTCCATGACGAAAAAACCATGGTAGAAGCGAGGGAGGAAAATTTCGGGAGTTGCGGTTACGGTGGGAGGTCGGGGCCCGAGCGATGCGCTGCTTTCTCGACACGTGCGGGCGTTGGCTCTAATCAACCCGAGCGAGGCATTGGGCTCTAATCAACCCGGCGATTGCCAGCGCAGCTACGCGTTACTAAACCCGGCGATCGATCGATGGCTGTTAACTGAACCCGATGGAGCAATTTCTTCGTTGCTGCTGCTAACTGAAGCCGATCGATTGGATGAACAGTGAGCGTTGGGCGGGGGGGGGGGGGGTGGATGAACAGTGAGCGGTGGCGTTGCCTCTAGATGAATAGGACCCCGTGGTGTGGAGGGCTGGATGAACAGTAGACGGTGGAGGGGTGGCCGTGGAGGGGTGGTTGAATAGGACCCCGTGGTGTGGAGGGCTAGATGAACAGTAGACGGTGGAGGGGTGGTTGAACAGTAGCCGGTGGAGTAGCGCACGGTGGAGGCTGGATGAACGGTAGCCCGTGGAGGCTGGAGGAGGTCGACGGTGGAGATGAACAGTATCCCGTGGAGTCCCGTTTTGCGGTACGCCAGACCCCTCCCGATGAACAGGACCCTCGTTCCGACCGTAGTGCTCCAACACAAGTCCGTTTTGTCCGTTTTGCGGTACGCCACACCCCTCCCGATGAACAGAACCGCCGTTTCGACCGTAGCACTCCAACACAAGTCCGTTTCGTCCGTTTTGCGGTACGGTACACCCCTCCCGATCAACAGGACCCCCATTTCGACCGTAGGAGGTCCGTTTCCTCCGTTTTGCGGTACGGCACACCCCTCCCAATCAACAGGACCCCCATTTCGACCGTAGGAGGTCCGTTTCCTCCGTTTTGCGGTATGCCACACCCCTCCCATTCAACAGGACCCCGTTCCGAACGTAGGAGGTCTGTTTCCTCTGTTCTACGGTACGCCAGGCCTTGTTTCCATCGCCAGTTCCGTCCAAGCCCTCTCGAGGAACACGACCACGCATTCCGTTCCGACCCAGCCGGTTGGCTCCCACGTGTTTCGTTGCCTCCCGATGAACACAACGCATTCCGTTGCCTCCCCATAAACACGACGCATTCTGTTGCCTCCCCATGAACACGACGACGACGATGTTTCTCCGTCCCGACCCAGCCATGTGGACGAGCCCTCGCCGTACGTATGCGCGAGTAGGCGTTCGAGACCCCGCCCGTATGTACACATACGTGGCCGTATTTCTTTCTTGCACCCTGGCTGTTGTACGTACGTGTACATGCAACGTGCGCGCCTCTACTACAACATGTGTGTGCCTCTACATCCACCAGTATATATGTACGTACACGTTCGCGACTAGAATGACAATGCTACGTACACTTCGACCAGGTGGGTCCCGACTGTCAAGCACTTCCTTGCCTGCGAAGATGTAGCTGGTGGGTCCCAGCAGTCAAGGGGCGAATCGTTTCTTTTTGGCCCGGACGCACTTCCTTGCATGCGAAGATGTAGCTGGTGGGTCACAACAGTCAGGGGGGCGAATTGTTTTTTTTTGCCCGGACGCACTTCCTTGCGTGTGAAGGTGTAGCTGGTGGGTCCCAGCGATCGGGAAACGTTTTTTCGCGAATACGGTGGCCCGTCCGTGGGTCCCGCTGCCAGTGGAGGAATAATTATTTTGCGCGTAATAAGGAGGCACTTCCTTGCTGCGGCCGTGGACCCAGCTGTCAGCCTCTCCACGCACAGTACTCTTCCGATGGAAGTCGGTCGTTGACCAGATTGACCACGTCGCGCCGAGAGCACCACGGCGGTGGACGACGGCGAGGCCTAGGAAGGGGACGACACGGAGGCAGGGAAGACTCGGCAGTTGTTTCCCACACGGAGGGGAGTACGATTGTACGAGGGTTTACTGGTTCGTCTGGTGTCACCGGAGGGTAACAGCGGGTGTGGGTGAGTAGAGGGATGGCTAGGCCAGCGATGGGAGTACGGTGGGGCGGTGAGGCTCTTGGCAACACACCCGCCACGGGAGGAGGGAGTAGGCAGTCCCGCCGCTTGTCGAGCGGCCGGGCGCAGGAAGAGCAGAGATTGAAGAAGCACGACGGCCGTTGGATGGACATCCAACCTTCACTGCTTGTGCGTCAACCTTTTTTTTAGGAAAGCCTCAAATCTGTGGAAAACAACATACAACCCATCTGCCATTATTTCTAATAATTTACAGCCCATTTGCTAATTCTTAAGGTTTTTTTTGGAGCCCATATTCTTTTTGGTAGCATTATAGCCCATATTGTGGCCACGGTTAAAAAATTATACGAAATTTTGCATATTTCGGTGCGGTCCGAACTGATTTTAATCCCGAAATTTCGACTCACATTCAAACTAATTTTAAAAATAAATGTATATCAATATAAAATCCAACAAATTCTCCATGCATAAAAATTAATGTAATTTAAAATCTTGAAATGAAAAAAATATTTGAAACTAATTGCCGGTCTGATGTGTTTTAAAAATGTACAACCCATTTCTCATTACTAATGGACCATTTTCTCGGCCAGCCGAATGAAAGCTCTCCTCGTCTTGAAAGATTTGCAGCCCAACAGGCCTGACAAAGCGACTTACTTGGCAAATCACAAAAAAGCTGGGATGTGGCCGTGGACCCAGCTGTCAGCCTCTCCACGTACAGTACTCTTCCAATGGAAGTCGTTCCTTGACCACGTTGACCACGCCGCGCGGAGAGCACCACGGCGGTGGACGACGACGAGGCCTAGGAAGGGGACGACGCGGAGCCGGGGAAGACGCGGCAGTGGAAGCCCGTGCGGAGAGGAGTACGAGGGTTCACTGGTTCGGCTGCGGTGTGAGGCTGCCGTCGCCACAGGGCCTGGCCAGCGGTGGGAATAGTAGGGGGCGGTGAGGCCTCCGCGGCAGCACAGCCGGCCACGGGAGGCAGGAGCATGCGGCACGACCGGCGCTACTTTGGGCGGCTGGAGCAAGAAGACCAAAGGTTGAAGAAGCACAACGGTCGTTGGATGGACATCGTACGGTCACTGGAGCTAGAATCGTTCATATTGACTAAGTTGAGAAAGCCCTTCGTCCCCGTCAACTTAGTAGACCCACAAGACAGCCTCCCACCAAGGTGGGTCCCAGCTAGCCAGGGGAATATTCATTTTTTGTGCATAATAAGGAGGCACTTCCAGTGGGTCCGAGCTGACAGCGGGGGGAACTTTTTTTTGCGAAATATGGTGGCCTGTCTGGTGGGTCCCAGCAGTCAGGGGGAAACGATTTTTTTCGCAAAATACTGTTGGCCCGTCCGGTGGGTCCCCGCTCTCAGGTGGAGGAATAATTATTTTCCGCGTAATAAGGAGGCACTTCCTTGCGGCTGCCGTGGACCCAGCTATCAGCCTCTCCACGTACAGTACTCTTCCGATGGAAGTCGGTCATTGACCACATTGACCACGCCGCGCCGAGAGCACCACGGCGGTGGACGACGGCGAGGCCTAGGAAGGGGACGATGCGGAGCCGGGCCACGGGAGGCAGGAGCAGGCGGTAGCACAACCGGCCACGGGAGGCAGGAGCAGGCGACACGACCGGCGGTGCTTTGGGCAGCTGGAGCAAGAAGACCAGAGGTTGAAGAAGCACTATGGCCGTTGGATGGACATCATACGGTCATCGGAGTATTGACTAAGTTGACAAAGCCCTCCGTCCCGTCAACTTAGTAGGCCCTCAAGTCAGCCCAACAATATGGTGGGTCCCAGCTAGCAGGGGGTATTCATTTTTTTGGGCGTAATAAGGAGGCACTTCCTTGCGTGCGAAGATATAGCTGGTGGGTCCGACCTGTCAGCAGGGGGAACATTTTTTTCACGAAATACAGAGGACCTTCCTGTGGCTCCTAGCTGTCAGGTGGAGGAATCATTATTTTGCGCGTAATAAGGAGGCATTTCCTTTCGTGCGGCCGTGGACCCATCTGTCAGCCTCTCCACGTATAGTCCACTTCCGATGGATGTCGTTTATTGACCACGTTGACCAGGCCGTGCCGAGAGCACTAGGTCGATGGACGACGATGAGGCCTAGGAAGGGAATGACATGGAGCCAGGGAATACTCGGCGCTTGTTTCCCACGCGAGGAGTACGAGGTTTTATGGTTCGTCTCGCCGTCAGCCGGAGAATAACAGCATGTGTGGGTGAGTAGAGGATGGCTAGGCCAGCTATGGGAGTACGGTGGGGCCGTGAGGCTCTTGCAAAACATAGCCGGCGGGAGGAGAGGCAGCGAGCAGTCCACCGGGCGCTTGTTTGAGCGGCTGGAGCATGAAGAGCAGAGATTGAAGAAGCACGACAGCCGTTGGATGGACATCCAACAGTCACTGCTCTCGTGTGTTGACTAAGTTGACAGGGCGTTGCATGTGCGTCAACCTTTTTTTTATGAAAGCATAGGCGTCAACCTGTAGTAGGCACACAAGTCAGCCTCAAATCTGTGGAAAACAGCATACAGCCCATCTGCCATTATTTCTAATAATGTACAGCCCATTTGCTAATTCTTAAGGTTTTTTTGGAGCCCATCTTCTTTTTGTTAGCATTACACCCCATATTGTGGCCACGGTTAAAAAGTATACAAAATTTTGCATATTTCAGTTTTAAAAAGGGGGGGGTTTTTTTTGGAATTGGGGTTCCAAAAACCCCCCTTTAAAAAATTTTTAACCCCCTTTTTTTGGTTAAAATTTGGGGACGGAAAATTTTTTTTCCCACCGGTTTTTTGTTTGGGAAAAATTTTTTTAAATTAAATTTTTTAAAAGGGTTTGGGCCCCTTTTTTTTTGGGGAATTTGGGAACCCCAAAGGGGTTTTGGGGTTTTTGGGGTTTTTTTTCCCCTTTGGGTTTTTTGGGGCCTTTTAAAATCCCAAAAAATTTTGGGGGGTTTTTAAAATTTTTTGGGGGGGGGTTTTTAAGGGGGGTTTTTTGGGCCCTTTTAAAAAAAAAAAAAAATTTTTTTGTTTTTTTTGGGGGGGGAAATTTAAAAAAAAAAAAAGGGGGGCTAATTTTTTTTAAAAAATTTTTTGGGGGTTTAATTTTTTGAAAGGGGGGTTTTTTTTTGGGGGAAATTTGGTTTTGGTTTTTTGGGGGGGGAAAAAAAGGGGGGAAAAATTTTTTTTAAAAAAAAAATTTTTGGGTAAAAAGGGGGGGGGGTTTTAAAAAAAAGGGGGGGGGGGGGGGAAAAGGGGGGGCCCTTGGGGGGGGTTCCAAAAAGGGGGGGGCCCCCCCTTTTTTTTTTTTTTTCCCTTTTAAAATTTTTCCCCGGGGGGAGGCCCCCCCCTTTTTTTTTTCCCCTTTTTTCCCGGGGAACCCCCCCGGGGGTTTTTTTGGGGCCCCTTTTTTTTTTTTTTGGGCCGGGAAAAAATTTTTTGGGGAAAAGGGGGAAAAACCCCCCCGGGCCTTTGTTGGCCTTCCCGGAAAAAGGGGGGGGGGGAAAATTTGGGGGGGTTTGGGGCCCCCCCCCGGGGGGTTAAACAGGTTTTTTTTTTTTTTTCCCCCCCCCCGGGTTTTTGGGGGGTTTGGGAAAAATTTTTAAATTTTTTAAAATTTTTTTTTTTTAAAAAAAAAAGGGGGGAATTTTTTTTTCCCCAAAAATTTTTTTGGGGAAGGGGGGAAAAAATTTGGGGGGTTTCCCGGGGTTTTTCCCCTTTTCCCCAAAAAGGGGGGTCCCGGCCTTTGGGAAAAAAAAAATTTTTTTGGGGGGTTTTTAAAGGGAACCGTCCCCGGGGCCCGGAAACGGGGGGTTTTTTTTTTTGGGGTTTGTTTAAAAGGGGGGGGAAAAAGGGTTTTTGGGGTTTTGGGTTGGGGGCCCTTAAGGTTTGGGAATTTTAAATTTAAAAATTTGGTTTTTTTAAAAACCCAAAATTTTTAAAAAAAGGGGGGGAAAAAAGGGGGAATTCCTTTGGGGGGGGGAAAAAAGGGGGCCTTTGGAAAAAAAATTTTAAAAAAATTATTAAATTTGGGGGTTTTTTTTTTTTAAAATTTTAAAAAGGGGGCCCTTCCAAAAAAAAGGGGGGGGGAAAAAAAAAACCCCGGGGTTAAACCAAGCCCAAAAAGGGGGGGGGAAAAAAAAATTGGGGAAAGGGAAAAAATTTTTTTGGGGGAAAAAAAAAATCTTCCCCAAAGGGGGGAAATTTTTTTTTTCCCCTTTAAAAAAAAATTTTTGGGGAAAAAAGGAAATTTAAAATTTTTAAAAAATTTTAATTTTAAATTAATTTTTTCTTTACTGTTTTTTCCCCTTTTTAAAAAATTTTTTTTTTTTTTGGGATTTTTTTTTTGGGAAAGGAAATTTTTGGGGGGGCCCTTTTGGGGGGTTTTTTTTTTTTTTTTTTTTTCCCCGGGAATTTAGTGGCCCCTTAAAAAAATTTTTTTGGGGTTTTTGGGGGAAATTGGGGGTTTTTTTTAATTTTTTTTTTTAAAAAAAAAAAATTTTTTCAAAAAAAAAAAATTTTTTGGGGTTAACCCCTTTGGGAAAAGGTTTTTTTTTTTAACCCCAAAAAAAAAAAAAAAAAGGGTTAAAAAAATTTTTTTGGGTGGAAATTGGGGGAAAAAAAAAAAGGTTTGGGGAAAAAAAAAGGGGAAAGGAAAAATTTTAAAAAATTTTTTTAAAAAAGGGGCCCGGGGTTTTTTTGGGGAAATGGTTTAAAACCCCCAAAATTTTTAAAAAAGGGGGGGGAAAAAAAAAAATTTTTTTTTTTTTTTAAAAAAAAAATTTTGGTTTTTTTTAAAAAAAAGGGGGGAAAAGGGGGGGAAAAACAAGGGTTTGGAAAAAGGGAAAAAAAAAATTTTTTTTTAAAAAAAAAAAAAAAATTTTTTTGGTTTTGGGAAAGTTTGGGGTTTTTTTTTTGGGGAAATTTTTGGGTTTTTTTAAAAACCCCCCCAAAAAACCCAAAAAATTTGGGTTTGGGGAAACCCTTTTTTTAAAAAAAATTTAAAAAATTTTTTTTCCTTTTTTCCAATTTTTTGGGGTTTTTGGGAAAAAGGGTTTAAAATTTGGGCCCAAAACCCCTTTTGGGGGCCCAAAACCCTTTTTAAAAATTTAAAAAAACCTTTTTAAAGGGGTTTTTGAAAAAAAAAAACCCCAAAAAAAGGGGCCCCCAAAAAAAAAAAAAATTTTTAAAAAAAAAATTTTAAAAAAAATTTTTAAAATTTTTTTCGGGAAGGTTTTGAAAGGAATTTGGTTTTAAAAAAAGTGGAAATTTTTGGGGGCCCCCCAAAAAAGGGGTTAAAAAAATTTTTTTTTCCCCAATTTTGGGTTTTGGGTTTAAAACCCCAAAAAAAAGGGTTTTTTAAAGGGCCCACCCTTTGAAAAGGGTTAACCGGGGAAATTTAAAATTTTTTGGGGGAAAAAAAACCTTCCGAAAAAAAAAAAATTTGGGCCCCAAAAAAAGGGAAGGGGGGTTTTTTTTTAAAAATTTTTTTTTGGGGGGGAAAAAAAAATTTTTTTAAAAAAAGGGGGGAAAAAAAATTTTGGGGGAAAAAAAAAAGGGGAAAATTTCCAAAATTTTTCCCCCAAAAGGTTTTAAAAAATTTTTTAATTTAATTTTTCCAAAAAACCCAATTTAAAAACCAAAAAAACCTTTTTTTTTTAAAAAAAAAATTTTGGGTCCCGCTCTCGGTGGAGGAATAATTATTTTCCGCGTAATAAGGAGGCACTTCCTTGCGGCTGCCGTGGACCCAGCTATCAGCCTCTCCACGTCTGATACTCTTCCGATGGAAGTCGGTCATTGACCACATTGACCACGCCAGGCCGAGAGCACCACGGCGGTGGACGACGGCGAGGCCTAGGAAGGGGACGATGCGGGCCGGGCCACGGAGGCAGGAGCAAGCGGTAGCACAACCGCCACGGGAGGCGGGAGCAAAGCGACACGACCGGGCGGTGCTTTGGGCAGGCGGAGCAAGAAGACCGAGGTTGAAGAAGCACTATGGCCGTTGGATGGACATCATACGGTCCTTTGGAGTATTGACTAAGTTGACAAAGCCCTCCGTCCCGTCAACTTAGTAGGCCCTAAGTCAGCCCAACAATATGGTGGGTCCCAGCTAGCGGGGTATTCATTTTTTGGGCGTAATAAGGAGGCACTTCCTTGCGTGCGAAGATATAGCTGGTGGGTCCGACACATCCGCCAGGGGGAACATTTTTTCACGAAATCTGAGAGGACCTTCCTGTGGCTCCTAGCTGTCGGTGGAGGAATCATTATTTTGCGCGTAATAAGGAGGCATTTCCTTTAGTGCGCGCCGTGGACCCATCATCGACCTCTCCACGTATAGTCCACTTCCGATGGATGTCGTTTATTGACCACGTTGACCAGGCCGTGCCGAGAGCACTAGGTCGATGGACGACGATGAGGCCTAGGAAGGGAATGACATGGAGCCAGGGAATACTCGGCAGTTGTTTCCCACGCGGAGGATACGAGGTTTTTGGTTATCGTTCGCCGCGTCGCCGGAGAATAACAGCATGTGTGGGTGAGTAGAGGGATGGCTAGGCCAGCTATGGGAGTACAGGTGGGGCCGTGAGGCTCTTGGCAACATAGCCGGCATGGGGAGGAGGCAGAGCAGTCCAGTCCGGCGCTTGTTTGAGCGGCTGGAGCATGAAGAGCAGAGATTGAAGAAGCACGACAGCCGTTGGATGGACATCCAAAAATCACTGCTCTCGTGTGTTGACTAAGTTGACAGGGCGTTGCATGTGCGTCAACCTTTTTTTTATGAAAGCATAGGCGTCAACCTGTAGTAGGCACACAAGTCAGCCTCAAATCTGTGGAAAACAGCATACAGCCCATCTGCCATTATTTCTAATAATGTACAGCCCATTTGCTAATTCTTAAGGTTTTTTTGGAGCCCATCTTCTTTTTGTTAGCATTACACCCCATATTGTGGCCACGGTTAAAAAGTATACAAAATTTTGCATATTTCAGCGCGGTCAGCTGTTTTTAATACAGAAATATCGATTCACATTCAAATTATTTTGAAAAATAATTTATATAAATATAAAATCCAAATAATTGTCCACGCATAAAAATCAATGGAATTTAAGATCTTGTAATGAAAAAATTGAAACTAATTCCCGGTTTGATGTGTTTTAAAATGTACAGAGCCATTTACGGGCAAACCAATGAAACTCTCATCGTCTTGAAAGATTTGCAGCCCGGCGCAGGCCGATAAAACAAGTAGGCCTTGTTTGGGTATTTCTTTTAAAAAATAGAACTGGGCTAGCCATTTTCAGCAAGAAAAAAACACAACTGGGCTCATGATGTGGTAAACATAAATAAAACCATGGCTAGATGGGCCACAGCCCCCGCACAGCCCCGTTGTTACCCTGATCCGTCGCTAAAACTAGTATAAATAACAATTGCTTGTTCCTCAAAAAAAACTGCGGGACTTGCTGGGTCCCTGGTGTCAGCCGCTCGTAGTGTAATTCTCTCGTTTATTGACTATGTTGACAATGGCGTAAGCCCCAGATGTCCAACCATTAGGAGGAACCATATTTTTGGGCTTGTACTATAGAGGCACTTGCTTGCGTACTGCCATGACGCTGGTGGGTCCCTACTGTCATCCTCGCCACATACAGACATCTCCTTGTTCCTCTCGGTTGTTGATGATGTTGACAACGCAAGAGGGCGGCGCACCGCGCACGGCGAGCGAACCAAGGCCGCAAGGCGGAGGACGACGATGAGGCCTTGAACGGAATAAACAAGAGCCGTTGAAGATGCGCCGGTCCAGTCGCAGGCGGAGGGGAGTACGAGGGTTGACTGGTTCGGGCACGGGTGCGTGTTGGGGCTGACATCGCCGGAGAATAACGGGGCGTGTGGGGAATAGAGGAGGGACTGGCCAGCGTTGGAGAATGCGTCTGGTAGGGCGGCGGAGGCGCAGCCAGCCATGGGAGGTGGGAGCAGGCGGAGCCGATGGGGTGGTTTGGTTTGGGCGGCTGGAGGAAGAAGAAGACAAGAGATAGAAGATACATGACAGATGTTGGATGTCAATCCAACGGCTGGTAGGCAGGATCGTTTGTTGACTGGCTAGTAAGTGGACACCACCTTGGATAGGCTATTTCCTCGCGGGTCCCAAATGTTAGAATCCAAACCTGTCACGGTCATGCAGCCTTTCCTATGAAAATTTACAGCCCATTTGATGTGCTAGTTCAAAATAAGTTTGTGGGTGCTGGTGGGGGCTAATCAGTTGGCTTCTGTAATGCACAGTGAGCTCAAGCAGCCGGCGTGTGTGATGTTATTTCCCTCGGTTGTGATTTGTTACAATATTTCACTCTAAATTAAACAAATGGCAAGCCATTTGCCTTGTTTCAAATAAAGTATGACAGTCACAGCCGAGTTGAAAAGGGTAGGAACATCTAACTCCAGCTTACAAACTGTACAAAAGCACGAGGGTTGATTGTTCATCAGGTTTACAAAAAAACCCAAATTGAAAAGGGCAACAACATCTAACTCCGGCATTGTTTTCGGCAATCACAGTCAAATGGATCGGTCAGGTCCATAGAATGAACATCCTGGGTCGTAAAATTTACTGGATTATGACCACAATATGTTGTAAATAGAAGCCCGGCACGTTCAAAAGCTCTTTTGCCCACCGAAACTCCTTTTTTGCTCTTCAACATACCCATCCGTCAAAACCATGCTGCTGATAAACTTAAGCACGATGGACAATAGTAACCTCGCATTCAGCGGGAAGAATGTGACAAATCTTGTGTTTGCACGGTTGGCTACATATCGTTCTAGCGTTATTGTCTTCAATCGAATCTCATGAGAAGTGAGAAAATCCCGATGCTTACGAATCCACCGATTGGTTATAACTTTCTTACCCGTCCCTGTTGCCTAAATAGACATGAAGATTGAAAATAGTTAAGGTCTAAAGAAGAGTGTCGAAAGAGCAACAACTGAGCGGTTAATTCTAGTACACTATATGCGGGCTTCAATGTGCGTGAAATTATCACCTTTATATACAACTTCTCCGGACATGGAAAGCATTGCAGCAAGCCAATAATCTTGTTCAGATCAAAACTATTCATTTGGATATATAAGATCTTGACAGAATCCAGCACCATTGATAGGCCATCCATGGAGAAACTCTTCATTGAGCATAGAACATAATCTTAGTACAAAATGTGTACACCAAGATGATGTATAAATTATCTTGAGAAATTTAAAATGCATCTTATGGTTACAAGTGTAGATGATAATATAAAGTACCAAGAACTGTGGAGCCAAACACCATATTGAAATGAGCACAAAGATCATGTATTACACCCAAGGTCTCCAGTTTAGGCGCAGAGAGGATGGTTATTTACAGCGGTGAATAACTAGAATCAAGGATCAACCTTTGAAGTGAAGGGCATCTTGGATGATGAGCTGCCTTTCGTCAAAAGAAATTCCAATTCTTACAAGGTTAGGCGACTTTATTTGGAGACAACCGATTCTAATCATGAAAACAAGGACCAAGCACTCCAAACAGAGGGCAAGCTGGAGTGGATGATGCTATGCAATGAGGCCTCCGATATCTGAACCCGCACAAGTGAAAGTTTCTTGAGAAATGGGAGTCAAGGTTTAGTACCAGATTGTCTTGTAGGTAGCACAAGCGCAAAGGTGGCGGTGTGGAGAGAGGAGGAAAACCGCGAGATGGACATTGGTCTTTGAGGGCACAAGTTCATGGTGTTAGGTATGTGGTATGTGATTTCAAGGGAATAGTAGAACTCAAGCAGCTGTAGTTACGTGAATTGAGGATTTCAGCCAGGCCCACCATGCAGGGCATGGTATGCTTGCTCGAGTAGCATGACAGGATCACGAGAGGCTTTGAGCGGAGCCCTGGTGGGAGGAGATGATGGCTCTGGGATTTCAAAATCATTGAAGAGAGATAACTGACGATAGTCGAGATTAAGGGGCACGGCGTGCCATAGAGGGCGCCACCGAATTGAGAGGACTTGGGTGCGGCAGCAATCCTTGGTGGGGAGAAGCTAGATGATCTCCCCAAGGATGGCGTCCAGGAGATCGCTGATACGGTCCACCCGAGATTCTACGGGTTCCTGGCATCCGGTGGGGGCGGGGTCGCCGCTTCTCCCCGCGCTGCCGGGTGCGGGATCTACAACAGGTGTCGCCGCTGGCGGGAGCCTCATCTTCTTGGCGCTGGGGTCAGCCGACTCCATTTTCCACGAGGGCGTCGCGTCGCGCTCACGGATTTGAGCAGAGTAACGAATGACGAGCCTAGTTGTAGTGCGAGCGAAGAAGAAGGGGAGCTGGGGGTTTTCTGTAGGAGTGAGGAAGAAGGGGAGCTGGGGTTTTCTGTAGGAGTGAGGTGAGGAATTTGGGGGTACGAGTGGAGCGAGCTGACGTGAGGTGGGTGGGAGCGAGGAGGAAGAAGAGCACCCAGGTTTTGGGGGGGGGGGTGTGCTGGGTGTGGGTAGCGCCTTTTGAATTGATTTTACTATTTACTAGTGTGGATTGGTTGTTTTGTCTTGGGCCCAGAGAAACAATTACTACTAGTACAGTGGAGACACTCTACAGCTACCCAGAAAAACAATTACTACTAGTACAGTGGAGACACTCTACCGCTTCTGGCTCCTCCTAGGTCATTGAAACGTCTCCCTCTATTGAATGCCATTATACTTTTGTTCACCGACATGCGGGCCATGCAGCGTGCGGGCCCAAATGCCATCCACCAAATTAGAAGGCAGTATGCAGGCGGAGAGTCACCCAGTCGTAGCGCGGCAGTAACGAGCCGTCGTATCACAAAACCCCACCTCCCTGCAGTCTAAGTTTGACGGACGAAGCAACCATCATTTCACTCTTCGCTGAATCCCCTTCTCCCTCACCGTCTTCAAGAAAGGCAGCACTCGCATCTGCCACCGTTCTTCTCTCCCAACGAAGGGAAGGTAAGCGGATCCGTGATGTTGGTATATTTTTGTTCAAAGAAAAAAAAACTTATGCAAAGCAGTAACCGATCCTCACTCTCTTTTTTGTTTCATTGTCATTGCGATTGTGTTTTCTTTTAGTGGTCTCCTAGTATTCGTCAGTTTCATGATGGACCAAGGAGAACCGGCAAAGATCTGCCGATATTGGAGCAGACGGGAGGCTGATCCCACGAGACGAGAGCTCCAAGAAGTTGGAGGCAACCACCGAGCCGACCCGGATCGCTCACGGCCACTCTTGAGATGGTCAACGCCCGTTTGAGGTTACAACACCCGTGGCAATTGTAGAGAGCAGTTTTCCCCTTGAGGATGTTCCCCCGCTTGAGCTGCCCAAGGTGATTTTCTTCTTTGCCGATCTCGATTGTGATTTTTCATCTAAGTATGTGGTGATTTTTTAGAAAAGGAAGTATGTGGTGATTAATAATGCAAAATTTTATTAGCTGCGATGCCATGCTATACATAGTGGTTTAAATAACTTGTGTTTCTTATACTAAAAAGTAATTCAGAATATGTTTCTGTTTCAATTAGAGCCCTGATGCAGACAAGGATTGTGTGGTTGTGCATGTCACTCTCTATGAGGCGGACGACCTGAATATACGCACTGGGAAAACAGAGTTCTTAGGCTGTTGGATCCTGGAAGCCATTTGCGGTTATACCAATGAAGAGGTGTATTCCAGCCTCACTGTTGTCAGGCGTGTTGTCCAGGGTGTACTGAAGCACAAGAAGTTCAAAGTTACTCCTTCGTTTGTGAGGCATCTGTTCTTGTCAAGCTTACGCGAGAAGATGGCGTGGCATGCCTCCACAAACAAGTTTATCAGTGGCAAGGCCACAAGGTTGTCTTCATGAAGGTTCACAGGATTGAGCTGCTGCGGGACGTCCTCGATGATGTTCATGGCAAGGTCCGTCTTGTTTCCAGCCCAAATTAGATCGAGGCATGAAATAGTTGCCCCAGCTAGTGTTTAATAGTAGTTTGGATTGTGTCTAATTATCCGAACCTTGACTGTTATCGACCCCTCTGAGGGTAGTACTCTGTTTGAATCCGTCTATGGGAACTGCTGGTACTTTTGTGTGCCCGCGAATCATATAAGCAACTATGTATCTTGTTACAGTGGTTCATGCAGTTAATTGAGGCCACAATGTAATAAATTCCAAACGTTCAACGCTAGTCCAGCGCTCATGTGGAACACTCACATTAAACTCGTCTTCATAAAAATCTTGAAAAGCATAAGTTAAGCAGTTTTATACATCTCAATGATTCATAGAACATAACAAACATATACTAGTTCACAGCAAAAGACAAAGTTGTGAGAAGGTTTACAAATCAGGAAAAACAAGCAAGGCTTCTCTGAGCAAAGGGGCTCCTGGCAGGCTTAAATTTCCTGGAGTTCACTCTGGTTTTTTCTTGTTGCCACCATCCAGGATTAGGTTCTCTCATTCCGAATAACCAATTATAATTGTGGTCTCAATTTGGAATGCTAAACTGAACCATGCATGGATTATCTTGACCAGGTGAAATTCTTGTGCATTCCACTAAATTTAAGCACCGCTATTTGCAGAAATAAGCAGACCACAATGCCTCTTGTCCGCAAGACCTGTCCAAAAACCACCGTGCAGCCGTGCCAGCTAGTCCTCGGTCCATGGATGAACTGGTAGAAAGTGCATTCGGACTAGGATGCAGTTGTTTTCGCTCGTCCCTGCACCGCAATCAGGAAGTAAAACGCGTCTAATCAACCGTTTAGATTGCGTTGGTCATTCTACCTTAGTTACTACCAATGTAGGGATACCTTGAAGGCGGGAGGTTAGACGACGGCGACGAGGATAGCCATCTCATTTTGCGTGGTTGTACTAAAACTGAGGTGTGTGCTTTTGATTGCGCGGATAGAAACGATCGGAGACAGACATCCCAAGCGATATGGAGACAGACATCCCTGTTTGCGCAAATCTGAAATATGGTTATTTAAGCAGTGAAAGATATTACTACTTTCCCCGTTTCCTCTTAGAACCAAGTCCTAGATTCATGCTACAGCTTTCCCACTTTCTTCCCTGTTTGAACCAACGCTTTGAGTTGATCAGTATGAACTAGCTTTACTTCTAATAATAGTAGAAGTCTAGGTGGCTTTGGAACAGCGGTGGAAGTAGAAAAGGATCCACGAAGGGGAAGAGCTGGGGCAGATAGAGCAAGGCAGGTTTGAAGGAATATATACACGAGGGTCGTCGGCATGTGGCAAAGATGGCATCAGGAGGCCGCATCTTGGCCACAATACCGCAGGGAGGAAGAAGGGGTCGGAGGCCCTCCCGAGCCGGCGCTCTCTTGGAGAGAATGGCACGGCCGCCGATCGGGACGCGCGGGCAGCCGTTGGTCTCCTCCCTCGCCGCCGGCGACAGCGTGAACGATGCACCTACACCCCCTGCCCCGATCGAGGTTGTCCGGCCGGATTTGTGACCAGCCGTGAGCTGAGAGAGAGTGTGTGGCCACCTATGTCTTGCTTAGATCTGGAGAGCATGAGAGAGTGAATTAGAGGAACCCTAGTAAAGCAAGCGCTAAGGCTCCTACTTTTATATATAGTGGAGTGATTTTGTTGTACCGCTTCAAAAAATGCGCTCCACGTGTACCAGCAGTGGGTGTGAGAGAACTAGTGCATGCGTGCCTTTGCTTCTCTTCGTGAGTACAATATATACTATGCCCAAAGAACGTTATACACAAGAGTAATAATATAAGTGTGTGACGTGTGAGCTAAAATAAAATGTGTGCGCCGTCTTTTGTTTTTTAGAAGTTCTGAGGGTAGGGTGTGAAGAGCACATATGTGCGTGACATCTACCTGCAGATAGACGATCGATGCCACGTGCGAGTCTGCGAGAGGACTCGGGAGAGTTGTGACTCGTGAGTGTGCGTGTGCGTGAGAGAGAGGGGGCACGTATCAATGCAATGCATGTGTCCGTAAATCATTATCCGAAAAATGTTCGCTACAAGCCTTTTCCTGACGAACGCCGTAAGAACCGTTAGATCGGCATCCGACAATGTCAGTTTTGCCATGTCATTTAACAGAACAGCCACTCCTCCTACACACAAATGTTCCACGTGAGTGTTAGCAACTGCCGTATGCTCCCTCCGTTTCGAAATGCAGTGCATATAGCTTTATTGAAAATTAGAACCTCGCAAACTTTTACCGAGTTTTCGTGTACCAAATTGCACATGTAGAATACCCTATATATATCATTTCATTCATCTTCGAGAGGTAACTATAAAGATGGGTGAGGAGTCTATAAAGAAAGACCATCGTATCACCCGCAGCAATTTCAAACATCTTTTAGTATCGAGGAATATCATAGGAACACTATATGATATGATTTTAATAGGATTTTTTTCCTTTAGAGCCAATTGGTTCATAGGAATAGATTCGTATACTCTACATTTCAAAGGAAATAAACATGATATAATTTCTATAGCTTTAGAGCCAATTGGTTCATATGAATGGATTCCTATACTCCCTTAATTTCAAAGGAAAATAAACATTAGCGTATATTCAATAGAAAAGTTCCTATGATATGAACCAAATTACATCTCTTTACTAATCCCTCCTCATAGGACTTGAGATACATGTCATCTCTAGATTCAATAGAAAAGTTCCTATGATGTGAACCAAATGACATCTCTTTTCCAATCCCTACTCATAGGAATTGAGATCCTCCATGTCATCTCTTTCCCTACAACTTCCATGTATACATCTTCTATTCCTAAATAGATAGTACAACCCACTAGTAGCTTTTTTCCAAAACATGCAACTATGGCACAAGAACTATATAGTGTGCCAATAACTTTGAAAGATGGTCGCTGGATGAAGCTAACCCGACAAAGGCAGAGATGGGAAAATCCGAGCACTCTGGCCGTTGGATATCATCAACATTCCACCAGATCTGCCACATGTAAAATTTAGAAGACTCCATGGTTGAACTTAAGCATAATGCACAAACCTCAAAACACAAGCACTTCTCCTTTGTTCTAGAATCTTACGTATCATAATTGATTAATTTTTCTAAATGAATTGCCATTATTTGTTTTTACTTTATGATTTACAATGCACAACCCCATGAATCTTAACATTTTTATAAAACTAATTGATTTTGAATGAGATGAACTATAAGAACTAAACGAACATCTACATCATGCATATATGACTCAAAGCTTTACATGCTATAGTGTGTATTTATTCATAATTTTGTTTCGAAATCTCATGCGTTCTATACATGTGTACCTTACTAGTTTTGAGTAGAGTAGCAAATTTCACGCGGCCCCGGGTATATAAAAATGCAGGGCCCATGCATCATTGCCTTTTGGTCAAACCTACGTCCACAATTTTTTGTACGTCTTATATCTCCACTGGTCCCCGAACCCAAAATGCTGCCTCGTTCCCGTAAAACCAAGCGGCCCACACATATTTAAGGCGTCGACTCGAACCCGTTTACTCGACATGGCCCCAAGCGCCGTAGTACTCCTACAAACCCTACCGCCGCACTCATCATCGGTTTTCTTCAAGAGGACGAGGAGAAGCCGATTTGTAGTGGGCGCTTTCAAAATAAAGGATCTGTAGTGGAGACCCATACCCTAGGGTGCCCTAGGTAGCTGTCGCATGCATCATTGTTTTCTCTTTTCTTTATGCTCTTGCGTGCTAGAGTGAAATGATGGTTGCTTCGTCCGTCCAGCTTAATGCGGGAAAGGTGGGGCTTTGTGATTTGACCCTCATCGCTCATTTTCTACTATCTGGGCGCTTTCGACCGGGTGCCTCCAATTCCAACCGCTGCTCCGAACTGTGATTTGGTGCATCGCACGTGGAACAAGACGGTGGATAAGCTACATGTCTGCCAAAGGGGTCCTGTTAAGTGTGTCGCCATTTCGTGTGTGGACTGACCTGGGCTGAGGAGTGTCAGTCAATTGCATCACCACCTCAGAAATCACAATCTCAGGCTCCACATGCTGAGGAATTTTAGCTTCTTCTTCAGTGACAGCCTGGGTCTTCAATTCTTCATTTACATTTTCTTCAGCACTAGTGTCACGCCCAAGATGCGACCCTATCCTAAAGGAACTCGAAGGTCCCACCAAGGATAGAAGCGCATCTTGAAGATGCTTTTGCAAGGTGGATATCATTACATCAACATTACATAATAGTGGGGATACATCCAATACATACAAGTGAAGGAAATATGCCCTAGAGGCAATAATAAAGTTATTATTTATTTCCTTATATCATGATAAATGTTTATTATTCATGCTAGAATTGTATTAACCGGAAACATAATACATGTGTGAATACATAGACAAACAGAGTGTCACTGGTATGCCTCTACTTGACTAGCTCGTTAATCAAAGATGGTTATGTTTCCTAACCATAGACATGAGTTGTCATTTGATTAACGGGATCACATCATTAGGAGAATGATCTGATTGACATGACCCATTCCGTTAGCCTAGCACTTGATCGTTTAGTATGTTGCTATTGCTTTCTTCATGACTTATACATGTTCCTGTAACTATGAGATTATGCAACTCCGTTTACGGAGGAACACTTTGGTACTACCAAACGTCACAACGTAATCGGGTGATTATAAAGGAGTACTACAGGTGTCTCCAAAGGTACATGTTGGGTTAGCGTATTTGAGATTAGGTTTTGTCACTCCGATTGTCGGAGAGGTATCTCTGGGCCTTCTCGGTAATACACATCACATAAGCCTTGCAAGCATTGCAACTAATGAGTTAGTTGTGAGATGATGTATTACGGAACGAGTAAAGAGACTTACCGGTAACGAGATTGAACTAGGTATTGGATACCGACGATCGAATCTCGGGTAAGTAACATACCGATGACAAAGGGAACAACGTATGTTGTTATGCGGTTTGACCGATAAAGATCTTAAGAGAATATGTAGGAACCAATATGGGCATCCAGGTTCCGCTATTGGTTATTGACCAAGAATAGTTCTAGGTCATGTCTACATAGTTCTCGAACCCGTAGGGTCCGCACGCTTAAGGTTTCGATGACAGTTATATTATGAGTTTATGAGTTTTGATGTACCGAAGGAGTTGAGTCCCGGATGAGATCGGGGACATGACGAGGAGTCTCGAAATGGTCGAGACGTAAAGATCGATATATTGGACGACTATATTCGAGTTCGAAAGGTTCGAATGATTGGGTATTTTTGAGTACCGGAGAGTTACGGGAATTCGCCGGGAGAAGTATTGGGCCTTATTGGGCCTGCAGGGAAAGAGAGAGGGCTGCCTAGGGCAGGCTGCGCGCCCCAAGGCCTAGTCCGAATTGGACTAGGGAGGGGCCGCACCCCTTCTTCTCTTCCCTTCCTTCTCTCCTACTCCTACTAGGAAAGGAGGAGTCCTACTCCCGGTGGGAGTAGGACTCCCCCTTGCGCGCCTCCTCCTTGGCCGGCCACTTCCTCCTTGCTCCTTTATATCTGACGGGGCAGGGGCACCCCATGACACACAAGTTGATCTCGGATCGTTCCTTAGCCGTGTCGGTGCCCCTTCCACCATATTCCACTTGGTCATATCGTCGTAGAGCTTAGGCGAAGCCTGCGCCGAAGAAGTCATATCGTCATGAGCTTAAGCGAAGCCCTGCGTCGGTGGAGCATCAACATCGTCCCACGCCGTCGTCTTGTGGAACTCATCCCGACACTTTGCTGGATCGGAGTCCGGGATCGTCATCGAGCTGAGCGTGTGCAGAACTTCGGAGGTGCCGTCGTTCGGTGCTTGGATCGGTCGGATCGTGAAGGCGTCGACTACATCAACCGCGTTGTTATAACGCTTCGCTTTCGGTCTCACGAGTGCGTGGACGGACCTCTCCCCTCTCGTTGCTATGCCATCACCATGGTCTTGCGTGTTCGTAGGAAAATTTTTGAAATTACTCGTTCCCCAACAATGGCATCCGAGCCTGGTTTTATGCGTTGATGTCATGTGCACGAGTAGAACACAAGTGAGTTGTGGGCGATATAAGTCATACTGCTTACCAGCATGTCATACTTTGGTTCAGGCGGTATTGTGAGATGAAGCGGCCCGGACCGACATTACGCCAGACGCTTCTGCGAGACTGGTTTCACCACTCCGAGCACTCGTTGCTTAAAGGTGACGGCGGGTGTCTGTCTCTCTCACTTTAGTTGAACCGAGTGTGGCTCGCCCGGTCCTTGCGAAGGTTAAAACAGCACCAACTTGACAAACTATCGTTGTGGTTTTGATGCGTAGGTAAGAACGGTTCTTGCTCAGCCCGTAGCAGCCACGTAAAACTTGCAACAACAAAGTAGAGGACGTCTAACTTGTTTTTGCAGGGCATGTTGTGATGTGATGTGGTCAAGGCGTGATGCTATATTTTATTGTATGAGATGATCATGTTTTGTAACCGAGTTATCGGCAATGGCAGGAGCCATATGGTTGTCGCTTTATTGTATGAAATGCAAGCGCCATGTAATTGCTTTACTTTATCACTAAGAAGTAGCGATAGTCGTAGAAGCAATAGTTGGCGAGGCGACAACGATGCTACGATGGAGATCAAGGTGTCGCGCGGTGGCGATGGTGATCATGGCGGTGCTTGGAGATGGAGATCACAAGCACAAGATGATGATGACCATATCATATCACTTATATTGATTGCATGTGATGTTTATCCTTTATGCATCTTATCTTGCTTTGATTGACGGTAGCATTATAAGATGATCTCTCACTAAAATTATCAAGAAGTGTTCTCCTGAGTATGCACCGTTGCCAAAGTTTGTAGTACCCGGACACCACGTGATGATCGGGTGTGATAAGTTCTCGTCCATCTACAACGGTGCAAAACAGTTGCACACGCGAATACTCAGGTTAAACTTGACGAGCCTAGCATATAACAGATATGGCCTCGGAACACGGAGACCGAAAGGTCGAACGTGAATCATATAGTAGATATGATCAACATAGTGATGTTCACCATTGAAACTACTCCATCTCACGTGATGATCGGACATGGTTTAGTTGATTTGGATCACGTAATCACTTAGATGACTAGAGAGATGTCTATCTAAGTGGGAGTTCTTAAGTAATATGATTAATTGAACTTTAATTTATCATGAACTTAGTCCTGGTAGTATTTTGCAAATTATGTTGTAGATCAATAGCTCGCGTTGTTGCTTCCCTATGTTTTTATATGTGTTCCTAGAGAAAATTGTATTGAAAGATGTTAGTAGCAATGATGCGGATTGGATCCGTGATCTGAGGTTTATCCTCATTGCTGCGAAGAATTATGTCCTTAATGCACCGCTAGGTGACAGACCTATTGCAGGAGCAGATGCGACGTTATGAGCGTTTGGCTAGCTCAATATGAGCGATCTGACGTTATGAGCGTTTGGCTAGCTCAATATGATGACTACTTGATAGTTTAGTGCACCATGCTTAACGGCTTAGAATCGGGACTTCAAAGGCGTTTTGAGCGTCATGGACCATATGAGATGTTCCAGGAATTGAAGTTAATATTTCAAGCAAATACCGAGTTGAGAGATATGAAGTCTCCAACAAGTTCTATAGCTAAAAGATGGAGGAGAATCGCTCAACTAGTGAGCATGTGCTCAGATTATGCGAGTACTTCAATCGCTTGAATCAAGTGGGAGTTAATCTTCCAGATAAGATAGTGATTGACAGAATTCTCTAGTCACCATCACTAAGTTAGTAGAACTTTGTGATGAACTATAGTATGCAAGGGATGACGAAAAGATTCTCGAGCTCTTGGCGATGCTAAAATCGGCGAAGGTAGAAATCAAGAAAAACATCAAGTGTTGATGGTTGACAAGACCACTAGTCTCAAGGAAAATGGCAAAGGGAAGAAGGGAACTTCAAAGGAGCGGCAAGCAAGTTGCTGCTCGAGTGAAGAAGCCCAAGTCTAGACCTAAGCACGAGACCGAGTACTTACACTGCATAGGAAATGGTCCTTTGAAGCGGTAATACCCCAAATATTTGGTGGATAAGAAGGATGGCAAAGTGAACAAGGGTATATTTGATATACAGGTTATTGATGTGTGCTTTACTAGTGTTTATAGTAGCCCCTGAGTATTTAATACTTGTTAGGTTGCTAAGATTAGTAACTCGAAACAGGAGTTCTGAGAATAAATGAAACTAGTTGAAGGGAAGTAACGATGAGTGTTGGAAGTAGTTCCAAGATTGATATGATCATCATCGCACACTTCCTATACTATCGGGATTAGTGTTGAACCTAAATAAATGTTATTTGGCGTTTGCATTGAGCATGGATATGATTTGATCATGTTTATTGCAATCGGTTATTCATGTAAGTTAGAGAATAATTATTGTTCTGTTTACATGAATAAAACCTTCTATGGTCATACACCCAATGAAAATGGTTTGTTGGATCTCGATCGTGTGATACACATATTCATAATATTGAAACCAAAAGATGCAAAGTTAATAATGATAGTGCAACTTATTTGTGGCACTTTGCCGTTTAGGTCATATTGGTGTAAAGCGCATGAAGAAACTCCATGCTTGATGGATTTTGGAATCACTTGATTATGAATCATTTGATGCTTGCGAACCGTGCCTTTTGGGCAAGATGACTAAAACTCCGTTCTCGGAACAATGGAACAAGCTCTTGACTTATTGGAAATAATACATACCGATGTATGCGATCCAATGAGTGTTGATGCTCGTGGCAAGTATCGTTATTTTCGACCTTCACAAAGATGATTTGAGCAGATATGGGTATATCTACTTGATGAAACACAAGTCTGAAACATTTGAAAAGTTCAAAGAATTTCAGAGTGAAGTGAAGAATCATCGTAACAAGAAAATAAAAGTTTCTACGATATGATCGCAGAGGAAAAATATTTGAGTTACGAGTTTGGCCTTCATTAAAACAATGTGGAATAGTTTCACAGCTCACGCCACATGGAACACCATAACGTAATGGTGTGTCCGAACGTCATAACCGCTCTTTATTGGATATAGTGCAATCTATGATGTATCTTACCGATTTACCACTATCGTTTTGGGTTATGCATTAGAGACAGCTTCATTCACGTTTAATAGGGCACCATCTAAATCCGTTGAGATGACACCGTATGAACTATGGTTTAGCAGTAAACCTAAGCTGTCGTTTCTTAAAGTTTGGAGTTGTGATGCTTATGTGAAAAAGTTTTCACCGATAAGCTCGAACCCAAATCGAGAAGTGCGTCTTCATAGAATACCCAAAAGAAACTGTTGGGTACACCTTCTATCACAGATCTAAAGGCAAAACATTCGTTGCTAAAATGGATCCTTTCTAGAGAAGGAGTTTCTCTCGAAAGAAGTGAGTGGGAGGAAAGTAGAAACTTGATGAGGTAATTGTACCTTCTCCCTTATTGGAAAGTAGTTCATCACAGAAATCAGTTCGATGATTCCTACACCAATTAGTAAGGAAGTTAATGATGATGATCATGAAACTTGAGATCAAGTTGCTACCAAACCTCGTAGGTCTTCGAGTAAGATCCGCACAGAGTGGTACGGTAATCATGTTCGGAAGTCATGTTACTAGACCATGATGAACCTACGAACTATGAGGAAGCGATGATGAGCCCAGATTCATGAAATGGCTTGAGGCCATAAAATCTGAGATAGGATCCATGTATGAGAACAAAGTATGGACTTTGATTGACTTGCTCGATGATCAGCAAGCCATGTAGATAAATGGATCTTCAAGAGGAAGGCGAACACCGATAGTGGTGTTACTATCTACAAAGCTCGACTTGTCACAAAAGGTTTTCGACAAGTTCAAGGTGTTGACTACAATGAGATTTTCTCAACTGTAGCGATGCTTAAGTCTGTCCGAATCATGTTAGAAATTGCCACATTTTATGAAATCTGGCAAATGGATGTCAAAACTACATTCTTTAATGAATTTATTAAAGAAGAGTTGTATAGGATGCAACCAGAAGGTTTTGTCAATCCTAAAGGAGCTAACAAAATGTGCAAGCTTCAGCGATCCATCTATGGACTGGTGCAAGCATCTTGGAGTTGGAATAAACGCTTTGATAGTGTGATCAAAGCATATGGTTTTATCAGACTTTTGGAGAAGCCTGTATTTACAAGAAAGTGAGTGGGAGCACTACAGCATTTCTGATAAATATATGTGAATGACATATTGTTGATCGGAAATAATGTAGAATTATTCTGCAAAGCATAAAGGAGTATTTGAAAGGAGTTTTTCAAAGGAAGACCTCGGTGAAGCTGCTTACATATTGAGCATCAAGATCTATAGAGATAGATCAAGACGCTTGATAAGTTTTTCAATGAATACATACCTTGACAAGATTTTGAAGTAGTTCAAAATGGAACAGTCAAAGAAAGAGTTCTTGCCTGTGTTACAAGGTGTGAGATTGAGTAAGACTCAAAACCCGACCACGGCAGAAGATAGAAAGAGAATGAAAGTCATTCCCTATGCATCAGCCATAGGTTCTATAAAGTATGTAATGCTGTGTACCAGATCTATTGCATACCCTACCACTAAGCTTGGCAAAGGAGTGCAATAGTGATCTAGGAGTAGATCAATGGACAGCGGTCAAAATTATCCTTAGTAGAATAAGGATATGTTTCTCGATTATGGAAGTGAAAAAAAGGTTAAATAAGTAAAGGTTACGTCGATGCAAGTTTTAACACTAATCTAGATGACTCGAGTCTCAATCTGGATACATATTGAAAGTGGGAGCAATTAGCTAGAGTAGCTCCGTGCGAGCATTGTAGACATAGGAATTTGCAAAATACTTACGGCTCACGAATGTGACGGACCGTTGACTAAAATTATCTCACAAGCAAAACATGATCACACCTTAGTACTCTTTGGGTGTTAATCACATAGCGATGTGAACTAGATTATGACTCTAGTAAACCCTTTGGGTGTTGGTCACATGTCGATGTGAACTATGGGTGTTAACCACATATAGATGTGAACTATTGATGTTAAATCACATGGCGATGTGAACTAGATTATTGACTCTAGTGCAAGTGGGAGACTGAAGGAAATATGCCCTAGAGGCAATAATAAAGTTATTATTTATTTCCTTATATCATGATAAATGTTTATTATTCATGCTAGAATTGTATTAACCGGAAACATAATACATGTGTGAATACATAGACAAGCAGTGTCACTAGTATGCCTCTACTTGACTAGCTCGTTAATCAAAGATGGTTATGTTTCCTAACCATAGACATGAGTTGTCATTTGATTAACGGGATCACATCATTAGGAGAATGATCTGATTGACATGACCCATTCCGTTAGCCTAGCACTTGATCGCTTAGTATGTTGCTATTGCTTTCTTCATGACTTATACATGTTCCTGTAACTATGAGATTATGCAACTCCGTTTACGGAGGAACACTTTGGGTACTACCAAGCGTCACAACGTAATGGGTGATTATAAAGGAGTACTACAGGTGTCTCCAAAGGTACATGTTGGGTTAGCGTATTTGAGATTAGGTTTTGTCACTCCGATTGTCGGAGAGGTATCTCTGGGCCTTCTCGGTAATACACATCACATAAGCCTTGCAAGCATTGCAACTAATGAGTTAGTTGTGAGATGATGTATTACGGAGCGAGTAAAGAGACTTACGATAACGAGATTGAACTAGGTATTGGATACCGACGATCGAATCTCGGGTAAGTAACATACCGATGACAAAGGGAACAACGTATGTTGTTATGCGGTTTGACCGATAAAGATCTTCGTAGAATATGTAGGAACCAATATGGGCATCCAGGTTCCGCTATTGGTTATTGACCAAGAATAGTTCTAGGTCATGTCTACATAGTTCTCGAACCCGTAGGGTCCGCACGCTTAAGGTTTCGATGATGGTTATATTATGAGTTTATGAGTTTTGATGTACGAAGGAGTTGAGTCCCGGATGAGATCGGGGACATGACGAGGAGTCTCGAAATGGTCGAGACGTAAAGATCGATATATTGGACGACTATATTCGAGTTCGGAAAGGTTCGAATGATTCGGTATTTTGAGTCTGGGAGAGTTACGGGAATTCGCCGGGAGAAGTATTGGGCCTTATTGGGCCCTGCGGGAAAGAGAGGGGCTGCCTAGGGCAGGCTGCGCGCCCCAAGGCCTAGTCCGAATTGGACTAGGGAGGAGGGCGCACCTTCTTCTCTTCCCTTCCTTCTCTCCTACTCCTACTAGGAAAGGAGGAGTCCTACTCCTGGTGGGAGTAGGACTCCCCCTTGTCGCCTCCTCCTTGGCCGGCCACTTCCTCCTTGCTCCTTTATATCACGGGGCAGGGGGCACCCCATGACACACAAGTTGATCTACGGATCGTTCCTTAGCCGTGTCGGTGCCCCTTCCACCATATTCCACTTGGTCATATCGTCAGAGAGCTTAGGCGAAGCCCTGCGGAGAAGTCATATCGTCGCGAGCTTAGGCGAAGCCCTGCGTCGGTGGAGCATCAACATCGCCACCACGCTGTCGTCTTGTGGAACTCATCCCGACACTTTGCTGGATCGGAGTCCGGGATCGTCATCGAGCTGAGCGTGTGCAGAACTCGGAGGTGCCGTCGTTCGGTGCTTGGATCGGTCGGATCGTGAAGGCGTCGACTACATCAACAGCGTTGTTATAACGCTTCGCTTTCGGTCTCACGAGGGTACATGGACGGACACTCTCCCCTCTCGTTGCTATGCCATCACCATGGTCTTGCGTGTTCGTAGGAAATTTTTTGAAATTACTACGTTCCCCAACAACAAGGTCACCTGAATACAACAAAACAACATCACAACATACAAGATCAACATCCGACTACGGATGAATCATAAATAGAAACTCAAACGACATCCACCCTGCTAGCCCAGGATGCCGACCTGGAACCTATCCCTGATCGAAGAAGAACTCCAAAACAAGCAAACATCGCTCTCGCGTCATGATCATCGCATAACCTGTACCTGCAACTGTTGTTGTAGTAATCTGTTAGCCACGAGGACTCAGCAATCCCATTACCATGGGTATCAAGACTAGCAAAGCTTAATGGGTAAGGAAGGGGTAAAGTGGTGAGGTTGCAGCAGCGGCTAAGCAAGATATGGTGGCTAACATACGCAAATAAGAGTGAGAAGAGAAGCAAACGGAACGGTCGTGAAGCTAGCAATGATCAAGAAGTGATCCTGAACTCCTAATTACGTCAAACATAACCCAGAAACCGAGTTCTCCTCTCGATCAACCCCGAAAAGAGACACTCACGGTTACGCACACGGTTGGTGTATTTTAGAAGAGTTTACTTCAAGTTTACTACAACCGGACATTAACAAATTCCCATCTGCCACATAACCGCGGGCACGGCTTTCGAAAGTTCAAACCCTGCAGGGGTGTCCCAACATAGCCCATGATAAGCTCTCGTGATCAACGAAGGATATTCCTTCTCCCCGGGAAGACCCGATCAGTCTCGAAATCCCGTCTACAAGACATTTCGACAGTAATAAAACAAGACCAGCAAAGCCGCCCGATGTGCCGACAAATCCCGATAGGAGCTGCACATATCTCGTTCTCAGGGCAACACCGATGAGACTAGCTACGAGTAAAACCAAGCCTCAAGTTTCCCCAAGGTGGCCCCGCAGGCAGCTCGGTTCGAACCAGCACTTAGAGAAGCACTGGCCCGGGGGGGCTAAAAATAAAGATGACCCTCGGGTTGGCCGACCCAAGGGAAAGGGTATAGGTGGTGGTGAGGCAAATGGTAAAACCAAGGTTGGGCCTTGCTGGAGGAGTTTTATTCAAAGCGAACTGTCAAGGGGGTCCCATAAATCACCCAACCGCGTTAGGGACGCAAAATCCGGGAACATAATACCGATATGACGGAAACTAGGGCGGCAAGAGTGGAACAAAACACCAGGCATAAGGCCGAGCCTTCCACCCTTTACCAAGTATATAGATGCATTAATAATATAAGAGATATTGTGATATCCCAACATAAACATAATCCAACATGGAGCAATCTTCATCTTCACCTGCAACTAGCAACGCTATAAGAGGGGTTGAGCCAAAACCGGTAACATAGCCAAACAACGGTTTGCTAGGAAGGGTGACAAAGGTTAGATGTTCATGGCAATTTGGGAGGCTTGAAAAGCAAATGGTAGGTAGCGCAGCATAGCGAAAGAACGAAGCAACTAGCATAGCAATGATAGTAATGAGATCCAAGGTGACGGTCATCTTGCCTGAAATCCCGCTAGGAAGAAGAACGAGTCCATGAACAAGACGAACGGGAGTAGTCGAACGAATCCTCACAATCGCAACATTACCTGAACTGAGAAGCAACACCGGAAAGAAACAAACAACATGATAAATGCACAAGCATAAACATGGCATGATGTGCAAACAAGTATGATGCATGACCGGTTTAATGAGGCATGGCATGGCAAAGTGCAACAAACAATACTACAAGTTAAGTGGACAAAACACCACATTGACATATTTAGTTTAATCTCGTTTAAGCTACCAAACAATATTAAATGTTGTTAAACATGGCAAAAGGTGAAACATATGAAAACTATATATCTAGACAAGTTTAAATGAGGCCGGAATAACAAACAACAATTCCGGAAAATCCCCACATGCATATTTCGAAGTTGGTACTGTTCTGCCCTAAAACATATTTTATTGTTATTAAACAGGAAAATAAACTGCACCAAGTTAAACTAGGCATTTTTTCACCCCATTTACATATAAAGTTTATTTAAAACCAAGCTACGATTATTTAGTTATGAAATAAATCATTTTAACATGGCATTTATGCAAAATTAAACAAACAGCAAGTTTAAACATTTTAACATGGACGAAAGCAGCATATTATGAAACTAGACAAAATTCTAAGCATTTTACATATATAAGTTGTTTTAATCTGATGCATGGTTTGTGTGATTTTAAATGCATGAACATGAGGGTGCAATCTGTAAACATGCTTCCTGGAAATTAGATAAAATCGTCCTGGCAGGGAAAAAAACATCACGGGCCGAAACTGATTGGCCCAACAGTGCACAGGGAAAACAGAGGCTGGGCTGAGGCTCACCGGAGGGCCTTGGGCCAGCGGATCTGGTGGGCTGGAGGGCTGAAGGGGCGCGGCTGGGCCTTGGAGCGGGATGCGGCCCAGGCGCATGCGGGAACGGGTCAACGCAAACGGGGCAGCAGCGGTCGCTCATTTGCTCGAACCGGACGAAGCAGAGGTGAGGTCGGGCATGGCGGCGCGGGACTTGGCAGGACGATGGAGCCGCGCGACGAGGTCCTCGGGCGTGCGGTCAACGGGGAGACCTGGAGCAGAGGAGCGCTGCTTCTCCTCGTAGCCACGAGCACATGCTCGATGCAGGACGGGGCTCGAAGCAGAGGAAGCAGGGCGCCGGCGACTTGACCCGGCGATGGAGCACACGCGAGTGACGGGGACGGAGACTTGACGGCGTGATCCGACGAGGAGGCGTCGGGGATGGCCGGATATGGGCCAGAGGCAGACGTTGGCGGCTTCTGCGAGCGGCGGCCGTTCCTGCAGTGGTGAAGTACAGAGAGAGAGGGAGATCGTGAGAGAGATCGAAGGGGAAGGAGAGAAAACAGTAGGGGGAGAACGAAGGAGAGTTGCAGCCTGGTGGTGGTGGTTGTCGCCGGCCGGACGGATGAGAGGCCGAAAACGTGACGCGGCAGCGGCGAGCTCTCCCGATCCGCTCGGGGATCGAAGCGGGAGGAAGGGGCTCATGTGGGAGCTGTGTGCTTGGGTTGCAGAAGCTCTCAGGGCCGTCCGATCTAAGATCTGGCGGTCCAGATCGAGTGGAAGTGGCTGTGGTGGTTGGCTGGATCTGAAGGTAGGAGGGAGTAGGCTGTGGGATCGAGGGAGGGGGATCCCGAGAGGATTTTGTGGAGCGGCGGCGGGATGGGACATCTCCCTATAAGTTAGGTTTGCCCATATTTGGACTAGGGGTCTTTATATAGGGAAAAGAAGGGATTTTTGGATCATCCGGTTAAAATCGAACGGTGGAGATAAATGGCTTAGGGGAGTCCAATAACTAAACGCAGATATTTTATAGATGTTTGGGGATGATCTGAATTCAACGGTGATAACTGAGCGGGTCGGGTTCAGGAAGTTTCGGACATGGGCGAGGGGTCGATGCACTGGCAAGAGAGGTTAGGTGGTCACGGTCAAAAGGGGAGCGAAAACCCGATTGGACTCGGATCGATCAACGAAGGCAAGGGGGGAACGCGGCAACTACGAACGGATGCAAGCTTTATGAAAACAATGCCAATGCAATGTGAATGATGCTATGAGATGAAATGCATGACATGAACAAAATGCAAAACAAAAGACAAAAACCCAACCATGGAGGAAATAATATATCGCATCTCTGGAAAAGGCAAGAGTTGGAGTTACGAATATGGAAAGTTGTATCCGGGGCGTTACAACACTCCACCACTACGAGAGGATCTCGTCCCGAGATCTAGGATGGCACCGGAGGGAAAAGCAAGAGGAAGATAAGAGGTAAACTAAGTTGCTTCTTTGACGGACGAGTGAAACCACGAACCTTGAGAGGTTGAGCAATTTAAAAGAAAGAGTACAACAGAGATGAAGGAGATTGCAAACAATCCGGTAGAAAAGAGGAACAAGGAGTATTACGAGAACTTGAAGGTTGAAAGACTTTGAAATAAGAGCTTCACAAACGAAAAGAATATGACCACCTCGGTATAATGAGATAGCCAAGGAACAAGAATGACAGAATTTGGACAGCACTCCGGTAGAAAAGAGAAGAAAACTTGATGAGATGAAAAGATATTGAAGAGATGATACAACACTCCGGTTAAATGGATAAGCAAGAAAAGAACACGATCCTCACAAAACGAGGTGATGGGTAAAGAGCACAACATCACAAAGCCTCCGTGTGAAAGAATAGAAGTTAGATCGTTGGGATAAAGGGACGGAGAAGAAAATGCCAACTTCTGCATAAAATGAACTTGGAAAGCACCCTTGCAAAGAAGAATTGAACGGAGTTGTTGCAAAATCAACAACGAAAATCACAAGCTTGTTGTGGGCTTACGGCAAACATCTCAAAATGATGAGGTGACAACCCACCATTAACAGAAACAATTGATTGGTTGAGATCAATGAAGATAAGAGAAACTTCTTCACCGAGATGAGAAGGAGAAAATTGGATCATAGATACGCACCACAACTTGTCACGCCCAAGATGCGACCCTATCCTAAAGGAACTCGAAGGTCCCACCAAGGATAGAAGCGCATCTTGAAGACGCTTTTGCAAGGTGGATATCATTACATCAACATTACATAATAGTGGGGATACATCCAATACATACAAGGTCACCTGAATACAACAAAACAACATCACAACATACAAGATCAACATCCGACTACGGATGAATCATAAACAGAAACTCAAACGACATCCACCCTGCTAGCCCAGGCTGCCGACCTGGAACCTATCCCTGATCGAAGAAGAACTCCAAAACAAGCAAACATCACTCTCGCGTCATGATCATCGCATAACCTGTACCTGCAACTGTTGTTGTAGTAATCTGTGAGCCACGAGGACTCAGCAATCCCATTACCATGGGTATCAAGACTAGCAAAGCTTAATGGGTAAGGAAGGGGTAAGGTGGTGAGGTTGCAGCAGCGGCTAAGCAAGATATGGTGGCTAACATACGCAAATAAGAGCGAGAAGAGAAGCAAACGGAACGGTCGTGAAGCTAGCAATGATCAAGAAGTGATCCTGAACTCCTACTTACGTCAAACATAACCCGAAACCGTGTTCTCCTCTCGATCAACCCGAAAAGAGACACTCACGATTCGCTTTACGGTTGGTGTATTTTAGAAGAGTTTACTTCAAGTTTACTACAACCGAACATTAACAAATTCCCATCTGCCACATAACCGTGGGCACGGCTTTGAAAGTTCAAACCTGCGAGGGGTGTCCCAACTTAGCCCATGATAAGCTCTACTTAATCAACGAAGGATATTCCTTCTCCCGGAAGACCCGATCAGTCTCGTAATCCGGCTACAAGACATTTCGACAAGAATAAAACAAGACCAGCAAAGCCGCTGATGTGCCGACAAATCCCGATAGGAGCTGCACATATCTCGTTCTCGTGGCTACACCGGATGAGACTAGCTACTGAGTAAAACCAAGCCTCAAGTTTCCCCAAGGTGGCCCAGCAGTAGCTCGGTTCGAACCAGCACTTAGAGAAGCACTGGCCCGGGGGCTAAAATAAAGATGTCACATCCCTAGCTTCTGGTGCTGCCTAGTGTTTGCATCATGTTTAACTTTCATGGAAATTTGAAATGGGGATTTCTCAAACCCTAGCACTAGATCAAATCAACTAGGTTCAAATAAAAATATTCTCAATAAACCCAAAATGCTCTTCAGAAAAGTTCATTATTTTTGGATTGGTCTAGAACTGTAGCGACCCGACCCGAATGGATCAAGTCTCTGTGCTCGATGTCATCCTGGATCGATAATCTTGACACCACACAAGACTTGAAGGATTTATAGCAGAGTAGCAATCACACACTTATTACATCGTTGTCCACAAGGGAACTGAATACAATAATATGGCTTAAGGCCATCTAATAATAACAGCGGAAGGCTTGGAAGATAAGCGAGTCCATCAACTCCAACGGCATCACCGAGTATAGAACCACGACCTAACACCTTACTAAATAAATGCGAAAAGTCTGCAACGTGAAAAGTTGCAGCCAAAACGGTCAAGACATGGAATATCTTGGCAATGTAACACATAAGAGCAATGAATGAATAAGCCTATACTACATGCATATTTGGCTGGTGGTAAGGCTCTCTGATTACATTGCATAAAGCTGATTTTCCCTACATCAAAGGAATAAATTTATTTAACTATCATGGTGGTTGTTAAACATTGAGAATGGTTGACAGCATCCTCAATCCCAATTAAAAAGTACTCATCAAATCCCAATAACTTTTATTTAGAAGTAACATGTTGAGATTCACATGATAATCAAGTACCGGATACTCAAATTGTCCATAACCGGGGACACGGCTAATCATGATTAGTTTATACACTCTGCAGAGGTTTGCGCACTTTTCCCCACAAGACTCGATCGCCTCCGCTTGGTTCTCGCACTACATGGTGTTTGAGAAATGGATGACCGAGACATAGTCTTTCAGAAGCGCTAGCACCTTACATGTGGGTAGACCGTACCAACCTACATCCCCTACATCAGCTAGCCTACCCGTAAGAGTTCGCACGACTTAGTCAACTACGCCAGAGCCCATAATTGGCTTGTGGCTGCACACGGAAGTTTCCAGTTTGAATAATCTTATGATCCCTTAGATCCTGGGTGGCGGTCCGAAGAAATACAGGCAAGTCCTGATGGAAACCAAGTGCCTCAATCCACCCAGATGTGTGTTTAGGTTGCCACCTTAGATAAACCATTAATTAAACAATCTCACATCTGTCATGGATATTCACTCACCCAATCCACGTCTACTAGCATAGCATGGCATAATAAGCAAACGTAGAAGTAACTCCCAAGGTTTCATAAGTAAAACAGGTAATAGGTACTACCTCAACTACTTCCCAAACCCACATTTAATTAGATCCTAACCATGCAAGTGTTTGAGGAATAGATCTAATGCATAAAAACTGGGTATGAGAAGAGTATGATCAAAGTGTTACTTGCCTTGCTGATGATCCGCGAGTCCTAGAGATTCGAAGTAACAAGCGGCGCACTCCGGGTGATCTAACGCAGACAAACAACAAGCATACAATAAGTACTCATCTAATGCACGGGGAAATCTCGAATAAAAGACCTAACCAGAAAGTTCAACTTAAGAACCCTGGTTGCAAAAGAATCGAATCAAAATAAACTCCGAAAGTCGAAACTCGAGAGAGAACGACTCGGTTTTTGCAATCTGAAATTAGGTCAAAATTTCACAGTGGCAAAACTCTGTGAAAGTAGGGTAGTCGGAACGGCGGTTTCATTCTGAAACTCCAGCGCTTGAATCACCTGATTCCGATAAGCGGCGAGAAATAAAACAGTTTTGAAAATCGGATCTCAAATCAAATCGAAAATAACGGATTAAATTCGATTAAAAGAAAAAGCGACGAACGGGTTAAAAAGCGAGCGTTAGATTAATGTAACGAATCTAACGAACGCGTTCACTAAAACGAGCAGTTCGGTGAGCGTCCGTTAATTAAGAAAACCGAAAAAAAAATAAAACCAATCTAGGTTTTTTAAAAAAACTGAACATATTTTTTTTGAAAAAACCGGATCGGTTCGAGGGGAGAAGACCGAATCGGGCGGCGGTAGGCGGCTACCTCGGCGATCGCCGGCGAGGTTCGGCGGGTCCGTGAGGCTCGGCGGGTTCGGCGTCGGGGGCGGGGTCCACGGCGGGCGGCGGCGTCCATCTTGGCGGGCGGGGTCGGCGTCTGGCTCGGCGGCGTCGAGGGGCGCGCTGGCTCAGGCGGGTTGGGGTGAGAGAGAGGGGTCCGGGGGTTATAAAGGGAGGGGGCGGTCGGCTTGGGAGGGGCAGGGAGCCGGGTCCCAAGGGACTCGGGCGGCGGGCGTCTTGTGGCGGGGTCTCCGCTCGGGCGGCGCTTGCGAGGGAGGAGGCGGGAGGTGGGCAGGGGCTGGGCCTGGGCCTGGCTGGCTTGGGCAGGCTGGGCCTCGGTCGAGAAGCGCATGATTTTTTTAAATAAGTAAAAATTAAACCAAATGAAATAAAAAAATACCAAATGAACTCCAAATTAAAGAAAACAAATTTTCCCGACTCCTAAAATGAGTCTAACAAAATGAACTTTAAAAACAGCAAACATGCATGAAATTTTAAAATGCTCATTTTGCCTAAGCAAAATAAATCTTTCAAAACCAAATTTGGTTTATTTATAATATCTTCATTTTCCTAATTGTTTGGGAAAGTCATATTATTCCCTCTCAAATTATTTTTATAGGAAAACTTTATGAAGATAATTTAAATAAATCAAATGATCCTATTTTCAAAATTTGAGAATTCCCAAATATGAAAATTGTGAAACTTCCAACTCTCTCCGAGGGTCCTTGAGTTGCGTGAAATTTCTAGGATCGGAAAATGCGAGAAAATATGATATGCATGATGACCTAATGTATAACATTCCAAATTGAAAATTTGGGATGTTACAAACCTACCCCCTTAAGATGAATCTAGCCCTCGAGATTCGGGTTAACTAGAAAATAGGTGAGGTGGTCCTTAAGCAAAACTTCCTCTCTTTCCCAGGTGGCTTCATCCTCAGTGTGGTGGCTCCACTGAACTTTGCAAAACTTGATAACCTTGCTGCGGGTAACTCTGCTGGCATAATCGAGAATCTTAACTGGTTTTTCCTCATATGTCAAGTCATCCTTCAACTGATTTGCCTCCAATGGCACTGTGTCTCTTAACGGTACCTCTGCAATCTCGGGGTGACATTTCTTCAACTGAGAAACATGGAATACATCATGAACTCCTGACAGTCCTTCTGGTAATTCCAACTTATACGCTTAACTCCTCGAAGCGTTGCAAAATCTTATATGGTCCAATAAAACGGGGTGCTAACTTTCCTTTAACTCCAAAACGCTTAACTCCTCGAAGCGGGGATACTCTGAGATATACTCTGTCTCCAACTTCGTACTCAATCGCTTTGCGCTTTGAATCGGCATAGCTCTTCTGTCTGGACTGGGCTACCTTGAGCCTGTCTCGAATCAACTTAACTTTCTGTTCAGACTCCTTAATCAAATCTGGTCCAAACAACTGACGATCTCTAGTTTCGTCCCATGACAATGGTGTCCTGCACCTTCTTCCATACAAGGCCTCGAAAGGTGCCATCTTCAAGCTGGTTTGGTAACTGTTATTGTAGGAAAATTCTGCATACGGCAAATTATCGTCCCAACTAGATCCATAATCTAGTGCACAAGCTCTCAGCATGTCTTCCAAAATCTGATTGACTCTCTCGGTCTGTCCATCGGTCTGTGGGTGGAAAGCTGTACTGAATTCCAATCGGGTTCCCAATGTTTCGTGCAACTGGTTCCAAAATTTCGAAGTGAACTGGGTTCCTCTGTCTGATACAATGCTCCTCGGAACTCCGTGTAAACACACAATTCTGGTCATATATATCTTTGCCAACTTAGCGCTGCTATAGGTAGTCTTGACTGGAATGAAATGAGCTACCTTGGTCAAACGGTCGACTATGACCCAAATCGAGTCATATCCTGAACGGGTCTTTGGCAAACCTGTGATGAAATCCATGCCTAGTTTATCCCACTTCCATTCGGGTATCGGCAATGGTTGTAACAATCCTGCTGGCTTCTGATGCTCTGCCTTTACTTTCTGACATACGTCGCAAACTGCTACATACTCCGCAATATCTTTCTTCATTCCGGTCCACCAGAAAATATTCTTCAAATCCAAATACATCTTGGTATTTCCTGGGTGAATCGAATAGGGTGAATCATGGGCTTCTTGTAGAATCAACTTCCTGATCTCTGGGTCATTGGGCACATAAACACGGTCCTCAAACCATAGGGTATCGTGTTCATCCTCACGAAATCCTTTAGCCTTTCCTTTGCTCATTTTCTCCTTTATAGAGGCAACTTCCTTATCTGCCTTTTGGGCTTCTCTGATTTTGTCCATTAGGGTCGACTGAATCTCCAATGCTGCTACATAGCCTCTCGGAACTATTTCCAAACATAGCTCTCGAAGGTCCTCGGCTAACTCATTGGGTATTACTCCCATCATTAGGGTATTGACGTGGCTCTTACGGCTCAATGCGTCTGCTACGACATTAGCCTTTCCGGGGTGATAATGCAATCTCATATCATAATCCTTGATTAGCTCTAACCATCTCCTCCGTCGAGATTCAACTCATACGTGTGAAGATGTACTTCAAACTCTTGTGATCCGTATATACTTCACAATGATTTCCAATGAGAAAATGTCTCCACGTCTTCAAGGCATGCACAATGGCTGCTAACTCCAAATCATGGGTGGCATAATTCAACTCATGGGGCTTAAGTTGTCGTGAAGCATACTGAAACAACTCTTCCTTCCTGCATAAGCACTGCTCCAAGTCCTCGGCGTGAAGCGTGCAATACACCTCATAATCCTTAGTTTGATCGGCAATATCAAAACTGGTGAGGTAACCAATCTTTTCTTCAACTCCTGAAAACTTGCCTCACAGTCCTCAGTCCATATGAATTTGTTTTCCTTCTTCAACAATTCAGTCATAGGCTTTGCAATCCTTGAGAAATTCTCAATGAATCTTGGTAGTATCCTGCGAGTCCAAGGAAACTCGAATCTCTCCAACTGTCGTTGGTGCTTCCCACTTGGTTCTGGTCTCAACTTTTGTGGGGTCAACTGCTATCCCTTCTCCGGATATAACATGTCAGAAATCCAACTTCCTTTAGCCAAAACTCACATTTGCTGAACTTGGCATACAACTGGTGTTCCTCGGTTTCTCCAAACCAATCGCAATGTTCCTTGTGTTCCTCTTCATTCTTGAGAAAATCAAAATGTCATCAATGAACACCACGATTTAACTTATCCAAAACTCCATAAACACTTTGTTCATCGGGTTCATGAAATAGGCTGGTGCATTAGTCAGTCAAATGACATAACGGTATACTCATACAGTCCATATCTCGTGGTAAATGTTGTCTTGGGTATGTCCTGCTCCCGAATCTTCAATCGATGGTACCACGATGCAAGTCGATCTTAGAAAACACTTTGGCTCCTTGCAAGCGATCAAACAGATCGTTTATCATAGGTAGTGGGTACTTGTTCTTGATTGTTACTTCATTCAATCCATGGTAATCAACAACCATTCTCAAAGATCCATCCTTCTTCTCCACCAATAAAACGGGTGATCCCCAAGGTGAAGAACTTGGGCGAATAAAACCTTTATCCAATAGTTCCTTAATCTGCTTCTTGATTTCCGCCAAATCCTTTGCGGGCATCTTGTACGGTCGCTTCGATATCGGGCCTGTTCCTGGCAACAGCTCGATCAAAAATTCAATGTCTCTATCCGGCGGCATTCCTGGCAACTCTTCCGGAAATACATCAGGATAATCCTTTACCACTGGTACTTCTTCCTGTACCACTCCTGATAAGCAATTAACTTGTGCTCTCCTCGGCTCGTGCCGTGATACATACTTAATCCTTCTTCCTTCTGGTGTGGTGAGCAAAATCGATCTTGTGGTACAATCTATGTTTCCTCCATACTTTGATAACCAATCCATTCCTAATATCACATCCAATCCTTGGGATTCCAGATCTATTAGGTCTGAGGGGAAAACATAGTGTCCAATCCTTAGTGGCAGTCGATCACACCATTTACTAGCCATGTACTCTGCTCCGGGTGAGGTTACTAGCATGGGTGACCTAAGGGCTTGGGTTGGTAACTTGTAATTATCCACAAATCCCTTGATATGTATGAATGCGATGCACCAAGATCAAAAAGAACAACTGCGATAAATGACTTAACCAAAAACTTACCGATTCTTGCATCGGGCTGATCTTCAACCTCCTCCACATCAATGTGGTTCACTTGTCCCCTGTTGAAAGGGTTGGGCTTCTTTCGAGCTTCCATTGCCATTTCCATTCGCCTTCTACGGACAGTCATTTGCATAGTGCCCAGATCTTGCGGCACTTAAAGCAAGTAATGTGACTCAGTCTACCTTGGATGGTGTTGACGGGTGGTGCGATTCTGTCCATTGCTTCCTCCATTCCGTTCCCATTCTTGGTGCCATTATGGTTATCTGAATTACCTCCTCCATGGGTATCTTGAAACTGAATTCCTGATTTAGGGGTATAACGAGGCTTCTTTGGGATCGAGTTATACTTCCCTTGTCCATACTTCCGCTTGCAGTTCTCAATTTGTCTTCTGCTTTCCTTCAATCATGAGAGCTCGGTCTACTAACTCCTGGTAGTTGTTGAAACTTGCTACCATCAACGGCATGCTGAACTCATCATTCAGTCCTTCTAGAAACTTCTCTGTTTAGCTGCATCCATAGTAGCGTCATCCGGGGCATAACGTGCTAATTTACTAAAGTCATCCACGTCTTGTGCAACAGTCCTTCCTCCTTGGCGTAAGTTGCAAAACTCACGCTTCTTCATAGCCATGGCTCCTGCTGAAACATGGGCTGTCTGAAAAGCTTCTTGGCTGGTCCCATGTGGCGGTGTCTCGGGGTAAGTGGCTGTGAAATTCTCCCACCATGCTGCTGGGGTCCTTCAAGCTGATGTCTGCAAACTTCACTCTTTCAACATCATGCATCCTGCGATGGTCAGCTCCTTCCTATCTTGCGGAGCCACCATACTGCTACAATCGGCTCGGTGCTCTTTGGAATACACCGCGGGTTCAGTCTAAGAAGCGAGTCGGATGATCCGCGGTGGTGGTGGTGGCGGTGGGTTGTTGTTGTTGTTGTTGTTGTTGTTACGCACCAATGTTTGAATCGAGTATTCTCTGCTGGATCAATTGGGTGATCTCTGGCGGAAAAGCGAATCCGAGTCGCGTCTCGGAGGCATCGATGGGTTTAGAAAAGAAGAGAATGTAGAATAGAATGAGGTCTAAGGGGAATCACTACCCAAATGCACATGAGCAAATGCACACAAAATCACTTCATTCAATCAAACAAGGGCTTACAACGATCTAACTATCGCAAAAGTCGTGTACTATAATGTTTACATGGAGGAATACTACTAATATGTGGAGGACTTCTACTAATTTGAACGGTGGAAGACTCCATGATGTCTGCTCGCCGTCTTCAAAATCGGGTTCACTTGGATCCGAATCGGTGTCGCTCGATGTTGATGTAGTCGATTGGGTATTCGACATCTTGGTCTTCATTCTGGCGCCAACTTCTTCTTGAGTTCTTGATCTCGTACTTAAGATCGTTATTGTGTCTTGCCAAAGCTACGATCTCGTCCATGTAGTCCTTGCGTGTAGTCTTTAGTTCTTCTTCCAATTCGATGATCCTTCCTTTGCATTCTGCAACTCCAACATGTCATTGCACATTTGGTTCTCCGGCGTCGAATGTGCTGGTTTAACTCTGGATGAATGCTGCAATGGACCTATCCTTCTTGGTGTTGACGACGTCCCGCTTGTCATCTCGGCGTCCGCAAATCTGGTAGATGGTGTTCTTGAGGTCTTCTTGATAAACTTCTCCAATCGTCCCATGGTGATGTGAGCTGCCATGCTCTTTCCCAGACTCAAGTGGGTGCAATCAAAACACTATCTATAGGCTTGGTGATTGGGGCGAATGTCCTTCTGGAGCGTGAGCGTGAATCTTCGGCGCTCCTCTTGAGCGAGTGGCGTTGAAAGTCCGGTGAAGCTTGGTAATCAATGTTCAGTGCTTAGTGACTTCCTTCAAGTGAAATCCAAAAGGTGTGCCTTCATCCGGTTGGGTGTACTTGATCTTCGCGTCCGTCATCCTAAAGAGAGTAGAAAAGATGAGGAGTTAGAAAATGGGAGGAGAGAGTGATCTATGGCTTTAACTTAGTGGTCGTGTCCTACAGTCAGCGTGTGCTCTGATACCATTCTCTGTAGCGACCCGACCCGAATGGATCAAGTCTCGTGCTCGGTGTCATCCTGGATCGATAATCTGACACCACAGATGCTTGAAGGATTTATAGCGAGTAGCAATCACACACTTATTACATCGTTGTCCACAAGGGAACTGAATACAATAATATGGCTTAAGGCCATCTAATAATAACAGCGAAGGCTTGGAAGATAAGCGAGTCCATCAACTCCAGCGGCATCACCGAGTATAGAACCACGACCTAACACCTTACTGTAAATGCGAAAAGTGCATAGCGTGAAAAGTTGCAGCCAAAACAGTTCAAGACATGGAATATCTTGGCAATGTAACACATAAGAGCAATGAATGAATAAGCCTATACTACATGCATATTTGGCTGGTGGTAAGGCTCTCTGATTACATTGCATAAAGCTGATTTTCCCTACATCAAAGGAATAATTTTATTTAACTATCATGGTGGTTGTTAAACATTGAGAATGGTTGACACATCCTCAATCCCAATTAAAAGTACTCATCAAATCCCAATAACTTTTATTTAGAAGTAACATGTTGAGATTCACATGATAATCAAGTACCGGATACTCAAATTGTCCATAACCGGGACACGGCTAATCATGATTAGTTTATACACTCTGCAGAGGTTTATGACTTTTCCCCACAAGACTCGATCGCCTCCCTTGGTTCTCGCACTACATGGTGTTTGAGAAGCGGATGACCGAGACATAGTCTTTCGAAGCGCTAGCACCTTACATGTGGGTAGACCGTACCAACCTACATCCCCTACATCAGCTAGCCTACCCGTAAGAGTTCATGACGACTTAGTCAACTACGCCAGAGCCCATAATTGGCTTGTGGCTGCACACGGAAGTTTCCAGTTTGAATAATCTTATGATCCCTTAGAGCACAGGTGGCGGTCCAAGAAATACTGAGCAAGTCTGATGGAAACCAGGTGCCTCAATCCACCCAGATGTGTGTTTAGGTTGCCACCTTAGATAAACCATTAATTAAACAATCTCACATCTGTCATGGATATTCACTCACCCAATCCACGTCTACTAGCATAGCATGGCATAATAAGCAAGCGTGAAGTAACTCCCAAGGTTTCATAAGTAAAACAGGTAATAGGTACTACCTCAACTACTTCCCAAACCCACAATTTAATTAGATCCTAACCATGCAAGTGTTTGAGGAATGGGGGTAAAATTTTTAAAAGGGTTTTGGGGTTGGGTTGGGTTTTGGGGAAAAGGTTTTTCCCCTTTTTTTTTTTTGGGGGTTAAAAAACCCTGGCCCGGGGAAAAAAATTTTAAAGGGTTTCTTTTTTGGGGGTTTTAAGGTTTTGGGTTAAAAGGTTTAATTTTGGGAAAAATTTAAAAAAAAAAGGGTTTAAAAAGGGAAAACGAAATTTTAAAAAATTTTGGGGGAAATTGGGGGGGTTTTTAAAAAGGGGGGGGGGGGGGCCCCCCCCCCCCCAAAATTTTAAAAGGGGCCCTTTTTTTTTTTTTTTTAAAAAGGGGGGGCCCCCTTAAAAAAAAATTTCCTTAAAATTTTTTTATTTGGGGGGGAAAGGCCCTTGATTAATTTTTGGCCGGGGGCCCCCTTTCCCGGGGTTTTTTTTGGGCCCCCGGGGGGGCCCTGGGCGGGGCCCCCCCTTCCCAAAAACCCCCCCCCCCCCTTTTCCAATTTGGGGAAAGGGGGGGGGAAAAACCCCCCCCCCTTTCCTTGGGGGGGCCCCCCTTGGGTTTTTTGGGGGGCCCCCCCCACAAGTTTTTCCCCCACCCCCCCTTTCCCTTTTTTCCCCCCCAAAAAATTTTAAAAACCTTCCCCGGGAAAAAAAAAAATTTTTTCCCTTTCCCCCTCCCCCCCTTTGGGAACCAAACCCCCTTTTGGGAAAAAAGGGGGGGCCCCCCTTTTCCCCGGGAACCCAAAGGTTGGGCCCCCGGGGTCGGGGGGGCCCCCCCCAAAAAACCAAAGGGTTGGGGGGGGGGAAGGGGGCCCCCCCCGGGGGCCCATAAAAAGGTTTTTGGGGGGGGGGAAAAAAAAAAAACCCCCCCCAAAAAAGGCAATTTTTAAAAAAAAAAAAATTTTTTTTTTTAAAGGAAATTTTTTTAAAAAAAAAAAAAACCCCCCCCGGTCCCCGGGGGAAAAAAAACCCCCCCAAAACCAAAAAATTTCCCCCAAAACCCCAAAAACCCGGGGAATTTCCCTTAAAAAAAATTTTCCCCAAAAATTTAAAAAAAATTTTTGGGGGAAAAAAAAAAACCAAACCCTTTTCCCCAAATCCCAAAAAAAAAAAAAAAAAGGGGGGAAAAAAAAATTTTTCCCCCTTTTTAAAAAAAAAAAACCCCTTTCCCCGGGGGGTTTTCCCAAAGGGGGGGGAAAACCCTTTTAAGGGCCTTTGGGGAAAATTTTAAAAAAAAAAAAAAAACCGGGTTTGGGGTTTTTCCCCAACCAAAAAAATTTTAAATTAAAAAATTTATTTTCCCCAAAAAATTTAAAAAATCCTTCCCAAACCCCAAAAAAAAAAACCAAAACCAAAAAACCCCCAGGGGGCAAATTTTTGGGTTTTAAAAAGGGTTTGAGGAAAAAAAGGAAAGGGAAAAAAAATTTTAAAAAGGGGGAAATTTTTCCCAAAAAAGGGGGGGGGGGGGGGGGCCCCCAAAAAAAAAAAAAAAAAAAAAAAAAAAAATTTTTTTTTTAAAAAAAAGGAAGGGAAGGGGGGGGGAAAAAAAAAAAAGGGAAAAAAAAAAATTTTTTTAAAAAAAAAAAAAAAAAAAAAACCCCCTTTTTTAAAAAAAAAAAAAAAAAAAAAATCCCAAAATTTAAAATTTTTGGGGGAAAAATTTATTTTTTAAAAAAAACCAAAAAATTTTCCCCCCAAAAAATTTTAAAAACCGGGTTTCAAAAAAGGGGTTTTTAAAATTTTTAAAAAAAAAGGCAAATTTTTTAAAAAATGGGGGCATAAAAAAAAAAAAATTTTTTTTAAAATTAAATTTTTTAAATCCGTTGGGGGAAAATTTAAATGCAAAAAAAAAAAACAATTCCCAAAAAAAACCAACCCAAAAAAAAAAAAAAAGGAAAAAAAAAAAAAAAACCCCCGGGGGGGCCAAAAAGGGGGGTAAAAGGGGTTTTAAAGGGGGGGTTTTTCCCCCAAAACCCAAAGGGGGGCCCCCAAAACAACCGGGGGTTTTTTTCCCCAAAACCCAAAAATTTGTTTAAACCCCGGGGCCCAAAAAAAAAAAGGGGGGGCCCCCCAAAAAAAAAATTGGGGGGGGGGGGCCCCCCCCCCCTTTTTTTTTTAAAAATTTTTTTGGGGGTTTTGGGGGGGGGCCCCCCCCCGGGGGGGGGAAAAATTTAAATTAAAAAAAAAAAGGGGGGAAAAAAAAATTTTTTGGGGGGCCGGGGGAAAAAAAAAAAAACCCCCCCGGCCGGGGGGAAAAAACCTTTTAAATTTGGTTTTTTAACCCGGGGTTTTTGGGGGGTTTAAAAAAAATTTTTTTTTAAACCTTTAAAATTTAAAAACCCGGGGAAAAAAATGGGGGGAAAAATTGGGGGGGCCCCAAAAAAATTTGGGCCCCCGGGGCCTTTTGGGGGGAAATTTTTGGGGTTTGGGGGGGGGGGGGGGAAAAAGGCCAAAAAGGGGGGAAAATTGGGGGGGTTTTTGGTTCCCGGGGGGGGTTTGGGGGGGGGGGTTTTGGGGGGGGGGGGGGGGGTTTTTTGGGGGGGGGGGCCGGCCCCCGGGTTTTTTTTTGGGGGCCAGGGAAGGAAAAAAACCCCAAAAAAAAAGGACAAAAACCCCCAAGGGGAAATTTTGGGATTTGGGGGGAAAAGGGGGGTTTTTCGGGGGTTTTTTTAAACAAAAAAGGGGGGGGGGTTTTGGGGGAGGGAAAAAAAGGGATGGGGAAAAAAAGGGTTTTTGGGGGGGGGTTTTTGGGGGGGTTTAAAAAAAAAAAAATTCCAAAAGGGGTAAAACGGGAAAAAACTTTTGGGGGGGTTTTTTTAAAAAAAAACCCCCCCAAAAAAAAAAGGGGGGAAAAAATTTTTTGGGGGGGGTTTTGGGGGAAGGGGGAAAAAGGGGAAAAGGGGATTTTTTCCCCCCGGGGGGAAAAAAAAGGGTTGGGTTTAAAAAAAATTTTTGGGAAAAAAGGTTTTTGGGGGGGGCCCCCTTTAAAAAAAGGGGTTAAGAAAATTTGGGGGAAAATAACCCAAAAGGGGGTTTTTTTTAAAAAAAAATTGGGAAACCAATTGGAAAAAAGGGGGGGGGGGGGCCCAAAAAGGGTTGGAAATTAAACCCAAACCAAACCCCGAAAACCCGGAATTGGGCCCCCCCCGGGGGGGGGGGGGCCCCAAAATAAAGGGGGGGCCCCAAAAAAAAAAAAAAAAAAAAGGGGGCCCTAAAAAAAAAAAAAAAAAATAAAAAAAAAAACCCAAAACCAAAAAAAATTTTCCCCAAAAAGGGGGGGTTTTTTTTTAAAAAAGGGGGGAAAACCCCGGGGGGGGAAAAAAAAAAATGGGGGGGGTTTTTTTGGGGGGGGGGGGAAAAAAAAGGGGAGGGGGAAAAAAATTAAAAAGGGCCCTTTTTTAAAAAAAAAAACCCCCTTTAAAAAAAATTTTGAAAAGGTTTAAAAAAAGGCCAAAAATTGGGAAAAAAAAAAGGGCCCAAAAAAAACCCGGGAAAAAACCCCAAAAAAAATAAGTCGTGATGTGTGAAATCAATACTCCTAGCAACCCCGTTGCTTGGTAGTTAATGGACAATATTATCATTCTTAGCGTGTTGGTTATTAAGTCATCATCCTAAGATTGATCGTGCCACCTAGTCCATTTTCCTGGTGCACACTTCGATTGATGAGTTAGGATCTTGTCAAGCCCTCGCTCATTTGATCATATCGTCTTGCCCTGAAAAGCAAGATTGTTCTCGAGCTTAGTAATATATCGGTGGTTCGTGACTTTCCAAATATCTTCTTGGAAGTGTTACCGGGTTGTTTCCTGACTGTTATGTTGAGCTCGTGAACAAGTTAGTTTCTTGTGAACCACCCTTTCTCCAAGAATCTGTGTTGGATATCCCTGAGCTAGTTGGTTAAGCTAGACAACAACTTGGAGAGTTGGAAGATAAAAGCTTGCCTAACTTAGTTCGTTCCAAAGGGATATTATTGTGTAGTGTGTGTTGAAGAAAGATGATACCTTCATCGATTGGTCCCTGTGATCAGTTGCTGGACCTATTGTCTTATCAATCCATTGATTTGAGTGTGGGCTATCGTCAAATCAAATCAGTACCAACGATGCTCGTAATGTTGTCTTACTCGTGGTTGATCCCTCGAGCATATACCATTACATCTTTTGGTCTGACCAATGCTATCACCATGTTCACATGATGGTGGAAGTCCAGTGATATGGAAATTCCGATGAGTTGTTGTTGAGCCCATCAGCAGCATTTTGTCCCCCCCCCCCCATGATTCATGTTGAACATCAACCTAGTGTTGGAAACTTTATAAGCAATGCCTTCGTGTTCCGTTCATGAAGCTTATGTTTGGATGAAAGTAGTGACTTCCTCTAATTCATGTGCATCTGGTGCAAGTTGCCGCCGTGAATTTGAGAAAGATTGTTTTTGTTTCCTCTAGAACCATCCCAAGTCAGTCATGCATACGTGCGAAGTATTCTATGGTTTGGAGACTTGCAACCTTCATTCTATATGTATCCCTAGCACACCAAGCCACTGACTGATTTGTTCAAGGAAAAGGGGTTGATGTGCGAATACTAGTTCATGCACACGACTTTGATATCCTTGTTGATGGTGCCCCACCTGAACTCGGTAGTGTTGTATTATAAGACTACTACGTGGTCATGCTTATGCAGGACAGCGTGTTCACTTGTATGTAGCGTAACCAGCTCATGTTTTGGAGCTTGCTATCGTGGTTCATTCCCCGAGAATCTCGCAACTCCATCTCATCGATTTGTGTTGCAACTTTTCTTTTCAGACATGTGAGTCTGAAGTATCCTGTTTCTAACCAGATCTGAATCTCAGGCAGATATGATGGTTGGAACATTTCCGACATTTGCATTTCGTTCCCAGCTTGCACCGCCTTGTGCCAAATTCCTTTGGATTGCCCTTCTCAGCAATTTTTGTTCAGGATCATCTTCAGAGGTGGTCCAACCATGGGTCCCATCCATTTCCGATGATAAGCAAAAGTCATCCATTGCGTTGTCTTCAACAGGGTTGTCCACATCATCCATCCTAGTTCGAGTTTGCATTCCTTCAGTTCTTCCAATCGATCAATTGCAAATTGTCTTAAGCTGGTATGAAGAATCTCAATGATCTCTAAATCAAAGGTAATTCTTTTTGCCACTTAAGGGGATATTTCTACAAGTCACCTTCTCTAAGTAGCCCCGTTATGGAATCATGGCAAATATCTCATCGCCATCTTGAAAACCATTCACCATCACCTCAAGTGTGGAATTGTTGTCTACCTAGTGAACCTTTGTCATCTGTTTCACTCCATCCCTTCGGGCGTATGTTTCGTGTCTCAACTCGAGAGAGGTTGCTATGTCTCATTCCGTGAGTTGATCCTGAGTTGTTTCATCTTCGAGAAGATCGATTCTTCTAGAGTTTTCCTTTCCTCTTCTTGTCATGTTAGTTGGAGTTCTCAGAGGAAGACATCGAGTCAAAGATGGTGATCGATTCAACGTTCTGATGAAGTGCCACCTGGATCGTGAAGATTATGTTAGTTTGCGTTCCCCTTCATCCTACCCTACGCTTGAATCTCGGGACGAGATTCTTGCTTAGTGGGGGCGAGTTGTCACATCCCTAGCTTCTGGTGTTGCCTAGTGTTTGCATCTTGCTTGCATCATGTTTAACTTTCATGGAAATTTGAAATGGGGATTGCTCAAACCCTAGCACTAGATCAAATCAACTAGGTTCAAATAAAAATATTCTCAATGAACCCAAAATGCTCTTCAGAAAAGTTCATTATTTTTGGATTGGTCTAGAACCTCTCCCAAAAATGGTGCACATTTTCCTAGGCCATTCTGGATTTTTGAATTAAATCATTACTTATTTGCATTTGGGCATTTAAATACTATAAATAGTTTAAATGCTCAAATAATCATAAACTAAAATGGTTGTTGTTTGTTATATTCCAAACAGTGGCATTGAGCAGTTTTATGATTTTTGGATCTATCTTAGTATTTTTAGTAAAGCCACAAAGTTTACAGAATAATAGAAAACTGAAATAATTAGAAAAAGGAGAGAGAAGAGGCCCCAGGCCACTTACCTGGACTGGCCCGGCCCATCGGGCATGTGCCAGTCATCACCTACCTCTGCCAGTAGGCAGAGGAGGGACACCGCGACGCCGCCGCGCTCGCCACGCCACCACCCAGCCTGCCTGCCGTCGCCCGTGCCAGCGCGACGCCTCGAAGCGCCTCTGCGGCACCGCCCCGACCCCTAGACACCACTCTCCCCTCCTCTGCTCTCCCCCTCGTCCTCTCCCCCTCATGCCCGAGCGGGTCCGTCGCTGCCAACGCCGTTTACCACGGCCACAGCCACCCCCTCGCTCCCTCTATGCATCCCTGAGCTCCGCCCTGACCCCGTGGAGCTACACACCCGACGCACGCGACCAGAGGAGGCCCGGTCGACCGGGCGTCGTCGTCCTCATCTCCGTGCCGGAGATCGCCCGTCGTCAATTGCTGTCGCAGAAGCTTCCCGAGCCCACCGAGATTCTCTCCCACCCCTTGTGAGCTCCTACGCCTTTTCCTCTCTCCCATGATCTAACTTCGCCCTCTAGCACTAGCGCTGCCGCGCCCGAGAGCTTGCTGCCACCGTCCATGGCGCCGCCGCGGCCACAGCTGCTGCCACTTGCGTCCGAGCGTTGCCCGTGCTCAAGACGCTCCCGAGAGCCGGGCGCCCACCGATTCGACCTACAGTGCACCCTAGCGCCGAGCCGACCTGCTCGAGCTCGGCCGCCAGAAATGCTCGCCGCCGTCAACTCCGGCCATCCCAGCCGCCGCCACCACCACTAGATCGCGAGTCTCCCAGCCATGTTGTAGCCGCAAACCACGAGCAAAACGGTGCCTGTAAGCGCGAACCCGAGCCCCTCCGCCGCACCTATATCGTCGCCAAGCGTCGAGCCGCCGCGAGTTAGCCTCGATTGACCAGGGGTTGACCTCCCACAGGTCCATGACATGCGGGCCCTACCGCTAACTAATCTAGTTTAGGTTTAAACTAAATTAGCTTAACCTAGGTTAGTGCTAATTAAACTAGGTTAGTTTAGTTAGTCAGCGACATGCAGGACCCACGCGTCGGGTTTGACTGGACCGGGTCTATTGACTGCTTGAGGTCAACATGACGAATGTTGACGATAATAGGTTTTTCTGGATTGAATTTAATTCAGGAAATTTCAGAAAATACCCCAAACTTCTAAAAATCATATAAATTCAACCATAGCTCCAAATGCGATAAATTATATATGAAAAATGATCAGAAAAAATCCAATCTATCCATCTGTACCATTTTCATGCATGTTAGAACAACTTATGACTACTGATTAGGACAAATGAAATGAATGGCATTTAAATAACTACATGTGGAGTTTGAATTTGAACCTAGGGTTCAAACCAACTTCATTTAACCTGCTGCTAGTTGCATTAGCTCAAATCACATCATATTGCCATGTCACATTCATGCATCATATTGTCGCATTGCATTGATTGTGTTCTTCCTTGTTTGCCGGTGTTTGTCCCCTCTCGATAGACGTGATACTGACGATGTGATCGATGACACCGATGAAGAGCTATACTATCTTCAGAAGTGCCAAGCAAAACCCCCTTGTTCATTCCGATATGATCCCACTCTCTCGCTCCTGCTCTCTTTTACTGCATTAGGACAACAATGATTCATCTGTTACTTGCTGCGGTAGCTGAACCCCTTTATCCTCTGCATGACCTGTCATTGCCACAAGAAATAGATGAAACCCACTAGCATGAGTAGGAGTTGTTTGAGCCTGATGTGCCTACTCATTCATGCTTGTTTGTCATGCCTGCTATTGCTTAGAGTTGTGTCAGTCCGATTCATCGGGAATGAATTGGAAAGTGGTGAACATGTCCTCACGTGTGTGAGCTAAGTGTGTGAACACGATTTGGTAAAGGTAGCGGTGAGAGGCCATGTAGGAGTACATGGTGGGTTGTCTCATTGCAGCCGTCCTCGAGAACTGAGTTCTGTGTTTGTGATCCATGAACAGTTACTACCACACATTGGGTTCCGGTAACTCGACCCCTCTCGACTTATTAATCAACTTGATCTCTGTCCAGGAGTTGCAACTAGTTTCTGGTGTTTGTAGGTAGTGTTAGTAGTCTACCAAGTGGCACCCGGTACAGGTGGGCTTGGGACAGACTAGGCACCGTGGCCGGGTATGCCAAGCGCCGCCCGTTTAGTGGGCTTGGAACCCTGTACACATCGTTTGGGGCCGTGAGAGACACCCCGGCCGGATCTCCTTGCGGATGGAACCCGAATAGGCGATAAACCTGGACGAGAGACTTGTGTGGTTAGTCAGGTCGTGGCCGACTCCCTCGCCCGGCTTCCGCTTGAAGGTTGCCGAGGTACATGACGTGTACAGGGCGATAAGTGGCGATAGCGTGTGTGAAGAAGTACACCCCTGCAGGGTTATCATTATCTATTTGAATAGCCGGATTCCTCGGATATGGAAACTTGGACCCCTTGCATAGTTCATAGACAAGTGAAAGTGGATACTCTAAAATGCGCAAGATAAGCGCAAGTGCTATGGATGGCGTTCTCGTAGGGAGACGGGAGCGGATCCATAGTGGTGTATTGATATGGTGAATATGTGGACTCGTGTGCGCCACCTCAAAGAGTTACTTGCAGTCGTAGTTCAGGATAGCCACCGAGTCAAAGCTGGCTTGCTGCAGTTAAACTCCACCACCCCCTTTTGATAATGATGCATATGTAGTTAGATCTGATGTAAGTCTTGCTGAGTACATTTTTACTCACGTTTGCTTATTTTATGTTTTGCAGAGAGACATCAGTCTCGCTAGTAGTTCCGCGTGGCCTTCGACGTTTAGCTTGTTACCTCAGCTACGATCTTGTGCCCTCGGCAGGATCTGGTAGATAATCAGGCTTCTAAGTCTTTTTCATTTGTAGATGTTTGTACTCAGACATATTAAGCTTCCGCTTGTGCTTTGTCTTGTATGCTCTGAGTGTTGGGTCATGAGACCCATGTTTGTAATATCTCGCTCCTGGGAGCCTAATGAATAAATATTTGAGTCGTAGAGTTATGTTGTGATGCCATGTTGTATTTACACATATTGAGCATATTGTGTGTATGTTTGAAATGCTTGGTATGTGTGGGATCCGACAATCTAGTTGTTTATCCTTGGCAGCCTCTCATATGGGGAAATATAGTCTAGTGCTTCTGAGCGATAGTAGTCCGCTCTGCCCGGTTCACCGAGTCCTGCTAGCCCAAAGACTACTTGCTCGGACACTTGACTGGCGACATGTGTTTCACTTCGTTCCTATGTCTGTCCCTTGAGGAAATGTCACGCGTGATATCCGAGTCTGGCTAGCCTGCTACAGCCGGGTTCCCGAGTCCTGTTAGCCAGTGCTACAGCCCGGATTCACACGCTGGCGACCGACATGCTCGATGTGATTCATGTATGCCTGTCCCCATGGGTTAGTGCGCTTTGGGTTCACGACTAGCCATGTCGGCCCGGTTCTCTGTCATATGGATGCTAGCGACACTATCATATACGTGAGCCAAAAGGCGCAAACGGTCTCGGGCCATGGTAAGGCGACACCCGTGGGAATACCGTGCGTGAGGCCGCAAAGTGATATGAGGTGTTACCGGCTAGATCGATGTGACTTGGAATCGGGGTCCTGACAAAAGATGACCCTCGGGTTGGCCGACCCAAGGGAAAGGGTATAGGTGGTGGTGAGGCAAATGGTAAAACCAAGGTTGGGCCTTGCTGGAGGAGTTTTATTCAAAGCGAACTGTCAAGGGGGTCCCATAAATCACCCAACCGCGTTAGGAACGCAAAATCCGGGAACATAATACCGATATGACGGAAACTAGGGCGGCAAGAGTGGAACAAAACACCAGGCATAAGGCCGAGCCTTCCACCCTTTACCAAGTGAGATGCATTAATAATATAAGAGATATTGTGATATCCCAACATAAACATAATCCAACATGGAGCAATCTTCATCTTCACCTGCAACTAGCAACGCTATAAGAGGGGCTGAGCCAAAAGCGGTAACATAGCCAAACAACGGTTTGCTAGGAAGGGTGAGAAAGGTTAGAGGTTCATGGCAATTTGGGAGGCTTGAAAAGCAAATGGTAGGTAGCGCAGCATAGCGAAAGAACGAATTAACTAGCATAGCAATGATAGTAATGAGATCCAAGGTGACGGTCATCTTGCCTGAAATCCCGCTAGGAAGAAGAACGAGTCCATGAAGAAGACGAACGGGAGTAGTCGAACGAATCCTCACAATCGCAACATTATCGGAACTGAGAAGCAACACCGGAAAGAACCAAACAACATGATAAATGCACAAGCATAAACATGGCATGATGCACAAACAAGTATGATGCATGATCGGTTTAATGAGGCATGGCATGGCAAAGTGCAACAAACAATACTACAAGTTAAGTGGACAAAACACCACATTGACATATTTAGTTTAATCTCGTTTAAGCTACCAAACAATATTAAATGTTGTTAAACATGGCAAAAGGTGAAACATATGAAAACTATCTATCTAGACAAGTTTAAATGAGGCCGGAATAACAAACAACAATTCCGGAAAATCCCCACATGCATATTTTGAAGTTGGTACTGTTCTGCCCTAAAACATATTTTATTGTTATTAAACAGGAAAATAAACTGCACCAAGTTAAACTAGGCATTTTTCCACCCCATTTACATATAAAGTTTATTTAAAACCAAGCTACGGTTATTTAGTTATGAAATAAATCATTTTAACATGGCATTTATGCAAAATTAAACAAACAGCAAGTTTAAACATTTTAACATGGATGAAAGCAGCATATTATGAAACTAGACAAAATTCTAAGCATTTTACATATATAAGTTGTTTTAATCTGATGCATGGTTTGTGTGATATTAAATGCATGAACATGAGGGTGCAATCTGTAAACATGCAATTTCCTGGAAATTAGATAAAATCGTCCTGGCAGGGGAAAAAACATCACGGGCCGAAACTGATTGGCCCAACAGTGCATAGGGAAAACAGAGGCTGGGTTGAGGCTCACCAGAGGGCCTTGGGCCAGCGGATCTGGTGGGCTGGAGGGCTGAAGGGGCACGGCTGGGCCTTGGCGCGGGATGCGGCCCAGGCGCGTGCGGGAAGGGGTCAACGCAAACGGGGCAGCAGCGGTCGCTCATTTGCTCGAACCGGATGAAGCAGAGGTGAGGTCGGGCATGGCGGCGCGGGACTTGGCAGGACGACGGAGCCGCGCGACGAGGTCCTCGAGCGTGCGGTCAACGGGGAGACTCGAGCGGAAGGCGCTGCTTCTCCTCGTAGCCACGAGCACACGCCGATGCAGGGCGGGCTCGAAGCAGAGAAGCAGGCGCGGCGACTTGACCCGGCGATGGAGCACACGCGAGCGGCACGGGACGGAGACTTGACGGCGTGATCCGGCGAGGAGGCATCGGGGATGGCGGATCTGGGCGAGGCGGACGTTGGCGGCTTCATGAAGCGGCCGTTCTGCAGCGGTGAAGTCTGAGAGAGAGGAGATCGTGAGAGATATCGAAGGGAAGGAGAAAACAGTGGGGAGAACGAAGGAGAGGTGCAGCCTGGTGGTGGTGGTTGTCGCGGCGGACGGATGAGAGGCCGAAAACGTGACGCGGCAGCGGCGAGCTCTCCCGATCCGCTCGGGGATCGAAGCAGGAGGAGGGGGCTCATGTGGGAGCTGTGAGCTTGGGTTGCAGAAGCTCTCAGGGCCGTCCGATCTAAGATCTGGCGGTCCAGATTGAGTGGAAGTGGCTGTGGTGGTTGGCTGGATCTGAAGGGAGGAGGGAGGAGGCTGTGGGATCGAGGGAGGGGGATCCCGAGAGGATTTTGTGGAGCGGCGGCGGGATGGGACATCTCCCTATAAGTTAGGTTTGCCCATATTTGGACTAGGGGTCTTTATATAGGGAAAAGAAGGGATTTTTGGATCATCCGGTTAAAATCGAACGGTGGAGATAAATGGCTTAGGGGAGTCCAATAACTAAACGCAGATATTTTATAGATGTTTGGGGATGATCTGAATTCAACGGTGATAACCGAGCGGGTCGGGTTCAGGAAGTTTTGGACACGGGCGAGGGGTCGATGCACTGGCAAGAGAGGTTAGGTGGTCACGGTCAAAAGGGGAGCGAAAACCCGATTGGACTCGGATCAGTCAACGAAGGCAAGGAGGGAAGGCGGCAACTACAAACGGATGCAAGCTTTATGAAAACAATGCCAATGCATTGTGAATGATGCTATGAGATGAAATGCATGACATGAACAAAATGCAAAACAAAAGACAAAAACCCAACCACGGAGGAAATAATATATCGCATCTCCGGAAAAGGCAAGAGTTGGAGTTACGAATATGGAAAGTTGTATCCGGGGCGTTACAACTAGTGGCTGGAATTTCTTCATGGACGGACGGTGTGGCATGTGGGTCATCAGATCCCATTTGAACTGTAGTTACTGGGGACTGAAGAATCTGTTGCAACGGTGTGAACAGTGGAGAGTTGGGGTGCTGACTTTCCCAAAAGTCATCATTCAGCACAGGTGTGGTATAGCCAATGTCCACATCCTCATCTTCCATTTCTTCGACGTCGGCCTCTTCAGCAGTAAACTGAGGCATAGGCGAGAAACAACTGGAGTTGAACGGATTGCATCCACTTCAATTTCTTCATCCAACTGCTCTGACGAAGCAGCAGAAGGATTATCTTCATCGGATTCGCTAGGAATCACATATTTTTCATCATAAGGAACAAGGTCCTTTGATGGCATGGTTGAGATAGGAACAGCATCAATGGGGTTTGCAAACGAGCTGGTCAAAGACTTCATCTTCTTCGAGTGAAGAATCGATGAAGTTGATGCCTTCCTTTTCTTCATCATTGCACGCTGCAGCCTTAGTCTTCTTCACATCTGAAGCGGATGGAATGATCGGAGTTGGGGTAGGCGCGGGAGGAGCGGAGGAATTTGGTTGAGTTTCTTGAGCTGGCGATGCGGTTGCCCTAACCTCTTCATTTTCTTCAGGTGCACCACTAGTGGATGCCCTGGCAATTACATCAGCGGCTGGAATGCAGTCATCAGCCCTGCTCACATTTTCTTCAGCAGCCTGAATGTCATCAGCGGTGTTGGCATATTCTTCAGTCGGTTGAGCAGATGCTTCAGTCTGAGGAATTTCTGGTTGCGATGGAGCTACAACATTTGGAGTGAACTTTTCTGTCAACTTCACAAAACGGACTTTGGCTCCAAGCCAGTCAGCGCGGTATACGTCAAATTCATCACTGAGTTTCTTGATCTCAGATTGAATATTGACAAGTTCTTCAGTTGTCATAGAGACAACGTGTTTCTTCAGAAAACGCTCCTTCTTGTACTGCGCTTTCTTGATCTGCCTAGCCTTTTCAAATTTCCATTTCTCTTCTTGTATGAAGGCAGTCAGCATATGACTTTGACCAGGCGTCAACTTGAAATCAGGCATAGGAGTGTTTGGGTCCTTGTGCCAAAGATCAATGTAGTTGAGGATCAACTTTGGATCCAAAAGCAGAGGCACATTTGTGCCCTTGGCTCTAGCGGCCCTGAACTGCCTGTCTTTGATGATTTCGGCAAGTTCCTCATCATCAACTTCGTCTTCATCAGACGGCACTTGGAAGGCGACCTGCTTCTTGTGAGGACCTGGCCAAGAACCTCGTCCAGCAGTGGCCTTTGTCTTCAGCAGAGAGGGGCCAGTTGAAGAATTCGGTGCAGCTGAGGAACTAGCAGAAGCTCCTGAGGCAATAGAGATGCATGTAGTCCTTTGGCACGTGGCAAGATGCACAGGTGCAGAGGATTTGGTCGGAGCAGCTGAGGACTTGAGTGGAGGAGCTGAGGATTTTGAAGGAGAAGGAGCAGCGTGAGGAATTGGCCGTGAGGGCTTTGAGGATTCTGGCCGTGAGGGCATTGAGGATTCTAGCCGTGAGGGCATTGAAGATGAAGCACTGGACTTATGCGCAGGCTTCTTTGCCATGGCCTTCTTAGGCTTGACAGTGTACGCCTCAGCAGAGGCAGCAGCAGCAGCAGAGTCCTCGTTGAATTTCCTCACTGCTTCTTTTGCATGTTTGGCCAACTTGGCCTGGCGCTTGGCCCATTCTTCAGGATAGTCCTCACCATGCTTGAGGCTGGTGGGACTGCTACTTGGACAGGTGCCAATGGAGGTCTTGAGCATGGAGGGGTAACAGCGAATTTCTTCATGTATTTTGGAGTTACATATCTGTAATCCCTCCACTCTCTTGCCCATCTCCTCTCAATCTTTTGAATGCACACCTTGCGCTAATTTTTATCCTCCTCAGGGGGTGTGCAGTACCCAGCATAGATGTCCTCAGGGATTTCAAAAGCAGTGTTGACCTCAGGCCTCTTTCCTCCTTTCTGTGGCTTCTTTCCATCAGCCATTTTCTTCAGATGAGGAATTTGAAAAGTGGAATTCTCTGAAGATGTATGCAACTTTTCTTCGAGGAACGTTGCAAATGAGTTAAGTTGATGAGAACCTAGTGATTCAGCAGCGGACATGAGTACATGTGAACAGAGTATAGTTGCGAGGAATTTGGAGAGGACATATGCGTTCTCAGAAGATTTTGTAAAAAGAACAAGTTTGAGGAATTTGACCGGATGAGTCTTGAAGAAATTTCACTAAGCGTTCTTTGTCTTAGGTTCCAGAGTTGTACAGATCAGAAATCCACACAATTGAGAATCTTGAAGAAAAATATAGCTTAGAGAAACGAATCAAGAGCAGATGACATGTGAGGTGTTTTAGTGTGAGAGAATTTGAAGAAAAACACCTTTGAAGATTTTGTAGAAATCATTTGAATTAAAGAGGGCAGTAAAAGTAACATTTAATTACCCTGAATGAAGAACACGACGAACTGGGAAGTGGATATGTGAAGTTCGTCAGTGCAGATCTTCCACGCCCTAACTTGGCTGAGGAAGACAGCTACGGCGGCGGCGGAGTGAGGAAATCCGCGGCCGGCGCGAGTACGACGGCGACGGAGGTCGAGGCAGTGAAGCTCTTCCTCACCGACGATGATGAAGTAGCGGCGGCGCTAGGGTTTGAGAAGCTCGAGCTGGCGAGAGAACGAGTGGAGTAAAAGTGAAGTCAGGAAGGGGAGGGGGTATTTATAGCCACGGTGAAAAATTGTTCGCCCGAAGAATTTGGACGAACGTGCCCCTGACCCTTCTCATTCGCTTGACATGTGTCACCCATGTACTGAGAAGTGGAGATTGTGTGAGATCGTGGGTGAATAGATAAGTATTTCTTGGGATGCGGGACGGTTTGAGCGGCAAAGCCGAAAATTTGGATAAGATAAGTTAAAAGTTACATTACAAAATTCTTGGTGACAAGGACACAATGAAGATTTTGAACGAGTTTCAAATAGAACGCACATGAAGAATTTGTGAATAGATTGGGTTGAGTTTAGCATAGAGGGGGAAGGGTCCGATCACATTCACTTAGCAGAAAAAGCAACTTGAAGAAATAGCAATAAGTGAATGCTGTAGAGGACATAAACTCATATGTGTGTGTGTGTGTGTGTGTGTGTGTGTGTGTGTGTGTGTGTGTGTGTGTGTGTGCCAATGAATAAAAACGATGGAAACAGTGAAGACAATTCAAAGTTGAAGAAAATGAACAACTGAGGAATTTCAAAACTGAGGAAAAACTCAAATTGAATATTTTCAACTTTTGGTGGTGGCGTGACCCACCGTATGAGAATGATGATTTCAGACACCGCGTACAATTGTCGTAGAGTTCTGAGAATCAAATTCTTCGTTAATTTCTTCACACTTAGAGTGTTATTCTTCATTGATTGAAGAAAAACGTTTCTTCATGTGTTGCACATCTAAGTCATCAATTTTGCATAAGTGTTAGGATGAGTGTCCTTTTCAAAGAACATTCGAAGATTCTAAGATATTTAGCTCACACCGCAACTTGCTAAATCTCTTCTCATCCAAGGGCTTTGTGAAGATATCAGCTAGCTGTTCTTTAGTCTTCACATGCTTAATAGAAATGACGCCCTTCAACACATGATCACGAAGAAAATGATGACGAATATGAATGTGCTTTGTCTTCGGGTGCTGAACTGGGTTGTGAGCAATCTTGATGGCACTCTCATTGTCACAGAAGAGAGGCACATTCTTCACGTTGACGCCGTAGTCCTTGAGAGTTTGCTTCATCCACAGCAATTGAGCACTGCAAGAACCAGTAGCAATGTACTGAGCTTCAGCAGTAGACAGTGATACGTAGTTCTGTTTCTTCGAGGACCAACAGACCAAAGATCATCCGACGAAATGACATGTACCAGATGTTGACTTGCGGTCCACACGATCACCAGCATAGTCAGAGTCAGAATATCCAATGAGATCAAAAGCCGAGCCCTTTGGGTACCATAATCCAAGTGTTGGTGTGTGAGCTAGATATCGAAGAATATGCTTCACAGGCTTATGGTGTGATTCCTTTGGTGTAGCTTGAAATCCGGCACACATGCAAACACTAAGCATATTTTCTGGCCTAGATGCACATAAGTACAATAAATAACCAATCATGGAGCGGTATACCTTTTGATTGAAGTCAATACCATTTTCATCAGTGCATAGATGGCCATTTGCGGGCATTGGAATTTTGATGCCTTTGCAATCTTGCATGCCAAATTTCCTCAGTACATCCTTGAGGTATTTCTCCTGAGATATGAATATGCCATTGCGCTGTTGACGAATTTGAAGACCTAAGAAGAATTTCAATTCTCCCATCATAGACATTTGATATTATTCACTCATCATATAGGCAAATTCGTCACTATAACGTTGGTCAGTACAGCCAAAGATAATATCATCAACATATATTTGGCACACAAACAATTCACCATCATAAGATTTAGTGAAAAGAGTAAGGTCGAGTGAACCGGGTTTGAAGCCTTTCTTCATGAGGAATTCCTTCAAAGTATCATACCACGCCCGAGGGGCCTGCTTGAGGCCATAGAGGGTCTTATTGAGTCTAAAGACTTTGTCAGGATTCTTTGGATCTTCAAAACCTGGGGGTTGAGCAACATATACTTCTTCCTCAAGCTTACCATTGAGGAATGCACTTTTCACATCAATTTGATATAAAGTGATATCATGATGGTTAGCATAGGCAAGTAATATGCGAATAGCCTCAAGTCTAGCAACAGGTGAAAAAGTTTCATCGAAATCAATTCCTTCAACCTGTGTGTAGCCTTGAGCTACTAGTCATGCCTTATTCCTCACCACAAGGCCATTTTCATCTTGCTTGTTGCGGTAGATCCACTTTGTGCCAATAATATTGTGCTTGCGAGGATCTGGACATTTGACCAGTTCCCGGACGTTGTTGAGCTCGAATTGATGTAATTCTTCTTGCATGGCCTGAATCCACTCAGGCTCCATAAAATCTTCATCTACCTTAGTGGGCTCTGTAATAGAGACAAAATCATAGTGCCCACAAAAGTTAGATAAGTGTGAAGCTCTTGAGCGTGTGAGAGGACCTGGTGCTTCAATGTCATTGATGATCTTTTCAACTTGCACTTCTTTTGCAACGCGAGGATGAGCTGGTTGTCGTCGAGGAATTTGATCAGCATTTTATTCATCACCATTTTCTTCAGCATTTTCTTCAAGTGCATTAGCTCGACGCTCTTCATGTTCTGGAATGAATTCTTCAGCAGATTCCTCGGTCGGAATGACATCCTCAGTAGCCTTGAACTTGATAGATTCCTCAGGTGCTGGTTCATCTATCACAGAAGGTAGGTGCTCTCTTTGCGAGCCATTAGTTTCATCGAACCGCACATCTACAGTTTCAACAACCTTGTGAAGAACGTTGTTGAAGACTCTGTAGGTGTGCGAGTCCTTTCCGTAACCAAGCATAAAACCTTCATGTGCTTTCGTTGCAAATTTTGAGTTGTGATGAGGATCTCTAATCCAGCATTTAGCACCGAAGACTTTGAAATAACTCACATTGGGTTTCTTGTCAGTCAGGAGTTCATAGGCAGTCTTCTTGAAGAATTTGTGAAGATATACTGTGTTGATGATGTGGCACGCAGTATCAATTGCATCAATCCAGAAACGACGAGGCGTTTTGTACTCATCAAGCATAGTGCGAGCCATCTCAGCAAGAGTCCTGTTCTTGCACTCCACAACGCCATTCTACTGAGGAGTATAAGGAGCAGATAACTCACGAGTAATACCAAGTTCATCAAGATAGTCATCAAGACTAGAATTCTTGAACTCAGTTCCATTGTCACTTCTGATGTGCTTGATCTTCACACCAAAGTTGGTTGAAGCCCTCGAGGAAAATCGTTTGAAGACTTCCTGCACTTCATGTTTGTAAGTAACAATGTGTACCCATGTGTATCAAGAGTAATCATCAACAATAACAAAGCCATATTGAGATACATCATTTGAAACTACAGAATAATGGTTAGGACCAAAGAGATCCATATGAAGCAATTCAAATGGACAAGTAGTAGTCATGATAGTCTTCGCTGGATGCTTAGCCTTGGTCATCTTTCCAGCTTCACAGGCTCCGCATAAGTGATCCTTGAGGAATTTGACATTCTCAACGCCAATGACATGCTTCTTCTTTGCAAGCATGTGCAAATTCCTCATGCCTGCATGACCAAGTCGTCGATGCCAGGGCCAGCCTTCTGAAGCTTTTGCAAGTAGGCACACAGCTGGTTGTGGTCCTGTAGAGAAATCAACAATATACAAGTCTCCTCTCCTAAAGCCTTCGAAGACTTTGGAATTGTCAGCTTCCAAGATCACAACACAACGATACTTGCCAAAGAAAAAAACCATACCAAGATCGCAAAGCATTGAGATAGACATGAGGTTGTATCCTAAGGACTCGACAAGCATGACTTTGTCCATGTGTCGATCCTTTGAGATTGCAACCTTACCTAGACCCAATACCTGAATTTTGCCTTTGTCAGCGAAGATGATATGCTTCAGATGCGATGGAGATAAGGGAGCATCCATCAATAGATTCTTGTCGCCAGTCATGTGATTTGTACATCCACTATCGAGGACCCACTCAGTGGATTTGGGTTGATCATCCTGCAGATGAATTAGTGCAGCTTACGAACTCATATACTTCATCAGTGAAGAATATGACATCACAATTCATTAGACCAATTTCATCAAGCAACAGAATAGATAAAGCAGTATGAGGACGTGAGAAATGAAAGTTCATTTCTTCATGATTAGCCTGCTATCAGGCACATTTTCAGGTCTCCAGCAAATTCTTCAGACGTTTGAGCACATCTGGAGACCTGACCCTGCAGAAGAGATTAGTTCTTTTTCTTCACCACCCACATCTGAAGGGGTGGCAAAGAGTTCATCACTCTGCGAGCTCCATACGAGAAAGGTGTCATAGAAGCCAGTCCATTTCGTTTCACATAAGAGGAGTTAGGATAAGCATATGAATAAGCAGAGAAATTCTTCGAGGACTTATGAACATAATGGTTAGAAGAATAATGCTCATAATCATAGCCCTTGGCTCTTCCCTGCGAAACAGAGTTGTTAGCACGATGATATTCATATGAGGACTTTGATCCTTTTGAGGAATTTGATCCACGTGAGGAATTTGGTCCGTATGAGGACTTGGATCCATATGAAGAATTTGATGCAGGGTTCCTATTCTTCACGGTGGTGTCATGAGGACATTCACCAAGACTTTCAAGGCACTTTTTGGGAACCCAGATTTTCTTCATAGGGGAACCGTTCCTGCAGTTAGTCCCAACATATCTAGCAAATACTTCACCATTCTGATTTTTGAACAGTTTATAGTTGGAGTCAAATGACTCATCAAAAGAATGATGAGATTCACATGTAAAGCCAGATAAATTGGATGGATCAACTGGAGGTCCCTTTGCAGCAACCCATGAGGTTTTGGGGTACTGCTTAGGCTTCCAACATGTACCATCAGCATTGAGTTTCCTCTCAAAGGCAATACCCTCTTTCCTAGGGTTCCTGTTGAGGATCTGCTTTTTAAGCACATCACAAAGAGTCTTATGCCCTTTGAGGCTTTTGTACATGACTGTCATGTACAACTCCTTCAGCCCTGCATCATCAGTGATAATAGCAATGTCCTCAGTTGAGGAATTAGTAATCGCAGAGACAGTTGAAGAATTTGTAGCATTAGAAGCATTTGAACATTGAGGTGAAGAATTAGCAGATTCACGTTCAATGCATTTCAAACATGGAGGAACAAATTCTTCCTGAGAAGCGCTGATTTGTTGAGCAAGTAATGAATCGCGCTCCTTCTGAAGATCTTCATAACTCACTCTTAGCTTTTCAAGATCTTGCTTTCTTTGAATAAATTCATAAGAAAGCTTCTCATGATCATATAAGAGAGTGTTATCTTGATCTTGAAGGGTGTCATACTTAGTATGAAGTCTCTGAAGACTTTCAGCCAAAGCTTTTGACTGATCCATTTCTTCACCCAACATATCATCGCTCTTATTTAGCATGTATTGAACTTTTTCCAAAGCTCTTTGTTGTTTCACAACAATCTTAGCAAGTTTAGAATAGCTGGGCTTGAGGTTTTCATCAGATTCATTCTCACTTGATTCAGAGGAGGTATATTTCACTACAAGAAATATGTCAACTTGTGACCTTGACTATTGGTCACTGAATGGTCATTATTTTCCATTTGTGACCTTTTTGTGACCAAAAATAGATGGTCAAAAGCTGACGGTCGTAAACTGAAATTAACAACCTTCTCTGTGAGAAGGTCGTAGACATTTACGACCAAAATATGCCTACTGTTTTGTTTTGGTCACTAGCAGCCTCCCCAGGCCACGTAGGCATCCGACGTGGCAATCTGATGTGGCACAAGAATCAGCCTGGTCCAATTCGGTGTTTTACATGGGCCGAGCCCATTAATTCAGCCCATTTATATATTTTTCCTATGAATTTTCTGTCAGCTAAATGGACCAAGCCCAACATTGCAGCCTTTCTATTTTTGGGCCATGTCCTTTTTGTCTCAACAATTTCATTTTTTTCTTTTTTTCTAAATTGGGTTCACTAGTCAGGTGGGTCCCCATTGTCAGGTTCTAGTACTGGGTCCTAGCCATCAGGGCAATATTCTTCATTTTTTTTATTTCACGCAAATAAATACCTGGTATTTAAATTGGCACACAGTAAACACACGAAATACTTCAAATATTATCAACCATCAAAGTGCTACATCATATAACACACATACAATGTGATCAGCATCAAGTTTACAATCATATAACAAGCTCCACAAGTGTACAATCACATGAGCCAGGTTCTGCTACATCATACACACATACAAATAGGAGCAGTATAAAGGGCTTCATTAATGCAAAACTTGACAGTTGACAGCAATGTTAGAACTATGCTTCCTCCGACTTCTTTGTCCTGATGCTCACGAAGAAACATGAAAGCCCAGCATCACACGTTCTGTAACAAAATGTTTAGGAACAAAATAGAAGTAAATCTAACAGCATATTTAACAATAAATAATAGAATAATGAAGTTAATGAGACATTTTAGAATCAACTTGACAGTTGACAAAAATGTTTGCATTGGACACATCCAAAACTAAAATTATACATAAATGCCTAAATTCCAATGCCCAATGCCTCAGTTTAGTAAACACTAAGCATGGTACATAGTAAAGATTTGACACAACCAGAACTGAAATCATTTACTCTATCAAGCAACAATGATGTAGCACACAAGAAAAGAGAGATGCACAACGAGCAGCATCGTATATCACACAATATGGATCTTGCCACTCACCAAGAACTTGTGGTCGCCGCTGTACACAGCCGCCATAACGCCGGTCACCTTGTTGATCTTGTACTTGAAGTTCTCTAACTCCAGGTTGTTCCACTGTAGCTCGGTATTTGCTCAAACGTATGTGTACATGCATCAGGGCATACATATAATATTCTAGTCAATATTCTCAGCTAACTGTGATGTAATGAAAATAATTACTTAAGGACTTGGGGTAAAAATTGATTTTAGACATCAAAATTAGCAGCGCTCATTTCAACCATGTTCAGATAAACTTGAGGTAAATTAGCAGTAATGATATTAGTTACAAGCTAGGTGTGTAACTACTGTCAATACCACCACCACCAGAGACACGCAAGATAAGCATCAACACCACCATGATCTCGATATTAGCCATCCCATATCACCAGAGCATCACAGGAGCACATATATAAAGCAAGTACACGTGGGCAGCTACTGACAGACCCTAGAACCGCATGAATTTATCACCAGAGAGCTCCAGTAGGAGTTGATGCTTCATTACAGCATCTAGCAGCAACTAGTAGAGCCGCACATCCAACCCAAATCATGGAGAAGGCCATGCAGGAGCTACATCAGAGAAGAGTTACGGGGAGGAGCTCACCAGAGGGAGGTTGTAGCCGTAGTAGAGGCTTAGCCACACCACGGCTGTGCTGTGACCATCACCACATCCCAGAGAGGGTCTGGAAGCCGCTGAAGCACCACCGCAGTGACCAGGGCAAGCGCCGGGCACAGTGGTGCCATCCCTGTAGAAGAGCGGGAAAAATGACAAGATGAGATAGTGTTCATATCATTAGGAAGAAATAGGCCATTGTATAGCTCACATAAGCAGATCTGCTACTATGCACAACACAAGCACCCACTTGCACTTGGTATATTTCTGTATCTAGGACATCCAGCACTCACAACACTTGGGCTAGTCTAATGTATAAACCTGTTTGCAATAGGAGCCAATGGAACTGAAACAAAAGTAGCACATGAACAAACAGCGAAAGAAATAGAAGGACGACCTTGTGTGGTGGTCGGGGTGGACGACGGTGTCCTTCTTCTCAGCTCAGGCGTCCTCCTGCACCAAATCGAACAGAAAAATGTTGAAGAATGTCAAATAACTAAACATACATGTATATATATAATATAGAAGCAACAGAAGCACATATATATATATATATATCCTATTTCTGACTATAACAGTTTCAGCAAAACTGGTTCAGTCACAAGCAGATTAGCACCCCCAATAATGAAATAGTATTATGTATCTTTAAAGGTTGCAGTTTAAATCACTCGAATCCATCTCAGATATATAATTTGGCCATGTCACATTTCTTTCTTCCGGCAGCCACGAGAGATTATCAGGTGTGCAGCCACGATAGTGGATTTGGCCTCAGATTAGCATTAGCACATTGATCCTAGTCACCCAATCAGAATAAACCCCCTAATCCCACTTCCCACAAGACTGCCAAGAGATGAACCAACGTTATACAGGACAACAACTACAGGATCGAATATATAAAGGTAACATGTCAAACTAGCCCGATTCACATGTTGAATGGACAGCAAGCAAGCACGCACTCTATTTGACAGTACAAAGCTGTGCAAGCAAGCATGCACTATATAACATAGACAACAAGTTTAGAGATTCAGTGTATAAGCGGAAACCAGGAACCAAGGATTCAACTCCAAGAACTCACCCACGAGGCCACCACCCACGAGGCCACCACCGGCACTGGAAGCGGGGACAACTAGTGACGGAGGAGACGAGGGACTGGAGACGGGAGCAGCGGTGCCCTAGTTCGAGTCGGAGGAGACGAGGATGGTGTCCGTGATCGGGGTCCGGCAGCTCGGGGCGTCCGTGGTTCAGGCCCGGATAGTGGGGGCCGGCGGCTGCGCGGCAGTCGGTGGGAGGGCCAGTTCGGGGGAGGGGGTTCACGGTCTGCTGTTGCCGTTGCCGCTGCGTATCCCAGATCGAATCGAACCGAACCTACAGCACCAAATCGAATCGAATCAAACCAAGGGGGAAACATGGTAATCAGAGAGAGAATTAAGGAGGGGATCCAGGAAGAAGAGAGCTCACCTCGCCATGGCAATCGATGGAGGTTAGAGGAGGGAGGCCCTCGCTGCCACGCCGCGGATCCGTCCATGTCACGGCGGCTAACGACCAGAGGAGCCTCGCCCGTGACAAGGAGGTCGAAACCCTAGCCGTCGGAGGGTGGCGCGTGGCCGCTGTAGGATGCACGCGTCGAATCTGGTCCGAGGGGAGGATGAAGCGGGAGTGGAAAGGATGCCGGCGATAGAGTGGAGGCCGGGGTGGTCGCTCGTGGCTGCAGGAAGATGCGCCCGTCGGATCTGACCTGAAGAGACGGAGGAGGCCGGTGAGGTTGGGTGGCTCGCTTGATCTGCTGAGGGGGCGACTGGGTGGTGGAAGGGAGAGCGGCGGAGGAGGAATCTAGATCGGGAAGGGGGCGGCGGCGAGGAGATGGGGACGAGGGAGGAAGGGGCGACGGGGGGAGGGGTCGATCTGAGGTAGGGTTTGGGCTGCGGGTGGGGGTATCTCCTTTTCTTTTCTTTTTTTCTTTTTTCTGTAGATAGATGGATGGATGGATGTGGGATGGAGAGATGGATGGATGGATGGATGGACGCCATGTCATCGATCCGTGGACAGAGTTATGATTGGTTCAGAAAATCAGTGATGTAAAATAGTTTTCAAATACTAAAAATAGAGGGATTTTATGAAGTAGCTATCAAAAATATTTTGCAAAAGGGAACCACACAAACTTTCACTAGAGTTAGACCACATTTTATGGAATAGGACCAATTTGTATGCATTTTTCATATTTCTAGCTATTTTTAATCATTTTTTGAGTGGCAAAAATGTTTTTTTTTGTGAAGAACCTAGCAAATAATTGTTGCAAAATTCCACCAAATCAATTTTCTAAAATATTAGGCCATATTTAATGCACAATTGACCAAATGGTTGGATGTCAAAAAATTTCATCCATCTCACGTGAAAAAGACAAATTTCTGCCGGTTCAGTTGGAAGCGGGTCAAATTTGAAATGCAGCTGCCTCATAGTTTCCTCTTTATTTTTCCCAAAAATCATTTTTAGATACAAAAGTATCTATTTAATCAGAGAAACACCAAAAGTTTTCCAAAATTCAACCACTAGCTAGGAACGGTCATGCCCGCCGTTTTGACCGCATTTTGAAACGGGCATAAAAAATTCAAAAAAAAATCAAAAAATTGGAAAACCTTCGCATTGTGTCATTATATGTGACCAAGTTTCCAGGAAAAATAATAAACTTGTAATCCGGAAATTATTTTAAAAAAGTGTTCTTAGAAATGAGCTATCATGCGTGAAGATTCATGGCTTTCAAGCCAAATGATCAATCTTATGGCCACATTCATGGCATAGTTTGTTCAAATGATCTCATATTGTGCACAAGGGTGCATCTTGGAATTCAAAACAATGTTGCCTAAGGGAGTTTTCACTTTCATTGCACAAAAGAGCTATTTTCCGTTTTTTGAGTGCCCCAAATGAGGTTTTTTGTGAAGGACCTACCAAATAATTATTGCAAAATTGGACCAAATCATTTTTCTAAAATACTAGGCCATATTTAATGCACAACTGACCAAATGGTTGGGTGTAAAAAGTTTTTATCCACCTCTGGTGAAAAAGACAAATTTCCGCCGGTTCAGTTGGAAGCGGGTCTCATTTGAACTGCAGCTGCCTCATAGTTTGCTCTTTATTTTTTTCCAAAAATCATTTATAGGTACATAAGTATCTATTTAATCAGAGAAACATCAAAAGTTTGCCAAGATTCAACCACTAGCTAGGAACGGTCATGCCCGCCGTTTTGACCGCATTCTGAAACGGGCATAAAAAATTCAAAAAAATCAAAAAATTGGAAAACCTTCGCATTGTGTCATTATATGTGACCAAGTTTCCAGGAAAAATAATAAACTTGTAATACGGAAATTATTTTAAAAAAGTGTTCTCAGAAATGAGCTATCGTGCGTGAAGATTCATGGCTTTCAAGCCAAATGATCAATCTTATTGCCACATTCATGGCATAGTTTGTTCAAATGATCTCATATTGTGCACAAGGGTGCATCTTGGAATTCCAAACAATGTTACCTAAGGGAGTTTTCACTTTTATTGCACAAAAGAGCCATTTTCCATTTTCTGAGTGCCCCAAATGAGGTTTTTTTGTGAAGGACCTACCAAATAATTATTGCAAAATTTGACCAAAACATTTTTCTAAAATACTAGGACATATTTAATGCACAATTGACCAAATGGTTGGGTGTAAAAAGTTTTTATCCACCTCTGGTGAAAAAGACAAATTTCCGCCGATTCAGTTGGAAGCGGGTCAAATTTGAGCTACAACTGCCTCATAGTTTGCTCTTTATTTTTTCCAAAAATCATTTCTAGGTACACAAGTATCTATTTAATCAGAGAAACATCAAAAGAAATCCCAGATTCAACCGCTAGCTAGGAACGGTCATGCCCGCCATTTTGACCGCATTTTGAAACGGGCATAAAAAATTGGAAAACCTTCGCATTGTGTCATTATATGTGACCAAGTTTCCAGGAAAAATAATAAACTTCTAATACGGAAATTATTTTTGAAAAGTGTTCTCAGAAATGAGCTATCATGCGTGAAGATTCATGGCTTTCAAGCCAAATGATCAATCTTATGGCCACATTCATGGCATAGTTTGTTCAAATGATCTCGTATTGTACACAAGGGTGCATCTTGGAATGGCAAACAATGTTGCCTAAGGAAGTTTTCATTTTCTTTGCACGGAAAATTCATTTTGCATATTCCGAGTGCCTGAAATGAGTTTTTTTAAGGACCTACCATATATTTGTTGCAAAATTGGACCAAATCAATTTTATAAAATACTAGGCCATATTTAATGCACAATAGACAAAATGGTTGGGTGTCAAAAAATTTGATCCACCTCTGGTGAAAAAGACAAATTCCCGCCGATTCAACTCGAAGCGGGTCAAATTTGAACTGCAGTTGCCTCATAGTTTGCTATTTATTTTTCCAAAAATCATTTCTAGTTACATAAGTACCTATTTAATCATAAATACATGGTTTGATGGTGACACGTCGAGGTTTGGACGGTGGCCGAGGGCCCCAACTCTAGAGCGCGTAAACTCGCATGCCCGTCGCGTGGTCACCGCGTGACCGTGGCGTTGCCATGTGTTCTGGGCTGCCTAGGCATGTCTAGTGGGTTGGTCACTCCCCAGGTAGGTGCTAGGAAGAAAATCACAACATAAGATTCTCACAAGGAGACCGATCGATGCTCAAACATGAATAAGCAGCCGAGTGTTTGATTAGCGGTACGGGAAATGCACATGGCTAATGGGTGTGAGTTTTGGCTGAGGATGATCAATTACTAAGAAGACCGTCTTCACAAATTTTCAGCTCAAAAGGAGGAGCCTAGGTGGTACTTGCTTTGCAAAGTACCACACTGAACATAAATACGAATGTTGAAGCCGGGCTCAAAATAATGAATGGATTGAGCTGGCATTTGGTGGAGGATGGTTATTTGGGTAGAGGAAAGCACTGTAGAAAATGGATACCATTTGGACATGCCAAAGTGGTACTTCCTTCACAAAGTGTTTTTCTGAACAAAATAGGAAAATGAATATTTTTGAATTATTTTTGAACTACGCAAGGAAGGTTTTTTACATATTTGACGAAGATATGACCCAAAGAATTTATGAGATTTTTTTGGGAATATTGGGAATGACAGAAATATAGGTTGCTTCACAACCTAGGGCAAAAACTGCCACATGGACATGACACATAGGCAAAACTGATGAGGTGGCGCCTAGTCATAGCAACCCACCACAATTTAGAAGGTTATGACCATCTATATTGGTCATGATCAGCTAGAAATAAGGCAGCGGACCAGTGCTATCTGCTTTATGACCATTTCGTGTAAGGAAATTACGACCTTTCTGACCAAAATGGTCGTTATAGTTTAGGGTTTGGAGCCCCCTCAACAGCTTTTGACCAATTGGTCTGAAATGGTCATAGATCTATGACCAATTCTTCCAGGGTCATTGACAGAAGGTCACTAGTTGACATATTTCTTGTAGTGTTTGAGTACCTTGGCACCCTTTGCCATGAAGCAATAGGTGGGAGCATAGTCATCATTGCCTTCATCAGCCTTGTTGGTGAAGCCATTTTATTCAGGGTTGAAGATAGACTTGCTGACGAATGCGGTAGCGAGAGCTAGACTCGCCACACCAGACTCGGACTCCTCAGATGCCTCCTCTTCCTCATGTTCCTCAGATTCAGCCTCAGAGTCCATTTCCTTGCCAATGAATGCCCGAGCCTTCTTGGAGCTGCTCTTCTTGTGAGATGAAGACTTTGAGGATTTTGATGATGAAGACTTTGAGGATTTCTTCTTCTTCTTTGCATCATCAGAACTGTAATCCCTGTATTTCTTCTTCTTTAATTCCTTTTCCCACTGAGGACAATCTTGAATGTAGTGACCAGGTTTCTTGCATTTGTGGCAAAGCCTCTTCTTGTAGTCACTGGATGAGGAATCATTGCTCCTTGAGGGTTTTCCAAAGCGACCATGTCTTGAGAACTTCTGAAATTTCTTCACGAGCAGTGCTACTTCATGGCTCAGTTCTTCAGGATCACCAAGGCTGCTGCCAGAATCTTCATCTTCAGATTCAGACACGGCCTTGGCCTTCAGGGCACGAGATCTGCCATAGCTCAAACCATAGAGATCTCTCTTTTCAGCAAGTTGGAACTCATGAGTATTTAGCCTCTCGAGGATATCAGCGGGATCAAGTGACTTGTAGTCAGCACGCTCTTGTATCATCAGTGCCAGAGTATCAAATGAGGAATCAAGCGATCTCAGCAATTTCTTCACCACCTCATGGTCGGTGATGTCAGTGGCACCAAGTGCTTGAAGCTCATTTGAGATGTCAGTGAGGCAATCGAAGGTTTGTTGAACATTTTCATTGTCGAGTCTTTTGAAGTGGTTGAAGAGATTGCGAAGAACATCAACTCGAGAGTCACGCTGTGTTGAGACTCCTTCATTGACTTTGGACAGCCTATCCTAGATAAGCTTAGCAGTTTCCAAAGCACTCACTCTTCTATACTGTCCTTTGCTTAGATGGCCACATATGATATTCTTCGCTTGAGAATTGAGTTGCTTGAATCTCTTCACATGAGTAGCGTTCAGAGAAGGTGTGACTGAAGGATCACCATTTTCCACAACATACCAGAGATCGTTATCAATTGCCTCAAGATGCATTCGCATCTTATTCTTCCAGTAGGGGTAGTCCGTCCCATCGAAGGTAGGACACCCAGCAGAGACCTTGATCATACCTGCAGTCGACATAACTAAAACTCTAGGCGGTTAAACCAAAATCACATAGAACAAGGGAGTACCTTGCTCTGATACCAATTGAAAGTGCGTTATATTGACTAGAGGGGGTGAATAGGCGATTTTTATGAGTTCTTCACTGAGGAATTTGCGGGTGAGGAAATTCCTTAGAGAAGAACTACTTGCAGCGGAATAAGTACTCAGAAGTAAACATAACAGAACACAAGCATGGTCATCATGATAAAATGAAGAAAAGCACAGAGTACAGAAAGCGTAAAACATAGGATAACACAGGATGAAGACAAACAGACTGAAGAAATTGAACTGAGGAAATTGAGAAAGTCTTCAGTCAAAGTCTTCAAACACAGATATGAACAAGCACACAACACAGTTATGAGGAAATGAAAGAGTTGAGGAAATAGAACCAGTTGTCTTGTTGAAGACAATGATTTGGTAGACCAGTTCCAACTGTTGTATCAGTTGTACATCTGGTTGGAGCGGCTAGGTATTTAAACCTGAGGACACACAGTCCTCACCGTATTCTCCTTGAGCTAAGGTCACACAGACCTCGCCCAATCACTCGTGGTAAGTCTTCAGGTGACTTCCGAACCTTCACAAACTCGGTCACTCGGCGATCCACAATTTCCTCTTGGATGCTCTAGACCATGACGCCTAACCGTCTGGAAGAAGCACAGTCTTCAAAGGTAACAAGCGCCGGATCCACGCAAGATCAATCTCTTCAGTGATGCTCAATCACTTTGGGTTTGTAGGTGTTTGGGTTTGGGTTTTCCTCACTTGATGATTTTCGCTCAAAGTCCTCGGAGGATGGGATGCTCTCAAATGACAAGTGTCAGTTTCTCTCGGAGCAGCCAACCAGCTAGTGGTTGATGGGGGTGGCTATTTATAGCCTAGGGAGCAGCCCGACATGATAAGACATAAATGCCCTTCAATGATATGACCGTTAGGTAGGTAGATATTTTGGGACAGCTGGCACAAGACACAGCAACGGTCGGAAATTTGAGGCTCAACTTCCTCAGGGCTATCATGTTCCTCACTGTGTAGGCAATCCGCACTGGCGAATTCCTAACTCCTCAATCAGAACAAATTCTCGTGACCGTAAGAACTTCGTCTCACATCCTTTGAAGAAATTGACTGAACTGTATGATATTTCCAATGGCTTCACTCGAAGGGATTGGTAGGTGTAGGATTTTGAGTTAAGCATCACTTGGAAATTTTTCCTTTGTATTTCCTCGGCCCCCTTTAACAGTATGGTGTTTCCTATGACTCAAGAAAGAGAAAATAAAACTACGAAAACAAAAGTCTTCACGCTTCATGTTCCTCAAATGAATACCAAGTCTTCAAGGTCACACCAATTTCTTCACTTTCGAAGTCTTCAGAAAATCTTCAGAAATTTAAAGTCTTCAGTCAAAGAACTTCATTTTTAGGGGTCGACTTTCTCTGTAAATATCAAACTCCTCATAGACTTATAGACCTGTGTACACTCATAAACACATTAGTCCCTTAACCTATAAGTCTTCAATACACCAAAATCACTAAGGGGCACTAGATGCACTTATAGGCCTGGAACAATGCCATGGAAAACAGTTCGGCTGGGCTGAAGATGTCTCTGCTTGATCCCCAACTTCTCCATGGTATCTTCGTATAGGATGTTGATGCTGCTGCCGCCATCTATCAGAACTCGGGAGAAGCGAGCAGCTCGTCTCTCTGCGGCAAAGGTGGCATCCAACACCAGAGCATAGGAGCCAGGATTGGGCATCACCTCCGGGTGGTCGGCTCTACTCCAACTGATGGGCTTCTCCGACCAATGCATGAATTCAGGGGCTTCTGATGCTACTGCGCTTACTTCTTGTTGCTGCTGCCGTCTGCTGTGCCTGTCGTCGCCCATGCTGGTGAACACGACGTAGGCCCCATGCTCCTCGGGATAATCATCTTGTATGGCGCCGACTGGCCGAGCCGCCGGCTGCTGAGGAGTAGGAGGCGGCGGGCCGGCTGGCGGAGGAGGCTGGAGTCCGTCGCCCTTGGCGATCCTGGTGAGACAGTGGCACTTCCGAGCGGTGTGGTTGGACGGCTTCGCGCCGCTGTGGAACTTGCAGGGTGCATCAAGGGTCTGCTCGTACGAGAAGACGGGCAACCAGTTGGGCTTGCCGCCCTTCTGGCGCTTGGGGGGAGGCTGCCCTTCCGGCTGATGATCCTCGACTGTTGCCACCTGTCGGCTCGTGGAAACCAGCTGCATGGCCTTACGTTTGTTGTCATTTGGTTGTTGTCGCCGACTAGTGTCACCAGCCGGGGTTCGCGGTGCTTGAGGGGCCACCTTGCCCGACGCGTTAACTTGGATCTCCGCCTTCATGGAGGATTCTGCCGTGGCGTACTTGTCTGCTATGATCAGCGGTTAAATCGAGGTTACCGGCTCGTCACGAGGAGCTCAGTGGAGAGAGGTGCCCTCTCGGCACCCGGCAGTGAAGTACTCGATGGCCTGCACCTCGTGCACGCCCTCGCAAGAGTTGCGCAGCTCGGCCCAGCGCGTGAGGTAGTCGCGAGTCGACTCGTTGGGGCCTTGGACGCACAAGGAGAGCTGGCGATGCTTGGGCGGCCGTTTGTACGTGCTGGTGAAGTTGTGGACAAATGCTTCAGTGAAATCAACCCAGCTGTTGATGCTGCGGGGCTTCAGGCTGTTCAGCCATGTCCGGGCCGTGCCTTGGAGTATGAGCGGTACGTACTTCACGGCAACGCGCTTGTTGTCGTTCGCGATGCTGACGGGTGTGGAGTAGCCGACCAGCCAGTCCTCTGGCTTCACGGAGCCGGTGTATTTGGGCATATCTCTCGGGAGCGTGAACCCCTTGGGGAAAGTCTCATCTCGAATGTGGGGGCCAAAGCAAGACGGACCCAGCTCATGTTCTTCTTCTAGTGCCAGGGATCGATTGAGGCGGTCGATCCGATGGCGGGCATCGTTTTCTCCGATTCGTTCTCGGCGGCCAAGGCGGTCGCGGAGTGATGGGTGATCAATAGGCGGTGGGGAAATGCACCTCTCCCTGTGTGGAGGAGGAGGTGGGCAGTCGTCTCGCCGCCGCACTGCTCTTGGGGGGATCGTCCTGGTCGCGCTCGATGGTGATGTGAGTCCGGCTGCGGTTGGCAGCCGGCTCCTTGTCTCTTTTGTCGCGGACGCCACCAGTCGGCGTTCGGGATGTCGCGCCTTGGTCTCGGCGAGGAGGCGGGTCATCGTTCCGCCGGTTGGGCACTTCAGTGCGACACCCGGCCTCCTGCTGCTCAGCAGCCGCATCGAGGAGCTACTGGACTCGCTCCGTCATGTGGCGACGCTCGTCGCCCTCGAGCTTGTCTAGCTCGTCTGCTGCTGCCTGGGCAGCTCGTATGTTCTCCACAGGCGTGGCGTAGACGGGACAATCTGTCCCGAACATGCTGGCGATGGTCGCGCCATGCTGCGGATCTGGCCCATGCGGCTAGGCCCACCAGGAGCCGGCGTGCCACCGACGGCACGGTCCATCTCACGTTGGTAGGCCTCCGAAAGGCGTCTCATGCTAGCCAGCCGATTGGCGCTCTCGACGAGCTGGACGCGGTGTGCCTCCAGCGTCTCGGCGTCGGCGTCTTCCAGGATGGGCGCAGTCAGATCTTGCATCGCCGTCTGCAACGGGTCCTGGCCACCTCCACCAGAGTGCTCGCCTTGGCTGATGACGAGCACCTCCGTGACGGTGCTGCCGCCGCTGTCCGCGCGAGGAAGCGTCTCATCGTAGTGTGGGGGAACGTAGCAATAATTCAAAAAAATTCCTACGTGTCACCAAGATCAATCTAGGAGATGCTAGAAACGAGAGATAGGGAGTGCATCTTCATACCCTTGAAGATCGCTAAGCGGAAGCGTTACAAGAACGCGGTTGATGGAGTCGTACTCGCGGCGATTCAAATCGCGGAAGATCCGATCTAGCGCCGAACGGACGGCGCCTCCGCGTTCAACACACGTACAGCCCGGGGACGTCTCCTCCTTATTGATCCAGCAAGGGGAGAGGAGAAGTTGAGGGAGAACTCCAGCAGCACGACGGTGTGGTGGCGATGGAGCTCGTGGTTCTCTGGTAGAGCTTCGCTAAGCACTACGGAGGAGGAGGAGGAGTTGGAGGAGGAGAGGGCTGCGCCAGGGGAAGGGGTGCGGCTGCCCTCTCTCGCCCTCACTATATATAGGGGGAAGGGGGTGGAGGAGGCGCCCTAGGGTTCCCTAGGGGAGGGGCGGCGGCCACAGGGGAAACCCTAGATCGGTTTGGGCGCCCCCACCCCTAGGAAACTGTCCCCCCAAGCCGGGAGGGGCGGCTGCCCTAGGGGAGGCGCCCCCACCTCTCCAGGTTACACGAGAGGGGTTGGGAGGGGCGCACAACCCCTTAGTGGGCTGGTGTGCCCCCTCCCCTTGGCCCATAAGGCCCCCCAACGCTTGTCGGGGCCTCCGAAACACCTTTCGGTCACGCTGGTCGTCACTTGGTACTCCCAGAACAATTCCGGACTCCAATACCCTTCGTCCAATATATCGATCTTCACCTCCGGACCACTCTGGAGTTCCTCTTCACGTCCGGGATCTCATCCAGGACTCCGAACAACCTTCGGTAACCACATACTATTTCCCATAACAACTCTAGCGTCACCGAACCTTAAGTGTGTAGACCCTACGGGTTCGGGAACCATGCAGACATGACCGAGACACCTCTCCGGCCAATAACCAATAGCGGGATCTGGATACCCATATTGGCTCCCACATGTTCCACGATGATCTCATCGGATGAACCACAATGTCGCGGATTCAATCAATCCCGTATACAATTCCCTTTGTCTATCGGTATGCTACTTGCCTGAGATTCGATCGTCGGTATCCCTATACCTTGTTCAATCTCGTTACCGGAAAGTCTCTTTACTCGTTCCATAATGCATGATCCCGTGGCTAACTCCTTAGTCACGTTGAGCTCATTATGATGATGCATTACCAAGTGGGCCCAGAGATACCTCTCCGTCATACGGAGTGACAAATCCCAGTCTCGATTCGTGCCAACCCAACAGACACTTCCGGAGATACCTGTAGTGCACCTTTATAGTCACCCAGTTACGTTGTGACGTTTGGTACACCCAAAGCATTCCTACGGTATCCGGGAGTTACACAATCTCATGGTCTAAGGAAATGATACTTGACATTAGAAAAGCTCTTAGCAAACAAACTACACGATCTTGTGCTATGCTTAGGATTGGGTCTTGTCCATCACATCATTCTCCTCATGATGTGATCCCGTTATCTATGACATCCAATGTCCATGGTCAGGAAACCATAACCATCCATTGATCAACGAGCTAGTCAACTAGAGGCTTGCTAGGGACATGTTGTGTTCTATGGATTCACACATGTATTACAGTTTCCAGTTAATACAATTATAGCATGAACAATAGACAATTATAATAAACAAGGAAATACAATAATAACCATTTCATTATTGCCTCTAGGGCATATTTCCAACAGTCTCCCACTTGCACTAGAGTCAATAATCTAGTTCACATCACTATGTGATTGTAATGAATCGAACACCCATGGGGTTTGTTCATATCTCGCTTGTGAGAGAAGTTATTAGTCAACGGGTCTGAACCTTTCAGATCCACGTGGGCTTTACAAATCTCCATGTCATCTTGTAGATATAGCTACCACGCGCTACTTGGAGCTATTCCAAATAACTGCTCTACTATACGAATCCGGTTTACTACTCAGAGTCATCCGGATTAGTGTCAAAGTTTGCATCGACGCAACACTTTACGACGGACGAACTCTTTTACCACCTCCATAATCGAGAAAATTCCTTAGTCCACTAGTTACTAAGGATAAGTTCGACCACTGTCATGTGATCCATTCCTGGATCGCTCTTGTACCCCTTGATTGACTCATGGCAAGGCACACTTCAGGTACGGTACACAGCATAGCATATTGTAGAGCCTACGTCTAAAGCATAGGGGACGACCTTCGTCCTTTCTCTCTCTTCTGCCGTGGTCACGTCTTGAGTCTTACTCAATACTCACACCTTGTAACACAGCCAAGAATTCCTTCTTTGCTGATCTATTTTGAACTCCTTCAAAATCTTGTCACGGTATGTATTCATTTGAAAGTACTATTAAGCATTTTTTTATCTATCCTTATAGATCTTGATGCTCAATGTTCAAGTACCTTAATCCAGGTTTTCCATTGAAAAACACTTTTCAAATAACCCTGTATGCTTTCCAGAAATTCTACATCATTTCTGATCAACAATATATTAACAACATATACTCATCAAAAACTCTATAGTGCTCCCACTCACTTTTTGGAAATACAAGTTTCTCATAAACTTTGTATAAACCCAAAATCTTTGATCATCTCATCAAAGTGTACATTCCAACTGCGAGATGGTTAGTCCAGTCCTTAGAAGGATTGTTGGAGCTTTGCATACTTGTTAGCATCTTTTCAGGATTGACAAAACCTTCTGGTTGTATACAACCTTTCCTCAATAAAATCATCGAGGAAACAATGTTTTGACATCCTATCTGCAAGATTTCATAAATAATGCAGTAACTACTAATATAATTCCAACAGACTCTTAGCATCACTACGAGTGAGAAAGTCTCATCATAGTCAACTCCTTGAACTTGTCGGAAAACATCTTAACGACAAGTCGAGCTTTCTTAATGGTGACACTTACCATCATTGTCCGTCTTCCTTTTAAAATCCATCTACACCCAACAGCCTTATGACCATCAAGTAGTTCTTCCAAAGTCTATACTTTGTTTTTATACATGGATCCTCTCTCGGATTTTATGGCCTCGAGCCATTTGTCAGAATCCGGGCTCACCATCGCTTCTCCATAGCTCGTAGGTTCATTGTTGTCTAGCAACATGACTTCCAAGACAGGATTACGTACCACTCTGAAGTAGTACGCATCCTTGTCGACCTACGAGGTTTGGTAGTGACTTGATCCGAAGTTTCATGATCACTATCATAAGCTTCCACTTCAATTGGTGTAGGTGCCACAGGAACAACTTCCTGTGCCCTGCTACACACTAGTTGAAGTGACGGTTCAATAACTTCATCAAGTCTCCACCATCCTCCCACTCAATTCATTCGAGAGAAACTTTTCCTCAAGAAAGGACCCGTTTCTAGAAACAATCACTTTTGCTTCCGGATCTGAAATAGGAGGTATACCCAACTGTTTTGGGTATTCTATGAAGATGCATTTATCCTCTTTGGGTTCGAGCTTATCAGCCTGAAACTTTTTCGCATAAGCGTCGTAGCCCCAAACTTTTAAGAAACGACAGCTTAGGTTTCTCTAAACCATAGTTCGTACGGTGTCGTCTCAATGGAATTGCGTGGTGCCCTATTTAAAGAGAATGTGGTTGTCTCTAATGCCTAACCCATAAATGATAGTGGTAATTCGATAAGAGACATCATGGTATGCACCATATCCAATAGGGTGCAGTTATGATGTTCGGACACACCATCACACTATGGTGTTCGAGTGGTATTAGTTGTGAAACAATTTCCACAATGTCTTAATTGTGTGCCAAACTCAGAACTCATATATTCATCTCTATGATCATATCATAGACATTTTATCCTCTTGTCACGATGATCTTCAACTTCACTCTGAAATTACTTAAACCTTTCAATAATTCAGACTTGTGTTTCATCAAGTAAATATACTCAGCATCTACTCAAATCATCTGTAAAGTAAGAACATAACGATATCCACTGCGTGCCTCAGCACTCATTGGAATGCACACATCAAAATGTATTACTCCCAACAAGTTGCTTTCTTGTTCCATCTTACTGAAAACGAGGCCTTTTAGTCATCTTGCCCATGTGGTATGATTTGCATGTCTCAAGTGATTCAAAATCCAGTGGGTCCAAACGATCCATCTGTATGGAGTTTCTTCATGCATATCTACCAATAGACATTGTTCGCATGTCTCAATCTTTTCAAAAACGAGTGAGTCCAAAGATCCATCAACATGGAGCTTCTTCATGTGTTTTATACCAATATGACTCAAATGGAAGTGCCACAAGTATGTGGTACTATCATTACTATCTCATATCTTTCGGCATGAACATGTGTATCACTACGATCGAGATTCAATAAACCATTCATTTTAGGTGCAAGACCATTGAAGGTATTATTCAAATAAACAGAGTAACCATTATTCTCCTTAAATGGATAATCGTATTGCGATAAACATAATCCAATCATGTCTATGCTCAACGCAAACACCAAATAACAATTATTTAGGTTTATCACCAATCCCGATGTTAGAGGGAGCGTGCGATGTTTGATCACATCAACCTTGGAAACACTTCCAACACATATCGTCATCTCACCTTTAGCTAGTCTCTGCAGCCTTTTATTTCGAGTTACTAACACTTAGCAACCGAACCGGCATTTATTACCCTGGTGCTACTAGGAGTACTAGTAAAGTACACAATAATATAACGTATATTCAAGATACATCTGTCGACCACGCCAGCCTTCTCATCTACCAAGTATCTAGGGTAGTTCTGCTTCAGTGACCGTTCCCCTCATTACAGAAGCACTTAGTCTCGGGTTTGGATTCAACCTTGGGTTTCTTCACTAGAGCAGCAACTGATTTGTCATTTCATGAAGTATCCCTTCTTTCCCTTGCCCTTCTTGAAACTAGTGGTTTTATTAACCATCAACAATTGATGCTCCTACTTGATTTCTACTTTCGCGGTGTCAAACATCGCGAGTTGCTCAAGGATCATCATGTCTATCCCTGATATGTTATAGTTCATCATGAAGCTTTAATAGCTTGGTGGCAGTGACTATGGAGAACCATCACTATCTCATCTGGAAGATTAACTCCCACTCGATTCAAGCGATTGTAGTACTCAGACAATCTGAGCACATGTTCAACGATTGAGCTTTTCTCCCTTAGTTCGCAGGCTTAAGAAACTTGTCAGAGGTCTCATACCTCTTGACGTGGGCACTAGTCTGAAATCCCAATTTCAGTCTTTGGAACATCTCATATGTCCTGCGACATTTCAAAACCATCTTTGGTGCCACAATTCTAAACCGTTAGCATTACGCACAGAACTATCACGTAGTCATCAAAACGTGTATGTCAGATGTTTCGCAACATCTACAGACGACGCTCGAGGTTCAGCACACCGAGCGGTGCATTAAGGACATAAGCCTTCTGCGCAGCAATGAGGATAATCCTCAGTTTACGGACCCAGTCCGCACAATTTCTACTATCAACTTTCAACTAAATTTTCTCTAGGAACATATCTTAAACAGTAGAACTAAAGCGCAAGCTACGACATAATTTGCAAAGACCTTTTGACTATGTTCATGATAATTAAGTTCATCTGTTTATTTAATGAACTCCCACTCAGATAGACATCCCTCTAGTCATCTAAGTGATACATGATCCAAGTCAACTAGGCCGTGTCCGATCATCACGTGAGACGGACTAGTCATCAACGGTGAACATCTTCATGTTGATCGTATCTACTATACGACTCATGTTTGACCTTTCGATATCTTGTGTTCCGAGGCCATGTCTATACATGCTAGGTTCGTCAAGTTAACCTAAGTGTTTTGCATGTGTAAATCTGGCTTACACCCGTTGTATGCGAATGTTAGAATCTATCACACCCGATCATCACGTGATGCTTCGAAACAACGAACTTTCGCAAAGGTGCACAGTTAGGGGGAACACTTTCTTGAAATTTTTTAATGAGGGATCATCTTATTATGCTACCGTCGTTCTAAGCAAATAAGAAGTAAACATGACAAACATCACATGCAAATCATAAAGTGACATGATATGGCCAATATCATCTTGCGCCTTTGATCTCCATCTTTGAGGCGCGGCATGATCACCTTCGTCACCGGCATAACACCATGATCTCCATCATCGTGTCTTCATGAAGTTGTCTCGCCAACTATTACTTCTACTACTATGGCTAACAGTTAGCAATAAAGTAAAGTAATCACATGGCGTTTTTCATTGACACGCAGGTCATACAATAAATTAAGACAACTCCTATGGCTCCTGCCGGTTGTCATACTCATCGACATGCAAGTCGTGATTCCTATTATAAGTACATGATCAATCTCATACATCACATATATATATAATTCATCACATCCTTTTGGCCATATCACATCACATAGCATACCCTGCAAAAACAAGTTAGACATCCTCTAATTGTTGTTGCATGTTTTACGTGGCTGCTATGGGTTTCTATCAAGAACGTTTCTTACCTACGCAAAAGCCACAACGGTGATATGCCAATTTCTATTTACCCTTCATAAGGACCCTCTTCATCGAATCCGATCCGACTAAAGTGGGAGAGACAGACACCCGCTAGCCACCTTATGCATCAAGTGCATGTCAGTCGGTGGGACCTGTCTCACGTAAGTGTACGTGTAAGGTCGGTCCGGGCCGCTTCATCCCACAATGCCACCGAATCAAGATAAGACTAGTAACGGCAAGCAAATTGAACAAATCATCGCCCACAACTACTTTGTGTTCTAGTCGTGCATAGAATCTACGCATAGACCTAGCTCATGATGCCACTATTGGGGAACGTAGCAATAATTCAAAAAAATTCCTACGTGTCACCAAGATCAATCTAGGAGATGCTAGCAACGAGAGATAGGGAGTGCATCTTCATACCCTTGAAGATCGCTAAGCGGAAGCGTTACAAGAACGCGGTTGATAGAGTCGTACTCGCGGCGATTCAAATCGTGGAAGATCCGATCCAGCGCTGAACGGACGGCGCCTCTGCGTTCAACACACGTACAGCCCGGGGACATATCCTCCTTCTTGATCCGGCAAGGGGAGAGGAGAAGTTGAGGGAGAACTCCAGCAGCACGACGGTGTGGTGGCGATGGAGCTCGTGGTTCTCCGGCAGAGCTTCGCTAAGCACTACGGAGGAGGAGGAGGAGTTGGAGGAGGAGCGGGTTGCGCCAGGGGAAGGGGTGCGGCTGCCCTCTCTCGCCCTCACTATATATAGGGGGAAGGGGGTGGAGGAGGCTCCCTAGGGTTCCCTAGGGGAGGGGCGGCGACCACAGGGGAAACCCTAGATGGGTTTGGGCGCCCCCACCCCTAGGAAACTTGCCCCAAAGCCGGGAGGCGGCTGCCCTAGGGAGGCGCCCCACCTCTCCAAAGTTACGTAGAGGGGTTGGGAGGCGCACAACCCCTTAGTGGGCTGGTGTGCCCCTCCCTTGCCCATAAGGCCCCCAACGCTTGTCGGGCCTCCAAACACCTTTCGTCACGCTGGTCGCCACCGGTACTCCCAGAACAATTCCGGACTCCAATACCCTTCGTCCAATATATCGATCTTCACCTCCGGACCACTCCGGAGTTCCTCGTCACGTCCGGGATCTCATCCAGGACTCCGAACAACCTTCGTTAACCACATACTATTTCCCATAACAACTCTAGCGCCACCAACCTTAAGTGTGTAGACCCTACGGGTTCGGGAACCATGCGAACATGACCGAGACACCTCTCCGCCAATAACCAATAGCGGATCTGGATACCCATATTGGCTCCCACATGTTCCACGATGATCTCATCGGATGAACCACAATGTCGCGGATTCAATCAATCCCGTATACAATTCCCTTTGTCTATCGGTATGCTACTTGCCTGAGATTCGATCGTCGGTATCCCTATACCTTGTTCAATCTCGTTACCGGCAAGTCTCTTTACTCGTTCCGTAGTGCATGATCCCGTGGCTAACTCCTTAGTCACGTTGAGCTCATTATGATGATGCATTACCGAGTGGGCCCAGAGATACCTCTCCGTCATACGGAGTGACAAATCCCATCCTTGATTCGTGCCAACCCAATGTACACTTTCGGAGATACCGTAGTGCACCTTTATAGTCACCCAGTTACGTTGTGACGTTTGGTACACCCAAAGCATTCCTACGGTATCCGGGAGTTACACAATCTCATGGTCTAAGGAAATGATACTTGACATTAGAAAAGCTCTTAGCAAACGAACTACACGATCTTGTGCTATGCTTAGGATTGGGTCTTGTCCATCACATCATTCTCCTCATGATGTGATCCCGTTATCTATGACATCCAATGTCCATGGTCTGGAAACCATAACCATCCATTGATCAACGAGCTAGTCAACTAGAGGCTTACTAGGGACATGTTGTGGTCTATGTATTCACACATGTATTACGGTTTCTAGTTAATACAATTATAGCATGAACAATAGACAATTATCATGAACAAGGAAATACAATAATAACCATTTCATTATTGCCTCTGGGGCATATTTCCAACATGTAGACCACCATGTTGGAGGGGAACGCGTCAAGCGACGCTGTGTCGGAGTCGACCAACATTGGGTCGGTGGAGCCAATCGACTCCAAGTCGGCAGCAGGCTCGCCGGCGACGTGGAGCTGATGGAGGAGGCTCACGAGGCGGCTCTTGGGGCCATCGGTGCCCGCATCGGACGCGGGCTCGTCGGAGAGGTGAATCTCGCCAACAAGATTGGCGAGGCAGCTTGCCACGCAGGCGACCTCCACGCCGTGCAGCGCATCGGCGCAGTCGTCGTCCGGCGTGCCGGGCTGGTGATATGTCTCCAACATATCTATAATTTTTTATTGCTCCATGCTATATTATCTATTGTTTTGGACTATATTGGGCTTTATTTTCCACTTTTATATATTACTTTTGGGACTAACCTATTAACCGGAGGCCCAGCCCAAAATTGCTGTTTTTTGCCTATTTGAGTGTTTCAAAGAAACGGAATATCAAACCGAGTCCAAACGGAATGAAATCTTCGGGACGTGATTTTCTCATCGGATAAGACCCAGGAGACTTGGACCCTCCGTCAAGAAAGCTCCGAGGCGTCCACGAGGGTGGAGGGCGCCCCCCCCCCCTAGGGCACGCCCCCCTACCTCGTGGGCCCCTCGAGGCTCCACCGACGTACTTCTTCCTCCTATATATACCTACGTGCCCCCGTCAGATCAGATACGGAGCCAAAACCTAATTCCACCGCCGCAACTTTCTCAGATCCACGAGATCCCATCTTGGGGCCTGTTAGAGTTCACGCGGGAAGGATTCCACCACGGAGGGCTTCTACATCATCATCAAAGCCTCTCCGATGAAGTGTGAGTAGTTTACCTCAGACCTTCGGGTCCATAGTTAGTAGCTAGATGGCTTCTTCTTTCTTTTTGGATCTCAATACAATGTTCTCCCCCTCTCTTGTGGAGATCTATTCGATGTAATCTTCTTTTTGCGGTGTGTTTGTTGAGACCGATGAATTGGGTTTATGATCAAGATTATCTATGAGCAATATTTGAATCTTTTCTGAATTCTTTTATGTATGATTGAGTTATCTTTGCAAGTCTCTTCGAATTATCCGTTTGGTTTGGCCAACTAGATTGGTAGTTCTTGCAATGGGAGAAGTGCTTAGCTTTGGGTTCAATCTTGCGGTGTCCTTTCCCAGTGATAGTAGGGGCAGCAAGGCACGTATTGTATTGTTGCCATCGAGGATAACAAGATGGGGTATTTATCATATTGCATGAATTTATTCCTCTACATCATGTCATCTTGCTTAAGGTGTTACTCTGTTTTCATTAACTTAATACTCTAGATGCATGCTGGATAGCGGTCGATGAGTGGAGTAATAGTAGTAGATGCAGGCAGGAGTCGGTCTACTTGTCTCGGACGTGATGCCTATATACATGATCATACCTAGATACTCTCATAACTATGCTCAATTCTATCAATTGCTCAACAGTAATTCGTACACCCACCGTAGAATACCTATGCTCTTGAGAGAAGCCACTAGTGAAATCTATGGTCCCCGGGTCTATTCTCATCATATTAATCTTCCTACGCTTTATTATTGTTTTTCTCTTTACCTTGCCTTTTATTTTACTTTGCATCTTTATACCAAAAATACCAAAAATATTATCTATCATCTCTATCAGATCTCACTCTCGTAAGTGACCGTGAAGGGATTGACAACCCCTATTCGCGTTGGTTGCGAGGAGCTATTTGCTTTGTGTAGGTACGAGGGACTCGCATGTGGCCTCCTCTTTGGATTGATACCTTGGTTCTCAAAACTGAGGGAAATACTTACGCTGCTCACCTGCATCATCCTCTCCTCTTGGGAAAACCAACGCAAGCTCAAGACGTAGCAATGGGCGGCGCCGCCAGAAGGAACAGGTTCCGTCCGCACAGTCTCTCCGGAGACGGTGCACCTCGCCCCACGGTGGGCGCCAAATGTCGGGGGTTGGGTGCGACATATGCCAAGGGATGGCTTATCATGGTGGGAGCGAGTAGAACGTCGCCGGTGCCTGGAAGCGGGATGAGGCATAGACACGTACGCCGGTGGACTTTACCCAGGTTCGGGGCTCTCCGTGGAGATAACACCCCTAGTGCTGCTCTGCGGGGTCTTCGCATGATCACTAAGGCACTAGTGGTACAATGGTGCTCCTCGAGCTGTTGGCTAGAGGTGGAAGAAGGCAGGCACGCTCTCTCCTCCTCTAGGTTTGAGTCTATTTCTAACAGGTTGGGAACCCTTTGCATGGGTGCCCTGGGGGGTTTATATAGGCCTACCCCCCAGGGGTACAATGGTAATCTGTCGGGTGTAGGACCCGGCTGTCAGTGTCTCTCGTCGCCGGCTCCTCCGCCGGCTGCTGGGGACCGCCGCCTGGTGGGCCCCGCCGATCGCTTCAATGCACGGAACCGACAGGCCGCTCCCCCGCCGCATGGTCTTGCCGGCCACGATCACCGTAGTCGTGATGCTAATGACGCAGCTTGGTCGGGGAGCGTGGCTCTGATCCCGCCACCGGTGGGCGATCAAGCCACAATGTGTCTCATCCGTTGATGGCGCAAGGGCCCAAGGGAGGATAGGCCGCTGCTGGGAAGCCGGCTTGCCTCGCTTCGGTGGCCCGGCTTCCTCCGCCTTCGTGGCTCATCGCTGGTAGGGCCCGGCCACCGCAAGCCGCATCGACAGTAGTCGTGGGAACAGGCTCCTTTGTCAGAGTATATCGGCCATGGGCGGGCGGGCTTGGGCCGGGCTGAAAAAGCCCACTACAGAAAACTAAGGCTCAGCCCTCCTGTGCCCTACCATCGGCCTACTTTTTAAGCCCAAGCCCGCCCATATGGTAAAGCCTGAAAAGCCCTCGGGGCTTAGGGCCGTGGGTCGGGCCTCTTCCTTAAAATGCCAATATGCCAAGCCCAAGCCCGCCCAGCCCCGCCGGTGGGCTCAAAACTCAGCCCAAGCCCGGCCCACGGGCAAGCCCATCGGGCCTAGGCCCTGGATTTTAGGGTCGGGCCTGGGTGGGCCGACAGGGTCGGGCCTGGGTGGGCCGACAGGGTCGGGCCTGAGATGGCCAGGACTAGTCAGGAGTGACATCCAGGGGGGAGTGGCAACAGTGCCGCGTCGTGTGGAGATCTCTGCCTGTACGGGGCACTTGGCCACGCCCGGCCCTGGATTCAGGGAGATGGGCTACGCTGTAGCCACACCCTGTCTTGTCTTCTTGATGAGGACGTGGACTTTGAGGGCGCCGCGGGCCGACTGCTAGGGGCCGGCCTCTCTGGAGGCCGCCCACTAGGAGTCGGCCTGTCGTGATGCCGTCTTCTGAAACTCGGCCGCCTTCTCGCAGCCGGCCGTTCGTCCAGTCGGCCATGAGAAGGCGGCGCTTCATCTTGATGCTTTGAGGGGCGCGGCCAGCCCCAATGTCTTGAAAGGTTCGGGGGCTCGGGTTAGGCTATCCGTGACCCATTACTCCGACAAAATGTGTAATGCATGAGAAAACTGACATCACTTGCTCTAAATGCAAGTGGTGAATGCCGAAGGTTTTGGATTCCGAATGGAACATTTTTCTCGTGGGGGGCGGTAAACTCAGTTACCACGGTAACCACGAAATACCGAAAAAAAATTGAGTGAAATTTAAAATTCAAAATTTTTAAGTCTAGAATAGACAAGTTGGAGCACCAATTGTACATTTCATTAGTACTGGCGCAGCGGTAACAGGTCTGACACGCACCTGCAGGTCGCGAGTTCGACCTTCGCACGCACGTATTTTCTTTTTTTAGAAATTACAGCATAGTGCGGCGTGCATTCTTCAAAAATCAAAAAAGGAAAAAGTGCGGCCCGCTGTCCTGGAACACATGACGCGCTGTTACTGGAGTACGATCCGTACCACTAGGACACAAGTAAGTTTGTGTTTGAGCTAGAGATATATCTCATTTAACTGGAAGTTAGGAGTTAAAATTCAAAAAAATGTAAAAGTTCGAATTTTTTTGCTCGAGATACCTAATTATCGTGGGGCAGCGAGAGACGCGGTTACCGGACGGTAACCGAATTTTCCGCCCGGTACCCAAAACCATGTGAATACCATGAGAATAGAGTGTTGCTATACATACAGAAGTTTTTGTCCCTAATTTATACGACATGGGTGATCACAGTGTCCATGACAAGGGCAAAGTGCAGGACAACCATTTTATTGCATATTGTACAGAAATCAGACTAGTAAATGTCGTATGCATAGTAGTTCCGATGAGACGGTGGTGCTTGAAATGATTTCGAAACCGAAGCAACTCTCGCATATGTACTTAAATATTGAAAATATAATATTGCAATCTCTATGTACTATTGCTAGTTCGACGAAACAAAGGGACATACATCAAGGAAAAACATGTACCATAGGGAAATAACTTCTTTCTAATTTTGTAGTGCTGCAAGGCTGGCTTTTTTTTTCCTGCACCGGCTTAACGAATTTCGATTAGAGGTTCTAATTCTTGATTGAAAGGTAATCTTGAGAATATAGAGTTGATGTATCAGTTGTACTTCCTCCGTCCAAAATAGATGACCCAATTTTAGACTAACTTTGTATTAAAGTTATATATAAAGTTGGGTCATTTATTTTGGAACGGAGGGAGTAGCTCTGAATTAACCCTTGGATATACGCATGTCTAATAATAATTAGATAAAGATGATTTCATTCTCCGACCTGAATCGAGGAGAGGCTGCAATGACTTTTTCCAGTAAAAACACATCACAAGCCAATTATTAGTAGACTCAAGGAAGCATGTATTTCAAAAAAAAGGAAGCATCAATGCATTTGTCAAATTTTCTCTAAATTTGACCGATGGTCGTAATTTTGTTGCACGTGTCGACTAATACCTAAGAAAGATAAGAGACATAGCACACATCTATCAACCTGGTTCAGTTTCAGAAGAAAAATGGTAATCAGTTTAGATTCAAGCTAATTAATTCATTCGAGCGCATGGTCCATCAGTACTCAAACGAGAGAAGCATGACCGTCAGGTCGCCGAGATATATACCGGGCGATCGATGGACACGAAGAAGGGTCACCATGTCAGATCGACAGCATATCTTGCGACGCGGCTGGCCTCGAGGCTTCAACTTGTCGGTCTGCTATCACTGCTACTCGAAATTACTCAAATCTATGGATGGCTACTACTCTAGCTTCAGCTTTCGGAATAAACTGACAGGTTAAAGTACCATGCATAGAGGATCGATGTACAGGCCATCTAGACAGTGTGTTTGCAAAAAGGGTTTCTGTAAAATTAAACTGCCAAATTTGCATGATGAATAAATAAAAAACATCCATCCGCACTCAAAGTCATTTATTTCATTCATTTTCTGACTGATGACAATACAAGTCGTTCATTCTCTGCCAAAGTTGCATTGGCGCGACTCTCAAAAAAATAAGTTTCTGCGGTCTAGGCATGAGGATCTCACTTGTAAACTGAACCCTGAACTCAGTGCATACATGCAGCTCTCCACCTATGCCAGTAATCAAAAGACTAAGTACAATTACAAGCATCCTACCAGCTCAAGCAACATGTTCAACAGCAAAAATTGCAAGCATGATTTTTGGTTTGGATTCTGAAAAGAAGACTAACAAACAGAGCAAGCATACAACTGAGAGAGATAGAGAGAGAGAGCATGATTTTGGTTTGGATTCAGAAAATCAAACACCACGACAGTACGCTGTTCGGAATTCAGAAACTCATTCATGAACTCGAAATGAATAAACCTAAGACATTCAGAAAGATCTTGAGGGCCTATCTCAACCTCACAAGGACTTATATGATGATTATATACCCATCGCATCTGTCTGTTACATACGTGCATTGCTTTTCTGAACCAACCTAATTGATAGAAGCATTTGATCTCACTCTTCCTTATCAGGCATAGTCTGCTCAATCAAGGCTCAAGTTGTAGCACGATATATTCTCAACAACGCTGCAGGCCACTGGAGGAACACTTGAACAGGGATAGTGCAGCATCTGCAGATGTTGACAAGGCCATGCTACTGGAATTTGATGGCTATATACATGTAGTATATCCGTTTTACCACTGTTAGCCAAAATTTAGTAGTAGTACTATTCAGAACTCAACTGTCAAATTTCCTCAAAAAAAAACTCTAACTGTTAAATGTAAAGTTAACCAGCATGGGCTTTCTTCTTACAATCTTACGTGTATAAGGGATTCTGCATCTAGCTGTTACAGATTAAACGTACCATATATGCAAATTGTTTATAAACGTGTTCCTACAGAATGAAGCCCCACGATAAAACAGAGAAACCCAAATCCACTGGCATGATAAAACAGGGAAGAATGCAGACAACTTCTACCAGGTCCGAATTCAGAAAATAAGCTAACCAAACACCAATGACAGTTAAGCTGTCCAGATTTCAGAAATCATATTCTCTGATGATGGGCAATCAAAAGGCAATCTGTTCAACTGAGTTTCTGCGTTCTTGCATGCATAAACACAAGATTTTGAAATTGTGGATTGGCCTTGAATTCAGTGGACATCGGAAAGCAAACAAGCTACTGTACGATCTATGCTAAACATGGGCAGCTAAGCTCTTCGGAATTCACCAGGCACAGCCAATTAATTTATGCACTCCAAATGATGATCGATCAGTACATTGGATAAAGCAAAACAATTCCAATCAAGCATGATTTGACTAGTAAAGCAAGGTGGTGTTCAGCATGATTTTTGGTTTTTTATATTTCAGAAAAGAAGCTACTCAAGCACAGCAAGCCTGCTGTTCACAAGTCTGAAAAAACAAGCTAATCCAACAGCACGACAGACCAACTAAGCTGAAGATGACAACTGACAATGCATGGATCTAGTCGTACACGACGAGCTTCTGGTACTCTTCGCCGGCGATGGCCTCCATCATGATGGCCTCAGGGTTCACCACGCCGTCGTTCTTCAGAAAGATCTTGAGGAAGTTCTTGGAGAAGCCGCTCACCATGGCCACCCCCGGCTGGGTCGATGTCACCGGCGTCGACTTCGAGTCGCGCAGGTTCCAGAAGATGATCTGGGGCACCACGTCGCCGTAGCCAGCGTCCCTGAACTTCTTGCAGATCACCTCGTAGTCAGTCTCCCACGGAACAGACTCCCGCCGGCTGTAGTAGGCGGCGTAGGCGCTCCCCGACGCCATATTGAACTCCATGTCGCTGTACACGAACACGGTCCTGATCATCTTCTCCGGCACCAGACTTGCCTCCACCGCCGTGCGGAGGATCTGGTCAAAGACCCCCTGGAAGTTGGTGCTCCCGCCCCAGTGCATGTGTCGCACGAAGTCCATCTTCTGGCGGAGGGTCTTGCCCTTGATCAGGTGAATCTCCGGGTTCTCGCTGAAGGTGATCACCTTGCCTGCCCACGGCTCCTCGCTGAGCTCCGAGGTGAGCACGCCCAGCGCGATGCACACCTCCATCGGGGTGCCGCTCATGCTCGCGGACACGTCGCAGACCGATATGCAGTTGCGCAGCGACCCCTTGGAACGGAGGTCGTCCACCATGCGTCGCCACTGCAGCTCCGACACATTGTCGTCCTGGCCGCGGTAGGCGGCCGCGGCGATCTCGTGGGGCAGGAGCGCACCGGCCGCGATCTTGGCCTTGCCAGCCTCCACGTCCTCCAGGTACTTGTCGAAGCGCTCCTCATCGTGCTTCTTGAAGAGGGACTTGTAGCGCCGCATGGCCACCGAGGCGACGCGGGTGTAGGGCAGCTCCGACCACCGTTGCGCGCTCATGTACACCTCCGGGAGCTCCAGCACCTTGCGCAGCGGCACGAGCACCTCGCGGCGTAGCCGGTGTAGGGCACGGTACGCGTAGTGCTCGTCCGAGAGCTGGGTGAGCTCGGGGTCCGAGTCGCGCGGGAAGAGGCGGCAGGCGATGGCCTCGCAGAGCAGAGTGGTGCGGTCGAAGGACGAGCCTGGAGTGGGACACCACTTGGCTGCGAGCCCGATCTTCCTCTTTTTGCCGCCGGAGGTCAGCTGCTGGAGGTCCGAGGTGAGGAGCGCGGCGAAGAAGTCGGCGACGGCGTCGAACAGGAAGCGGTAGGCACGGTCGCCGTAGTACGTCTCCAACGACTGCACGGCGAGCTTGGCAACCGTGCGTACCTTCTTCGACATCTGCCGCGGCTTACTCGCCGCCGTCTTCTTCTTCTGGTCCACCTCCATCGCTTCCGGCTTCTGCACCTCCGCGGGCTCCTGGACCGGGACAACCTCCACGGGCTTGCTGCCCTTGCCGGCCTTGGAGAGCGCAGCGGAGAGGAAGTCACCGAAGGTGGCCTTGGCAGGCACGGGGGCGAGCTCGCGGGCGCGCTTGCGGCTGGCAAGCCTAGCCCGCAAGTCCTCCCGCTGCGTGGCGAGGCCCTTGGCCTTCCTGCGCGCCTTGTCGGCCTCGGCGCCGGCCTTGGCGAGCGCGCGCACGTCGGGGCCACGGAGGAGGCGGAACAGCAGCTCGGGGAAGTCCTTGAGGTAGCCGAACTCGGCGAGCGCGGCGACGTTGCAGGCGAGCGTGCGCGGGTGGTGCTCGTGCATCCAGAGCGCGGCGGCGTAGAAGCCCTCCTTGTCCGACTTGCCGGTGCCGCGCACGCCGCGGAGGTTGCAGGCGAGGCGGAGCGCCGTGAGCGCGTCCTGCGCCCAGGCGGCGGCGAGGAGCTGGCGCACGCGGTCCGCGGGCGTGTCGGGGACCACCTGGAAGAATAAGTCGAGGCAGGGGTTGCCCGAGTTGGCGTACGTGGCGGAGCAGTTCTCCGTGAGCGCCCTCCGCGGCTTGAGCGCCGCCTCCGACGGCGCGTTGAAGGCCGCGTCGAGGAGGTCGAGGAACGGGTGCGACGCGTCGCTGGTGGCGGCGGCGGAGTCGGGGGAAGGGCGCGCGGCGCGGATCAGGGGCGGGCCCAGGATCAGGCGCGGCGCCGCGGCGGGCTCCGTCTCCGTCGCCATGGCTGCTAGGGTTTGGGGTGGTCGAGCTCGGGGGAGAAGAGATTTTCGGGGATCGATCTGGTGAGATCTGGAGGGACGGAGGGGTGAGGGTGGATCTGAGCCGTCCACCGAACCGACATGGCTGGTCGACGGCGCGGATTGGTCTGATCAGGTTGCATGCATGGTGATCGTTTTGACCATCTTGGTTGATGGTCATTGCTCCAAGCACATTTGACAGTGTACCTCCCTCTACCGTCTTAGAAAAAGTTGACAGTGAACCTTACAAAATAGTTTATCCAAAATCAGTAACGTCTGCTCTGTTCTTTTCCAAAAAAAAAAAGTCAGATTATGTAATCTTGTTAGATAATAATTTTCTTACAGCCCCACGTCAACTTGCATGCCAATGTTTTTTTCCACATGATCCAACATTAATGCCTTGTAAATAAAGTAACTCAAAATGGTGCAGTCAATTTGATAGGGTGCTCTCTAACCTTGTTTGAATGATACTCCCTCCATCTAGGTGTGTAAGTCATCTTACGTTGTGCACCGCGACCAAGGCGGAGAGGAAAACGAGAAAACTTAATGTTTTTTTCTAATTAATAGCAATGCATGCAATGAACTAACCACTGCATGTCATGTTTGGTAGTCTCAAGTCATTGAAAGCATGCATGGCCCACATCTCTTATTGGTTGATATGTCACAAAATAAGAAACGAGGAGGGAGTTAATGTATCGTGCCTAAGTGTTTTGAGAATATTTGATTTTCGTAAGACTAGCCACAATGGAGAGTAAGGCTAGCCATAGTGGGAGTTACTTAGCTAGTAACAATAACACATCCCAAGATAAATGTGCTTATGTGGCAAAGAGTTAATGAGGAGAGAGGTGTTTGTGGTAACATAGTATGTTACTGTAACATAACGCACCCCAATGCAAAATGTGTCTACAACCTAATAAATGAATGCTTGCATGACACTAAACTTATGTTACTACCCACTATGAAGGTAGTAACAAAGACTAGTAACATATGCATGTTACTACTTTAAGTTACTTCCCACTATGACTAGCCTAACATACACTAGTAACATACACATTTCTCTAGACTATGTTACTACCTCAATAGTGGGTAGTAACATAAGGCTAGTCATAGTGGGAGTAACTTAGGTAGTAACATAGCGCATTTTAAGAAAATTTTGCTTACGTGGCAAGTAATTAATGAGAGGTGGTAACATAATATGTTACTGTAACATAGCGATTCCCGAGACAAGATGAGTCTACAAGTTAATAAATGAAGCCATCCATGATACTACTATTATGTTACTTTGCATTATAAAGGTAGTAACTTAGACTAGTGTCATGCATACGACACTAGTCTAAGTTACTCCCCACTATGACCAGCCTAAGTGTGGTAACATGCAAAGGTTCATTTATTAGGTTATAGACTCATATTGCATTGGGACATGTGATATTACAGTAACTAGCTAAGTTACTAGTACTATTAACTCATTGCCACATAAGCAAATTTGCTGAGTTGGACTCGATGTTACTACCGAAGTTACTCCCACTGTAGCTATTCTAAGGTGACTTACACACCTAGACGGAGGGAGTAAATGGTATAAATGTGTTCATAGTTAAAGATCGATGCTTGAACACTTGCCTTTCTGAGCATGAACCTTTTAATCTACTCCCTCCGTATTAAAACAATAAGACGTTTTATATTTTGGTAGAGGTAGTAGAAAAGAAACAAATTCCGTGTAAACAAAAGGAAACTGATGGCATGGTGATGGAAATTTTTTTCCCAACGCTTCACTTGTGAGTACCACAAATTCTGCAACCCCCCCAACACACACACACACCCCATGGTGAATCATATGAATAATCTTAAAATAAGTTGAGAGGACAGTTGAGCTTGTGTTGGCACATCTTCTGTGCCTTTCAGAACAACAAATCCATGTGTTGGGCTTGCCGAAGTTCAGAGAAACGGTGGCAACGACGGCTTGGTATTTGTGGTATGAAAGGCGAAAATTGACACATGACGAAGAAACTTAAAGCGCATGTCAAATCAATATGTCAATGAGAGGCTTAGTAGCAAATTATACCATCTCTTATAGCTCAAAGGCTCACGTTCGATCAGATGCTTGGCTGAAACCAAAGTATGATTACGTGAAATTAAACGTTGACGCGGAATTTGATAGTGACACACTCGCAACAACATTTGGAGCAGTTATCCGGGACCATAGGGGGGAATTTATAGCGGCTGCTAATGAAAAGATGGACCTTTGCTTCGACTCGTTCACAGCAGAAGCAATTGCAGTGAGGTTTAGTTTCAATCTTGCTAATACCGTCGGATGCAGTAAGATTGAAGTGAATTTGGATAGCGTGGAGGTGGTGAATGCGTTGAGCCAAGGCTACTATTCTTCAGTCGCTTCATCCATTATAGATGACTGTTATTTCATGTGATTAGGTTTTTCCCATGTCACTTATGATCATTATAATAGGGAACGTAATCGAGTAGATCATGAACTAGCAAGGTTAGCTAGGTTTTCTTCTCCGAGTGTTTGGATGGATAACGCCCCTGATGAGGTTATCCCTTTACTTGTAACGATGCTACTTTACTTATGAATGAATAAAGGAGAAGAAGTTTATCAAAAAAGTTGAGGACAGTGGTATCCCCAGCCCACCGGGGTTCAAGTCCTAGACTTGACACTGGTGCTTGCATTTTCCTGACTTTATTTCAGACTTTTCAACGATGTGCGTTCAATAGGAGGAGACGTTCTGTGCAGGGCCGGCCGATAGGCCGGGGCAACGAGGCGACCGCCTCGGGCCCCGGCCCAGGTAGTAGTAGAGTATACGTATTAGGATATTTCTTCGTTAGGTCCAGAAAAATAAGAGGGAAACTAAGAAGGCCCAAGCTTACCACGTAGCTAGAACTCACGGACCGAGAGAATCGATCGCTCTAGTTCGATATTGTAAGTGCATCTAGTGCCCCTTAGTGATTTTGGTGTATTGAAGACTTATAGGTTAAGGAACTAATGCGTTTGTGAGTGTACACAGGTCTATAAGTCCATGAGGAGTTTGATATTTACAGAGAAAGTCGACCCCTAAAAATGAAGTTCTTCAACTGAAGACTTTGATATTCTGAAGACTTTCTGAAGACTTTGAAAGTGAAGAAATTGGTGTGACCTTGAAGACTTGGTATTCATTTGAGGAACATGAAGCGTGAAGACTTTTGTTTTCGTAGTTTCATTTTCTATTTCTTGAGTCATAGGAAACACCGTACTGTTAAAGGGGGTCGAGGAAATACTCAGGAAAAATTTCCATGTGATGCTCAACTCAAAATCCTACACCTACCAATCCCTTCGAGTGAAGCCTTTGGAAATCTCATACATTTCAGTCAATTTCTTCAGTGACAGAGACGAAGTTCTTCTGGTCGCTGAGGAATTGGTTCTGACTGAGGAGTTAGGAATTCGCCATCGGGATTACCTACACAAAGGAGGAACATGATAGCCCGAGGAATTTGATATTCAAATTTCCGACCGTTCTTTGTCTTCTTGGCCACCTGTCCCAAAATATCTTATCCACCTAACGGTCATATCATTGAAGGCCATTTATGTCTTATCATGTCGGGCTGCTCCCTAGGCTATAAATAGCCGCCCCCTACAACCACTAGCTGGTTGGCTGCTCCGAGAGAACTTGACACTTGTCATTTGAGAGCAACCCATCCTCCGAGGACTTTGAGCGAAAATCATCAAGTGAGGAAAACCCAAAACCAAACCCCTACAAACCCAAAGTGATTGAGCATCACTGAAGAAATTGATCCTGCATGGATCCGACGCTTGTTACCTTTGAAGACTGTGCTTCTTCCAGACGGTTAGGCGTCATGGTCTAGAGCATCCAAGAGGAATTGTGGATCGCCGAGTGACCAAGTCTGTGAAGGTTTGGAAGTCGCCTGAAGACTTACCACGAGTGATTGGACGAGGTCTGTGTGACCTTAGTTCAAGGAGAATACGGTGAGGACTTGGTGTCTGAGCTGCGTGCTCGATGATCGGGTGTCCGGACTGTGTGTCCTCGAGTTTAAATACTCAGCCGCTCAACCAGACGTATAACCGAGACAGCAGTTGGAACTGGTCTACCAAATCATTGTCTTCACCAACCTAACTGGTTCTATTTCCTCAACCCTTTCATTTCCTCATTATTGTGTTGAGTGTTTGTTCATATCTGTGTTTGAAGACTTTGACTGAAGACTTTCTCAATTTCCTCAGTTCAATTTCTTCAGTCTGTTTGTCTTCATCTTGTGTTATCCTGTGATTACGCTTTACATACTTTGTGATTGTCTTCATTTCATCATGATGACTATGCGTGTATTCTGTTATGCTTACTTCGAGTACTTATTCCGCAGCAAGTAGTTCTTCGCTAAGGAATTTCCTCACCGCAAATTCCTCGATGAAGAATTCATAAAATCGCCTATTCACCCCCCTCTAGTCGATATAACGACTTTCAATTGGTATCGAGCAAGGTACTCCCTTGTTACGTGTGATTTTGGTTTAACCACCGGAGTTTTAGTTATGTCGACCGCAGGTATGATCAAGGTCTCAGCAGGGTGTCCTACCTTCGATGGGACGGACTACCCCTACGGGAAGAACAAGATGTGAATGCATCTTGAAGCAATTGACAACGATCTCTGTTATGTTGTGGAAAAAGGTGTTCCCTCTGTCACACCTTCTCTGAATGATACTGATGTGAAGAGATTCAAGCAACTCGATTCTCAAGCGAAGAATATCATATGTGGCCATCTGAGCAAAGGTCAATATGGAAGAGTGAGTGCTTTGGAATCTGCCAAGCTCATCTGGGACAGGTTGTCCAAAGTAAATGAAGGTGTCTCAACTCAGCGTGACTCTCGAGTTGATGTTCTTTGGAATCTCTTCAACCGCTTTAAAAGACTCGACAATGAAAATGTTCAACAAACCTTCGATCGCCCCACTGACATCTCAAATGAGCTTCAAGCACTTGGCGCCACTGACATCACCGACCATGAGGTGGTGAAGAAATTGTTAAGATCGCTTGATTCCTCATTTGATACTCTGGCACTGATGATACAAGAACGAGCTGACTACAAGTCTCTTGATCCTGCCGATATCCTTGAAAGGCTAAATACTCACGAGTTCCAGCTTGCTGAAAAGAGAGATCTCTATGGTTCTGGCTATGGAAAAACACGTGCCCTGAAGGCCAAGGCTGTGTCCGAATCTGAGTGTGAAGACTCTGGTAGTAGCCTTGGAGATCCTGAAGAATTAGGCCAGGAGCTAGCACTGCTCGTGAAGAAATTCCAGAAATTCTCAAGACGTGGTCGCTTTGGAAAATCCTCAAGAAGCGGTGATTCCTCATCTAGTGACTATAAGAGAAGACTTTGTCACAAATGCAAGAAACCTGGTCACTACATCCAAGATTGTCCTCAGTGGGAAAAGGAATTAAAGAAGAAGAAACACAAGGATTACAGTTCTGATGACGCGAAGAAGAAGAAGAAATCATCGAAATCTTCATCATCAAAATCCTCAAAGCCTTCTTCTCACAAGAAGAGCAGCTCCAAAAGGCTCGGGCATTCATCGGCAAGGAAATGGACTCAAGCTGAATCGAGGAACATGAGGAAGAGGAGGAGTCTCAAGAATCCGAATCTGTGTGGCTAGTCGGCCTTCGCTCATCGCTTTCGTTAGCAAGTCCATCTTCAACACTGAAGAAACTGACCCCGCCGACAAGCCTGATGAGGATGATGATGACTACGCTCCCACCTATTGCTTCATGGCAAAAGGTGCCAAGGTACTGAATTTCACCTCCTCTGAATCTAGTGAAAATGAATCTGATGAGGATCTCAAGCCCAGCTACTCTAAACTTGCTAAGATTGCTATAAAACAACAAAGGGATTTTGAAAAGGTTCAAAACATGCTAGACAAAAGTGATGATATGTTGGGTGAAGAAATGGATCGCACTAAAGCCCTGACTGAAAATCTTTAGAGACTTCAGTCTAGGCTTGACAGCTTTCAAGGTCATCATAACACTCTCTTATCTGATCATGAGAAACTTTCTTATGAATTTCTTCAAAGAAAGCAAGATCTTGAGAAGCTAAGAGTGAGTTATGAAGATCTTCGAAGGAGCGCGATTCATTACTTGCTCAACAAATCAGCGCTTCTCAAGAAGAATTTGTTCCTCCATGCTTAAAGTGCATTGAGCGTGAATCGCTAATTCTTCACCAATGTTCAAATGCTTCAACTATTACAAATTCTTCACCGCTTCGCTATCACTAATTCCTCATCCGAGGACATTGCTAGTATCACCGACGATGCAGGGGCTGAAGGAATTGTACATGACAGGCATGTACAAAAGCCTCAAAGGGCATCGACTCTTTGTGATGTGCTTAAAAGCAGATCCTCAACAGAACCCTAGGAAAGAGGGTATTGCCTTTGTGAGGAAACTCAATGCTGATGGAACATACTGGAAGCCTGAGCAGTATCCCAAAACCTCATGGGTTGCTGCAAAGGGACCTCCAGTTGACCCATCTAACTTATCTGGCCTTACATGCGAATCTCCTCATTCTTCTGATGAGTCATTTGACTACAACTATAAACTGTTCAAAAATCAGAATGGTGAAGTATTTGCTAGATATGTTGGCACTAACTGCAGGAACAGTTCCCCTATGAAGAAAATCTGGGTTCCCAAGAAGTGCCTTGAAAGTCTTCAGGTGAATGTCCTCATGACACCACCTGTGAAGAATAGGAACCCCAGATCAAATTCTTCATATGGACCAAATTCTTCATATGGATCCAAGTCCTCATATGATTATCATCGTGCTAACAACTCTGTTTCGCAGGGTAGAGCTAAGGGCTATGAATATGTGCATTATTCTTCAAACCAATATGTTCATATGTCCTCGAAGAATTTCTCTGCTTATTCATATGCTTACCCTAACCCCTCTTATGTGAAACGAAATGGTTTGGCCTCTATGCCATCATTCTCGTATGGTGCTCGCAGAATGATGAACTCTTTGCCACCCCTTCAGATGTGGGTGGTGAAGAAAAAGAACTAATCTCTTCTGCAGGGTCAGGTCTCCAGATGTACCTTAATGTCTCAAGAATTTGCTTTGGGGCCGACAAAATGCTCGAAAGGACGCAGCTAATCATGATGAAATGAACTTTCATTTCACACGTCCTCCTCTCGCTTATCGATTGATCTTGACCGATGAAATTCATCGATGAACTTGATATCATATTCTTCACCGATGAAGTATATGAGATCGTAAGTTATACTAATTCATCTGCAGGATGATCAACCCAAAGCCACCGAGTGGGTTCTCGATAGTGGATGTACAAATCACATGACTAGTGACAAGAATCTATTGATGGATGCTCCCTTATCACCATCACATCTGAAGCATATCATCTTTGCTGACAAAGGCAAAAGTCAGGTATTGGGTCTTGGTAAGGTTGCTATCTCTAAGGACATGCACATGGACAAAGTCATGCTTGTTGAGTCCTTAGGATACAACCTCATGTCAGTCTCAATGCTTTGTGATCTTGATATGGTTGTTATCTTTGGCAAGTATCGTTGTGTTGTGATTATGGAAGCTGACAATTCCAAAGTCTTCGAAGGCTTTAGGAGAGGAGACTTGTATATTGTTGACTTCTCCACAGGACCACAACCAGCCGTGTGTCTACTTGCAAAAGCTTCAGAAGGCTGGTTATGGCATCGGCGACTTGGTCACGCAGGCATGAGGAATTTGCACACGCTTGCGAAGAAGAAGCATGTCATTGGCATTGAGAATGTCAAATTCCTCAAGGATCACTTATGCGAGCTGTGAAGCTGGAAAAATGACCAAGGCCAAGCATCCAAATAAGACTATCATGACCACTACTCGTCCTTGAATTGCTTCACATGGACCTCTTTGGTCCCAATCATTACTCAGTTGTCGTCAATGATGCATCTCTATATGGCTTTGTTATTGTTGATGATTACTCTCGTTACACATGGGTACACATTGTTACTTACAAAAATCAAGTGCAGGAAGTCTTCAAGCGATTTTCCTCGAGGGCTTCAACTAACTTCAAGTGTGAAGATCAAGCACATCAGAGTGACAATGGAACCGAGTTCAAGAATTCTGGTCTTGATGCCTATCTTGATGAACTTGGTATTACTCATGAGTTATCTGCTCCTTATACTCCTCAGCAAAATGGCGTCGTGGAGCGCAAGAACAGAACTCTTGTTGAGATGGCTTACACTATGCTTGATGAATACAAAATGCCTAGTCGTTTTTGGATTGAAGCAATCGACATCTGCGTGCCACATCATCAACAGTATATCTTCACAAATTCTTCAAGAAGACTGCCTATGAACTCCTCAACGACAAGAAACCTAATGTAAGTTATTTTAAAGTCTTGATTGCTAAATGCTGGATTAGAGATCCTCATCACAACTCTAAATTTGCACCAAAGCACATGAAGGTTTTATGCTTGGTTACGGAAAGGACTCGCACACCTATAGAGTCTTCAACATCACTCTACACAAGATTGTTGACACTTTGTAGATGTGCGGTTCGATGAAACTAATGGCTCGCAAAGAGAGCACCTACCTTCATGTTAGACGAACCAGCACACGAGGATTCTATCAGGTTCAAGGCAACCGAGGATGTCATTCCTCTTGAAGAAACTGCTGAAGAATTCATTCTGTCGCGAAGAACGTCGAGTGATGCACTGAAGATAATGTTTGAAGAAAATGGTGCTTTGAGGAAAATGATCAAATTCCTCGACGACAACCAGCTCATCCTCGCGTTGCGAAAAGAAGTGCAAGTGGAGAAGATCATCGATGACATTAAAGCGCCAGTCCTCTCACACGCTCAAAAGCTTCACATTTATCTAACTTTTGTGGGCACTATGCTTTTGTCTCTATCACGAGCCCACTAAGGTAGATGAAGCATTTCGAGCCGGAGTGGATTCAGGCCATGCAAGAAGAATTACATCAGTTCGAGCTCAACAATGTCTGGAACTGGTCAAACGTCCAGATCCTCGCAAGCATAATATCATTGGCACAAAGTGGATCTACCGCAACAAGCAAGATGAAAATGGTCTTGTGGTGAGGAATAAGGCACGACTAGTAGCTCAAGGCGTCCACGCAGTTGAAGGAATTGATTTCGATGAAACTTTTGCACCTGTCGCTAGACTTGAGTCTATTCGCATATTACTCGCCTATGCTAACCATCACAATATCACTTTATATCAAATGGATGTGAAAAGTGCATTCCTCAATGGTAAGCTTGAGGAAGAAGTATAGGTTGCTCAACCCCCAGGTTTTGAAGATCCAAATAATCCTGACAAAGTCTTCAGACTTAATAAGGCCCTCTATGGCCTCAAGCAAGCCCCTCGGGCGTGGTATGATACATTGAAGGAATTCTTTGTGAAGAATGGCTTCACACCCGGTTCACTCGACCCTACTCTCTTTACTAAATCTTATGATGGTGAACTGTTTGTGTGCCAAATATATGTTGATGATATTATCTTTGGCTGTCTTGACCAACTTTATAGTGATGAATTTGCCTATATGATGAGTGAAGAATATCAAATGTCTATGATGGGAGAGTTGAAATTCTTCTTAGGTCTTCAAATTCGTCAACAACACAATGGCATATTCATATCTCAGAGAAATACCTCAAAGATGTCCTCAAGAAATTCGCATGCAAGATTGCAAAGGTGTCAAAATTCCTATGCCCACAAATGGCCATCTATGCAATCGATGAAAATGGTATTGACTTGATCACAAGGTATACCGCTCCATGATTGGTTCTTTATTGTACTTATGTGCATCTAGGCCAGATATAATGCTTAGTGTTTGCATGTGTGCCCGATTTCAAGCTACACCAAGGAATCACACCATAAGGCTGTGAAGCATATTCTTCGATATCTAGCTCACACACCAACACTAGGATTATGGTACCCCAAGGGCTCTACTTTTGATCTCATTGGATATTCTGACTCTGACTATGCTGGTGATCGTGTGGACCGCAAGTCAAAATCTGGTACTTGTCATTTCCTCGGACGATCTTTGGTATGTTGGTCCTCGAAGAAACAGAACTGCGTATCATTGTCCACTGCGGAAGCTGAATACATTACTGCTGGCTCGTGTTGTGCTCAATTGCTATGGATGAAGCAAACTCTCAAGGACTACGGCATCAACGTGAAGAATGTGCCTCTCTATTGTGACAATGGGAGTGCCATCAAGATTGCTCACAACCCAGTTCAGCACTCGAAGACAAAGCACATTCAAATTCGTCATCATTTTCTTCGTGATCATGTGTTGAAGGGCGACATCTCCATCGAGCACGTGAAGACTGAAGAACAGCTAGCTGATATCTTCACTAAGCCCTTGGATGAGAAGAGATTTAGCAAGTTGCGGTGTGAGCTAAATATCTTAGAATCTTGAACGTTCTTTGAAAAAGACACACATCCTAACACTTATGCAAAATTGATGACTTAGATGTGCAACACATGAAGAAACGTTTTTCTTCAATCAATGAAGAATAACACTCATAGTGTGAAGAAATTAATGAAGAATTTGATTCTCAGAACCCTACGACAATTGTACGCGGTGTCTGAAATCATCATTCTTATACGGTGGGTCACGCCACCACCAAAGTTGAAAATCTTCAATTTGCGTTTTTCCTCAGTTTTGAAATTCTTCAGTTTTTCAAATTCTTCAACTTTGCAAAATCTTCACTGTTTCCGTCGTCTTTCTTCATTGGCTATATATATATATATAAGAGTTTATGTCCTCTACAGCATTCACTTATGGCTATTTCTTCAAGTCGGTTTTTTCTTCTAAGTGAATGTGATCGGACCCTTCCCCCTCTATGCTATACTCAACCCAATCTATTCACAAATTCTTCATGTGCGTTCTATTTTGAAACTCGTTCAAAATCTTCACTGTGTCCTTGACAGCTGAAGAAATTGCAACGAAACTTTAAAACTGATCTTATCCAAACTTTCGGTTTTGCCGCTCAAACCGTTCCGCATCCCATGATGCATTATTTTACTCACCCACAATCGTACACGATCTCCACTACACAGTACGTGGGTGACACATGTCGTGAGAAGGAAATGGTCAGGCATGTTCGTCCTAAATCTTGAGGCGATCCGTTTTTCACCGTGTCTATAAATACCCTCTCCCTTCCTCACTTCTTTTACTCTGCCGACCTCTCTCTCCGCCGAGCTCCTCAAACCCTAGCGCCGCCGCTACTCCATCGTCGCCGGTGAGGAAAAGCTTCATCGCCTCGACCTCGTCGCCCGACGTACTCGCGCCGACCATGGAAATCCTCACTCCGCCGCCACCGTAGCTGTCTTCCTCCGCCAAGTTAGGGCGTGGAAGATCTGAACAGACGAACTTCCCAACTGTTCTTCTCAGTTAAATCGTGTTCTTCACTTCGGGTAATTAAAAGTTACTTTTATTACTCGCCTTGATTCTCAAACCTTCTTGAAATTCTTCAAAGGTGTTTATTCTTCAAAACTTCACACATATGAACACCTCAAATCTCTTGATTCGTTTCTCTAAGCAATGATTTTCGTCAAGATTCCTCAATTGTGTGGGTCCTCGATCTATACAACTCTGGAACCTAAGACAAAGAACGCTTAGTGAAATTCTTCAAGGCTCATCTGGTCAAAATCCTCAAAACTTGTTCTTTTTGAAAAACCTTCTGAGAACGCATATGACCTCTCCAAATTCCTCGCAACTATACTCTGTTCACAGGTACACATGTCCGCTGCTGAATCACTAGGTTCTCATAAACTTAACTCATTTGCAGCGTTCCTCGAAGAAAAACTGCATACTTCTTCAGAGAACTCAATTGTCCAAATTCCTCAACTGAAGAACATGGCAGACGGTAAGAAGCCACAGAAAGGAGGAAAGAAACCTGAGGTTATGACTGCGTTTGAAATCCCTGAGGAAATCTATGCTGACTACTGCACACCGGATGAAGAAAACAAAAATCAACGCAAGGTGCGTATTCAGAAGATTGAACGGAGATGGGCACGGGAATGGAGGGAATACAGATATGTAACTCCTAAGTACATGAAGAAATTCGCTCTTAATCCTCCATGCCCAAGAGCTCCTTTGGCACTTGGCCAAGTAGCTGATCCCACAAGCATCAAACGAGGTGAGGACTTTCCTGATGAATGGGCTAAGCGCCAAGCAAAATTGGCAAAACAAGCCAAGGAGGCAGTGAAGAAGTTCAATGAGGATTCTGCCGCTGCTACTGCCACTGAGGCCTCGGTCAAACCGAGGAAATCCATGCCAAAGAAGCCTGCTCATAAGCCAAGTGCTTCACCATCCGCGCCCTCATGGCCAAGTTCCTCAGCAGCACCTTCCAAGCAAATTCCTCACACTGCTGCTGCTCCACCAAAGTCCTCAACAGCTCCGTCAAAGTCTTCAGTCCCTGTGCACCTGGCTACATGTCAAAGGACTGCTGGCTTCTCAATTGCCTCAGGCGTTTCTGCAAGTTCCTCAGCCGCTCCCATTTCTTCAACTGGCCCGACTCAGTTGAAGACCAAAGCAACAGCTGGACGAGGTCCTCGGCCTAGCCCAAAGAAGAAACAGGTTGCATTCCATGTGCCTTCTGATGATGAAGCATCTGATGATGAACTTGCGGAAATCATCAGAGACCGTCAAGAAAAGGCCGCTAGAGCCAAAGGTACATCTGTGCCACTGCTGTTGGACCCGAAGAAAGTCCTCGACTATATTGATCTCTGGCACAAGGATCCCAATACCCCTATGCCTGACTTTCATCTGACACTTGGACAAAGTCACACGTTGACTCACTTCATCGCTGAAGAAAAATGGAAGTTTGAGAAGGCAAGAGAAATCAAAAAGGCTCAATACAGAAAGGAGAAAAACGTTGTCAAGATGACACCTGAGGAACTTCTCAAGGTCCAGACTAAAATTCAAGACCTCAGCAAAAACTTCGATTCCTATTATGCTGATTGGCAAGGAGCCAAGGTCAGATTCGTCAACCTGACGAAGAAATTCACAAATGTTGCTGCCCCAGTGCAACATGAAATTCCTCAGGCTGAAGCCTCAGCCCAACCGACTGAAGAACATGCCAGCACCACTGATGACGTTCAGCCTGCTGATGAAAATGCTAGTTCCAGGGCTGATGATCCCATTCCAGCCGCTGAAGAAATTGCCAGGGCACCCACTAGTGGTGCGCCTGAAGAAACTGCTCAAGACAGGGCAACTGCATCAGTTGCGCCTGAAGAAACTGAACCACATTCCTCAGCTCCTCCTGCGCCAACTCCAACTCCAATTCTTCCATCTGCCTCTGATGTGAAGAAAACCAAGGCTGCAGAACGAGCTGCTGTGAAGAAAAGGAAAGCATCAGCTGCGTCAGATTCTTCGGCTGCGAAGAAAATGAGGCCTATGACCAGCTCATACGAAAATCCAATTGATGTTGTTCCAATTTCCTCCATACCATCAAAGGACGTTGTTCCTTTTGGAGAAGACTATGAGATCCCAATCGGATCTGATGAAGAACATCATTCTGCTGCTTCGTCGAGCAGATTGATGAAGAAATTGAAGTGGATGCAATCCTTCAACCCCATCATTTCCTCACCTATGCCTCAGTTCACAGCTGAAGAGGCTGGTGTTGAGGAAATTGAAGATGAAGATGTGGATATTGGATGCACCACACCGGTGATGAATTATGACTTTTGGGAAAGTCTGCATCCCAATACTCCTCTCTTCACCCCGCTCCAACAGATTCCTCAGTCCCCTACTCAAACAGTCCAAATGGACTCGGAAGAAACTCAACCCACTGGTTTTGTGCATGAAGAAATTCCAGCCACTAGTCTTGATGAAACTGCTGCTGCTGATCCTCAGACTGCATCTGTTGAGGAACAAGAAATTCCTCAGCCTGAAGAACCTGAACTTGCGATTCCTGAGGTGGTGATGCAACTCACTGACACCCCTCTGCCAAAGCAAAAGAATCCGTTTTCAAGCAAGCAAAGTTCAAGGCTGAAGATTTCTTTGCCGAGCACGTGTTCTTCATCGACTATAATCCATATGATTACGCTGCGCATTAGGAAGAGGCGTTTACGGACTGCCACCAAGCCAACTTCTATTCCTCGGTGCTCTTCAACAAGGATAAAATCTTGATCATGCTCATATTCCTCATGTGGACATGGAGTCGCTGCCGAGCTTTGAGCCGATCCTCGGTGTTCTTCACGACGCAGACTTCTAAATTTCTGCTGATATCTGTGGATGGAATGAAGAACTAATTCTTCAGTTTTATGCAACGCTGCACATCACCGGAGACGCTGAAGACGTAAACTCATGGGTCTTAGATTGGATGTCTGAAAATACTCACTACAAGGCACCAGCAACTGAATTGCTTCGTGCCCTACCACTCAGTCATCCACTTGATGGTGCACGTCGTATCTACAACGAACCAGAACTTTCAAATCACTATATGCAAGTGCTGATGAAGCCTTTGAAGCCAAGGCAGGCCCCACGAACCAAATTCCTCGTCAAGGAATTATTATATGTGCCTCGGACTGTCTATCGTATTCTGACGAAGATAATGAGTCCTATCAAAGGCCACGACTCGAACGATGAAGAAGTCGTTGGCATCATGAAGAATATGCTTTTCAACATCATCCATGGCGTTCCCGTCAACTTCCATGATTTCTTCATGAGGACTCTGGCAAACATAGCAATGTCACCATTTGAGCTGAAGCCTTATGCGCCTTGGATTATGAGATTCATCAAGACAAGGTCTTCACTCAATTACAAGGCTGATACTTTGAACCACTGCAGCTACTTGCCCCGATTGAAGTCCTCAAGCGGACATTTACCTCGAGATGATGACAAGGGCAAGGCCACTTGCTGATCGATGAAGGCATTCGTCCATTGGATGGACAGTTTATAAGCAGCATCCTACTCCACCAATGATGACTCGCCACACATGACTCTGCCAAAATACCTCGGTCAAGCAAAGTCATCAAGCTCGCACCTGTGGTGATGATGATCGTGAGTTACTCCTCGGTCTTCATCGGAAGGTTGATCGTAATCATAAATGGGTCAAGCGTCGGTTTGGTACTCTTCTTCACAACATGACCTCAACACACAATGCGGTGAAGAAAAACCACTACTACCTCCATGAAACCTTCAAACGCACTGGCTGTTCTTTCACATGTCTCAAATGAAGAAGAACGACGTCAATGGGACTCAAGGAAGAATTTGACTGGTCTGCACCTCCTCCGAAGAAATACAATAAGGTCAAAGTTCCTTCCTTGGTGGCCAGCTCCTATTCTTCATCTCGCGACACTGATGAAAATGAAGACTTGGAAGACACTGCGGCTGGTCCTACTTCAACAACCGACCCCAACAATGCTGGCGCTCCGTCTTCAACTTGAAATTCTTGAGAGCGTTAGTCCTCGCCGATCCTTTTGGTCATTCGATGACAAAGGGGGAGAAATTTGAGTTAGACTTCAAGCGGGTCTAGTTTATTGCCTATATACAGTAATTTATTCTTGTTAAGTTACAACTCTCGTTCTACTGAAACTTTTTATTGGATCGAGTTGTAATCTTAAACCGATGGTGTTTTGATACTTTTGATGCATTATGCTCTTGCACTATGCTCTGATTCTCGTGAGCTCCTTGAAAATCTTCATAGCAAATTGATTTGGGCTCTAATACTCTTGATGCGTTATTTTGCATACTCTGAATAACATCAAGCACCATATTTCATCATGCATTTCAAATTCTTCATATTATATGTCAAATGCATGTATGAATTACAAGATATAGGGGGAGATCTCCATGATTCAACTCTTCAAATGTGCATTGCCTCAAAAGCAAATTCCTCACTATGCACATCTTCAGGGGGAGTTCTTCTATATCTTGCAATCAAATTCCTCATTATCGTATTTACACTTCATATGTTTATCCCGTTGAAAACTTAACCTATATTGTCATCAATCACCAAAAGGGGAGATTGTAAGTGCATCTAGTGCCCTTAGTGATTTTGGTGTATTGAAGACTTATAGGTTAAGGAACTAATCGTTTGTGAGTGTACACAGGTCTATAAGTCCATGAGGAGTTTGATATTTACAGAGAAAGTCGACCCTAAAATGAAGTTCTTCAATCAAGACTTTGATATTCGAAGACTTTCGAAGACTTTGAAAGTGAAGAAATTGGTGTGACCTTGAAGACTTGGTATTCATTTGAGGAACATGAAGCGTGAAGACTTTTGTTTTCGTAGTTTCATTTTCTCTTTCTTGAGTCATAGGAAACACCGTCTTTGTTAAAGGGGGTCGAGGAAATACTCAGGAAAAATTTCCATGTGATTCTCAACTCAAAATCCTACACCTACCAATCCCTTGAGTGAAGCCTTTGGAAATCTCATACAGTTCAGTCAATTTCTTGATGTGAGACGAAGTTCTTCCAGTCACGAGGAATTGGTTCTGACCGAGGAGTTAGGAATTAGCCAAAGTCGGATTACCTACAGGAGGAACATGATAGCCCCGAGGAATTTGATATTCAAATTTCCGACCGTTCTTTATCTTCTTGCCACCTGTCCCAAAATATCTTATCCACCTAACGGTCATATCATTGAAGGGCATTTATGTCTTATCATGTCGGGCTGCTCCCTAGGCTATAAATAGCCGCCCCTACAACCACTAGCTGGTTGGCTGCTCGAGAGAACTTGACACTTGTCATTTGAGAGCAACCCATCCTCCGAGGACTTTGAGCGAAAATCATCAAGTGAGGAAAACCCAAAACCAAACCCCTACAAACCCAAAGTGATTGAGCATCACTGAAGAAATTGATCCTGCGTGGATCCGATGCTTGTTACCTTTGAAGACTGTGCTTCTTCCAGACGGTTAGGCGTCATGGTCTAGAGCATCCAAGAGGAATTGTGGATCGCCGAGTGACCAAGTCTGTGAAGGTTTGGAAGTCGCCTGAAGACTTACCACGAGTGATTGGACGAGGTCTGTGTGACCTTAGTTCAAGGAGAATACGGTGAGGACTTGGTGTCTGAGCTGCGTGCTCAGCGACTGGGTGTCCGGGACTGTGTGTCCTCGAGTTTAAATACTCAGCCGCTCCAACCACACGCATAACCGAGACAGCAGTTGGAACTGGTCTACCAAATCATTGTCTTCACCAACCTAACTGGTTCTATTTCCTCAACCCTTTCATTTCCTCATTCTTGTGTTGAGTGTTTGTTCATATCTATGTTTGAAGACTTTGATCAAGACTTTCTCAATTTCCTCAGTTCAATTTCTTGACTGCTTTGTCTTCATCTTGTGTTATCCTGTGATTACGCTTTACGTACTCTGTGATTGTCTTCATTTCATCATGATGACTATGCGTGTATTCTGTTATGCTTACTTCTGAGTACTTATTCCGCTGCAAGTAGTTCTTCGCTAAGGAATTTCCTCACCGGCAAATTCCTCAGTGAAGAATTCATAAAAATCGCCTATTCACCCCCCCTCTAGTCGATATAACGCACTTTCAGATATGCTACTGCAGCACTCCATCGATCTCCTCGGCTCCTCCCACTAATTCTTCGATCCCATAGAACAGCGCCGCCGCTCCCGTGCACTTCCAAATTCAAGGAGCCGGTCCCGTGCATCCCTTAATCGAGACCAAAGGTGCTATTCCCTTCCCCAATCATCTCTCTTTTCATCCTCAACATTCCCCATCAAGTGGACATTTGAGGCATCAGCGCCCCAGAGATGGTACTATTTTGATTCGCTATTAAATAACCCGGCTCTCCGCCTCTGATTTCTCCATCTGAAATCTCCAATTCTTCTCTTCCTAGTTCCTACTCTTTTGTTGGCATGTTCTTCAAAGCTTCATTGCATCCATGGATGAGATGGGGACGGGGAATGAGTGTGGCAGCCTTGCAGATCTAGGAAGCTTCATCGACAATTCGACAACAGGCCATATGCCCATATTCAGGTGCTTTTATTCCCTGTATTGACTACTTTTCTACAATTGTTTGGTGACATGTCTTTAAAAAATGTTTATCAGTTAGAAAAGGAAGTGAAAAAAACAGAGAGATGAACTAGTAGAATCCTAGAAAGGTTCAATTAATCAATTGACAATTTTTGGGAACCGGTAGTTCTTCGAAGAACTTAAAGTGTTCACAAGTATATTTGGCTTCTTACTCGGCTCAAAGACTTGAAGTTATTGAAGGATATTGAATTACGCAGATGTTGTGCTAAATTTGTAGAAACGTTTTCTCAAAGTTATGTCGATTAGACGATCTCTTCTCGGAATTACAACCACAGCAAATGACTTTACCAGAATCTGATGTGCCATTGCGTGCTATGGAGATTTTCGAGTTTTTAGACATAGACTCTTTTCCAAATATATTAATAGCTTATCAAATTTTATTTACTGTACCGATCACTATAGCATCAGTTGAACACAGTTTCTCAAAGTTGAAGTTACTAGGAAACTATTTGAGATCATCAGTGCCACAATAAAGATTGAATGGTCTTGCTACTATATGCATTGAGAAAGAAAAGTTGGATGAAATAAATACTGATGTGGTTATTGATGACTTTTCTTCCAGAAGCGTTAGGAGAAACAGCAAGATCTGATCATCATATTACGGATGCTTTGGAGACGTTTTCTTCGGGTGAAGACATCGAGTGACGAACAGATTGAAGAGAATATAAACTAATGTAAGTTCTCATGCATTAACATTATATCTCATGATAACACTAACTCTTCAAGTTGCTATCAGTTTTGACAAGGTTTGCATACTTAGAAGAGCGAGATGATGGTCTCTTTGTGCCACTTAGAAGAGCGATCTTTTGTAGAACTATATTGTTTTCAAACTATTATGATGTAGTTCTCTGAACCGTTGCAAATAAATAATTTGTGGCATGTGTTTTTTAGTTCAAAGGCCATCAATTTATGCTACGTACTGAATTGCTTTCGAAATAATATATTCTCTGAATTTTCATTTGTCCACAAGGGCCCCATTTTGTCGTCTCGCCCCAGGGCCCCGAATATTTATGGACCGGTCCCGCGTCTGTGGCAACTTCATCAAACTCAAAATGCGTAGTCACTGTTTTAGATAAAAAAACTCCTCAAAGGAACAGGAAGAGGAAACTAACACAATGCATGCATGTTTCCTCATTTGTTTGATTGAAAGGAAGAGGAAACTAAAATATGGGACAACATTTGTAAACAAGGTAAAACATGAAGATAGACCAGCTAGCAAAGTACCTCCATACTGCAATAAAAAAGACCGGTAAACAATGTAATACACGAAAAAGATCAGCTAGAAGATCTACCTCCACATTGGGGCATGAACAAAAAGCGTAGCCTCCACAAATGAGGAATATTTGTCAAGTGAGTCGATTGCCATACGCAAATCCTATGATTCGCTTACTGCACGAGACGGTAGTAGCGCTCGATTGTAGGGTTCGCCCGACTGGACCGGCAAAACAGAAGTTGTGCACAAGTGGTTTTGGGAAAGTTCAATGTGATTTTTTTATGTGTTTTCTCTAGCTACTTCCTTTTGTCTTTTTTAGTTAGATTTTTTATGTTTTCAAAAATACATGTCAAATTTTTGGGTACACCTTGAACATATTCAGTATACATGTTGAACATATTTTAGATATACGCTGAGCTTTTTTCAAATACACGCTAAACATTTATCTGAATACATGTTGAACTTTTGTTAAATGCAAAATTGAACAATTTTAATACACAATGAACATTTCTAAACACATGTTGAACTTTCTAAAAATCATGAACATTTTTATAAAACGTGTGAATATTCCTTATGTGTTTAGGACCATTTCTTAAATAGCAAAAATATTTTACATTATGAACAGCCCTTAAATTTGCACGAACATGTTTTACATTTCATGAGTATTTTACAATGTCATGAACATATTTTTGAACGCATGAAAAAAATGTCACGGATAATTTTATGAATGGTACCAACATTTAAAAAAAATGTGAATGATTTGTTACATTTCATGCACATTTGTATAAAAATGTTATTAACATATTTTGAATATGTGAAATTTTTTGAATGACACAAACATTTTTCCGAATGGCTGAAAGCACAAGTGCTCCCTAGGTGGTTTCGGTAATTAATGTCAACATATCTCTTGTTGGACTAACACTTTTATCTAGTATGTTTCAGATAAGTTCAACAATAGAGTGGCATGGACTAAAGGATGTGGGAACTCCTTCAAGATGCTAAGGACAAAGGATTGGCTCAAGCTTCAAGCTCAAGACTCTTCATTTTACATTTTAGTGATCCAAGATCACATTGAGTCTATAGGAAAAGCCAATACTATCAAGGAGGGATGAGGTGTTGCTTAATGAGCCTCTTGCTTCAAGTGCTTAGTGATATGCTCCAAATACCCTCAACTACTTTCCCACTTCCACACATATGTACTATAACCTAAAGTCAAACTCGGCCCCACTGATTCTTCCTATCCGGCGCCACCGAGTTTGGATGTCTTAGCCACTGCCACAAACCCTAGGCAAATCGGTCTCACCGATAGGGATCTCGGTCTCACCGAGATGGGATTGTAATCTCTCTGTGTATGTCCATTATCAAAATCGGTCTCACCGAGTTTGAGCAATCGGTACTACCGAGATTACAATGCAAACTTTCTGGTTGACTCATTATCAAAATCGGTCACACCGAGTTTGAGTAATCGGTCCAACCGAGTTTGCCTGACCAACTCTCTGGTTAGCTAATTACCAAAATCAGTCTCACCGAGTTTGTGTAATCGGTCTCACCGAGATTACGTTATGCCCTAACCCTAACCATATCGGTCCTACTGAGTTGTACTTCGGTCCCACCGAAAATCCTAACGGTCACTAGATTTGCTAAATTGGTCTGACCGAGTTTCTCAATTCGGTCCCACCGAGTTTGGCAAATTGTGTGTAACGGTTAGATTTTGTGTGGAGGCTATATATACCCCTCCACCTCCTCTTCATTCGTGGAGAGAGCCATCAGACTGAACCTACACTTCCAACTTACCATTTCTGAGAAAGAACTACCTACTCATGTGTTGAGGCCAAGATATTCCATTCCTACCATATGAATCTTGATCTCTAGCCTTCCCCAAGTTGCTTTCCACTCAAACCCTCTTTCCACCAGATCCAAATCCTATGAGAGAGAGTTGAGTGTTGGGGAGACTATCATTTGAAGCACAAGAGCAAGGAGTTTATCATCAACGCACCATTTGTTACTTCTTGGAGAGTGGTGTCTCCTAGATTGGCTAGGTGTCACTTGGGAGCCTCCAACAAGATTGTGGAGTTGAACCAAGGAGTTTGTAAGGGCAAGGAGATCGCCTACTTCGTGAAGATCTACCGCTAGTGAGGCAAGTCCTTCGTGGGCGACAACCATGGTGGGATAGACAAGGTTGCTTCTTCGTGGACCCTTCGTGGGTGGAGCCCTCCGTGGACTCGCGCAACCGTTACCCTTCATGGGTTGAAGTCTCCATCAACATGGATGCACGATAGCACCACCTATCGAAACCACGACAAAAACATCCGTGTCTCCAATTGCGTTTGAATCCTCCAAACCCTTCCCTTTACTTTCTTGCAAGTTGCATGCTTTACTTTCCGCTGCTCATATACTCTTTGCATGCTTGCTTGTTATGTATTGAAAAAGTTAAACTTGTGCCTAAACTCCACTTAAACTTTAATAAGGTTAAAAACTGCAACTTTGGTACTTAGTGTCTAATCACCCCCCCTCTAGACACCTCTTCTCAAGATCCTACAAGTGGTATCAGAGCTTTGGTCTCCATTTCCTTGGTTTAATCACCATTGGAGGAAGATGGATGAGTCTACTTTGGGGAGTCTTAGACATAGAGTGCCTATTCTTGATGGAGAGTATTTTCATGAGTGGAAAAATGAGATGCTTGTAATTTTCAATCAGTATCATTTGAACAAGTACATTGCTAGCCCTTGTGCACCTTATGTTGACCCTATGCATCCAACCCATGATGAGTCAATTGACATGATTAGTAATCTTAGAACTGTCGAACTTATTATTAGAGGATTGCCTAGAAACTTGATTGGATGTTTGCCTACTCTTAAGTGTGCCTATACTATATGGAAATTTCTTGAGGAACGATTTCCAAATTATTCCTTGAAAAATCTAGATGAAATTCTCCATAAGTCTATTGCTTTGAGTAAAATTAATACTAGTGATCCTATGTTTGGTGATCGTCTATTTGAGCTTACAAACCTTATGCGTGCCAAAGGAAATGTTGGTATTATTAGTGATATTATTTCCGAAGCTATAAGAATTCATAAGCAAGATCATTGTCAAACTCACTCTAACGAATTACCCTCTCTAGGATTTGATCCACCACATGACGATGTTGAACATGTATACTATGATGAGGATGATGATAGTGACTTCGATCTTGATGATGCAATGAGACACTTTGGTCTTATGGCAAATCTCGGGGATATATGTCAGGAGGAAAGGAATGGGTTCTTGATAGTGGATGTACCGATCACATGACCGGAGATAAAGACATGTTTCGTGAGCTTGCTGATAATGATAGTCCTCGAAAGTATGTCACTTTCGGTGACAACTCAAAGGGTAAGGTGGTTGGCCTCGGTAAGGTGGCCATCTCACATGATAGTTCCATTCAGAATGTCATGCTCGTTGAATCTCTTGGCTACAACTTACTTTCAGTATCTAGACTTGTTGATTTCGGTTTCAATGTCCTATTTACTGAAATTGATTGCCAAGTGTTTCGTCAAGACAATCATAAAATGGTCTTTACCGGTATACGTAGAGGTGATCTTTAAATTGTTGATTTCACTAAAAAGGCTCAACCTAAAACTTGCTTCATTGCTAAATACTCAAAAGGTTGGTTATGGCATAGACGATTAGGTCACGTTGGCATGAGAAACCTTGACAAGCTTATTAAAGGGAATCATATCCTTGGAGTTAACAATGCCATATTTGACAAGGATAGACTTTGCAGTGCTTGTCAAGCAGGTAAACAGGTTGGAGGGAGGCATCCCGTGAAGAACATCATGACCACAAAGAGGCCACTCGAGCTACTTCACATGGATCTCTTTGGTCCCAACTCCTACAAGAGTCTCGGTGGAAATTCCTTTGGTTTAGTTATAGTTGATGATTTTTCAAGATTTACGTGGGTGTTCTTTCTCGATGATAAATTGCAGGTCCAAAAGATCTTCAAAAACTTCACTAGAAAGGCCCAAAATCAATTTGAAGTGAAGATCAAGAAGGTTCGCAGCGACAACGGAACGGAGTTCAAGAACGCAAATGTGGACACCTTTCTTGACGAAGAAGGGATTTCACACGAGTTCTCGGCTACGTACACACCTCAACAAAATGGAGTTGTTGAGAGGAAGAACCGGACGCTCATCGAAATGGTAAGAACGATGCTTGATGAGTACAAGACGCCGAAGCACTTTCGGGCAGAAGCGGTTGAGACAGCTTGTCATGCAACAAATCGCTTGTATCTTCACGAGCTACTCAGCAAGACGGCATACGAGCTCCTCACCGGTAACAAACCCCAAGTTGGATACTTTCGAGTATTCGGCTCAAAGTGCTACATTCTTGATAAGCATCGTCGTTCTAAATTTGCTCCTAAGTCTCATGAAGGTTTCCTACTAGGTTATGGCTCAAACTCTCACACTTACCGTGTCTACAACAATTTCACCCGAAAGGTTGAAGAGACGGTAGATGTGAAGTTTGATGAATCTAACAGCTCGCAAATAGAGAAATTGCCAATTGATGTAGGAGACAAAGATCCTTCGGAAGCAATCCAAGACTTGTCTATTGGCAAGGTTCGTCCAACGGAGGTGAAGGAGAGTACCTCGTCCTTCCAAGTGGAAGCTTCCACTTCACAACAAGGTGAACCAAGAGTTGATACGGAAGCATCCACAAGTGGGACACACCAAGATGAAGAAAACGAGGAAGTGCATCAAGATTAACGTCAATGACCTCCTTCTCCACCACGACAAGAGAACGACAACGCCAACAATGAAGAAGGCCAAGAAGAAGAACAAGATGAAGAAGATGTTCAACAAAGACCCAAGCAAAAGCTTTCACGAGTTCGAGCAAGAATTGCTGAAGACCATCCCGTCGAGCAAATCTACAATGATATTCAAACCGGGAGAATCACTCGCTCTAAAACTCGTTTAGCTAACTTTTGTGAAAACTATTCTTTCATCTCTAGCATTGAACCTATGAAGGTCGAAGAAGCATTGAAAGATCCGGATTGGATAAATGATATGCATGAAGAGCTACACAACTTTGAGAGGAACCAAGTTTGGACATTGGTTGAGAAGCCCGACAACAACCACAACATCATCGGTACCAAATGGGTGTTTCGTAACAAGCAAGATGAAGATGGACAAGTAGTTCGCAACAAAGCACCTCTCGTCGCCCAAGGCTACACACAAGTCGAAGGTATGGACTATGGTGAGACTTACGCCCCCGTTGCTAGACTTGAGTCCATTCGCATCTTACTTGCCTATGCTAATCATCATGATATCACCTTGTACCAAGTGGACATTAAAAGTGCTTTTCTAAATGGTGAAATAGAGGAGGAAGTTTATGTTAAGCAACCTCCCGGCTTTGTCAATCCTAAGAAACCCAATCATGTTTACAAACTTCACAAAGCTCTTTATGGTCTTAAACAAGCTCCTAGAGCATGGTATAAATGCTTGACCAAGTTCCTTATTGAAAAAGGCTTTGAAATTGGGAAAATTGATTCCACACTTTTTACTAAAAGGGTTAATGGTGAACTATTTGTGTGCCAAATCTATGTTGATGATATTATATTTGGTTCAACTAACCCTCATTTTAGTGAAAAGTTTGGGAAGCTAATGTAGGAGAAGTTTGAGATGTCTATGATGAGTGAACTCAAATTCTTTCTTGGGTTGCAAATCAAGCAAACTAAGGAAGGTACTTTTGTTTCTCAAACGAAGTACATCAAGGACTTATTCAAGAAGTTCAATATGCAAGAATGCAAAGGTATGACTACACCCATGCCTACTAGTGGACATCTTGACTCAACCAAAGATGATGAACCAGTTGATCAAAAGGTTTATCGCTCTATAATTGGTTCATTGGTATATCTATGTGCTTCACGTCCCGATATTATGCTAAGTGTGTGCATGTGTGCACGATATCAAGCTACTCCTAAAGAATGTCATCTTAAGGCCGTGAAAAGGATAGTGAGATACTTAATCCATACACCAAATTTTGGCATTTGGTATCCTAAGAGGGCCTCTTTCGATCTTGTTGGCTACTCCGACTCGGACTATGCCGGTGACAAGGTTGATAGAAAGTCCACTTCGGGTACTTGCAAATTTCTTGGTAGATCTCTTGTGTCTTGGTCCTCCAAGAAATAAAACTCAGTATCCTTATCCACTGCCGAAGCGGAATACATTGCCGCTGGTTCATGTTGTGCTCAATTACTTTGGATGACCCAAACTCTTAAAGATTCTAGGATATATGTGAAACATGTTCCATTGCTTTGTGACAATGAAAGTGCTATCAAAATTGGTCATAATCCCGTACAACATTCTCGAACTAAGAATATTGAAGTTCGTCATCATTTCATTTGAGATCATGTTGCTAAGGGTGACATTGATCTTAAGCATGTTCGCACCGAAAAGCAATTAGCGGATATATTCACTAAACCTCTTGATGAGAAAGTGTTTTGCAGGTTAAGAGGAGAATTGAACATCATTGATTCTTCAAACTTGGAGTAGAAACTCCATTGGATACATGCAAGACATGAGCTTATGCCTAATCCTTGATATCTCTCCTATGATGGAAATCTTATGTCTTGGATATATTTGTATCTTGCATGTTATCTAACCCATGTAGGTACTTGGTTGAATCAAATTCCATGAGGTTGTAACCTACTCATATCTTGAGCAATCTCTACATCACCAAGTCTCTACACAAGGTGGTTGAAGCCAAGGAAGCACAAAACATTTAAACATATCCTTTGACAAATTCTATGTTGAGCTTCATGATTGTCATTGTTGGATACACAAGTGCTCTTCCTTGCACGAACTAACCCATGTAGGTAGATGGACTCAAATTCCAAGTGGTGCTCCAAATTCTTGATGAGCTACATCAACCTTGAGCAACCCACACAAGTTCAACTACATGGACGACACCACCAACCAAGGTATGTTATTCCATCTTAGAGAAGCTTTACTCCAAGTCATGAGTTAAAGCAACTCGACAAGATGTGAATACATCAAGATGCTTAAACGAAAAATGGCAACCCCATTTTGAGCTTAAACGATGAGTATGACCTATGATCAAGTGATCTCACTTGACTCCTAAGTCAATATACTCTAACATAGGTGACTTTGTCGCCGACCATCTCTAGATGAAGTTCTCTTATGTTCCTTTTTGTGTTTTTGCATTTGTCTCATGCATATGTGTTTCCCCTTTCAAAAAAAACTTCATCTAGATTTCTTTCTGTTTGCTCTGCATTTTCTGCATTCCAATTCATTGCATATCATTCAGTAAATTCCTTGCAAATCTTTGTGAGATCTTATTAGTCAAGTGAGCTGAGGTGACAAGTGTTTTCTCTGCGATGAACTGGGTTACACCGATTTGTTATTTTTGGTCCAACCGAAAACTTTCGGTACCACCGAAGCATACCACTCAGTGCCACCGATTTCACAACAGGAAAATCAGTTTGCCACTTATTTTGTGTTTCTTTTGATCCAGCTGCACTCAATGAATCTTGTCCTCTACAAGCATCACATTTTTATCATTGCTTTATGTTGTGACTCAAGGATCAAACCCATTCACGACAAATTCCAGCGGGGGAGAGAGAGCTCACATTTTTTTATCAAGCCCTTCTTGGAAATTGATGTCAAAGGGGGAGAGAGAGATCACATCAAAGCTTATCATTTAGAGAGAGAGAGATCACATCAGAGAAAGAGATCACATCTCAGAGGGAGAGAGAGAGAGAGAGATCTCCATGGGGAGAGAATACTAGTAGAGAGTATTTCTCAAGGATCCCAAATGCTTGGTGTTCAAGAGGAGAGATGCCACATGTCTTCTTGAGGGGAAAGACATGTTCATATGTGCTTATTTGCATTAGCTCTGTTCATTTATATCTTTCAGCTCTGATTTTCTGTTCCCTATCTTCTCCCAGTATCCCATGCTAGATTCAGGGGGTGCAAGACATCTAAGGGAAAGAAATCATCTAAATTCATTGCATATCTTTACTCTTGGGGACATGTCAAATCCAATGTAGTACTTAGTACTCACTCTCTACATGTCATCCCAGTCTTGGTATTCTTGTGGTTTCTTTTGTTTGCGCTGGCTAGTAGGTGCATCTGTGTTATCTAACCTTGTTTACGAGTTCATTCCATCCTAAGCCAACTCAAGACTACAAGGTAAGTATATGCATCACAATCATGTGTATGAGGAATTCTTGCTGATGTACATACTGTTTGCAAGAAGGACTCATGGGCATGAAGGTATTTTCTTTAATATTCTTTGCTCTGATGCATATGGCCAAGATACATGTAACACATTGCCTGCTCTATCATGGTTATGCTATCACATGCTTCTATATTCCATATTCACATGATTGCATACATGTAGGGGGAGCCTATGCCTGTTACATGTCTTTCAAAAGCTTTACTTGTTATTCTTTATATCTTTATCTAAAGCTTTGATGTATGTTGTCATCAATTACCAAAAAGGGGGAGATTGAAAGCACAAGTGCTCCCTAGGTGGTTTTGGTAATTAATGTCAACATATCTCTTGTTGGACTAACACTTTTATCTAGTATGTTTCATATAAGTTCAACAATGGAGTGGCATGGACTAAAGGATGTGGGAACTCCTTCAAGATGCTAAGGACAAAGGATTGGCACAAGCTTCAAGCTCAAGACTCTTCATTTTACATTTTAGTGATCCAAGATCACATTGAGTCTATAGGAAAAGCCAATACTATCAAGGAGGGATGAGGTGTTGCTTAATGAGCCTCTTGCTTCAAGTGCTTAGTGATATGCTCCAAATACCCTCAACTACTTTCCCACTTCCACATATATGTACTAAAACCTAAAGTCAAACTCGGCCCCACTGATTCTTCCTATCCGGCGCCACCGAGTTTGGATGTCTTAGCCACTGCCACAAACCCTAGGCAAATCGGTCTCACCGATAGGGATCTCGGTCTCAGCAAGATGGGATTGTAACCTCTCTGTGTATGTCCATTATCAAAATCGGTCTCACCGAGTTTGAGCAATCGGTACTACTGAGATTACAATGCAAACTTTTTGGTTGACTCATTATCAAAATCGGTCCCACCGAGTTTGAGTAATCGGTCCAACCGAGTTTGAGTAATCGGTCCAACCGAGTTTGCCTGACCAACTCTCTGTTTAGCTAATTACCAAAATCGGTCTCAACGAGTTTGTGTAATCGGTCTCACCGAGATTACGTTATGCCCTAACCCTAACCATATCGGTCCTACCGAGTTGCATTTCGGTCCCACCGAAAATCCTAACGGTCACTAGATTTGCTGAATCGGTCTGACCGAATTTCTCAATTCGGTCCCACCGAGTTTGGCAAACATATGAGAAACGTACGTAATAATTCATGGGACGGTCAACTACAGAGGATCCTTGTGGCGAGGGGAACCGCCAAGACTATGAGTGTGTTTGGATCGATGCCTTCGGCAGCCAAGCCAAAAAAATTGGTCATCGACCAAAGGGTGGGCGCTTGTTTGATTGCCGGCCAATAATTTGGCTTGCCCAGACAGATGCTACATCGCCAGTTCAATTTTGCGCCAACACGTTGGCAAGTTGCGGATGGCTAAAAGTTGCACCAATATTTTGGCAAGCCAATGATTTGGTAGGGCGAGCAGTGGTAACATCCAAACACACTCTATATCTCTTTCTTTGCCCGATATATGGGTCCCTTGCCTACAACATATGTGTAAGTGGCACGACCCATAAATCTGTCTTGGGAAGCTTTTAAACTACAGTTGAGAGTTAAGGAAAATATGCCCTCGAGGCAATAATAAAGTTGTTATTTATATTTTCTTATATCATGATAAATGTTTATTATTCATGCTAGAATTGTATTAACCGAAAACTTAGTGCATTTGTGAATACATAGACAAAATAGAGTATCCCTAGTATGCCTCTACCTGACTAGTTTTTTTTATCAAAGATGGTCATGTTTTCTGACCATAGACATGTGTTGTCATTTGATGAACATGATCACATCATTAGAAGAATGATGTGATGGACAAGACCCATCCGTTAGCTTGGCATAATGATCGTTTAGTTTTATTGCCATTGTTTTCTTCATGACTTATACATGTTCCTCTGACTATGAGATTATACAACTCCCGAATACCGGAGGAACACCTTGTGTGCTATCAAACGTCACAACATAATTGGGTGATTATAAAGATGCTCTACAGGTGTCTTCGAAGGTGTTTGTTGAGTTGGCATAGATCTAGATTAGGATTTGTCACTCCATGGGCTGGTCAGAATTAGACTAGGAGGGGGCGGCGCCCCCCTCCTTTCTTCTCCCCTCTTCCTCCTTCCCTTCCTTCTCCTAGTTGGAATAGGAAAGGGGAGGGGCAAATCCTACTTGGACCGGGAGACCAAGTAGGACTCCCCCTTTTGGCGCGCCCCCTATAGGGCTGGCCTACTCTTCCACCCTCCTTTATATACGTGGGAGGGGGGCACCCCAAAGACACACAAGTTGATCTTTAGCCGTGTGCGGTGCCCCCCCTCGACAGTTTCACACCTCGGTCATATCGTCGTAGTGCTTAGGCGAAGCCCTGCGCGGGTAACTTCATCATCACCGTCACCATGCCGTCGTGCTGACGAACCTCTCCCTCGGCCTCAGCTGGATCAAGAGTTCGAGGGACGTCACCGAGCTGTACGTGTGCAGATCGCGGAGGTGTCGTGCGTTCGGTACTTGATCGGTTGGATCGCGAAGACGTTCGACTACATCAACCGCGTTACTAAACGCTTCCGCTTTCGGTCTATGGGGGTACATGGACACACTCTCCCGCTCGTTGCTATGCATCACCTAGACAGATCTCGCGTGATCGTGGGAAATTTTTTGAAATTACCGCGTTCCCCAACAAAGAGCGCATTTTTTTCTGGTTTTGTTAACCTTCTACAGGCATTTTTTTCTATGGCAGTTTTTTATTTATCTTTTTCTGTTTTACTTTGAATATTTTTTTTCGATATATTTTTCCTTTTTTTGTTTCTTTTAATTCTGTCTTTTTTGCTAATTTTTTATTTATGTTTCTTTTACATTTTCACGTTTTTTGGTTAAAAAGTTACATTTTTTATATGACATACACTTTAAAAAGAATTGTGCTAAGAAAGTTTACATTTTTTTTTTAGAAACTTGACAGTAGGGCGAAAAAACCCTACTGTATTTTCATATATCTATATAAATGGGGTGTTTACATAGACATATCCAACAGATCCTCACAAGGTGCAATGTGCACCTAGTGTGTAACTATCCAAAAAAAGAAGTGAGACTGCTTTCTATACAATAGAGTTACAAAAGTTCAGAAAGGCAGCTCTATGAGCTTCTTTAACCCTATGCTGGAGAAGTTTGATGTCCTCTTTGAAGCGGTTTAGCCAGGACCCCACACTAGGAGCCACCCCTCGAAAGTGCTTGTTGTTTCTCTCTTTCCAAATGCTCCAGGCCGAAGTTAGGAATGTTTCAAAGAAAAATTGGTTCGGCCAGGAGTGATCAATAGCTTGAAGGAGATCAAGCCGGTCATGAAAGGGCCCCCAGTCAATATGAAGTTTAGCCCAACAGCTTTGGCTAAGAAAGTTTACATTGTCATGAACATATTTTTAAACACGTGAATATTTTGTTAAGTATTATAATTATGTTTTCATAAACCAAGACCATTTTAAAAAAAATTGTTCGAATAAATTTTTAGATTTCATGAACATTTTTAGAACCATCATGAATATTTTTTAATTGACATGAACAACGTCTTAAACGTGTTAACATTTTTTTAGTGTCGTAAACAATGTTTTCTAAGGGCACGAACATATTCGGAAACTAGATGAACATTTTGTAAAAATGAAAAATATTTTAAATTCATATATAAGAATATTGTGTGTAATACACACGAAAAATAACTCACACACGATTAACAATTTTTAATAAGGCTATGAAAACTCAAAGACATGATGAACACATTTTAATATGTTATGAATATTTTCTAATACATGATGAATACTTTATTATATTATGAATATTTCTAAAATTTAAGTTAGTATGAAAAATATAAAACAATTGTAATTAAAGGAAAATAACAAATTTGTAAATTTTTATTTGAGCAATACAAAATCATAAATTTGTTTGGGAAAATATAAAATCATACCTAGCATTTTTTTACCGGTTCATATAGCCAATTCAACCGGATTAGCGGTCACAGGGTGTAGTAGGCGGGGATTGTATTTCGCGTGCCGGTCGCTAGTTATGCTGCGTAATATTAGGCCGACCCAAAATAGCTCGTTCCCAAACTGGCTGTAACTTTTTTATTTCTTGTTTATTATACAGTTTTTTATCAATTTTCAGCTCCTGTTTTATTTTCATATTTCATTTTCATTTTCTATTTCTTTCCTTTTCTTTATTCTCTATTTCTATTTTACTTTTAAATTTTGTATTTTGCGAACAGTTTTCAAATTTGTGAAGATTTTTTTAAATAGTGAAATAGTTTGAAAATCTTGAAAAGGTTTCCAATCCGTGAACATTTTTATCAATTTGTGAACATACTAAATTTCGTGAACAAATTGGTACAAATTCACAATAATTTCACAAAATTTTGACCTGTTTTTTGAAACTGGCGCACATTTTTAGTGAAACCCATGAACATTTTTTTTGAATCAGCAAACATTTTCAAATGATCTATATTTGTGATATTTGGGAACAAAATAGAAATCCGCAAACATTTTTTTTCCAACATATTTTCGAAAATCATGAGCATTTTATGAATTCATCTCTATTTTTCGAATTCATGAACATTTTTTGCAGACACGAACATTTTAGTTTCTGTGGACATTTTTTTGTCACATTGTGAACAACTGTTGAATACGCGAGCATTTGTTTAAAAATTCATGAAATTTTTTTAATTAGCATACATTTTTTCGGAACTTGTGTACAATGTTTAAATATATGATTATTTTTCTAAAATTATTAACATTTTGTGAAACCATGAATATGTTATTATTTCTTCAAAACTTCTTTCAAGATTCACATTTTTTAATTTTAGAAACATTTTAAATGCTGAATTATTTTAAGGAAGAATAAAAACAGAAAATATAAAATAAAAACGATAATAAAAAAAAGAGCGCGGCCAGTCCTGTAAATGGACCGGAAAAAGTGGCGCGCCGGTGGAAGTGAGGATTCGCCGTGCCTCGTTGAGAGCTCCTAATTGGCGCTTTCAGCGCCGCTGAGCGCTCCAGGCGCACACGCCCGACGACTAGCGGGCCGGCCCAGCGACATCCTCAAAAAACAGACGCGAAGAAAAAGAAAATTATTCGGGATCAATAGAGGAGAAGTGGGATTCAAACACACATCTTAGCGAAAAGACAAACTCAAAATAACCACTCGACCAGGACCAATTAGATAACCACATTCAGAAACAGAACTTTAAATACTTATATCACTACAGCATTAACATTCATTCTGTACCAGCTAAAATCATTTCGAAAAAAGAAAACGGAATTTAGAAAAATCATGGATTTTAATAAAAAAGTTCACCAGCATGGGAAAAAATTGAAAAGGTTCATGGAATTCGGAAAAAAGTTCATCGATTTTGAAGAAAAAATTCATAAATTTTGAAATAGTTCACCTATCTTGAAAAAAAAGTTCATCGATTTTGAATAAAAATTCACCGATTTTGAAAAACTGTTCATCAATTTTGAAAAAAGTTCATTGACATTGAAAAAGTTCACCGGTTTTGAAAAAGTTCATGAAATTTTAAAACGTTCATAGAATTTGAAAAAGTTCATCAATTTTAAAGGAAAAGTCCACCGATTATGAACAAAATAATTCACTGATTCCGAAAAAGTTCACCGATATTTTAAAAAGTTCACCAATTTTCAAAAGGTTCATCGAATGTCAAAAAAACATTCATCAAATTTGAAAAAAGCTCATCGATTTTGAAGAAAATTTCACAACCCTGAAAAAATATATCAATATTGAAAAAGGTTTGTTCCTTTTGAAAAAAAGGAAAAAGAAAAGGTAACTAAGAAAAAGAAAAATAAAAAGAAAAAAGAACGAAAGTAAAAAAGAAACAGTCCAGAATAAAAAACGTATGAAAAAATGAACAAAAAATCCCGGCTGAGAAGCTTCCAAAACCGGTGGTATTCCACGAACTAAAGATAGAATATAAAGTAAAAACGAGGTACCTCGGGTGTGCATGGGTGTTGAACTCGCAGGTTCTATTCCATTTGGTGCATCCTATGTTTTTTTCTAACGGTAAAAAACCAAAAAAACATAATTGGCCGGCCCATGCAGCATCGAATGAGGAGGTAGGGGGGTGTGCGCCCGTTTACCGAAATCACTAATTGAGGAGTACTCGTTGCAAAGATAATCTAATCCCCTGGTTGCGACAAGCGCGCCACTTGTCGCAACCTGACAGTTTTCCCTTTTTTTCATAGATCCATTTATTCAAAACGTTTTATCTCTCAAACCGTGCGTCCAAATTTCGAACCGCTTTCACCGTTGGATTCCTCGCGTCGAGATCTTCAAAACTAGATCTCATGTTGATAGGTTTTGACGAACTTTTTTTCACGAAAAAAACTAGAAGAAAAAAACCGACGAAAAAACCGAACCGGGAACACGGGTTTTTTCCCTTTCCGAAAGAGGCACGCCCGTGCCTCTCACGAAATCACAACTGTGCCTCCCGCGGAAGCAAAACCGTGAATCTCGTGGAAGGAAAAAACGCGTTTTTTTTTGTTTCCAAGGAGGCACGGCCGTGACTCTCGTGAAAGCACAACCGTTCCTCTTGCGGAAGCAAAACCGTGACTCACGCAAAAGGAAAAAAAACAAAAAAAGCGTTTTTTTCCTTTCTGAGAGGCACGGCCGTGACTCTCGCGAAAGTACAACCGTGCCTCTCGCGAAAGCAAAATCGTGACTCTCGCGAAAGCACATCCGTGCCTCTCGGGAAAGCAAAACCATGACTCTCGCGAAAGAAAAAAAAATAGAAAACGCGTTTTTCCCTTTCCGAGACGCACGGCCGTGACTCTCGCGAAAGCACACCCGTGCCTCTCGCGAAAGCAAAAAACATGACTCTCGCGAAAGAAAAAAAACAGAAAACGCATTTTTTTCCTTTTCCGAGAGGCACGGCCGTGACTCTCGCGAAAGTAAAACTGTGCCTCTGGCGGAAGCAAAACCGTGACTCTCGCGAAAGGAAAAAAAGAAAACGCGTTTTTCGCATAAAAGAGTTTTTTTAATTGAAAATCTAAGGAAGACCAATGGAAATTCAAAACGTCGAAAAAACCCAGAAAAAACCGTTCAAAAAGCCAAAAACGCGTGTGGAAATATAAAAAACAAAATCCGGAGGGAGCGCCCAGAGCGCGACACGTGACGAATGGCTGAGAGCGCGCCAAGTGGCGCTGATCGTTACGAGGCTCCTGAAGGAGCGCTCGTTAACTAGTTGTTCTTTCCGTTTGCGCCGATGCCTTTAACCGGCGCAATGGGCGCCGAATAGGATTTGCCTGCGTTTGCCAGCGCGCGGCCCTAAATAGGAGCTCCATGTAGTGGGCCTGCCCACCCTGCACGGCACAAGCGAGCGTCAACAAGGAGGTTTTTGCATAGGGCGTGCATGGATTGGGCCGGCCCGTTTTGTGGCGTCACTGTAAGCTGCACTTAAAATAGCAAAAAAAGGATGTTCGGTTGAGGAATCTTGTAACCAAAAGTACAGAGTAAGGCCCAGTTTGTTTGGGGTTTTCTTCTGCTTTTGCAGCTTTTTTTACTTTGGCCAAAAAGCCAAGCAAGCTCCAAAAGCACTTATTTAGTACTCCCTCCGTTCCATAATATAGTGCCTATAGATTTTTTAAGAAGTCAAACTTTGTAAACTTTGACCAAGTTTGTAGAGAAAAATATTTATATCTACAATAGCAAAAATATATAATGTGAAACTATATCTTATGATGAATCTAGTGATATATGTTACGCACTCTAGATGTAAATATTTTTCTCCACAAACCTAGTCAAAGTTTGTGAGGTTTGACTTTTCAAAAAATCTGTAGGCACTACATTATGGAACGGAGGGAGTAGCTTTTATGACTTTTTAGCCAAAGTGAAAAAGCTGCAAAAGTAGAAGCAAAAGCCCAAACAAACAGGGCCTAAGTCTTCTTTACCACTTGAGCTGATGAATGTTAATGATTAGTAGGGTGCGAGTATGTTTAAGAACTAAGCACAGTGGCAGATAATAATTCAAAAAAATCAGCCATTGAACATCATTTTCAATACATGATGAATAATTTTTAAATAAACATTGAATATTTTTATATACACTGATTTTATTAAATGCGCATTGAACATTTTGTGATATACGCTGAACATTTTCAAGCACATAATAAACATTTTTTAATATGATGAACAGTTTCCAAATATATGGTGAACATTTTGTTAAATGAACGATGAACATTTTTATCATTCACGCTAAACATTTTCATAATGACAGTGAAATTTCTAATAATGTACGGTGAAACATTTTCTTAACATACGATGAACATTTTTGTAATAGGAGATGAACTTTTTGTATAACACACAAAAAAGAGAAGAATAAACAAAAAAAGTAAAGAAAAGAACGAAAAATAAAAAGACGAAAGGAAAAAGGAACCAAAACCAAAAGATCAGAACAAAACCACAGAAAACCGGAAGCAAAAAACCGCTGAAGAAAATCAAAAAAAAAACTCGCAGGAAACAAAGCTGTAGCGAACGAAGAAACGCGAACCCCATATACCGGCCCAACCGGCAGCCCGCCTCAGCGAAAGCAGGACCTTTTGACGCTTACGAGCGTCAAATAGGGTATGCCGACCTAGACGCCCCTACAATGCTCGTTTTAGTGAGCCGGCTTGTGTGGCTTTGAGAAGCTTCTATATACAATATTGACAGGTTTTGGTATCCTTCTGTGCGTTTTTGGAAGGATCTTTTTCATGGCTTTTTTTCTTTTTTTCTGTGTTTTATCTTCTGTGTTTTCATCTTTTTTGGGTTTTTTTTCATCTACTCTTTTTTATTTTTGTTTTGTATTTAATTTTCCCCTTTGCTAATGTTCTTTACGTAAAAAGGGGCAACAGTTTTTAAAAATTGCGTGAACAAATTTCTACATCTTCATGAATTTTTTGAAGTGTGTGAACATTTTTAACAAATGTTTTAAACATTTTTAAAGGGTTGTGAACACTTTTATATGTCATGAACATTTATTTTAAAATTGCATGAACAATTTAAAACATGTAATGAATACTTTTTAAACATACAAACATTTTTCTTAAGTGGTACCAACATTTTTCCAAGTTCATGAATATTTTTTATAAATGTGTGAGTATTTTTCTAAGTCTCATGAATATTCTGTTAAAAATGTGTGAACACATTTTTTGAACCGCATGAACATTTTATTGAATTTCGTGTATGGAAAAAAGGTTGACGCGGTTCAAATTCACGCATTTTTAACAAAATATTCATGAGACTATAAAAATGTTCACACGTTTATGCAAAATATTTGTGACATTCAAAAAAAATGCTGGTACCATTTAACAAATTGTTCACACATTTAAAAGTGTTCATGGCATTCTTAAAAAAAATCATGCAATGTTAAAAAATCTTCATGGCATGTAAAAAAGTGTTTGTAGTTCTTTGGTCACAAAAAATAATTAAAATTAATAAAATACAAACGTACATACACTTATTTTTCGAGTAATGAACATACACAATAATAGAGGGTACACTACACGAGTAAAAATGTGAAGACAAATCTAAGTCCATCTGATTCGTAAAAAAATAGTCTATGCTCCATCTCATTTTTTAATACATGGATGCAAATCTATCAGTTTTAGTAAGGAAGTGGATTTGTTTTTCTCTTGATGTTTTACAACTCGTATTTCCTCTCCGCACTATTCCTATTTTTACACACTCCCAAATGAATTGTAATACTTTACTCTACATACGAAATTAGGATACTTGAACCACCACATTTAATGAATTGTCTATAGTACTATCTGTCAAAACATGTCATTGAATGTTGTTCACATGGTTCACATTAGAGAATCCTAGCTGGCACCAACAATGATCCTACACACGGTTTATTTATCTTTCTCTCGTCGCCCAACGGTCACTTTCCCATGATCGTTTAGACTATGAAAACCAGAAGAGGGTTCGAAACAGAAGGGCGAGAGTTTTCAGAGTTTTGGAATGGAAGACTCGATCTCATATGGTGAGGAAGTGAAACTACTAGAAGATGTCAAGGACAAGGTGGGACATGGTGCGGAGGAGCCACCTGATTGGCTCCCACATGGTTGGATCATGCTGGTCAAACGTGGTGATGATGCGCCATCTATAAGGTATGATGTATACTACCAAAACATATGCAAAGATACACCTTGTTGGTAGGTTTAACACATATTGATGATTTATACATGTTTGTATGCTTTTTCTAGTTTTTGATGTTTTGTTTGCTTGAGAGATCTGCTTTATTTTCCTTGTTGCTTTTGTTTTCTTCTAGTATTTAATTTCTCCCGTGTTGAGGTCAAATTCAGGATGAAGGAAGAGGTCCTGAACTACCTTTTCTTCGATATGGATATGTATATTTCTCTTACTATGACAAGATCCTTATATATTTTATTTTTTATTACATCCATGATCCATGTGCCATTCTACCATGGTATGCATAAACACACGAATGGCTTCCGAAGGGTTGGTTGGTTGAGCTCAGAGGAGAGGGAGAGAAGATGGACAAGATGTGCAAGGTAGTATTTCATTCCTTCGTGGGCCCCGGGAGAACAATAATATAAAATGGAAATATTAGGATTTACTATGTTTTGGTAATAGTTTTATGTTTAGTCGGCACTAAGAGTATGAGTAATTTCTAAAGAAGATTTACTACTCTATGCTAAGGAAATAAACATATCCAAATGTGTTACAGATGGACAATGCGAGACAAGCTCCCAAGATAATGCGTATTTCTTGCTATTAGTACATAAGTAATTATATATATATATATATATATATATATATATATATATATATATATATATATATATATATATATATATATATATATATATATATATATATATATTTGTAATGAGTTTGCTTTTCAAAGCTTATTCTCTTCCTTACTTTGTAGATTCTAGCAAAAGTGGAGTTCAACCCATGTGAGCTACCGCAATGATGGGTCAAAGAGCTAATATGCATAAAATCAGAGGGAATAATAAAGAAAGACTTGGTATATAAAAATAAAAAATAAAACCTTACATTTTTCATTGTTGACTTTCAAATTTCTGGTCGTGATTAATGATGGCCATCCCACATGACATAGGCGAGCATCCCGTTGTTCTCGCAGCAAACAAGACCTAGACGCCCCTACAATGCTCATTCCACTGGCCGACACAACAGCTCAGTTTTTAGTTTTGAGAAGCTTTTATATACAATATTGCATGTTTTTTTTGAAAGAAGGGGTTTCCCCGGTCCCATTTTATTGATGAGGCAGACAGAAATAAACGAGCCAGATCCGGGCAACAACCCTTTATAAACTTAAAATAACCCATCCTGCTCGAGCAGCAGCACACAACAGTCTCAGAAGTTCATCCACTCTACTACTAGCAATCTTCTCCTTTTTATTACATTACCCCTACTGAAATAGCAAATCAAACTACTGCTCGAAATATTCAGTATGGGGGAGATTCAGTAAACAAGACCTACTGCTCGAAATGTTGCATGGTTTATGGTGGCATCCATGGTTCCACCCCACTCCTCCACTAGAATCCACATCCCCTCCAATGGAACCATTCATTGACCCACACTCCATTGCTCATCATTTGGATTTCTCTTTTGGACATCAATTCAAAAGCAAGGTTCGTGATATCTTCTCCACTTTGGTCAACCCTGTGTCACCATCCTATGGATTTCACTTGGTGCTTTCTTTTTTTCTGTAATAATTTGCATTGTTGGTGCTTTCATGAACTAGCTATCAGTGCTTAGAATCTAGTATGCAGGCAACATTATATTATTGTGTTTAATGTTGTCCTTTATGAGCTGTGCTCCTTTTGGTATATAATCATGCCTCATATGTTCAAAGTTTTTGTACATGTCCTCAATATGTTGGCGATTTATTTCCCTCACACTATGATATTCCTAGTATGAGAACCCAAGATATTATCATTCCACTTATCAGTAAGAGTCAATATGGGTTCATTAAAAGCAGAAATATTCAAGACGTCTAGCTTGGGGATTCGAGTACATTCGTATGTGTCATAAATCTAAGAAAGAGATTGTCATATTTAAGATTGATTTTGAGAAAGCATTTGACAAGGTGGAATACAATGCCATCTACTTCATGTTGAAACATTTGGGCTTTGGAGATAAATGGCTTAGATGGATAACATGATATTATCTACTGCCTCCACTTCCGTGATCTTATTTCGTATCCCTGGGAAAATAATTAACTATAAAAGAGGGTGAGATAGGGAGACCCTCTCTCACCTCTTCTCTATGTTCTTGTGGCCAAACTTCTACAGATCCTGGTTAATGAATCATGGCACAATGGACATATGAGTTTTCCTATTGACAATCAGCATACTATGAGCTAGCCTATTAACCAATATGCAGATGATACACTTATTATCATGCCTACAGAACAAGAGCAACTATCAAACCTCATGAATGTTCTAAAGATTTTTTTTTCAGAATTTACTGGTTTGAAAGTCATCTGCAACAATTCCTCTTTGCTCCCAATTACTATATCTCATGAAAGAGTTGTGTTTCTGGCTAAAAAAATTTGTTGTAAAAAATATGTATTTCACTTATCTTGGGCTCGTATGGGTTCTACTATACCTAAAGTGGATGATCGAATGCCTATGGTGTCCAGACTTGACAAAAGACTATCTTGGATTACTTCAATGATGCCATACTCTGGTAGGTTGGTCCATCTAGTAATTTATGCGCTCCTCATCTTTGCCATGTGTCGCATTAGAGTACCTTTTACAACCCTAGACCACTTTCAAAAAATGAGTAGAAGTTTTCTTTGGTATGGAAAAGAAATTAATAAGCATGGAACTTGTCTAGTCGATCAAATGGGAAAAATATATGCCTCCCTTAAAAAGCTGGTGGCCTATATGTTTTAGATCTCAGAACGCAAAAAAAAGCTCTGCTCACTAAATTCTTATACAAGTTTTTCAACCAGCATGATATACCTTGGGTTCAATTGATTTGAAATACATATTGTAATGATGTTGAGGTGCCTAGCTATCCCACTAGAGTTGGATCTTTCTGGTGGAGGGACAGTTGTTCTATATTGGAGGATTCCAGAACATGAGCATTTGTAAACCTACTTCTAGAAACAGAGTAAAAGTCTGAGTTGATAGGTGGAATGATCAGAGTCTTCAAGAAATATTTCCGCAGTTGTTTGGGTACACTTGATTTGGAATACATATTGTAATGATGTTGAGGTGCCTAGATATCCCACTAGAGTTGGATCTTTCTCGTGGAGGGACTGTTGTTCTATATTGGAGGATTCCGGAACATGAGCATTTGTAAACCTGCTTCTAGAAACACAGTAAAAGTCTGAGTTGATAGGTGGAATGATGAGACTCTTCAAGAATGCAGTTGTTCTCATATGCCAAAGACATAAACATCACTGTTGACTGCATACAACTATGTTGCTCATGACTTCTATGATATGTTTCATGTAATAATGTCATCCATTGTTGTCTAATAAAGCAAAATAATGTTGAAGCTTTTAAATGGCATGATTTGCAACAACATCAAAGACACTTGGCAGTTCTACTGCCATAGAAATAAATATTCCAACAAAAGAATATATCTAGAACTTATTTGAAGTCCGTGTGATACTCCAAAGCCTTTCCAATGGATATGGAAATCTTACGGTTTTACTAAATAGAAAATTCTTCTTTTGGCTGCTGTTACAGGACCGGTTAAATACCAGCGATCTCCCGATAAGAAAGAACTTCCACATTGAAACCAAAAAAATGTGTTTTGTGTGATGATGAGCCTAATGATCACCTTATGCATCTCTTCTTCAATTGTTTTGTGTAATTGTGTTTCTCTTAATTTGACTGGAACACTGACTATGATATTGTAGAGATGCTCATGGAAGGGGAGAGGAGATACTCAATTCAATGTTTCAAAGAATGCCTGATTGCTGGCCGTTGGAGTATTTGTAAGCACAAGAATAGTGTTATTTCTTAGAACAAGGTCAAAAACTAGGAGTATTGCATATCATGCTTCAAATCTCACTTTGATACAATCATCAAGACGGGCAAACCTAGCTGAAAGGAAGGGGTGCAATCTTGGTTGGATTATTTGTGAACCATTTGTAACAAACTATACCTAATATATAGCCATTTGTACATGTTCCACCAATCTTAATGAAAAAGAGTTACAACAGGGCTTTTCCCTACTGATGTTGCTCAAAAAAATGTAATGGCTCGTTTTGGGAACCTTGTTTACATTTCTGGAAGGTTTTAATTTCAGGGTTTTTTTTTCTTTTGTTGTGTGTTTCTCTCTAATTTTTCTCCATTTGTTTTGTTTTCAGGTTTTTTCTTCTTGTTTTTTTATTTTTATCTTCTCAGTTTTTTATGTTCTTTTTTTAAAGGAGGGGATGTCTTTTATATTTCATGAACATGTTAAAAAAGTTGAACGAACAAGTTTTCATATTTTCATCAATGTTTTTGTAAATCTACCAAGTTGTTTCAGAGGTTATGAACATTTTCTTATATCACATGGTTTTTTTTAGTTGTGCGAACAAATTTCAACATCATCATGATTTTTTAAATGCATGAATATTTTTTGTAAATGTTGTGAACATTTTGAAAATGGTTACAAACACTTTTATATGTCATTAACATTTTTTGTCTAAATTGCATGATTTAAAAAATCATAAACCATTTTTAACATGTAGACATTTGTGTTAAATGGTACCAGCATTTTATGAAGGTCATGAATAATTTTTATAAACGTATGGACATTTTTCTAAGTCTCATGAAGAATTTTGTTGAAAATGCATGAACACATTTTTTGAAGTGTGTGAACATTTTTTGGAACTTCGTGTATAGAAAAATTGTTCACCCAATTTGAAAAACATGTTCACGTATTTTTAACAAAATATTGATGAGGCTTAAACAAATGCTCACACATTTATAAAAATATTCTTGACATTAAAAATAATGTTGGTACCATTTCAAAAAATGTGCACGTGTTTAAAAAGTGTTCATGACATTTTTTTTAAATGTTCATAAAAACTTTCAGGCAATATTTTTGAAAATATTGTTCATGAGATGTAAAAATCTCATTGTTCTTTGGCCACAACAGTTAATGAAAATTAATACAATATAAACCTACATACAAACACTTACTTTTTAAGTAGTGAACATATGCAATGATAGAGCGTACACTTCACCAATAAAAATATGAATACAAGTGTATACTCCATTGATTCACGAAAAAGGTGTCTATGCTCCATCTCATTATTTAACACGTGACGCTAATCTATCAGTTTTAGAAAGGAGGCGGGTTTGTTTTTCTCTTGATGTTTCACAATTTGTACTTCACCACACTGTTCTTGTTTTCACAGACTCCCAATTGAATAGTAATACTTTACTCTACATGCCATTAGGTTACTCCGGTCACCACATTTAATGAATTTTCTATAGTGCTATCTGTCAAAACTTGTCACCGAATGTTGGTCAGATGGTTCACATTGGAGAATGCTAGCTCGCACCAACAATAATCCCGCACATGGTTTATTTATCTTTCTCTCGTCGCCCACGGTCTCTTACTCGTGATCTTTTGGATCTATGAAAACCAAAAGAGGGGTCGAAACAGAAGGGTGAGAGTTTTCGGAGTTGTGGAATGGAAGACTCGATCTCATATGCTGAGGAAGTGAAACTACTAGAAGATGTCGAGGACAAGGTGGGAGATGGTGCGGAGGAGCCACCGGATTGGCGCCCAGATGGTTGGATCACAGAGTCAAACATGGTGATGATGCGCCATCTATAAGGTATGGTGTATACTACCAGAACATATGCAAAGATACACCTTCTTCAATGGTTTAACACATATTCATGATTTATACGTGTTTGTATGTTTTTGCTAGTTTTTCTAGTTTTGTTTGCTTGAGAGATCTGGTTTATTTTCCTTGTTGATTTTGTTTCCTTCTAGTATTTTATTTCTCATGTGTTGAGGGTCAAATTCAGGATGAAGGAAGAGGTGCTGAACTACCTTTTATTCTATATGGAAATGTATATTTTTCTTACTATGACAAGGTCCTTATATATTTTATTTTTTATTATATCCATGATCGATGTGTCATTCTACCATGGTTTGCATAAGGCACACGAATGGCTTCCAAAGGGTTGGTTGGTTGAGCTCAGAGGATAGGGAGAGAAGATGGACAAGATGTACAAGGTAGTATTTGATTCCTTCATGTGCCCCGAGAGAATACTAATATAAAATGGCAATATTAGGATTTACTTAGTTTTGGAAATAGTTTTATGTTTAGTCAGCACTGGCAATACAGTTACTTTCTAAAGAAGATTTACTACTCTATGCTAAGGAAATGAACCATATCCAAATGTGTTACAGATGGACACAATGTGAGACAAGCTTCCAAGATAATGTGTATTTCTTGCTATTAGTACATAAGTAATTATATATGTTTGTAATGATTTTTATTTTCAAAGCTATTTTTCTTCCTTACTTTGTAGATTCTAGCAAAAGTGGAGTTCAAACCATGTGGGTAGTATGCATAAGAGGGAATAATAAAGAAAGACTTGGTGTATAAAAATAAAAATAAAAACCTTACATTTTTCATTGTTGATTTTCAAATTTCTGGTCATGATTAACGATGCCCATCGCACATGATACAGACGAGCATCATGTTGGTCTCACGGTAAACAAGACCTAGGTGTCCCTACAATGCTCGCTCCACACTAGCTGACACAACGGCTCACTGTTTAGTTTTGAGAAGCTTTTATATACAATATTGCATGATTTATGATGGTGTCCATGATTCCACCCCACTCCTCCACTAGAAACCACATCCCCTCCAATGGAACCATTTATTGATCCACACTGCATTGCTCATCATCTGAATTTCTCTTCTGGACATCAATTCAGAAGCAAGGTTCATGATATCTTCCCCACTTTGGTCAGCCCCGTGTCACTGTCCTATGGATTTCTCTTGGTGGTTTATTTTGGCCGCTCTTCATTTCGCTTGGATCTAGTCAATGTGAGTTTGGCTCTCTCGGCTTGCACATGTGGTGCATATGATTCACCGAATGTTTCCCATGTTCATGGCAACATTTTTCGTTTCTCGGTCTGCTTCAAGGCAGTGGGTATCTATCTTGTAGATAAGAAAAATTCTCGTGTGATATGTTCGCATGCTTATTCCATCTATGGAGTGGTGGCGGACCAAATTGGGGGTTTGAGGAGAAATTATGGTATGTTGAACAAGACGCAAAATGGACTATGATCTCATACAAAAAACCATCACATCAGCAAGCCTCTATTAAGAAGGTTTATCAAAGGATTTCTAGCAACTATGCGTCAATGAACCTGGATTCCCTAATCTTGGTAATAATCATCATTTGAATCATCCATTGATTGGTGCAAACTCCATCCCCATTAGAGCTAGAAATCTCGAACGTGTGATCTCCGATTGGATTATCACGCTGACCATGCACGTACTCAACAAACTTCCATGCATAACTGATTGGTAGGTGATGGGCTTAATGGCAATCCAAATTCTGCCACTCCGAAGGACCATAGTGTTGGGCCAGCCTCTATGCAGCGCCCCCATCCAGCCCAACAACTGGGAAACTAAAGAGTCTGATTTATCCTTGGATTATTTTGGCCGTGAAAATCGCTTCTGTTATCGATGCCTTGGATATGGTCATTTCTGTGCAGATTGCTAGAACAAAATCAGATGTCATGTTTCTTATAAGTATTGCAAGATTTTGTTTCTGCAAGCAAAAATGTGGAGAGACATAGCAGGTCAACAACCGATAGATACTCAGCACAATAAATCCCATGCCCCTCCATTGGCCTCTTCGCCTCACTCTTCTGCTCGTCATAGTCCAGTCACTTCAATCAATCCAAGCTTAGAAGCAATGGAGTTCTAGCCCGTGCAACCCTCCCCCCACCTCCCGTCCCGCACTACGACAGTGCTGCTTGGTCCTCTTCATGCCCGGCATGGATATGTGGTGGTCGGCGGCGATCTCCTAATGGTTTGTGATGAATGGGCCATCGCCACTTGGAACCTGGCATCTCTCTAGAGGAGTTCCACGATGCAAACGCAATGATCCCCAACTTCCTAGAGAGTCGTGGATGGCGGAATAACTACACGTCACATCGTGGTATGGGTACTGCCTTAATCCGATTCACTACTGCCTACTCTCACGACACTACCATTAGCAACATTCCATTTTAGATTGGGAATTCTATTTTGCGGATCAGTAGGCATGACCGTTGTGTAAATTACCATAGCATTAATTAATTTCATGCATGATGTGTTTCTATTACTGACGAAATACCCCCTTGAATGTTGGGATGTGAATGTAGTCAGTCGCAAGGTTTTACCTTTTGTCGTTTTTTGATTTGGAACAAAGAACAAAGAGACAAAACCAAAATTGTTGTGAAGTTTATTGTTATGAATGTGGATACTTTTCCAATTAGCATTGTGGTTCTTCACAATATAGGTGATGTTGGGTATGGTGATTCATGGACTTGCCCTGCATATATTTTATCTCAGGAACTGATTGATAACAAGGGGTGATAAAGACCCCCTGCCTACTAATGGGGGTAATCCTTATCCTCTCCCTCACATTCATGAGGGGTTTTGGCATTTTGAAGTGCTGGGTAACATTCCTCTAGAGGAAATTGTTGTAGGTGCTCACAATGAAAACCTTAGTCCTCCTTATGAGGATGTTCATGTTGCTGTTGAACACGTAAACCCCAATGTTTCAATAGAGAAAAATGCTGCAGTTATGTTCTTGTGGGCTCTGATGTTATTAATGAGGTGATTTCCAATGCTTCTGCTACTAGCCCCGCTGGTATTACTGACAATGATGCCCGATTTTATTCATGTCCCCATGGAAGAACATCAGCAAGAACAACAAACTATTCACAATCCTATTTTTGTCCCAAATAACAATGAGATGAATTACAATGATATTCCTTCTACTAATGTTGCCCCAGCTATGCAAACCAATGAAATTACCATGGAAGGTATGTTAGAATAATTGGCTGATCTTTAGGGTCTGATTGGAAGTCTAGCCTCAAATGCACAGGACATTATTCCCAAGATGGGAGGTACTAAGATAATAATGCTAAGTGTAACATTTTGGATCTAGAGGGCATTAATGGCACTAGTAAGAGATGTTTTCTGCAGATACAACAGTACAAGTTCAGTCTCTGAAATCAAGCTCTGTCGGTGTGGTTGAGATCATTGGAGAAGCACTAAACAAAAAGACACATCCGTGACATTTTGGGCCGAACGAAATTTTTTTCTGTCATACATATGACACTTCTATGACGATAATTGTGACAAAACCCGGTATCATCATAGATGTGGTGGGCTCCTACTTCTATGACAAAAATCATGATGAAAATGGGCTTTTCGTCTGGGCGGGCGGAGACGCAGTTGCATGACATTCTTTGGGCCGTCCATTACGGAAAAACCGCTAGAAACGAGGGGGAAATTTCGGGAGTTGCGGTTACGGTGGGAGGTCGGGGCGGCGATGCGCGCTTTCTCGTACACGCGTGCGGCGTTGGGCTCTAATCGAACCCGGCGATTACCTGCAGCGAGCTACGCGTTCATCGAACCCGGCGATCGATCGATGGCTGTTAATCGAACCCGATGGAGCGATTCTTCGCTATTGCTGCTAATCGAGGCCGATCGATTGATGAACAAAGGCGTTGCGGGGGGTTGGATGAATAGTGAGCGGTGGCGTTGCCTCTGGATGAACAGGACCCGTGGTGTGGAGAGTTGGATGAACATAGATGGTGGAGGGGTGGCCGTGGAGGGGTGGTTGAACAGACCCGTGGTGTGGAGGGCTAGATGAACAGAGACGGTGGAGGGGTGCCCGTGGAGGGGTGGTTGAACGAGAGCGGTGGAGTAGCGCGTGGTGGAGGCTGGATGAACAGGAACCCGTGGAGGCCGGAGGAGGTCGACGGTAGCCCGTGGAGGCCGGAGGAGGTCGACGGTGGAGATGAACAGATCCGTGGAGTCCTGCTTTTGCGGTCGCCACACCCCTCCCGGCGAACAGGACCCCGCTTTGACCGTGGCGCCCAACACAAGTCGGTTTAAATCCGCTTTGCGGTACGCCACACCCTCCCGATCAACAGGACCCCGCTTGACCGTGAAGCGCCCAACACAAGTCCGTTTAAATCCGTTTTGCGGCACGCCACACCCTCCCGATCAACAGACCCCGCTTGGACCGTAGGGAGGTCCGCTTCTCCGCTTTTGCGGTATGCCACACCCTCCCGATCAACAGGACCCCGCTTCGACCGTAGGAGGTCCGCTTCTCCGCTTTTGCGGTACTCCACACTCCTCCCGATCAACAGGACCCGCTCCAACGTAGGAGGTCCATTTCTCCGTTCGCGATACGCCAGCCTTGTTTCCATCGCCTGCTCCGTCCAAGCCCTCCCGATGAACACGACCACGCATTCCGTTCCGACCCAGCCGGTTGGCTCCCACGCGTTTCGTTGCCTCCCGATGAACACGACGCATTCCGTTGCCTCCTGATGAACACGACGCATTCCGTTGCCTCCCCATGAACACGACGACGACGCTCCATTCCGACCCAGCCATGTACACGAGCCCTCGCCGTACGTATGCGCGAGTAGGCGTTCGAGACCCCGCCCGTATGTACACATACGTGGCCGTATTTTCTTTCTTGCACCCTGGCCGCTGTACGTACGTGCACATGCTACGTGCGTGCCTCTACTACGACATGTGCGCGCCTCTACATCCACCAGTATATATGTACGTACATGTTCGCGACCAGAATGACAACGCTACGTACGCTTCGACCAGGTGGGTCCCGACTGTGAGGCACTTCCTTGCCTGCGAAGATGTAGCTGGTGGGTCCCAGTAGTCAGGGGGCGAATCGTTTTGTTTTTTTTGCCCGGACGCACTTCCTTGCGTGCGAAGATGTAGCTAGTGGGTGCCAGCAGTCAGGGGGGCGAATCTTTTTTTTTCGGACGCACTTCCTTGCGTGCGAAGGTGTAGCTGGTGGGTCCCAGCAGTCAGGGGGGAAACATTTTTTCCGCGAAATACGGTGGCCCGTCCGGTGGGTCCCCACTATCAGATGGAGGAATAATTATTTTGCGCATAATAAGGAGGCACTTCCTTGCTGCGGCCATGGACCCAGCTGTCAGCCTCTCCATGCACATTACTCTTCCGATGGAAGTCGGTCGTTGACCACATTGACCACGCCGCGCCAAGAGCACCACGGCGGTGGACGACGGCGAGGCCTAGGAAGGGGACGACGCGGAGGCAGGGAAGACTCGGCAGTTGTTTCCCACGCGGAGGGGAGTACGACTGTACGAGGGTTTACTGGTTCGTCTGCCGTCACCGGAGAATAACAGCAGGTGTGGGTGAGTAGAGGGATGGCTAGGCCAGCGATGGGAGTACGGTGGGGCGGTGAGGCCTGCGCGGCAGCACAGCCGGCCGCGGGGAGGAGGGAGCAGGCAGTCCCGCCGGCGCTTGTTTGAGCGGCTGGAGCAGGAAGAGCAGAGATTGAAGAAGCACGACGGCCGTTGGATGGACATCCAATCGTCACTGCTTGTGCGTCAACCTTTTTTTTAGGAAAGCCTCAAATCTGTGGAAAATAGCATACAACCCATCTGCCATTATTTCTAATAGTTTACAGCCCATTTGCTAATTCTTAAGGTTTTTTGGAGCTCATATTCTTTTGTTAGCATTACAGCCCATATTGTGGCCACGGTTAAAAATTATACTGAAATTTTGCATATTTCAAAAGTGCGGTCCAATTGTTTTAATCCCAAAATTTCGACTCACATTCAAACTGATTTTAAAAATAAATGTATATCAATATAAAATCCAACAAATTCTCCACGCATAAAAATTAATGTAATTTAAAATCTTGAAATGAAAAAAAAATTGAAACTAATTGCAGGTTTGATGTGTTTTAAAAATGTACAACCCATTTCTCATTACTGATGGGCCATTTTCTCGGCTAGCCGAATGAAAGCTCTCCTCGTCTTGAAAGATTTGCAACCCAATAGGCCTGACAAAGCGACTTACTTGGCAAATCACAAAAAACTGGTTGTGGCCGTGGACCCAGTGTCACCTCTCCACATACAAGACTCTTCCGATGGAAGTCGCCCTTGACCATGTTGACCACGCCATGGAGAGCACCACGGCGGTGGACGCACGACGAGGCCTAGGAAGGGACGACGCGAGCCGGGAAGATGCGGTAGTGGAAGCCTCATGCGGAGAGAGCGAGGTTCACTGTTCGGCTGCGGTGTGAGGCTGCCGTCCCGTAGGTCCCGCCAGTGGTGAGAATAGTAGGGGCGGTGAGGCCTCAAGGCAGCACAGCCGGCCACGGGAGGCAGGAGCATGCGGCACGACCGGCGCTGCTTTGGGCGGCTGGAGCAAGAAGACCAGAGGTTGAGGAAGCACTACGGCTGTTGGATGGACATCATACGGTCACTGGAGCTAGAATCGTTCATATTGACTAAGTTGAGAAAGCCCTTCGTCCCCGTCAACTTAGTAGACCCACAAGACAGCCTCCCACCAAGGTGGGTCCCAGCTAGCCAGGGGAGTATTCATTTTTTGTGCGTAATAAGGAGGCACTTCCGGTGGGTCCGAGCTGACAGCGGTGGGAACGGTTTTTTTTTTTTTTTGCGAAATACGGTGGCCCATCCGGTGGGTCCCAGTAGTCAGGGGGAAATGACTTTTTTCGCAAAATACTGTTGGCCTGTCCGGTGAGCCCCCGCTGTCAGGTGGAGGAATAATTATTTTCCGCGTAATAAGGAGGCACTTCCTTGCGGCTGCCATGGACCCAGCTGTCAGCCTCTCCACGTACAGTACTCTTCCGATGGAAGTCGGTCATTAACCACATTGACCATGCCGCGCCGAGAGCACCACGGTGGTGGACGATGGCGAGGCCTGGGAAGGGGACGACGCGGAGCAAGGCCACGGGAGGCAGTAGGAGGCGGTAGCACATCCGGCCACGGGAGGCAGGAGCAGGCGGCACGACCGGCGCTGCTTTGGGCGGCTGGAGCAAGAAGACCAGAGGTTGATGAAGCACTATGGCCGTTGGATGGACATCATACGGTCACTGGAGTATTGACTAAGTTGACAAAGCCCTCTGTCCCCGTCAACTTAGTAGGCCCACAAGTTAGCCCAACAATATGGTGGGTCCCAGCTAGCAGGGGGTATTCATTTTTCTGGGCGTAATAAGGAGGCACGTCCTTGCGTGCGAAGATATAGCTGGTGGGTCCGACCTGTCAGCGGGGGGAACGTTTTTTTCGTGAAATACAGAGGCCCTTCCTGTGGGTCCTAGCTGTCAAGTGGAGGAATCATTATTTTGCGCATAATAAGGAGGCATTTCCTTGCGTGCGGCCGTGGACCCAGCTGTCAGCCTCTCCACGTACAGTTCACTTTCGATGGATGTCGTTCATTGACCACGTTGACCAGGCCGCGCCGAGAGCACCAGGGCGGTGGACTACGGCGAAGCCTAGGAAGGGAACGACACGGAGCCAGGGAATACTCGGCAGTTGTTTCCCATGCGGAGGAGTACGAGGGTTTACTGGTTCGTCTGCCGTCGCCGGAGAATAACAACATGTGGGTGAGTAGAGGGATGGATAGGCCAGCGATGGGAGTACGGTGGGGCCATGAGGCCTGCGCGGCAGCATAGCCGGCCGCGGGAGGAGGGAGCAGGTAGTCCTGGCGGCGCTTGTTTGAGCGGCTGGAGCATGAAGAGCAGAGATTGAAGAAGCACGACAGCCGTTGGAAGGACATCCAATAGTCATTGCTCTCGTGTGTTGACTAAGTTGACAGGGCGTTGCATGTGCGTCAACCTTTTTTTTTATGAAAGCATACGCGTCAACCTGTAGTAGGCGCACAAGTCAGCCTCAAATCTGTGGAAAACAGCATACAGCCCATCTGCCATTATTTCTAATAATGTACAACCCATTTGCTAATTCTTAAGGTTTTTTTGGAGCCCATCTTCTTTTTGTTAGCATTACACCCCATATTGTGGCCACGGTTAAAAAGTATACGAATTTTTGCATATTTCGGTGCGGACAACTGTTTTTAATCCAGAAATATCGATTCACATTCAAACTATTTTCAAAAATAATTTATATAAATATAAAATCCAAATAATTGTCCATGCATAAAAATCAATGGAATTTAAGATCTTGTAATGAAAAAAAATTGAAACTAATTCCCAGTTTGATGTGTTCTAAAAATGTGCAGGCCATTTCTGGGCAAACCGTATGAAACTCTCATCGTCTTGAAAGATTTGCAGCCCAGCATGGCCGATAAAGCAAGTAGGCCTTGTTTGGGTATTTCTTTAAAAAAATAGAACTGGGCTAGCCATTTTCAGCAAGAAAAAAACACAATTGGGCTCATGATGTGGTAAACATAAATAAAACCCTGCTAAACGGGCCACAGCCCTCAAGACAGCCCGTTGTTACCCTCGATCGTCGCTAAAACTAGTATAAATAACAACTACTTGTTCCTAAAAAAACTGCGCGACTTGTTTGGGTTCCCGGGTCACCGCCGTAGTGTAATTCTCTCGCTTATTGACTACGCTGACAATGGCGTGAGCCCCGGATGTCCAACCATTAGGAGGAAACCATATTTTTGGGCTTGTACTATAGAGGCACTTGCTTGCGATCGCCATGACGCTGGTGGGTCCTCATCGTCATCCTCTCCACGACAATCATCTCCTTGTTCCTCTCGGTTGTTGACGACGTTGACAACGCAAGAGGGCGCGCACAAGCACGGCGAAGCGAACCAAGTCCGCAAGGCGGAGGACGACGGCGAGGCCTCGCACGTAACGAACAGAGCCGTTGAAGATGCGCCGTCCGATCGCAGGGAGGGGAGTACGAGGATTGATGGTTCGGCACGCAGTGCGTGTTAGGGCTAACGTCGCGGAGAATAACAGGGCGTGTGGGGAATAGTGGGAGGGACGGCCAACGTTGGAGGGTACGTCGGTAGGGCGGCGGAGGCGCAGCCAGCCATGGAGGCGGGAGCAAAGCGGAGCCGACGGGTGGTTTGGTTTGGGCGGCCGGAGGAAGAAGAAGACAAGAGATAGAAGATACACGACAGATGTTGGATGTCAATCCAACGGCCGGTAGGCGAATCGCTTGTTGACCGCTAGTAAGTCGACACCACCTTGATAGGCTATTTCCTCGCGGGTCCCAAATGTCGAATCCAAATCTGCACGGTCATGCAGCCTTTCCTATGAAAATTTATAGCCCATTTGATGTGCTAGTTCAAATAAGTTTGTGGGTGCTGGTGGGGCTAATCACTTGGCTTCAGAATGCACAAGTGAGCTCAAGCAGCCGGCGTGAGTGATGTTATTTCCTTGGTTGTGATTTGTTACAATATTTCACTCTAAATTAAACGAATGGCAAGCCATTTGCCTTGTTTCAAAGAAAATATGACAGTCACAGCCGAGTTGAAAAGGGCAGGAACATCTAACTCCAGCTTACAAACTGTACAAAAGCACGAGGGTTGATTGTTCATCAGGTTTCCAAAAACCCAGATTGAAAAGGGCAACAACATCTAACTCCAAAGACTTTTTTGGCAATCACAATCAAATGGATCGGTCAGTCCATAGAATGAACATCCTGGGCCGTAAAATTTACTGGATTATGACCACAATATGTTGTAAATAGAAGCCCGACATGTTCAGAAGATCTTTTGCCCACCTGAAACTCCTTTATTTGCTCTTCAATATACCCATCCATCAAAACCATGCTGCTGATAAACTTAAGCCTGATGGACAATAGTAACCTCGCATTCAGCAGGAAGAATGTGACAAATCTTGTGTTTGCACGGTTGGCTACATATCGTTCTAGCGTTATTGTCTTCAATCGAATCTCATGAGAAGTGAGAAAATCCCGATGCTTACGAATCCACCGATTGGTTATAACTTTCTTACCCCGTCCTGTTGCCTAAATAGACATGAAGATTGAAAACAGTTAAGGTCTAAAAGAAGAGTGTCAAAAGAGCAACAGCTGAACGGTTAATTCTAGTACACTATATGCGGGCTTCCAATGTGCGTGAAATTATCACCTTTATATATAACTTCTCCAGAAATGGAAAGCATTGCAGCAAGCCAATAATCTTGTTCAGATCAAAACTATTCATTTGGATATATAAGATCTTGACAGAATCCATCACCATTGATAGGTCATCCATGGAGAAACACTTCATTGAGCATAGAACATAATATTAGTACAAAATGTGTACTCCAAGATGATATATAAATTATGCGCAAAAATTTAAAATGCAGCTTATGATTACAAGTGTAGATGATAATATAAAGTACCTGAAGAACTGTGGAGCCAAACACCATATTGAAATGAGCACAGAGATCATGTATTACACCCAAGGTCTCCAATTTAGGCGCAGAGAGGACGGTTATTTGCAATGGTGAATAACTAGAATCAAGGATCAACCTTTGAAGTGAAGGGGCATCTTGGATGATGAGCTGCCTTCCGTTAAAAGAAATTCCAATTCTTACAAGGTTAGGCGACTTTATTTGGAGACAACCGATTCTAATCTGGAAAACAGCACCAAGCACTCCATCGCAGGGCAATCTGGAGTGGATGATGTCAGTGTGCAATGAGGCCTCCGATATACGAACCCGCACAAGTGAAAGTTTCTTGAGAAATGGGAGTCGAAGGTTTAGTACCAGATTGTCTGGTAGGTAGCACAGCGCAAAGGTGGCGGTGTGGAGAGAGGAGGAAAACCGCGAGATGGACATTGGTGCTGAGGGCACAAGTTCATGGCGTTCGTATGTGGTATGTGATTTCAAGGGGAATAGTAGAACTCAAGCAGCTGTAGTTCTGTGAATTGAGGGATTTCAGCAAGGCCCACCGTGCAGGACATGGTATGCTTGCTCGTAGCATGACGGGATGCAGAGGCTTTGAACGGAGCCCGTGGGAGGAGATGATGGCTCTGGGATTTCAAAATCATTGAAGAGAGATAGCTGACGACAATCGAGATTAAAGAGCACGGCGCCATAGAGGGCGCCACCGAATTGAGAGGACTTGGGTGAGGCAGCAATCCTTGGTGGGGAGAAGCGAGATGATCTCCCAAGGATGGCGCCCAGAGATCGCTGATGCGGTCCACCCGAGATTCTACGGGTTCCCGGATCCGGTGGGGCGGGTCGTCGCTTCTCCCTGCTGCCGGTGCGGGATCTACAACAAAGCGCCACCGTGGCGGAGCCTCATCTTCTTAGTGCTTTGGGTCAGCCGACTCCATTTTCTCGAGGCGCGCGTCAGCGCCACGGATTTGAGCAGAGTAACGAATGACGAGCCTAGTTGTAGTCTGAGCGAAGAAGAAGGGAGCTGGGGTTTTCAGAGGAGTGAGGAAGAAGGGAGCTGGGGTTTTCAGAGGAGTGAGGTGAGGAATTTGGGGTATGAGGGAGCGAGTGACGTGAGGTGGGTGGGAGCGAGGAGGAAGAAGAGCACCCGGTTTTTTTTTGGGGGGTGTCTTTGGGTGTGGGTAGTGCCTTTTGAATTGATTTTACCATTTACTAGTGTGGATTGGCTATTTTGTCTTGGGCCCAGAAACAATTACTACTAGTACAATGGAGACACTCTACACTACCCGAAAAACAATTACTACTAGTACAAGGAGACACTCTACCGCTTCCTCGCTCCTCCTAGGTCATTGAAACGTCTCCCTCTCTCGAATGTCGTTATACTTTTGTTCACCGACATGCGAGCCATGCAGCAACAAGGGCCCAAATGCCATCCACCAAATTAGAAGGCAGTATGCAGCGGAGAGTCACCCCGTCAGAAGGCCGGCGAGAACGAGTCGTCAGATCACAAAACCCCACGTCCCCAGAGCCTAAGTTTGACGGACGAAGCAACCATTATTTCACTCTTCGTTGAATCCCTTCTCCTCACCGTCTTCAAGAAAGGCAACACTCGATATGCCACTGTTCTTCTCTCCCAATGAAGGGAAGGTAAGCGGATCCGTGATGTTGGTATATTTTCGCTCAGATAAAAAAGAACTTTTGCAAAGCAAGAACCGATCCTCACTCTCTTTTTGTTTCATTGTCATTGCGAATGTGTTTTCCTTTCAAAGGTCTCCTAGTATTCGCTCGGTTTCATGATGGACCAAGGAGAACTGTGCAAAGATCTGCCGATATTGGAGCAGACGCGGAGGCTGATCCCACGAGACGAGAGCTCCAAGAAGATGGAGGCAGCCACCAAGCCGACCCCAGATCGCCAAGGCCACTACTGAGATGGTCAATGCCCGCTTGAGGTTACAGCCCCATGGCACTGCAGGAGCAGTTTTCCCCTTCGAGGATGTGCCCCCCACCGAGCTGCCCAAGGTGATTTCCTTCTTTGCCGATCTCGATTGTGGTTTTTCATCTAAGTATGTGGTGATTTTTTAGAAAAGGAAGTATGTGGTGATTAATAATGCAAAAGTTTATTAGCTTCGATGCCATGCTATACATAGTGGTTTAAATAACTTGTGTTTCTTATAATTGAAAAGTAATTCAGAATTTGTTTCTGCTTCAATTAGAGCCCCGATGCGCATAAGGATTGTGTGGTTGTGCATGTCACTCACTATGAGGCGGACGACCTGAATATACGCACCGGGAAAACAGAGTTCTTAGGCTGTTGGATCCTCGAAGCCATTTGCGGTTATACCAATGAAGAGGTGTATTCCAGCCTCACCGTTGTCGGCGTGTTGTCCAGGTGTATCAAGCACAAGAAGTTCAAAGCTACTCCTTCATTTGTGAGGCATACTGTTCTTGTCAAGCTTACGCAGAAGATGATGTGGCATGCCTCCACAAACAAGTTTATCGATGGCAAGGCCACAAGGTTGTCTTCATGAAGGTTCACAGGATTGAGCTGCTGCGGACGCCCTCGATGATGTTCATGGCAAGGTTCGTCTTGTGTCCAGCCCAAATTAGATCGAGGCATGAAATAGTTGCCCCACTAGTGTTTAATAGTAGTTTGGATTGTGTCTAATTATCCTAACCTTGCTCATATCGACCCCTCCGGGGCTAGTACTGCTTGAACTGCGTCTATGGGAACTGCTGCTACTTTTGTGTGCCCGTGAATCATATAAGCAACTATGTATCTTGTTAAAGTGGTTCATGCAGTTAATTGAGGCCACAATGTAATAAATTCCAAACGTTCAACGCTAGTCCAGACTCATGTGGAACACTCACATTAAACTTCGCCTTCATAAAAATCTTGAAAAACATAAGTTAAGCAGTTTTATACATCTCAATGATTCATAGAACATAACAAACATATACTAGTTCACAACAAAAGACAAAGTTGTGAGAAGGTTTACAAATCAGGAAAAAACAAGCAAGGCTTCTCTGAGCAAAGGGCCTCCCGGCAGGCTTAAATTTCCTGGAGTTCACTCTGTTTTTTTCTTGTTGCCACCATCCAGGGTTAGGTTCTCTCATTCCAGAATAACCTCTTGTCCGTGCATCTGTCCAAAAAACCGCCGTGCAGCCGTGCCAGCTAGTCCTCGGTCCATGGATGAACTGGTAGAAAGTGCATTCCGGACTAGGATGCAGTTGTTTTCGCTCGTCCCTGCACTGCAATCAGGAAGTAAAACGTACGAATCATCTTTGTTTAGATTGCATTGGTCATTCTACCTTAGTTACTACCAATGTAGGGATACCTTGAAGACGGGAGGTTAGATGACGGCAACGAGGGATAGCCATCTCATTTTGCGCAGTTGTACTAAAACTGAGTGTGTGCTTTTGATTGCGCAGATAGAAACAATACGGAGACAGACATCCCGAAACGATATGGAGACAGACATCCCTGTTTGCGCAAATACGAAATACGGTTATTTAAACAGTGATAGATATTACTACTTTCCCCATTTCCTCTTAGAACCAAGTCCTAGATTCATGCTACAGCTTTCCCACTTTCTTCCCTATTTGAACCAACGCTTTGAGTTGATCAGATGAACTATCTTTACTTCTAATAATAGTAGAAGTCTAGGTGGCTTTGGAACAGTGGACGGAAGTAGAAAAGGATCCACACGAAGGGGAAGAGCTGGGCGATGAGAGCAAGGCAGGTTTCAAGGAATATATACCGAGGGTCGCCGGCATGTGGCAAAGACGGTGTTGGGAGGCCGCATCTTGGCCACAATACCGCAGGGAGGAAGAAGGGGTCGGAGGCCCTCCCAAGCCGGCGCTCTCTCGGAGAGAACGGCACGGCCGCCGATCGGGACGCGTGGGCAGCCGTTGGTCTCCTCCCTCGCCGCCGACGACAGCGTGAACGATGCACCTATACCCCCTGCCCCGGTCGAGGTTATCCGGCCGTATTTGTGACCAGCCATGAGCTGAGAGAGAGTGTGTGGCAGCCTATGTCTTGCTTAGATCTGGAGAGCATGAGAGAGTGAACGAGAGGAACCCTAGTAAAGCGAGCGCTAAGGCTCCTGCTTTTATATATAGTGGAGTGATTTTGTTGTACCAGCTTCAAAAAATGCGCCCCTCGTGTACCATGAGTGGGTGTGAGAGAACTAGTGCGTCGTGCACCGCTTCTCTTCGTGAGAGTACAATATATACTATGCCCAAAGAACGTTCGCCGCAAGAGTAATAATATAAGTGTGTGCGTATGAGCTAAAATAAAATGTGTGCGCCGTCTTTTGTTTTTTAGAAGTTGTGGGGGTAGGGTGTGAAGAGCACATATGTGCGTGACGTCTACCTGCAGATAGACGATGGGTGCCACGTCTTGAAGTCTGCGAGAGGACTCGGGAGAGTTATGACCGTGAGGGTGCGTGTGCGTGAGAGAGAGGGGGCACGATCAATGCAATGCATGTGTCCATAAATCATTATCCGACAAACGCTCACCACAAGCCTTTTCCCGATTTAACGTCAGAAGAACCGTTAGATCGGCATCCGATAAAGTCGGTTTTGCCATGTCATTTAACAGAACAGCCACTCCTCCTACACACGAATCTTCCATGTGAGTGTTAGCAACTGCTGTATGCTCCCTCCGTTACGAAATGCAGTGCATATAGCTTTATTGAAAATTAGAACCTCGCAAACTTTTACCGAGTTTTTGTATACCAAATTGCACATGTAGAATACCATGTATATATCATTTCATTCATCTTCGAGAGGTAACTATAAAGATGGGTGAAGAGTCAAAGAAAGACCATCGTATCACCCGCAGCAATTTCAACCATCCTTTAGTGTCGAGGAATATCATAGGAACTCTATATGATATGATTTTTATAGGATTTTTTTCCTTTAGAGCCAATTGGTTCATAGGAATAGATTCATATACTCTACATTTCAAAGGAAATAAACATGATATCATTTCTATAGCTTTAGAGCCACTTGGTTCATATGAATGGATTCCTATACTCCCTTAATTTCAAAGGAAAATAAACATTAGCATATATTCAATAGAAAAGTTCCTATGATATGAACCAAATTACATCTCTTTACTAATCCCTCCTCATAGGACTTGAGATACATGTCATCTCTAGATTCAATAGAAAAGTTCCTATGATGTGAACCAAATGACATCTCTTTTCCAATCCCTACTCATAGGAATTGAGATCCTCCATGTCATCTCTTTCCCTACAACTTCCATGTATACATCTTCTATTCCTAAATAGATAGTACAACCCACTAGTAGCTTTTTTTCCAAAACATGCAACTATGGCACAAGAACTATATAGTGTGCCAATAACTTTGAAAGATGGTCGCTGGATGAAGCTAACCCGACAGTGCAGAGATGGGCAAATCCGAGCACTACTGGTCGTTGGATATCATCAACATTCCACCAGATCTGCCACATGTACAATTTAGAAGACTCCATGGTTGAACTTAAGCATAATGCACAAACCTCAAAACACAAGCACTTCTCCTTTGTTCTAGAATCTTCTGTATCATAATTGATTTTTTTTCTAAATGAATTCCCATTATTTGTTTTTTACTTTATGATTTACAATGCACAACCCCATGAATCTTAACATTTTTATAAAACTAATTGATTTTGAATAAGATGAACTATAAGAACTAAACGAACATCTACATCATGCATATATGACTCAAAGCTTTACATGCTATAGTGTGTATTTATTCATAATTTGGTTTCAAATCTCATGTGTTCAATACATGTGTACCTTACTAGTTTTGAGTAGAGTAGCAAATTTCACATGCCCTGGGTATATCAAAATGCAGGGCCCATGCATCATTGCCTTTCGGTCGAACCTCGCCCACAATTTTTTGTACGTGCTATATCTCCACTGGTCCCCGAACCAAAATGCTGCCTCGTTCCCGTAAAACCAAGCAGCCCACACATATTTAAGGCGTCGACTCGAACCCGTTTACTACAACGTGGCCCCGCACGCCGTAGTACTCCTACAAACCCTACAGCCGCACTCATCATCGGTTTTCTTCAAGAGGACGAGGGAGAAACCGATTTTTAGTGGAGGCGCTTCCAAAATAAAGGATCTGTAGTGGAGACCCCTACCCTAGGGTGCCCTAGGTAGCTGCCGCACGCATCATTGTTTTCTCTTTTCTTTATGCTCTTGCGCGCTAGAATGAAATGATGGTTGCTTCGTCCATCCAGCTTAATGCGGGAAAGGTGGGGCTTTGTGATTTGACCCTCATCGCCATTTTCTACTATCAAGCGCCACTGAACGGGTGCCTCCAATTCCAACCGCTGCTCCGAACTGTAATTTGGTGCATCGCACGTGGAACAAGATGGTGGATGAGCCACATCTCTGCCAAAGGGGTCATGTTAAGTGTGTCGCCATTTCGTGTGTGGACTGACCCTGCTTGAGTTGCTACGCCAACACGACAGGAGCAACCTACCACTTGGTTTTGCTCCTTGGTGAATCCCTACTATATTGATCTAAAAAGATACGTGCTGAACTACCCTCTCCGTCTCGGTTTTTTATTTGTAGGCGTCTCGGTTTATAGGGCCTGCACGTAGTTCTAGGTCATCCATTTGACTAACTAAATATGAGTTACTATGTCACAAAAAGTATATCATTGGATTCTTATTGGTTGATATGTGAAGAAACAAGAAACGAGGTAGAAGTTAATGCACCGCGCCTTAGTATTTTGGGATTATTTGGTTGTCGTAAGATGATTTACTCACCTAGACGGAGGGAGTAGTTGTATTTAAAAGTCGAGAGCGGGGCTTTTCCTGCGCGGTAGGCGGGGCAGTTCCGCCTAGTCGGTTTGATAGAGACGCGAGAAGACGAGGGAGTAGGCTGCTGCAAACGTAGGGTTGTGTGATTTGACAAAGAGTTACTCTTTTGGACGGTGGGGGCCCGTGATTTGACTTGCCATTATCATTTTAATCTGTATGCGTCGACCGGCGTGAGTCTCCGATTCCCGACCACCTCCATACAGTGTGCCTCTCCCAATGCTCCACCATGTAGTAGTAGAGGCTAGCTCTTCATGAGAGCCCACTTCTCCACTTTTTCCTTACCTCTCTTTCCTCCACATATGCAAAATGCCATGTAAAGCGCACTATTGTACTTACTTGCTCCTACAGGTGTAAGCTTGCCACATAGGCATAAAGTCGATGTGGCAAGTTAATCAAGAAGAGAGAGACTAGTTTGGTGACCCAAGGAAGAAACGGTGCTAAGCGTGTGTACCTAGGTGAAAAGACATTTTTGAGTCTATAGCTAATTAAATGAAGCAAACTTAGCAACACCATTTCATTGGAAGAGGTCACTCCTTGGCAAATGCAATAATACTAGTATTCCTGTGTCCCATTATATAAACGTTTTTGACACTACACTAGTGACGGTGGTGGAGGAGGAGGGCGCGGCGAACTCGGCAATCGGGGAAGAAGGCGGAGTCTGCGAGCAGGCTCGGCGAGGCAGTCCGGCCAGCAGAGGGCTGTGCCCTCAATTGACCTGGAGGTCGGCGCCCACGAGAGCCCGCGGCGGCGAAGGGCTGGCGAAGGCGCTGAAGAAGCGACAATCCCTTCCTCATCGGCGCACACAAACCCCGCGCTTTTCACCTCTCCCGTGACGTCGATTGGATGATGGGCTCCCTTTTGATCTCGGGTCTCTCGGTCCGGAGAGGAAAAACCTGTGGAAGGAGGAGGAGACTGACGAGTAATACTCTGTTCCTTCTGTCATTTCCACTTCTCTGAATCGGGTCGCTTGTCTTGATCCTTTTTGCTTTTGAGAGGCGGACGTTGGTCGGGGAGGCGAGACCTTGGCGGCGCCGGCCCAGGTAGAGCCTCGAACTGCTTGGTGGTCTTGAGCAGCCAGGACAACAGCCCGGCGCAGCCCTCAAGTTAGTCACCCTCCTCCTACTCAACATGTGGTAGCGCTCGGCGCCGTGACCTTGCCGGGTTTGCGGAGGGGGCGGCAACAAGAGGAGCCACGGGGCTGCTCCTAACCACCCCCATCGACTCGCCCGGCTGGGCGTCCCAACAAGGCATCGGGCATGGAGCCTACACCCATGGAGGAACTTGGGTCTTGGTGACTCTGCTTGGGTAAGCGTTGTGGGAGGGACCTCGCCTCCTGACTGTGCGGTGAGTCGCCTGCCCTTCGTCTCTGTTTTTCCTTATTCTTTCTTGGCTTCATCGCCCCATTGCTGCCCAAGCCCTCCTTCATGAGACATGGAGGGCGTGGAACCTTTGCCGTGGGGACATTGTTGAGGAGGCCGGGCGGAGGCCGGCCGAGATTGCGCCGAGGCCGCCAAATATCTGATGGGGCCGCCGTGACCAAGCCGCCAAGGTGCTACCGAGGAGCTGCTGGGGGCCGCCAAGGCCCGGGAGGAGCCTGGGGGCACCAGTGTGGACCTTCCGGTGAGGCGGCAAGGCCTCCGCCGAGAGAGAAGGTGTGGTGACCAGCCCCTCCTCCTCAACCTCGGGCCCTGCGATGTCGAAGGTGGGCGCGATCTTTTCGTCCATCTTCTAGAAGCGTCGGCAGGCGCTTCGCGGAGGAAGCCGGCGAGTGCTTGCCGCCACGGGCTTGAGGTGGTTGATAGGCAGTGTTGGCGGACGATTCTCGACAGCTTTCCGTGCCATGGGGCTGACTTCCAAGCTCAATCGCTCTAGTGCCGCTGGGGACAAGGTCAAGTCCAGGATGGCGGCCGGTGGACAATCGGAGTGGACTTCAAGCGGCGTTCTTGAGGCAGGGCCTGGTTCCACCAAACTCGCGAGGAAGCGAAGGTCTTCGGGAGGAGTTGGCCAAGCCGACGTGGAGCTCACCATGAAAATGGGCGATGTCGAGAGGAGGAAGGCGGCGGGCAGCTGCACGCCTGGAAACGCCGGAACCAGCATCAAGCCGCCTTGGACTCTCGGAAGAGGACCTCTCCGTCAGCGTGAAGCAGCATAGCAGCTCAGCGGCAGGATGAGGAGCTTGAGGCCCTTGTCGCTTGCAGCAGACCGAGGCTGAGCAGAGGCACAAAGAGGCACTCGATGCAGGCCTCGGCCATGGCAAGGCGAAGGAGCTGGAGGCGGAGATGCAGGCTGAAGGAGCAGGCCCTCAAGCTGTCCGTGAGAAGAATCGCCTCAACAGCGCCTTGGTGGGCGGCAGGCAGCTCATCAGGCGGGGCTGAGGGCTCTAGCGCCTGCGAGACTCCATCGGAGACCTCAAGTGAAGATGGAGGGTCTCGAGATCTTGTCGGAGGCAGGGGCTGGGGAGAGACCTTGACCAGGAGCCTCGAGGAGGAGAAGCAGCTGCGGGCAAGCAAGCCGCCTCCCACCAGGAATATGTGGTGGGTGAGAACAGGTGGATCAGCCATCCGGGAGTCGTGCATGGCAGGTCACCTAGCAATTGGCCACCATGGGGCTGCTGCGTGAGTGCGCCCGGCGCTTGAGACCGTCAACACCAAGCTGACCAGTTCTTGGCGTCCCGGGAGCTTAGCCTATCTTCACTTTAAGGACAGCCACACCAAACGAAGGCCCGGCGACTTTGCGGAGGTTGTGACCAAGGTCCTCACCAGGTGGCACTGCTGGAATCCCAACCTTGACGGCCCGATGAAGAGCTTTGGACGGTGTTGACCTCACGGTGCTCAAGGCGCATCAAGCCCCACATCAACGGCATCGGCAAATCAAGAGGGTGGAAAGCCAGCGCGGGATTGAGCATCCCGTTCCTCTTCGCGCTGCGGGTTCCCGCCAAGACAAATTTTTTCTTTAGTTAGAACAGCAGCTATGATGATGTAATATAACTGAAGTACTCTTAATTTTCATGCATGTTATTTCCCATTCAATTCCTCTTTGTATGTACCTAAATCGATCGGGTAGGCTTGCGGCAAAAGCTAAGCGGCATTTGGGGCGGATCCCGGGGCTTGCAGGTCAATCTTGCCGGACGAGCCACCTTTCCGTTCGACGGCGCTCGGCCGTCGAGCTTGACTGAGTCGAGAATCGAGGCGTTGTCAATCGTGGAAGGTTACTCGCCATTCTCGATGCAGCCACTTGAGTTGTTGGCGGACCGAAACAGGGCAAGGCGTTGCCGATCGTGGGAGAGCCCCACAGCGTCTGAGGTTTCTCATACAAAGGCATGACATTTCGGGAATAACCTCAAATAAAGGGAGCACAAATGAAGGTTCGGTGCAACTTAGCTTCTGTTGCGATCGCTGAGTGTCGATCTTCGGTCTCCTTTCTTCTTCAAGAGTCACGAAGATGAAGGTGTGCCGGCTAGCTTGCTAAAGCCGATTCTCTGGTGCGCCCCCTACTTGGCGCTAAAGATGTCGGTGTAGAGCGACACCTATGGGATCACAAGAATCCCTAATACATTTATAGTATGAGGGTTGTGAGAAAGCGGATCAAGCAGATAGCACACGGTCTCTTTATCCAGGTTCGACGCGAGGATCGTAAAACCCTACTCTGCTTTGGTGGTTTGTTTATCTGGTGTTCTTGAACTAGCAATGGGGAAGTGAGGAGCTCCAAAAGCGAATCCCCTCCTGGTCGCCTTAGGCCTCCTTTATAAGAGGAAGGGTTTGCCACATGGCACAGGAGGTGGAAGAATATAGTGATTGAGTTTATCCCTCGCATTAAGAATGGCGCCGTGTCGTCTGCTTAGGTGTCCTTGCTTTATCGGGGGCGAGGAGAGCCATGTCTCGTCTGTCGCCGCTCCCTTTCATCAACATTACCTTTTGGCCGGCGGTGCCCTTGATTGGAAATATGCCTAGAGGCAATAATAAATTAGTTATTATTATATTTCCTTGTTCATGATAATTTTATTATTCATGCTATAATTGTATTGACTTGACAGCAATACATGTGTGGATACATAGACAACACCATGTCCTAGTAAGCCTCTAGTTGACTAGCTCGTTGATCAATAGATGGTTACGATTTCCGACCATGGACATTGGATGTCATTGATAACGGGATCACATCATTAGGAGAATGATGTGATGGAAAGACAATCCTAAGCATAGCACAAGATCGTGTAGTTCGTTTTGCTAGAGCTTTTCCAATGTCAAGTATCTCTTCCTTAGACCATGAGATCGTGCAATTCCCGGATACCGTGGGGAGTGCTTTGGGTGTATCAGCGTCTGGCGTGGCTGGGTGACTATAAGGTGCACTACGGTATCTCCGAAAGTGACCATCGGGTTGACACGGATCAAGCTGGGATTTGTCACTCCGTAAGCGGAGAGGTATCTCTGGGCCCACTCGGTAGTACATCATCATAATGTGCACAATGTGACCAAGGGGTTGATCACGGGATGATGTGTTCGGAGCGAGTAAAGAGACTTGCGATAGCGAGATTGAACAAGGTATCGGTATACCGCGATCGAATCTCGGGCAAGTACACCTACATGACAAAGGAATTGTATGGGATCGATTGAGTCCTTGACATCGTGGTTCATCCGATGAGATCATCGTGGAGCATGTAGAGAGCCAACATGGGTATCCAGATCCGCTGTTGGTTATTGGCGGAGAAGCGTCTCGGTCATATACGCATGTCTCCCGACTAGGAATCTACACTAAGGTTCGGTGGCGCTAGGGTTATATAGGAAGCTTGTATGTGGTTACCAAATGTTGTTAGTCCGGATGAGATCCCGGACGTCACGAGGAGTTCGGAATGGTCGGAGGTAAAGATTTATATATGGAAGTCTGTTTTGGTCACGGAAAAGTTTGAGCGATATCGTAATGTCTGGGACCACAGGAGAGGTCGAGGTCCTGAGTGGGGCCCCAACCCGGAAGGTTCGTGGGCCAAGTGTGGGAGGAACCAGCCCCAAGGGGCTGAGTGCGCCCAAAAGGGCCCAAGCGCAGGGAAGTGGGAGGGCAACCCTAGGGCAGATGGGCCCTAAGGCCCATCAGTGGGCGCCTCCCTCTCTCCTCTCTTGGCCCCCAAACCCATCTAGGGTTAGCCACCCCTAGGGGTGGAAACCCTAGAGGGCGCAGCCCTCTCCTTCCCTATATATGAGGCCACAGGGGCTGCCATAACACCACGAGAGTCTCCCTCTCCGGCAGCCTGCCTCTCCTCCTCCTCCTCTCCCTGGGTGCTTGGCGAGAGCCTGGGATGCCACGCTCCTCCATCACCACTGCCGTTGTGCTGCTGCTGGATGGAGTCTTCCTCAACCTCTCTCTCCTTGCTGGATCAAGGCGTGGGAGGCGTCACCGGGCTGTCGTGTGTTGAGCAGCGGAGGTGCCGTCCGTTCGGCACTAGGATCTCCGTGATTTGGATCACGAAATCGACTCCTTCAACCCCGTTCTCTTGAGCGCTTCGCTTGATCTACAAGGGTATGTAGATGCACTCTCCTTCCCTCGTTGCTAGTTTCTCCATAGATAGATCTTGGTGACACGTAGGAGAAAATTTTGAATTTCTCGTTCCCCAGCAGTGGTATCGAGCTAGGTCTATTCTTTTTGTAGGAGAACACAAAGTAGTTGTGGCGTTGATGATGTTCAATATGCTTACCGTTACTAGTCAATCTTGTTTGACGGTATTGTGGGATGAAGCGGCCGGACCGACCTTACCGTACTCTTCGTGAGGCGGAGTTCCACCGATGACATGCACTTGGTGCATAAGGTGGCTAGCGGGTGCCGTCTCTCCACTTTAGTCGAGCGGTTCGATGAAAAGGGTCCTTATGAAGGGTAAATAGCAATTGGCATATCACGTTGTGGTTTTGCGAGTGAAAGCGTTCTTGCTAGAACCTGCAGCCAAAACATGCAAACAACAATTAGAGGGCGTCTAACTTGTTTTGCAGGGTATGCTATGTGATGTGATATGGCCAAGAAGAATGTGATGAATGATATGTGATGTATGAGATTGATCATGTTCTTGTAATAGGATTCACGATGTCGATGAGTATGACAACGGCAGGGAGCCATAGGAGTTGTCTTTATTTATTGTATGACCTGCGTGTCATTGAACAACGCCATGTAATTACTTTACTTTATTGCTAACCGGTAGCCATAGTAGTAGAAGTAATAGTTGGCAAGACAACTTCATGGAGACACGATGATGGAGATCATGATGATGGAGATCATGGTGTCATGCCGGTGACAATGATGATCATGGAGCCCCGAAGATGGAGATCAAAAGGAGCAATATGATATTGGCCATATCATGTCACTACTATATAATTGCATGTGATGTTTATTATGTTTATGCATCTTGTTTACTTAGAAGAGCGGTAGTAAATAAATGATCCCTACAACAAAGTGTTCTCCCCTCTTTGTACCGTTGCTACGGTTAAATTAAGCTTCTAAGCACCACGTGTTAATGGGTGTGATGGATTCTTCGTTCACATACAGCGGTGTAAGCAAGATTTACACGCGGAAACACTTAGGGTTAACTTGGAGCCTAGCGTGAAGACATGGCCTCGGAACCGCGAGACGAAGGTCGAGCATGAATCGTATAGTGATCGATCAACATGAAGATGTTCACCGATGATGACTAGTCCGTCTCACGTGTTGATCGGACACGGCCTGGATGATTCGGATCATGTAATCACTTAGATAACCGGAGGGATGTCTATCTGAGTGGGAGTTCATAAGATGAACTTAATTATCCTGAACATAGTCAAAGACCTTTTGCAAATTATGTAAGCTCGCGCTTTAGTTCCTTTTTAGATATGTTCCTAGAAAATATAGTTGAAAGTTGAAAGTAGCGTTTATGCGGACGTTAGAAAGCTTATGTCCTTAATGCACTCGATGTCTGAACTAAACGTTTGTGGATGTTGCGAACATCGGACAAACCGTTTTGATCACTACGTGATAGTTCAGTTAAGGTTTTGAGTTGAGGCACCAAAGCGTTTTGAAGCGTCGCGGAACATATAAGATGTTTGAGGGCTGAAATTGGGATTTCAGGCTGGCCTTACGATCAAGAGGTATGAGACCTCCGGCGATTTTCTTAGCCTGCAAACTAAGGAGAAAAGCTCAATCGTTGAGCTTGCGCTCAGATTATACGAGTGCAACAATCACTTGAATCGGTGGGAGTTGATCTTCCGGATGAGATAGTGATGTTTCTCCAAGTCATTGCCACCAACTGCTAGAGCTTCGTGATGAACTATAACATATCGAGGATAGATATGATGATCCTTGAGGTATTAGCGTTGTTTGACATCGCGAAAGTAGAAATCAGAAGGAGCATCAATTGTTGATGGTTGGTGAAACCACTAGTTTCAAGAAGGGCAAGGGCAATAAGGGGCACTTCATGAAGCAACAAATCAGTTGCTGCTCGGTGAAGAAACAGGTTGAACCCAAACCCGAGACTAAGTGTTACGTAATAAGGAACAGCCACTTTGGAGCAGAATTACCCTAGATACTTGGTAGATAAGAAGGCTTGGCAAGGTCGACAGTATATTGGATATACATTATGTTAATGTACTTTACTAGTACTCCTAGTAGCACCGAGGTATTAAGATACAGTTCGGTTGCTAAGTGTTAGTAACAAAATAAAAGCTACGGAATAAATGGAGACTAGCTAAAGGTGGTGCGATATGTGTTGGAAAGTTTATCCAAGTTTGATGTGATCAAACATCGCACATCCTCTACCATCAAGATTAGTATTAAACCTGAATAATTGTCATTTGGTGTTTCGTAGAGCATAGACATGATTGGATTATGTCTATACTTGTCTGATTATTCATTTAAGGAGAATAATGGTTACTCTATTTATTTGAATAATACCTTCAATGGTCTTGCACCTAAAAGAATGGTTTATTGAATCTCGATTGTAGTGATACACATTTTCATGCAAAAGATATAAGATAGTAATGATAGTACCACTTACTTGTGGCACCATGTAAGTCATAAAACACATGAAGAAGCTCCATGTTGATGGATCTTTGGACTCACTCATTTTGAAAAGTTTGAGACATGTGAACCATGTCTATTGGTGTATCGCATGAAGAAACTCCATGCAGGATGGATCGTTTGGACTCACTTGATTTTGAATCACTTGAGATATGCAAATCATACCACATGGGCAAGATGATGAAAAGCCTCGGTTTAGTAAGATGGAACAAGATAGCAACTTGAAGTGACACATTTGATGTGTGCAGTCCATGAGTGCTAAGGCATGCAGATGAATATCGTTATGTTCTTACTTCACGGATGATTCGAGTAGATGTTGAGTACATTTACTTGATGAAGCCGCAGTCTGAATTATTGAATGGTTCAAGTAATTTCAGAGTGAAGTTGAAGATCATCGTGACAAGAGGATAGAATGTCTATGATATGATCATAGAGATGAATATCTGAGTTCTGAGTTTGGCACACAATTAAGACATTGTGCAAATTGTTTCACAATTAATACCGCTGAACACCATAGTGTGATGGTGTGTCCGAACATCATAGTTGCAACCTATTGGATATGGTGCGTACCATGATGTCTCTTATCGAATTACCACTATCGTTCATGGGTTAGGCATTAGAGACAACCACACTCACTTAAATAGGGCACCACGTAATTCCGTTGAGGCGACACCGTTTGGAGAAACCTAAGTTGTCGTTTCTTAAAAGTTTGAGGCTCGGACGCTTATGTGAAAAAGTTTCAGGTTGATAAGCTCGAACCCAAAGCGGATAAAATGCATCTTCATAGGACACCCAAAACGGTTGGGTATACCTCTAAATTCAGATCCAAGAAAGCAGGGATTGTTTCTTGAATCGGGTCCCTTCTAGGAAAAGTTAGTCTCGAAAAGTTGAGTGGGAGGATGGTGGAGACTTGATAAGGTTATTGAACCGTCACTTCAACTAGTGTGTAGCAGGGCAAGAAGTTGTTCCGTGGCACCTACACCAATTGAATAAAAGCTTATGATAGTGATCATGAAGTTTTGGATCAAGTCACTCTGATGCCTCGTAGGGTGACTAGGATCGTACTACTTACGAGTGGTCACGGTAATCCTGTATAGAAGGTCATGTTGCTAGACAACACTGAACCTCGAGCTATGGAGAAGCGATGGTGGGCCCAAATTCCTACAAATGGTTAGAAGCCATGAAATCCGAGATAGGATCCATGTATCGAGAACAAAGCATGGACTTTGGTGGACTTGCCCGATCGGCAAGCCATTGAGATAAATGGATCTTTAAGAAGAAAACGGACATGACGGTAATGTCACCTTCTATGAAGCTCGACTTGTGGCAAAGTTTTTCACAAGTTCAAGGAGTTGACTACGATGAGATTTTCTCATCCGTGGCGATCTAAGTCCGTCGGAATCATGTTAGCATAAGCTGCATTTATGAAATCGGCGGATGGATGTCAAGAGTTTCCTTACCAGTTTACGTAAGAAAGGTTGTATGTGATACAATCGAGAAAAGTTTTGTCGATCCTAAGGATGCTAAAAGGTATCTTGGCTCAATGATCCTTTCTAAGGGCTGGAGTAAGCATCTCGGAGTTGGAATGTGTGCTTTGATGAGATGATCAAAGATTTTGGGTGTATACAAAGTTTATGAAACTTGTATTTCCAAAGAAGTGAGTGGGAGCACTATAGAATTTGATGAGTATATATTGTTGACATATTCATGATCGAAATGATGTAGAATTCTGGAAAGCATATAGGGTTATTTGAAAAGTGTTTTCAAGTGAAAACCATATTAAGCTACTTGAACATTGAGCATCAAGATCTATAGTGATAGATCAAAAATGCTTAATGGTACTTTCAAATGAGCATACCTTGACATAATCTTGAAAGTGTTCAAGATGGATCGGTCGAAGAAGGAGTTCTTGCCTGAGTTGTAAGGTATGGAGTTAGAGTTAAAAGCTCGACCACGGCGAGAAAGAGAAAGGGCGAAGGTCGTCTATGCTTTGACATAGGCTCTATAGTATGCTACATGTACCGCACGGAAGTGTGCCATGCCATGAGAAGTCGGTCAAGGGGTACAAGAATGATCCGGAATGGGGATCATTGGACCAGTCAAAATTGTCCTTGGAGTAAATAAGTTTCTCGATTATGGAGGTGATAAAGAGTTGGCGTAAAGGGTTACGTCGATGAAGCTAACACCTATCCGAGTGACTCTAAGTAGCAAACGGATCGTATAGTGGAGCAACCATTTGGAATAGATCCAAGTGGAGCGTGGGCAGCATTTACAATATGACATAGAAAATTACAGAGTACACGGATCTGAAAGGTTCGACCGTTGACTAAAACCTCTCTCACAAGCAAAACATGATCAAACCCCAGAACTCATTGAGACTTAATCACATGGTGATGTGAACTAGTTTAAGACACTAGTAAACTCTTTGGATGTTAGTCACATGGCGATGTGACCTATCAGTGTTAATCACATGGCGATGTGAACTAGATTATTGACTCTAGTGCAAGTGGGAGACTGTTGGAAATATGCCCTAGAGGCAATAATAAATTAGTTATTATTATATTTCCTTGTTCATGATAATCGTTTATTATTCATGCTATAATTGTATTGATAGGAAGCAGCAATACATGTGTGGATACATAGACAACACCATGTCCTAGTAAGCCTCTAGTTGACTAGCTCGTTGATCAATAGATGGTTCGATTTCTGACCATGGACATTGGATGTCATTGATAAGGGATCACATCATTAGGAGAATGATGTGATGGACAAGACAATCCTAAGCATAGCACAAGATCGTGTAGTTCGTTTTGCTAGAGCTTTTCCAATGTCAAGTATCTCTTCCTTAGACCATGAGATCGTGCAATTCCGGATACCGTAGGAATGCTTTGGGTGTATCAAGCGTCACAACTTAGCGGGTGACTATAAAGGTGCACTCGGTATCTCGAAAGTGACCATTGGGTTGACGGATCAAGGCGGGATTTGTCACTCCGTGTAAGCGGAGAGGTATCTCTGGGCCCTCGGTAGGACATCATCATAATGTGCACAATGTGACCAAGGGGTTGATCACGGGATGATGTGTTACGGGCAGTAAGAAGACTTGCGATGTGAGATTGAACAAGGTATCGGTATACAAGCGATCGAATCTCGGGCAAGTACTATACTGCTTGACAAAGGGTGTATCGGGATCGATTGAGTCCTTGACATCGTGGTTCATCCGATGAGATCATCGTGGAGCATGTGGGAGCCAACATGGGTATCCAGATCCGCTGTTGGTTATTGAAGCGTCTCGGTCATATGCATGTCTCCCGAACCCGTAGGATCTACACATAAGGTTCGGTGGCGCTAGGTTATATAGGAAGCTTGTATGTGGTTACGAATGTTGTTGAGTCCGGATGAGATCCGGACATCACGAGGAGTTCAGGAATGGGAGGTAAAGATTTATATATAGGAAGTCTGTTTTGGTCAGGAGAAAAGTTTGGGCGATATCGGTAATGTCTTGGGACCAGGAGGTCGAGGGTCCTCAAGTGGGGCCACCAACCCGGGAAGGTTCGCGTGGGCCAAGTGTGGGAGGAACCAGTCCCTACTCCACCATCACAGTGCTTGCTCTAACTTGACACTATCATATGTGGTTGCATGTTGCGTATGATGTCTAGCTTGTATTGCTTCTAAATTGATTGCATCTGCTTACTTTACACATAATGCCTGTGAATATGACACGTGTTCCTGCTTTCTAGAACATACGTGTACATGATGAGCACATCTCCCTACACCACCATCACAGTGCTTGCTCCAACTTCGAGTGTGATATGTGGTTGCATGTTGCATAAGGTGTCTAGCTTGTAATGCTTCTAATTAGGTAAATTGCATCTCGCTTAGTTTACACACTATACCTGTGAATATGACATGCCTTCCTATTTTTGGTACACTACATCTATGTGTTAACCTTGTTCTTACATGAAACTACCTCTCTTTTGTATCCTGCATCAATCACTTATGATGAGTCACCTTTATTCATTGCATATTGCATATTATTTCTAGCCTGTTGCCATGTATTGCTTCTAATTTGGTCAAATACATTTGTTAGGGCACCCTTTTAATTTGGCAGAGTGATATTGGTTTCATCTTTCATATGGTTTCTAGCTTGCATCAATTCTAACAAGTTCAAGCACCTTGTGCTTAGTTTACACTTTATACATCATACATGTCAATATGTCACGCCGTCCTGTTTTTCATACATATTCCATCCTCCTATCATGCGGCTGCCTTACATGAAAGTAGTGTTCGTCAGTATCATGCATCACTAAGTTCTGAAGAGCAAATTTTATTCCTTTTTCTTGTGGGTTTGACTTGACAAGGCAAAATCAAGAAAGAGGGAGGAAAAGAGTAAGGAAGGAGATGATGGTGGTCCTCTGCAGCAACGTAAACGGAGTCTCCGCTCCCCTACTCCACCATCCAAGGTGCTTGCTCTAACTTGGCAAAGCAGGATATCTGGTTGCATGTTGCATATGGTGTCTAGCTCAGATTGCTCCTAATTAGTGTAAACTGATCCGCTTAGCTTACACATGATACATGTGAATATGACACGCTTTCTGTTTTTGGTACATACTATATCCGTCTATCACACCATGTTCTTACATGAAACTACTCTTCTTGTGTATCCCGCATCACCACTTATGATGGGACACCTTTAAGTTGGCAGTGTGATATTGGTTTGCGTCTTGAATATGATTTCTAGCATGTATTGCTTCTAGTTTGATGAACGCCACCTATGATGAGACAGCTTTAACTTGGCAGAGTGATATTGATTGCACCTTCCATATGGTGTCTTGCAGTGTTTCTAATTTTTGAAGTGCCTTCTACTTAGTTACCACATCATAGGTGTGAATATGTCAAGTCGCCCATTTTTTCGCACATATTCCATCCTCGTATCATGACTTTGCCTTTCATCGAGTAGTGTTCACAAGATTCATGCATGAATGAGTTCTCAAGAGCGAATGATATTTCTTTTTCTTGTCGGTATGACCTCACAATGCAAAATCAATAAAGCTAAAGGAAATTGGCAAGGCATTGGATGATGGTGGTCCTTTCGAGCAACTGAAATGGAGGTTCTCTACAGATTCTACTCCGCCATCCTCCCAACAAGATTCGCAAGACAACGCAAGGCTAGACAAATAACGAGCTGTGTAGATGATGAGCACATTTCCCTACTCCACCATCACAGTGCTTGCTCTAACTTGGCACTATTATATGTGGTTGCATGTTGCGATGATGTCTAGCTTGTATTGCTTCTAACTTTGTTGAATTGCATCTGCTTACATTACACATAATGCCTGTGAATATGACATGTGTTCCTGTTTCTACATCAGACTACTATTCTTGCATATCCCGCATCGGTCACTTATGATAAGGCACCTTTAAGTCGCCACTGTGATATTGGTTGTGTCTTGCATATGATTTCTAGCATATACTGCTTCTAATTTGTTGAAACGCCATACAGTTTGAACTTGGCAGAGTGATATTGGTTGCATCTTTCATATGGTGTCTAGCTTGCGAAGGTTTCTAATTTGTTGAAATGCATTCTCGCTTAGTTACCACATCATAGGTGTGACTATGTCACACCATCCTGTTTTTCATACATATTCCATCCTCGCATCATGTGTTTGCCTTTCATCCGAGTAGTGTTCACAAGATTATGCATGAATGTGTTCAAGAGCGAATTTTATTCCTTTTTCTTATCGGTTTGACTTCACAATGTAAAATCATTACAGCTGAAGGAAATTAGTCCGGCAGTGGATGATGGTGGTCCTTCGAAGCAACTAAAATAGGGGGTGTCTACAGATTCTACTCCGCCATCCTCCCAACAAGATTCGCAAGACAACACAAAGCTGGACACCAACGAGCTGTGTAGATGATGAGCACATCTCCCTACTCCACCATCACAGTGCTTGCTCTAACTTGACACTATCATATGTGGTTGCATGTTGCGATGATGTCTAGCTTGTATTGCTTCTAAATTGATTGCATCTGCTTACTTTACACATAATGCCCGTGAATATGACACGTGTTCCTGTTTCTAGAACATACGTACATGATGAGCACATCTCCCTACTCCACCATCACAGTGCTTGCTCTTACTTGGAACTGTTATACGTGGTTGCGCTTTCCGTATGATGTCTAGTTTGTATTGCTTCGATTATGTAGAATTGCATCTCACGTAGCATACAACTTATACCGCAACGATCACATACCCATAAGACACATTTAACTTGGGACTGTGATGTAGGTTGCATCTTGCATTGTCTTCTAGCTTGTACTGCTTCTAATTTCTTGAAATGGCACTTACGACGAGACACTTTTTACCTGATAGAGTGATATTGGTTGCATGTTCATATGGTGCCTAGCTTTCATTTCTTCTAATTTTGTTGAAATGCCTTCCGCTTGCTGTTTTTTCATACATATTCCATCCTCCTATTGTATGTGTGAATATGAAATGTTGTCTTTTTTGTATATATTCCATCCTCCTATCCTGCGCTTATCTTACATCAAAGTAGTGTTCGTCTGTATCATGCATCAACCAGTTATGCAGAGCTAATTTTATTCATCTTCTTGTGGTTTTGACTTCCTAAGGCAATATCGTAAAATAGGAAGGAAAAGAGTAAGTTAGGGATGTTGGTGGTACTCCGACCGACGCAAACAGAGACTCTCTAGATTTGCCACGCTATCGCTAATGAAGTTGAAGTCCCAAGTCTACATGATGAGTTCATCTCCGCACTCCACCATCGCAGGTGCTTGCTCTAAGTTGACAAAGTGATAATTGGTTTCATGTTGCATATGTTGTCTAGCCTGTATTTCTTCTATTTTGATTAAATTGCACCTGCTGAGTTTATACGTTATACATGTGCATATGACATGGCTTACATATGTCTAGAATACACTGCATCTATCTATCATACCATGTTCTTACATCAAAGTACTGCTGTTGTGTATCCCGCATCAGTAACTCATGATTGGACGCTTTTAACATGGCAGTTTGATAGTGGTTGCATCTTGCATTGATTTCTCGTTGTACTTTGCTTCTAATTTTTGAATTGCCACTTATGACAAGACACTTTTAACTTGGCAGAGTAATATTGGTTGCATCTTTCATATGGTGTCTAGCTTGCATTACTTCTATTTTCTTGAAAATCCTTCTGCTTAGTTTGCACATCGTAGCTGTGAATATGTCATGCCGTCCTATTTTTCTTACATATTCCATCCTCATACGGTTTTCTTACATCAAAGTATTGCTTGTCTGTATCATGCATCAATGAGTTCTGAAGAGTGATTTTATTCTTTTGTGTTGTGGGTACAGCTTGACATGGCAAAGTCAAAAAATAGCAAGGAAAATAATATAGTAGGGAGTGTTGTTAATCGTCGGGTGAAACGGAAAAGGTTATGCCGTCGAGATTCTGCTGGTACTTATAGTGCAGAGAAGGTCCAAGTCCACCGCTAAATCTACAAACACAAGATCACCGCTCCACCAGCTGCAGATCCGCTTAACTGCATTCAAAGATCTCAACTAGTTACTCGCTCGCTTGCTTCGAATTGGCCAGTTCCCAAGCTGCCTTCACACCTAACACTACTTCCAAAGCACCGCCGACACAACAGACTTGGCAAGATCAGATGAACCTCATGAGCATCAACACCAAGACGGTACCGACCGAGTCAAGTTGCGCTTGCATGCTCCTTTATATGTACTCACACGGCTTGATGTACACTAACACTTTCCATATTCGTTGTTGAACTAGCACCACGGTGCAAGCGGAAACAAACATCAAGGCTGCGAGGACTGCCGCAAAGTTGGCAAGGCCGCCAAGGGTCGTTTTCGTTGCCGGGGGTAGTCCCGCAGTAATAACTCAAGCCGGTCCGAGATCATTGCCATGATGCCGGACTGCAACGCGCACGGCCCTGTCCAGAGCTGGCAGGAGCCGACAGATGCAGATGTGCAGCAATTCTTCGACTCCTTGACCGAGGTATACGTCAATGCTGACGTCGAGCGGTGGCTTGTCATGGACACCACTCAGGCGGAGCTGGACTACATCGCCACCAGGGCGAGGGAGGCCCAGCTTGCCATGGAGGCCGGCAGCGCCGGGGGTGTGGAGGATAAGGCCGCGATGGCTGCGGAGGAGGAGCAGTTCACTCTATGGGCGACGGCCACCGGAGAGGTCAGCAGCGTCGACGCTGAAGCTCCGCTCGTCGAGGACACGGCCGACGAGTCGTCGGAGGAGGAGGACGCGGCGGCGGGCTCGACGCCAATCAGGGGAAGAGGGCGAGTCCTGCGGCGGGCTGGCTCCGGCGAGCCGGTCCGGCCCGGCAGGGCTACGCGGCCTCAATTGACCCTGGAGGGGTCCAGGCGCCACACGAGGGCCACGGCGGCGAAGGGGCTGACGAAGGCCGCTGAGAAGAAGAAGGCGACAATCCCTTCCTCATCCAGGCGCACACAAACCCCGCCGCCTTTTTCACCTCCTCAAAGGCCGATTCGGATGATGACGCTGAGCTCCTTTGATCTCGGCCCTCAAATCGAGAGGAAAAGGAAACCTGTGGAAGAGGAGGAGACGGACGACGAGTAAGTACTCTGTTCCTTGCTGTCATTTCCACTTCTCTGAATCGGGTCGCTTGTCTTGATCCTTTTTTGCTTTTGCAGGGAGACGGAGACGTTGGTCCAGAGGGCGAAGAGGGCGAGGACCTTGGCGAGCGCCAGCCCCCGGCTGGGGCCTCAGAGACACCACTGGTGGTGCTGAGCAGCCCGGACAACAGCCCCCGGCGCAGCCCCCAGCATAAGTTCGTCACCCTCCTCCTACTCAACATGTGGTAGGCGCTCGACGCCATGACGCTGACCTTGCCGGGTTTGCAGGAGGGGAGCGGCAACAAGAGGAGCCACAGAGGGCTGCTCCTAACACACCACCCCCATCGACTACGCCGCTGCGGGGGGCGTCCCCGGCAAGGGCATCAGGCATGGAGCCTACACCCATGGAGGAAGAGGGGAACTTGGGTGCTGGTGACTCTGCCGCGGCGCCAAACGCCGGGCGGAGAGGGGACCTCGCCTCACAGCCCTGCACCGTGAGTCGCCCGCCTTCGCCTCTGTTTTTCCTTATTCTTTTCTTGGTTCATCGCCTCTATTGCTGCCCAAGCCCTCCTTCAATGCATATGGAGGACGTGGACACTGCCGTGGGGGACATTGTTGAGGAGGCCGCGGCGGAGGCCAGCAGGATTGCCGCCGAGGAGGCCGCCAAATATGCTGATGAGGCCGCCGCTGACGAAGCCGCCAAGGGTGCTACCGAGGACGCTGCTGCGGGGGCCGCCAAGGCGGCCGGCGAGGCTTCTGCCGAGGGCACCAGCGGTGGACCTTCCGGTGAGGCCGGCAAGGCCTCCGCCGAGGAAGAGGTGGCGGGTGACCAGCCCCCCTCCTCCTCAACCTCGGGCCCCGCAGATATCCTCAAGGTGGGCGGCGATCTTTTCGCCCATCTTCTAGGGGCGCTGCAAGCGGGCGCCGGAGGGGAAGCCTTTGACGGCGAGGTGCTTGCCGCCACCGGGCTTGAGGTGGTTGATGAGCCGTGTTGGCGGCGACGATTCTCCGTAAGAGCAGCTTTTCCGCGCTATGGGGCTGACTTCCGAAGCTCCATCGCTTACCGCGCCCGCCGACAAGGTCAAGTCCAGGATGGCGACGGTGGACAATGCGGAGGTGGACTTCAAGCCGCGCGTTGCTGAGACGCAGGCCTGGTTCCACCAAACTCGCGAGGAGCAGAGGGTCTTTCAGGAGGAGTTGGCCAAGCGCGACGTGGAGCTCACCATGAAAATGGACGATGTCGAGAGGGCCCAGGAAGAGGCGGCGAACCTGGCTGCCGCAGCCGAAGCCGCCCGGAACCAGCATCAAGCCGCCTTGGACTCTCAGGAAGAGGACCTCTCCGCGCGTGAAGCGAAGCTTAGCGCAACGCTCCGCGGCAAGGATGAGGAGCTTGAGGCCCTTGTCGCGCGACGGGCCCGCGAGCTGGAACAGAGGCACAAAGAGGCACTCGATGCCCAGGCTCTGGCCCATGCCGGCAAGGCGAAGGAGCTGGAAGCGGAGCGGTACGGGCTGAAGGAGCAGGCCCTCAAGCTGTCCGGCGAGAAGAATACGCTCAACCGCGCCTTGGTGGAGGCGCAAGGAGCAGCCATCAGCAGGACTGGGGAGCTCTCCGACGCACAGAACTCCATCAGAGACCTCAAGCTGAAGATGGAGGGTCTCGAGAAGATGCTGCTTGAGAGCGTGGCTCGGGAGGAGACCTTGACCAGAGCCTCGAGGAGGAGAAGCAGCTGCGGGCAACGAAGCCGCCTCCCACCAGGAATATGTGGTGGGTGAGAACAGTGGATCAGCCATCCGAGGTCGCCGCCGCAGGTCACCTAGCAATTGGCCACCATGGGCTGCCAACGTGAGGTACGCCCGAGCGCAGCTGGGACCGCTAACACCAAGCTGACCCAGTTCTTCGAGGGCGCCCTCGAGCCTTGGCCTATCTTCACTTTAACAGACAGCCACACCGCCAAGAGGCCCGGCGACTTTGCCGGAGGGTTGTGACCAAGGTCCTCACCAAGGTGGCACACTGGAATCCCAACCTTGACTTCGGCGGCCTCGATGAAGAGCTTTCCGGACGGTGTTGACCTCACGGTGCTCAAGGAGCGATCAAGCCCATCACCAACGGCATCGATTTAAATCAAGAGGGTGGAAAGCCAGCCGGATTGAGCATCCTGCTCCTCTTCGCCAACAAGGGTTCCCGACCAAGACAAATTTTTCTTTAGTTAGAACAGCAGCTATGACGTGATGTAATATAACTTTGAAGTACTCTTAATTTTCATGCATGTTATTTCCGCTCAATTCCTCTTGTATGTGCACCCTCGTCGATCGGGTAGGCTTGCGGCGCCGAAGCCCCTAGCGGCATTTTGGGGACGGATCCCTGTGGCTTGCCGGCACGCTGCGTCTGCCGGACGAGCCACCTTCCGCTCAACGCGCCGCCGAATCGCCGAGCTTGACTCGAGTCGAAATCGAGGGCGTTGTCAATCGCGAAGGTTACTCTGCCATTCTCGATGCAGCCACTTGAGTTGTTGAGCGGACTCGAAACAGGGCAAGGGCGTTGCCGATCGTGGGAGAGCCCCCTGGCGTGCAGGTTTCTCATACAAAGGCATGACATTTCCGGGGGGGAATAACCTCAAATAAGAAGGGGAGCACAAATGAAGGTTCAGTGCAACTTAGCTTCGTTTGCGATCGCTCGAGTGTCGATCTTCTGGTCTCCTTTCTTCTTCAAGAGTCACGAAGATGAAGGTGTGCGGGCTAATCTAAAGCCGATTCTCACAATCGCGCTTCTACTTGGCGCGCCAAAGATGTCGGTGTAGGAACGACACCTATGGGATCACAAGAATCCCTAATACGGTTATGGGCGCGGGGTTGTGAGAAGAGCGGATCAAACAGATAGCACACGGTCTCTTTATCCAGGTTCGGCCGCGAGGATGCGTAAAACCCTACTCCTGCTTTGGTGGTTTGTTTATCTGGTGTTCTTGAACTAGCAATGGGGCGTGAGGAGCTCCAAAGTCGAATCCCTCCCCGGTCGCCTTGGGCCTCCTTTTATAGGGAAAGGGGTTGCCACAAGGGCACACACAGAGGTGGAAAGGGTATAGTGATGCGAGTTTTATCCTCGCATTACAGTGACAAGGCGCCATTAATGCGCCCCGCTTAGGTGTCCTTGCTTTATCGGGACGGGGAGAGCTATGTCTCGTCTGTCATGCCGCCCCTTTCATGTCGACATCGCTTCGCCAGCGGTGCTCATGGTGTTGGAAATATGCCCTAGAGGCAATAATAAATTAGTTATTATTATATTTCCTTGTTCATGATAATCGCTTATTATTCATGCTATAATTGTATTGACCGGAAACAGCAATACATGTGTGGATACATAGACAACACCATGTCCCTAGTAAGCCTCTAGTTGACTAGCTCGCTGATCAATAGATGGTTACGATTTCCGACCATGGACATTGGATGTCATTGATAACGGATCACATCATTAGGAGAATGATGTGATGGACAAGACCCAATCCTAAGCATAGCACAAGATCGTAGTTCGTTTTGCTAGAGCTTTTCCAATGTCAAGTATCTCTTCCTTAGACCATGAGATCGTGCAATTCCCGGATACCGTAGGAGTGCTTTGGTGTATCAAACGTCACAACGAATCGGGTGACTATAAAGGTGCACTACGGTATCTCCGAAAGTGACCATCGGGTTGACACGGATCAAGATCGGATTTGTCACCCGTAAACGGAGAGGTATCTCTGGCCCCACTCGGTAGTACATCATCATAATGTGCACAATGTGACCAAGGGGTTGATCACGGATGATGTGTTACGGAACGAGTAAAGAGACTTGCCGGTAACGAGATTGAACAAGGTATCGGTATACCGACGATCGAATCTCGGCAAGTACAATACCGCTAGACAAAGGGAATTGTATACGGATCGATTGAGTCCTTGACATCGTGGTTCATCCGATGAGATCATCGTGGAGCATGTGGGAGCCAACATGGGTATCCAGATCCCGCTGTTGGTTATTGGCCGAGAACGCCTCGGTCATGTTCAGATGTCTCCGAACCCGTAGGGTCTACACACTTAAGGTTCGGTGACGCTTAGGGTTATATAGGAAGCTTGTATGTGGTTACCAAATGTTGTTCGAGTCCCGGATGAGATCCCGGACGTCACGAGGAGTTCCGGAATGGTCCGGAGGTAAAGATTTATATATGGGAAGTCCTGTTTTGGTCACCGAAAAGTTTCTGGCGATATCGGTAATGTACGGACCACCGGAGGGTCCCGGGTCCACCAAGTGGGGCCACCAACCCGGAAGGTTGCGTGGGCCAAGTGTGGAGGGAACCAGCCCCAGGGGCTGGTGCGCCCACAAGGGGCCCAAGGCGCAAGGGGAAGTGGGAGGGGCAACCCTAGGGCGATGGGCCCTAAGGCCCATCTAGTGGGCGCCCCTCTCCTCCTCTCTTGGCCGCCCCAAACCCATCTAGGTTAGCCGCCACCCCTAGGGGTGGAAACCCCAGAGGGGCGCAGCCCTCCTTCCCTATATATATGAGGCCCTGGGCTGCCCATAACACACGAGAGTCTCCTCTCCAGCGCAGCCCCGCCTCCTCCTCCTCCTCTCCCTAGGTGCTTGGCGGCCTGCGGGATTGCCACGCCTCCATCACCACCATGCCGCTGTGCTGCTGCTGGATGGAGTCTTCTCAACCTCTCCTCTCTCCTTGCTGGATCAAGGCGTGGGAGACGCCACCGGCTGTACGTGTGTTGAACGCGGAGGTGCCGTCTGCTCGCACTAGGATCTCCGGTGATTTGGATCACGACGAGCACGACTCCTTCAACCCCGTTCTCTTGAACGCTTCGCTTAACGATCTACAAGGGTATGTAGATGCACTCTCCTTCCCTCGCTGCTAGTTTCTCCATAGATAGATCTTGGTGACACGAGGAAAATTTTGAATTTCGCTCGCTCCCCAACAAGGGTATCGAGCTAGGTCTATTGCGTAGATTCTTTGCACGAGTAGAACACAAAGTAGTTGTGGGCGTTGATGATGTTCAATATGCTTACCGCTACTAGTCCAATCTTGTTTCGACGGTATTGTGGGATGAAGCGCCCGGACCGACCTTACACGCATTTCACGTGAGACAGTTCCACCGATCGACATGCACTTGGTGCATAAGGTGGCTAGCGGTGCCGCCTCCCACTTTAGTCGGAACGGATTCGATGAAAAGGGTCCTTATGAAGGGTAAATAGCAATTGGCATATCACGCTGTGGTTTTATGAGGTAAGAAACGTTTGCTAGAACCCATAGCAGCCACGTAAAACATGCAAACAACAATTAGAGGACGCCTAACTTGTTTTTGCAGGTATGCTATGTGATGTGATATGGCCAAGAAGAATGTGATGAATGATATGTGATGTATGAGATTGATCATGTTCTTGTAATAGGATTCACGACTTGCATGTCGATGAGTATGACAACCGGCAGGAGCCATAGGAGTTGTCTTTATTTATTGTATGACCTGCGTGTCATTGAACAACGCCATGTAATTACTTTACTTTATTGCTAACCGGTAGCCATAGTAGTAGAAGTAATAGTTGGCAAGACAACTTCATGGAGACACGATGATGGAGATCATGATGATGGAGATCATGGTGTCATGCCGGTGACAATGATGATCATGGAGCCCCGAAGATGGAGATCAAAAGGAGCAATATGATATTGGCCATATCATGTCACTACTATATAATTGCATGTGATGTTTATTATGTTTATGCATCTTGTTTACTTAGAACGACGGTAGTAAATAAGATGATCCCTTACACAAATTTCAAGAAGTGTTCTCCCTAACTCGTGCACCGCTGCTACAGTTCGTCGCTTCTAAGCACCACGTGTTAATCGGGTGTGATGGATTCTTACGTTCACATACAACGGGTGTAAGCAAGATTTACACACGCAGAAACACTTAGGGTTAACTTGACGAGCCTAGCATGTGAAGACATGGCCTCGAACACGGAGACCGAAGGTCGAGCATGAATCGATAGTAGATACGATCAACATGAAGATGTTCATCGATGATGACTAGTCCGTCTCACGTGTTGATCGGACACGGCCTAGTTGATTCGGATCATGTAATCACTTAGATAACCGAGGGATGTCTATCTCGAGTGGGAGTTCATAAGATGAACTTAATTATCCTGAACATAGTCAAAAGACCTTTTGCAATTATGTCGAAAGCTCGCGCTTTAGTTCCACTGCTTAGATATGTTCCTAGAGAAAATATAGTTGAAAGTTGAAAGTAGCGCTTATGCGGACAGAGAAAGCTTATGTCCTTAATGCACCGCTCAGTGTGTTGAACCCCAAACGCCGCTTGTGGATGTTGCGAACATCGGACAAACACGTTTTGATCACTACGTGATAGTTCGGTTAAACGGTTTAGAGTTGAGGCACCAAAGACGTTTTGAACGTCATGAACATATAAGATGTTTCGAGGGCTGAAATTGGGATTTCAGGCTCGTGCCCACGCCAAGAGGTATGAGACCTCCGACGATTTTCTTAGCCTGCAAACTAAGGGAGAAAAGCTCAATCGTTGAGCTTGCGCCAGATTGTCTGAGTGCAACAATCACTTGAATCGAGTGGAGTTGATCTTCCGATGAGATAGTGATGTTTCTCCAAAGTCATTGCCACCAAGCTGCTAGAGCTTCGTGATGAACTATAACATATCGGGGATAGATATGATGATCCTTGAGGTATTCGCGTTGTTTGACATCGCGAAAGTAGAAATCAAGAAGGAGCATCAATTGTTGATGGTTGGTGAAACCACTAGTTTCAAGAAGGGCAAGGGCAATAAGGGCACTTCATGAAACAAAGAAATCAGTTGTTGCTCCAAAGAAGAAACCCAAGGTTGAACCCAAACCCGAGACTAAGTGCTTCGTAATAAGGGGAACAGCCATCGAGCAGAATTACCCTAGATACTTGGTAGATAAGAAGGCTGGCAAGGTCGATGAAGTATATTGATATACATTATGTTAATGTGTACTTTACTAGTACTCCTAGTAGCACCAGGGTATTAAGATACCGGTTCGGTTGCTAAGTGTTAGTAACTCAAATAAAAGCTACGGAATAAATGGAGACTAGCTAAAGGTGAGTGACGATATGTGTTGAAAGTTTATCCAAGTTTGATGTGATCAAACATCGCACGCTCCCTCTACCATCAAGATTAGTATTAAACCTGAATAATTGTCATTTGGTGTTTATGTGAGAGCATAGACATGATTGGATTATGTCTATCGCAATACGGTTATTCATTTAAGGAGAATAATGGTTACTCTATTTATTTGAATAATACCTTCAATGGTCTTGCACCTAAAAGAATGGTTTATTGAATCTCGATTGTAGTGATACACATTTTCATGCCAAAAGATATAAGATAGTAATGATAGTACCACTTACTTGTGGCAATCGCCATGTAAGTCATAAAACACATGAAGAAGCTCCATGTTGATGGATCTTTGGACTCACTCATTTTTGAAAAGTTTGAGACATGTGAACCATGTCTATTGGTGTATACGCATGAAGAAACTCCATGCAGATGGATCGTTTGGACTCACTTGATTTTGAATCACTTGAGATATGCAAATCATACCACATGGGCAAGATGACCTAAAAGCCTCGGTTTCAAAGAAGATGGAACAAGATAGCAACTTGTTGAAGTGACACATTTTGATGTGTGCAGTCCAATGAGTGCTAAGGCATGCAGTGAATATCGTTATGTTCTTACTTCACAGATGATTCGAGTAGATGTTGAGTACATTTACTTGATGAAGCACGAGTCTGAATTATTGAATGGTTCAAGTAATTTCAGAGTGAAGTTGAAGATCATCGTGACAAGAGGATAGAATGTCTATGATATGATCATAGAGATGAATATCTGAGTTACGAGTTTTGGCACACAATTAAGACATTGTGCAAATTGTTTCACAATTAATACCGCCGAACACCATAGTGTGATGGTGTGTCCGAACATCATAGTTGCAACCTATTGGATATGGTGCGTACTATGATGTCTCTTATCGAATTACCACTATCGCTCATGGGTTAGGCATTAGAGACAACCACACTCACTTAAATAGGGCACCACGTAATTCCGCTGAGACGACACCGCTTGGAGAAACCTAAGTTGTCGTTTCTTAAAAGTTTGGGGCTGCGACGCTTATGTGAAAAAGTTTCAGTTGATAAGCTCGAACCCAAAGCGGATAAAATGCATCTTCATAGGACACCCAAAACGGTTGGGTATACCTCCTAATTCAGATCCGAAAGCAATAGGGATTGTTTCTTGAATCGGGTCCTTCTCGAGGAAAAGTTCGTCTCGAAAAGTTGAGTGGGAGGATGGTGGAGACTTGATAAGGTTATTGAACCGTCACTTCAACTAGTGTGTAGCAGGGCACGTGAAGTTGTTCCGTGGCACCTACACCAATTGAAGTAGAAGCTATGATAGTGATCATGAAGTTTTGGATCAAGTCACTCACAAGACTCGTAGGGTGACTAGGATGCGTATTACTTACGAGTGGTACAAGAATCCTCAGATAGAAGGTCATGTTGCTAGACAACACCGAACCTACGAGCTATGGAGAAGCGATGGTGGGCCCAAATTCCTACAAATGGTTAGAAGCCATGAAATCCGAGATAGGATCCATGTATCGTAACAAAGCATGGACTTTGGTGGACTTGCCGATGATCGGCAAGCCATTGAGATAAATGGATCTTTAAGAAGAAGACGGACATGGACGGTAATGTCACCTTCTATGAAGCTCGACTTGTGGCAAAGAGTTTTTCACAAGTTCAAGGAGTTGACTACGATGAGATTTTCTCATCCGTAGCGATGCTTAAGTCCGTCGGAATCATGTTAGCATAAGCTGCATTTATGAAATCTGGCGATGGATGTCAAGACGAGTTTCCTTACCAGCCACGTAAGGAAAGGTTGTATGTGATACAATCGAAAAGTTTTGTCGATCCTAAGGATGCTAAAAGGTATGCTGGCTCCAATGATCCTTTCTAAGGACCGGAGTAAGCATCTCGGAGTTGGAATGTGTGCTTTGATGAGATGATCAAAGATTTTGGGTGTATACAAAGTTTATGAGAAACTTGTATTTCCAAAGAAGTGAGTGGGAGCACTATAGAATTTCGATGAGTATATATTGTTGACATATTCATGATCGAAATGATGTAGAATTTCTGGAAAGCATATAGGGTTATTTGAAAAGTGTTTTCAAGTGAAAACCTGTATTAAGTTACTTGAACATTGAGCATCAAGATCTATAGTGATAGATCAAAATGCTTAATGGTACTTTCAAATGAGCATATACCTTGACATAATCTTGAAAGTGTTCAAGATGGATCACCAAAGAAGGAGTTCTTGCCTGAGTTGTAAGGTATGGAGTTAAGAGTTAAAAGCTCGACCACGGCAGAAAAAGAGAAAAGGACGAAGGTCGCCCCTATGCTTTAGACATAGGCTCTATAGTATGCTATGTTTGTACCGCACCGAAGTGTGCCATGCCATGAGTCACTAAGGGTACAAGAATGATCCAGAATGGGGATCATTGGACAGCGGTCAAAATTGTCCTTGGAGTAAATAAGGACATGTTTCTCGATTATGGAGGTGATAAAGAGTTCGGCGTAAAGGGTTACGTCGATGCAAGCTTTAACACCTATCCGAGTGACTCTAAGTAGCAAACCGGATACGTATAGTGGAGCAACCATTTGGAATAGATCCAAGTGGAGCGTGGAAGCAGCATTTACAATATGACATAGAGAATTACGAAGTACACACGGATCTGAAAGGTTCGCACCGCTGACTAAAACCTCTCTCACAAGCAAAACATGATCAAACCCCAGAACTCATTGAGACTTAATCACATGGTGATGTGAACTAGTTTAAGACACTAGTAAACTCTTTGGATGTTAGTCACATGGCGATGTGACCTATCAGTGTTAATCACATGGCGATGTGAACTAGATTATTGACTCTAGTGCAAGTGGGAGACTGTTGGAAATATGCCCTAGAGGCAATAATAAATTAGTTGTTATTATATTTCCTTGTTCATGATAATCGCTTATTATTCATGCTATAATTGTATTGACCGGAAACAGCAATACATGTGTGGATACATAGACAACACCATGTCCCTAGTAAGCCTCTAGTTGACTAGCTCGTTGATCAATAGATGGTTACGATTTCCTGACCATGGACATTGGATGTCATTGATAACGGATCACATCATTAGGAGAATGATGTGATGGACAAGACCCAATCCTAAGCATAGCACAAGATCGTAGTTCGTTTTGCTAGAGCTTTTCCAATGTCAAGTATCTCTTCCTTAGACCATGAGATCGTGCAATTCCCGGATACCGTAGGAGTGCTTTGGGTGTATCAAACGTCACAACTTAACTGGGTGACTATAAAGGTGCACTACAGGTATCTCCGAAAGTGACCATTGGGTTGACACGGATCGAGACTGGGATTTGTCACTCCGTGTAAACGGAGAGGTATCTCTGGGCCCACTCGGTAGGACATCATCATAATGTGCACAATGTGACCAAGGGGTTGATCACGGGATGATGTGTTACGGAACGAGTAAAGAGACTTGCCGGTAACGAGATTGAACAAGGTATCGGTATACCGACGATCGAATCTCGCAAGTACAATACCGCTGACAAAGGGAATTGTATACGGATCGATTGAGTCCTTGACATCGTGGTTCATCCGATGAGATCATCGTGGAGCATGTGGGAGCCAACATGGGTATCCAGATCCCGCTGTTGGTTATTGGCCGAGAACGCCTCGGTCATGTTCAGATGTCTCCCGAACCCGTAGGGTCTACACACTTAAGGTTCGGTGGCGCTAGGGTTATATAGGAAGCTTGTATGTGGTTACCGAATGTTGTTCGAGTCCCGATGAGATCCCGGACATCACGAGGAGTTCCGGAATGGTCCGGAGGTAAAGATTTATATATGGAAGTCCTGTTTTGGTCACCGGAAAAGTTTCGGCGATATCGGTAATGTCTGGGACCACCGGAGGGTCCCGGGTCCACCAAGTGGGGCCACCAACCCGGAAGGTTGCGTGGGCCAAGTGTGGAGGGAACCAGCCCCAAGGGGCTGGTGCCCCCACAAGGGGCCCAAGCGCAAGGGGAAGTGGGAGGGCAACCCTAGGGCGATGGGCCCTAAGGCCCATCTAGTGGGCGCCTCCTCTCCTCCTCTTGGCCGCCCCAAACCCATCTAGGGTTAGCCGCCACCCCTAGGGGTGGAAACCCTAGAGGGGCGCAGCCCTCTCCTTCCCTATATATATGAGGCCCTGGGCTGCCCATAACACACGAGAGTCTCCTCTCCAGCGCAGCCCCGCCTCCTCCTCCTCCTCTCCCTAGGTGCTTGGCGAAGCCTGCGGGATTGCCACGCCCTCCATCACCACCATGCCGCTGTGCTGCTGCTGGATGGAGTCTTCTCAACCTCTCCTCTCTCCTTGCTGGATCAAGGCGTGGGAGACGCCACCGGCTGTACGTGTGTTGAACGCGAGGTGCCGTCTGCTCGCACTAGGATCTCCGGTGATTTGGATCACGACAGTACGACTCCTTCAACCCCGTTCTCTTGAACGCTTCGCTTAACGATCTACAAGGGTATGTAGATGCACTCTCCTTCCCTCGTTGCTAGTTTCTCCATAGATAGATCTTGGTGACACGTAGGAAAATTTTGAATTTCTGCTACGTTCCCCAACACGCGGTGCCATGTAGGCAGGCAGGCAGCTGAGGTGGCGCAATGGCGGGTCTCCACGAGGATCTGCTTGTCGCCACGCAGGTGCCTGCCCGACTGGTTTGGGTCGGCAACTGTATGCCAATGGTGGTGAAGGTTTGATTGGCGTGGGCCTGATGGTGGCCCTACGGGTGCCCTTGGCGAGGGCCTCGTCGTAGCCCCGGCAAGGGTCTTGCCGGGGGCCCCGGCAAGAGTCTTGCCGTGGCACCTGCTGTCATCCCCGGCAAGGCTCTTGCCGGGGGCCTTGTGGTCCTCCTTGGCTAGGATCCCGACAAAGGTCGTTGTCTTCTATAGTGTGTATCTGATCTTGAATGTCTTCACAAAGATCTGCATGCCACCACGGGGATGTCTCCCGAATCCTTGCCCCATGGGGGCAGTGGACTCAAGGGTGATTCGCTCCGTAGATGTGGGACGAGCTGCCCCGGCAAGGGTCTTGTCGGGTTTGCTAAAACTGCCCCCGGCAAGGATCTTGCCGGGGGAGTCCGCTCCGTCCCCTTTGCTCTTTGTGGTCTTGGTCTTGGCGTTGTTCTGTTCCTCTTGAGCTTTGGCCTTACCTTGGCTCACCTCCCTCGCCTTGCTCAGCGTGGCGGTGTCCGTGGCTCAGACTGCCCGTGCACAGTTATAGGGGTACAAAAAGTGTACCCCTCTTTTTGTACATCGACAGCATGCTACATGGACATATGTTCTGAAAGTGATTTCATTATGTAGTTGGCACTACAATACATGCTAATGTATTACAGTAGTTCACCAAAATAAGTTATGTGCAAACGTTTAACCTACTTTGTTTGTTTTTATCTCATTAGTAACTTATCCGGTACACTAATCTACAAGTTCAAACTTTCGTGAAGCTATGGAACAAATGATTGAACAGCCACAACCACCTGAAGGTGACGAGGCTACTACAGGCACAATGTCACCTCTTGCTGCAGCAAGGCCAAGATCTCTCCACTAACAAAGGCAAAAAGCACCTTCTGCGTAATTCGGGTTGGTTGTCAAGGTAACCTCGCCCAAATCGCCATCGAACAAAATCTTCCTGCTAGACAAAGTGATATATCGTGCTCCGCACACAAGCCCAATCCCTAATGGACGTTGTTTCGAAACAAGAATAGTGGTTGAGAAATGTCGCCAAGATATGAATGGTTTTGAAACCGCACTATCGACATTCGCCGTTGTTGAAGAGCAATGGCGGAAAAAGGTGGAGATCGTCTCGCTCCATCGATTCTACAGACTGAAACGTAAGCACTCAGGTCAAATGATCTGTGCTTCTATACATCCGATGGTGCTTTTATCCTAAGGATCAGAAACTTTATGCCAACAGGCCTTTTGTTGTATGATTGGAATTTATTTTGTTGTGATACAACATTTATGATGCCGCCACAGGCTGCAGTAATTACGACGCTATTTTTGTATAGTGTAGGTTTATCTTAGTAATGTATTCGGCCGAAAGCTTCGTAGGAGCCCAACATGCCAACATTTGTCGGGCTCATTCCAATTGGGCTAAAAACGATTACGGGCCGAAATTGGCATGTAGCCCACTAAAAATATCTGGGCTTAAATTAGCATAAGCTTTCAAATTTTTCTGGTAGGCATGTGCCCATAGTGGGCCTTTAACAGGCGTAAACATAATTTGGGCCCTCAAGAAAATAGGCCGCTTACAGTGTAAATATCTCGAGCCCATAAAAACATGGGCCTTTAATAGACCGAAAGTGAGATTGGGCCTGATTGTGCCAAATAACCCACTGGACTTAGCAGGCCGAAATGGTGGCCCATTTACGATGCGGATATTTGACAGGCCGAAATTCGGACGGGCCGTAAATGCGCCGACCTAATACATGGGCCTTTAACAGGCCGGAACTTCGGTCGGGCTAGATTATCGTCATTTTTTATATGGGCCGTTAATGGGCCCGATATGACGTTGGGCCACATATGGCCCATGGTTTACGTCCGGCGTTAACAGGCCGAAAATGGCAATAGGCCGAAAGTGGCCCAAATCTTTAGTGGGCCTCTAACAGGCCGAATATGACCCAAATCCTTCACGGTCGTTTATGGGCCGAAAGTTTTGATGGCCTGTAAATGGGCCCAAATGAAGCCGGACCTTTAACAGGACGGAAATACACCGGCCGTAATTCGCCCAATTACTTAGCGGATTGTTAACGGGCCGGTGACCATGGGCGCATTGATGACAAGTTTAGACCAGCCGTTGATGGGCCGATTTGACAGAGAATGTTGGGCCTTTAGTCGGGCCGCCCATTATGGTCTGCAGAATCTTGTGGGCCTTTAGTGGGCCAGCCCATTGTGGTCCGCAAAATCTTATGGGCCTTTAGTGGGCCGCCCATTATGGTCCGCTAAATTTTGTGGGCCTTTAGCTAGGCCGCCCATTATGGTCCGCTAAATCTTATGGGCCTTCGGTTGGGCCGCCCATTTAAACTTTAGGGCCACTTTTGGGCCGGTCCAAATAAAGGCCCACAAGATTCTGCAGACCATAATGGGTCGGCCCACTAAAGGCCAATGAGAATTTTACACGTGGAAAATCGGTATTGGTCGTGGTCGTTAACGGTTATCGGATCCAAAATCCGACCCGATAGCTTAACAAATGTTCGCTACGGTGGATGCCACGTGTCACCACCCTTGACGAAAGCACTTCGTGACGCGATTTATCGTCATGGAAGTGGACACTTCGTGATGATAATTTTGGTAATTTCATGGAACAGTTCTACGACACCACAGGTATGACTATCTTGATTCTGTCATAAATTTGTCATGGATGTACATGCATGACAAAAAACGCGACCTACTGTGACAAACACGTATCATCACGGAAGTGTATTTTTTTGTAGTGAAGAATTTGGCGATATTAGCAAACTTAATAATGGTGCAAATAAGAAGAAGAAGACATGATGCAGCAGGTGGAAAATCACAACAAGAGCTCTCATGATGCAGCAGGTGGAAAATCCCAACTCTAGTTCTAAAAAGAAAGTTGATCTGGCCATCAATCTGGAGCCCAAAGTTGATGCCATCATCATCAATAACAAGCTCACCCACCACCTCCTCTGCCCCTGGAAACTCTTCAAGCTATTAGCACTAAACCCTGTGAGATGGCACCTCATGAAGTGTCATCTAGTGCCCTGAACTATGATAGTTCAGATTAATCATTCCTCTTCATGTTGCTGGGTTTTGGGTAGCAACCCATTATGCTGCCTAAGTGCCTAGTTATCTTACTTCACTTGTCAGAGCTTGTTTTATGTCAGTTATAGGATGCATGTGTGCATCATATTTCAACTTGCTCTATAATAATTAGTATTGTTGGTGCTTTCGTGAACTAGCTATCGGTGCTTAGAATCTTGTTTCAAGCAGCATTATATTATTGTGTTTAATGTTGTCCTTTATGAGCTGCTCCTTTTGGTCTATAATCATGCCTCATATGTTCAAAGTTTTTGTACACATCGTCAATATGTTGGCAGTTTATTTCCCTCGCACTATGATATTCCTAGTACGAGTACTAACAACCAATGCAAGTATATTAATGAATAGAAGTTGGAATATACTTGATTGGAATATATGATGGATAAATTCTCCAGACAGATAGAATGACATTAGACTAAAAGTTCATGAGAGCGCATGCCGTATTTTGGCATTGCACGAATCAAAAAGAGAGGTTTTTGACAATGTATATATCAAGAATTCTACCCCATGAGATTCCATCAATTCATTTATGTCCCTTCAAATGGTAGCTCTGAAGGTATTATTACTATCTGGAATGGTAATATGTTCAAAAGCAAATTAATTTCTAAGGATTACTTTCAGGTTACTATTGAGTTCACCTCAAATCTTGATAACTCATCTTGGTATCTTACCAATGTTTATGGACCAAATTCCACTAAAGGTAAACAAGAGTTTACTGACTGGTTTATGAACCTAAATTGTTCATGTGTGAAAAATTGAATGATCTTAGGTGACTTCAACATTATTAGAAGACCAGAAACAGGGCAGGTGAGGATCATGATAGTATGATGATTTTCAACAATATGATTATTAATCATGATCTTGTTGAAATTCCATTGAAAAGCATGGCTTTTACTTGGAGCAATATGCAAGACCTTCCACTCTTGAGAAATTGGATTGGAATTTCACCAACTCTGAGTGGACCACTGATCATCCATATACTACGGCTTTTTTCCTTTGGCAAAGATAACCTCTGATCATGTGCCCATTAAAGTCCAAATTGGCAGCAATATTCCTAAGTGTCAGTTATTCAGATTTGAGGAATTTTTAACTAAGTTTGAAGGGTTCATTGAAACTTTGAAAACCACTACAAGGACGGTGCTTTCTTTGTAGACTCTGCTAAAAATATTGTGACCAAATTCAAAGCTAGCTATTAGAAGAGGTCTAAAGTCATGGAGTAAGAAATTCTCTCAATTAAATAAAACCATTCAAAACTCTTATTTTTATGTAAAACTGATTGATGGCATTAAAGATCAAAGACCCCTAACTACTCATGAGAGGAATTTCAGGAAGGCTCTAAGGATACACACCAACAATCTTTTGGAAGCCAAAAGAAAATATTAGAGAATTAGAAACAATATTTTTTCATGCTATTGCTACTCGGGTATTTAGAAATAATTACATCTCTTTCCATAGAACTTCTGATAACCAGACTGTTTATGACCATGAGCAAAAGGCTGCTATTATTTAGCATTCTTTCAAATAGAGAATTTGTATGATTGAGCCTACACATCAAACCCTTTGATATAAACCACCTTGCTAAAGAATGAAATCAAGAGGCATTGGAAATGCCTTTTACTAATGAAGATATTGATGGAAATATTAATTTAATTTCTAATGATAAGTCACCTGGTCTAGATGGTTTTAATGGTCATTTTATGAAAAAATATTGACTGATAGTTAAAGATTGTTTTTTACATGTTCATCCATGATTTTCATGGTGAGAAGGTTAATTTAGGTCATGTTAATTCTACCTGCATTACATTGATCCCTAAAAAGGAAAGCCCAGAGAACCCTAATGATTGTAGGCCCATCTCCCTTGTGAGTATGCCCATCAAAATCATTATTAAACTATGAGCAAACATAGCCCAAGATATTATCATTCCACTTATCAGTAAGATTCAATATGGATTCATTAAAAGCAGAAATATTTGGGTTGTCTGGGGATTTGAGTACATTCATATGTGTCATAAATCTAAGAAAGAGATTGTCATATTTAAGATTAATTTTGAGAAAGCATTTGACAAGGTGGAATACAATGCCATCTACTTCATGTTGAAACATTTGGGCTTTGGAGATAAATGGCTTAGATGGATAACATGATATTATCTACTACCACCACTTATGTGATGTTACATGGTATCCCTGGAAAGATAATTAACTATAAAAGAGGGTGAGATAGGGAGACCCTCTCTTACCTCTTCTTTATGTTCTTGTTGCCAAACTTCTACAGATCCTGGTTAATGAATCATGGCACAATGGACATCTGAGTTTTGTTATTGACAATCAGCACACTATGAGATATCCTATTATCCAATATGCGGATGATACACTTATAGCATGCCTACAAAATGAGAGCAACTACCAAACCTCATGAATGTTCTAAAGATATTATCGGAATTTACTAGTTTGAAAGTCAACTACAACAATTCCTCTTTGCTCCCAATTAATATATATGATGAAAGAGTTGTGTTTCTGACTAACATTCTTGGTTGTATAAAAATCTATGCATTTCAATTATCTTGGCCTCCTATGGATTCTACTAGACCTAAAGTGGATGATCGGATGCCTATGGTGTCCAGACTTGACAAAAGACTATCCCGGATTACTTCATTGATGTCATACTCTGGTAGGTTGGTGCATCCAGTCATTTATGCGCTCTCCATATTTGCCATGTGTCGCATTAGAGTACCTTTTACAATCCTAGACCACTTTCAAAAAACTGGTAGAAGTTTTCTACGGTATGGAAAAGAAAATAATAAGCATGGAACTTGTTTGGTCGATCAAATAGGAAAAATGTATGTCTCCCTAAAAGGGCTGGTGGCCTAGGTGTTCCAGATTTCAGAACGCAAAACAGAGCTCTCCTCACTAAAATCTTATACAAGTTTTTCAACCAGCATGATATACCTTGGGTTCAATTAATTTGGAATACATATTGTAAAAATGATGTTGAGGTGCCTAGCTTTCCACTAGAGTTGGATCTTTCTAGTGGAGAGACTGTTGTTCTATGTTGGAGGATTTTAGAACATGAGCATTTGTAAACCTTGTTCTGGAAACATAGTAAAACTCTAGCTTGATTGGTGGAATGGTGAGACTCTTCAGGTAACATTCCCGTAGTTGTTCTCTTATGCCAAAGACATAAATATCACTGATGACTGCATAAAACTATGTTGCACATGACTTCCATGATATGTTTCACGTAATAATATCATCCATTTTTGTCTAATAAAGCACAATAATGCTGAAGCTTTTAAATGGCATGATTTGCAACAACAGCAAAGACACTTGGCAGTTCTACTGCCATCGCAATAAATATTCCAACAAAAGAATATATCTGGAACTTATTTGAAATCCGCATGATACTCCAAAGCCTTTCCAATGGATATGGAAATCTTGAGATTTTCCTAGACAGAAAATTCTTCTTTTGGTTATTGTTACAGGACAGGTTAAATACCAGCGATCTCCCGATAGGAAAGAACTTCCACACTGAAACCAATAATTGTGTTTTTGGGTGATGATGAGCCTAATGATCACCTTATGCATCTCTTCTTCACTTGTTTCGTGTAATTGTGTTTCTCTTAGTTTTGACTAAAACACTGACTATGATATTGTAGAGATGCTCATGGAAGGGGAGAGGAGATACTCAATACAATGTTTCAAAGAATGGCTGATTGCTGGTTGTTGGAGTATTTTTAAGCACAAGAATAGTGTTATTTCTTACAACAAGGTCAAAAACTAGGAATATTGCATATCATGCTTCAAATCTCACTTTGATACAACCAGCAAGAAGGCCAAGCCTAGCTTAAAGGAAGGGGTGCAATCTTGGTTAGATTATTTGTGAACGATATGTAACATGCTATACCTAATATATATAACCATGTGTACATGTTCCGCCAATCTTAATGAAAAAGAGTAGGGGTTTTCCCTACTATTGTTGCTCCAAAAAAATGAATTGGTTCGTTTTGGGAACCTTGTTTAAGTTTTTTTAAGGTTTTCATTTTAGGTTTTTTCTTTTTTCTGTGTTTTTCTCCAAAAAAATCCGTCTATTTTGTTTTCAGGTTTTTTCTTCTTGTTTATTTATTTATTTATCTTCTCATTTTGCATGTTCTTTTTTTAAAATAGGAGGGATGTTTTTATATTTCATGAACATGTTAAAAAGTTGAATGAACAAGTTTTCATATTTTCATCAATGTTTTTGTAAATCTAGCAAGTTGTTTTAGATGGTTATGAACATTTTGTTATATCGCATGAATTTTTATTTGTGTGAACAAATTTCAACATCATCATGATTTTTTAAATGCATGAACATTTTTGTAAATGTTGTGAACATTTTGAAAATGGTTACAAACACTTTTTATATGTCATAAACTTTGTTTTCCAAATTTCATGATTTAAAAAAACTCATGAACCTTTTTTTTAACATGTGTACATTTTTTCTAATGGTACCAGCATTTTTATGATGTTCATGGATATTGTTTGTAAACGAATGAATTTCTTTGTAAGTCTCATGAAGAATATTGTTAAAAATGCATGGACACATTTTTTGAAGTGTGTGAACATGTTTTTGAACTTCATGTATGGAAAAAAAATCACCCAATTCAAGAAACATGTTCGCGCATTTTTAACAAAATATTCATGAGGCTTAAAAAACTGCTCACACATTTATAAAAAATATTCTTGGCATTCAAAATAATGTTGGTACCATTCGAAAAAAGGTGCACGTGTTTAAAAAGTGTTCATGACATTTCTAAAAAATGTTCATAAAAAATTCCCGGCAACTTTTTTTGAAAAAATTGTTCATGAGATGTAAAAAGTTCGTTGGTCTTTGGTCACAACAATTAATAAAAATTAATACAATATAAACATACATACAAACACTAATTTTTTTGGTAGTGAACATACACAATAATAGAGGGTACACTTCACAAATAAAAATATGAATACAAGTGTATACTCCATTGATTCGCGAAAAAGGTGTCTATGCTCTATCACATTATTTAATACGTGACAAATCTACCAGTTTTAGTAAGGAGGTGGGTTTGTTTTTCTCTTGATGTTTTACAATTCTTATTCCTTCTCCACACTGTTCTTGTTTTCACAGACTCCCAAATGAATAGTAATACTTTACTCTACATGCCATTAGGTTAATCCGGTCACCACATTTAATGAATTGTTTATAGTACTATCTGTCAAAACTTGTCATCGAATGTTGTTCACATGGTTCACATTGGAGAATGCTAGCTCGCACCAACAATGATCATGCACACAGTTTATTTATCTTTCTCTCGTCCGCCAACGGTCTATTTCTCGTGATCTTTTGGATCTATGAAAACCAGAAGAGGGGTCGAAATAGAAGGGTGAGAGTTTTTGGAGTTGTGGAGTGGAAGACTCGATCTCATATGGTGAGGAAGTGAAACTACTAGAAGATGTGTCAAGGACAAGGTGGGAGACGGTGCGGAGGAGCCACCGGATTGGCTCCCGGATGGTTGGATCATGGAGGTAAAACATGGTGATGATGCACCACCTATAAGGTATGATGTATACTACCAAAACATATGCAAAGATACACCTTCTTCGGTAGGTTTAACACATATTCATGATTTATACATGTTTGTCTGGGTTTTTTCTAGTTTTTGTTGTTTTGTTTGCTTGAGAGATCTGATTTATTTTCCTTATTTCTTTTGTTTTCTTCTAGTATTTATTTCTCCTGTGTTGAGGGTCAAATTCAGGATGAAGGAAGAGGTCCTGAACTACCTTTTCTTCGATATGGATATGTATATTTTTCTTACTATGATGAGGTCCTTATATATTTTATTTTTTATTCTATCCATGATCTGTGTGACATTCTAGCATGGTGCGCATAAGGCACACAAATGGCTTCTGGAGGGTTGGTTGGTTGAGTTGAGAATAGAGGGAGAGAAGATGGACAAGATGGACAAGGTAGTATTTCATTCCTTCGTGTGCCCCGAGAATAATAATATAAAATGGCAATATTAGGATTTACTTACATTTGGAAATAGTTTTATGTTTACTCAGTACTGGGAGTACGGGTACTTTTTAAAGAAGATTTACTACTTTATGCTAAGGAAATGAACATATCCAAATGTGTTACACATGGACAATGCGAGACAAGCTTCCAAGAAAATGTGTATTTCTTGCTATTAGTACATAAGTAGTTATATATGTTTGTAATGATTTTGCTTTTGAAAGCTAATTTTCTTCCTTAATTTGTAGATCTAGCAAAAGTGGAGTTCAACCCCTGTGGGCTACCGCAAGGATAGGTCGAAGAGCTAGTATGCATAAAATTAGAGGGATAATAAAGAAGGACTTGGTATATAAAAATAAAAAAATAAAACCTTACATTTTTCATTGTTGATTTTCAAATTTCTTATCGTGATTAATGATGCCCATCACACATGACACAGGCGAGCATCTCGTTGGTCTCGCGATAAACAAGACGTACACGCCCCTACAATGCTCATTCCACACTGGCCAACACAACGGCTCACTGTTTAGTTTTGAGAAGCTTTTATATACAATATTGCATGGTTTATGGTGGCGTCCATGATTCCAGCCCACTCCTCCACTAGAATCCACATCCCCTCCAATGGAACCATTGATTGATCCATACTCCATTGCTCATCCTCTGGATTTCTCTTTTGGACATCAATTCAGAAGCAAGGTACATGCTTATCTTCTCCACTTTGGTCAACCCCATGCCACCGACCTGTGGATTTCTCTTGGCGGTTTCTTTTGGCCACTCTTCATTTTGCTTGGATCCAATCAATGTGAGTTTGTCTCTCTCGGCTTGCATGGGTGGTGCAGATGATTCACCGAATGTTTCCCATGTTCATGGCAACGTTTTTCATTTCTCAGTCTGATCCAAGGCAGTGGGTTCTATCTTGCAGATAACAAAATTTTCTCGTAAGATATGTTCACATGCTTATTTCATCTATGGAGTGGTGACAAATCAAATTGGGGTTTTGAGGAGAAATTATGGTATGTTGAACAAGATGCAAAGTAGACTATGATCGGCCAGCCTCTGTTAAGGAAGTTTATCAAAGGATTTCTAGCAACTATGCGTCAATGAACCTGGATTCTCTAATCTTGGTAATAATCATCATGTGAATCATCCATTGACTGGTGCAAACTCCATCCCGATTAGAGCTAGAAAACTCGAACGTGTGATCTCCGATCGATTAATCACGCTGGCACGTACTCAACAACTTCCATGCGTAGCTGATTGGCATGTGATGGGCTTAATGGCGATTCAAATTCTGCCACTTCGAAGGACCATGGTGTTTGGTCGGCCTCTATGCAGCCCCCTATCCAGCCCAACAACTGGGAAACTAAAGAGTCTGATTTAGCTTTGGATTATTTTGGTCGTGAAAATCACTTCTGTTATCGATGCCTTGGATATGGTCATTTCTGTGCAAATTGCTACAACAAAATTAGATGTCATGTTTGTTATAAGTATTGCGAGATTTTGTTTCAACAAGAAAAATTGTGGACAGACTTATCAGGTCAATAATCGGCAGATACTCAGCACAATAAATCCCATGCACCTCCATTGGCCTCTTCGCCTCCCTCTTCTCCTCGTCATAGTCATGTCACTTTCAATCCAAGCTTAGAAGCAATGGAGTTCTAGCCCTTGCAACCCATTCCCCCACCTCCCATCCCGCACTACGGTGGTGCCACCTGGTCTTCTTCATGCCCGGCATGGATATGTGGTGGTCGGCGGCGATCTCCCAATGGTTTGTGATGAATGGGCCATCGGCACTTGGAACCTGACATCTCTCTAGAGGAGTTACATGATGAAAAAGTAATGATCTCCAACTTCCTAGGGAGTCGTGGATGGCGTAATAACTACACGTCACACCGTGGTATGGGTATGCTTTAATCCAATTCACTACTGCCTACTCTCACGACACAACCATTAGCAACAGTCCATTTCAGATTGGGGGTTCTGTTTTGCAGATTAGTAGGAAAGACCGTGGTATAAATTACCGTAGCATTACTTAGTTTCATGCATAATATGTGTCTATTTCTAACAAAATACCCCCTTGAATGTTGGGATGTGAATGTAGTCAGTCGCACGGTTTTACCTTTCATTTTTTGATTTGGAACCAAGATCTGAGAGACAAAACCAAAAAAATGTGAATTTTAGGGTTATGAATGTGGATACTCTTCCAATCAGCATTGTGGTTCTTCACAATATAGATGATGTTGGGTATGGTGATTCATGGACTTGCCCCGCATATATTTATCTCAGGAACTTGTTGGATAACAAGGGGTGATGAACACCCCCTGCCTCCTAATGGGGGTAATCCTCATCCTCTCCCTCACATTCATGAGGGGTTTTGGCATTTTGAAGTGTCGGGTTACATTCCTCTGGAATAAATTGTTGTAGGTGCTCACAATGAAAACCTTGGTCGTCCTTATGAGGATGTTCATGCTACTGTTGAACACATAAACCCCAATGTTGCAGTGGAGAAAAATGTTGCAGTTATGTTCTTGTGGGCTCTGATGTTGTTAATGAGGTGATTTCCCATGCTTCTGCTGCTAGCCTCGCTGCTAGTACTGACAATGGTGCCCATGACTTAAGCATGTCCCCATGGAAGAACATCAGCAAGAACAACAAACTAGTCACATTCCTATTTTTATCCCAAATAACAATGAGATGAATTACAATGAAACTCCTTCTACTAGTGTTGGCCCAGCTATGCAAACCAATGAAATTACCATGGAAGTTATGTTAGAACAATTGTCTGCTTCAAATGGACATTATTCCCAAGATGGGAGGTACTAAAATAATTAATGCTAAGTGTAACATTTTGGATTTGGAGGGCATTAATGGCACTAATAAGAGATGTTTTCTTCAGATACAGACAATACAAGTTCAGTCTCCAAAATCAAGCTCTGCCGGTGTGGTTGACATCATTGGAGGTGGAAAATCACAACAAGAGCTCTCATGATGCAGCAGGTGGAAAATCTCAACTCTAGCACTAAAAAGAAAGTTGATCCGGCCATCAATCTGGAGCCCAAATTTGATGTCGTCGTCATCAATAACAAGCTCATCCACCACCTCCTCTACATGTTATGAGATATCCTATTATCCAATATGCGGATGATACACTTATTGTCATGCCTACAGAACGACAGAACCTATCAAACCTTATGAATGTTCTAAAGATTTTTTCAGAATTTACTAGTTTGAAAGTCAACTACAACAAGTCCTCTTTGCTCCCAATGAATATATCTGATGAAAGAGTTGTGTTTCTAGCTAACATTCTTGGTTGTAAAAAAGCTACGCCTTTCACTTACCTTGGGCTCTTATGGGTTCTACTAGACCTAAAATGGATGATCGGATGCCTGTGGTGCCCAGACTTGACAAAAGACTATCTCAGATTACTTCAGTGATGCCATACTCTGGTAGGTTGGTGCATCTTGTAATTTATGCGCTCCCCATATTTGCCATGTGTCGCACTAGATTACCTTTTACAATCCTAGACCACTTTAAAAAAATTAGTAGAAGTTTTCTTTGGTATGGAAAATAAATTAATAAGCATGGAACTTGTCTGGTCGGTCAAATGGGAAAAATGTATGCCTCCCTAAAAAAGCTGGTGGCCTAGGTGTTCTAGATCTTAGAACGCAAAACAGAGCTCTGCTCACTAAATTCTTATACAAGTTTTTCAACCAGCATGATATACCTTGGGTTCAATTGATCTGGAATACATATTGTAATGATGTTGAGGTGCCTATCTATCCTAGGATTTCAGAAGATGGGCATTTGTAAACTTGCTTCTAGAAACACAGAAAAACTCTGGCTTGAGAGGTAGAACGATGAGACTCTTCAAGCAAGATTTCCGCAGTTGTTCTCATATGCCAAAGACATAAACATCGCCTTTGCCACTGCGTACAACTATGTTGCTCATGACTTCTATGATATGTTTCATGTAATAATGTCATCCATTGTTGTCTAATAAAGCACAATAATGCTGGAGCTTTTAAATGGCATGATTTGCAACAACATTAAAGACACTTGGTAGTTGTACTGCCATAGCAATAAACATTCCAACAAAAGAATATATCTATAACTTATTTGAAATCCTGATACTCCAAAGCCTTCCCAGTGGATATGGAAATGTTGCGGTCTTCCTAAACCGATTTTTTTTCTTTTGGCTGTTGTTACAGGACAGGTTAAATACCAGAGATCTCCCAATAATAAAGAACTTCCACATTGAAACCAATAATTGTGTTTTATGTGATGATGAGCCTAATGATCACCTTATGCATCTCTCATTGTTTTGTGTAATTGTGTTTCTCTTAGTTTTTACTCGAACACTGACTATGATATTGTAGATATGCTCATGGAAGGGGAGAGGAGATACTCAATCCAATGTTTCAAAGAATGCATGATTGCTGGCTCTTGGAGTATTTGCAAGCAAAAGAATAGTGTTATTTCTTACAACAAGGTCAAAAACTAGGAATATTGCATATCATGCTTCACATCTCACTTTGATACAATCATCAAGAAGGCCAAGCCTAGCTTAAAGGAAGGGGGGCAATCTTGGTTAGATTGTTTGTGAACCATTTATAACATACTATACCTAATATATAGCCATTTGTACATGTTCCACCAATCTTAATGAAAAAGAATTACAGTAGGGCTTTTCCTTACTGTTGTTGCTCAAAAAAATGTATTGCCTCGTTTTGGGAACCTTGTTTACATTTCTGAAAGGTTTTCATTTCAGGGTTTTTTCTGTGTTTTTCTCTAAAAAAAAATCCGTTTGTTTTGTTTTCGGGTTTTTTCTTCTTGTTTAGTTATTTATTTATCCTCTCATTTTTTCTATGTTCTTTTTGGAAAAAAGGAGGGGATGTTTTTTTATATTTCATAAACATGTTTAAAAGTTGAATTTACAAGTTTTCATATTTTCATCAATATTTTTGTAAATCTAGCAAGTTGTTTTAGATGGTAATGAACATTTTCTTATGTAGCGTGATCTTTTTAGTTCTGCTAACAAATTTCAACATCATCATGATTTTTTTAATGCATGAGCATTTTTTGTAAATGTTGTGAACATTTTGAAAATGGTTACACACACTTTTTATATGTCATAAACTTTTTTTCTAAATTTTGTGATTTTTTTAAATGTCATGAACCTTTTTATATCATGTGGAAGTTTTTGTTAAATGGTCCAAGCATTTTTCTGAAGTTCACAAGTATTGTTTAAAAATATATGAACATTTTTCGAAGTCTCATGAAGAATATTGTTAAAAATGCACAAACACATTTTTTGAAGTGTGTGAACATTTTTTTTTGAACTTCCTGTATGGAAAAAATGTTCACGCAATTCAAAATACGTGTTCACGCATTTTTAACAAAATATTCATGAGGCTTAAAAAATGTTCACACATTTCTTAAAAATGTCCATGACATTTTTTTTAAAAATGTTCATAATACAATGTAGACAATTTGTTAAAAAGTTTTCATGACATTTTTAAATGATCACACGTTTAAAAAATATTCATGAGGATTAAAAATGTTCACACGTTTAAAAAGTGTTCATGACATTTTTAAATGTTCATAAAAATTCAGGTAATTTTTTAAAATTAATCATGAGATGTAAAAAGCTCGTTGTTCTTTGGCCACAAAACTTAATGAAAATTAATACAATATAAACATACATAGAAACACTTATTTTTTAGTAATGAACATACACAATAATAGAGGGTACACTTCACGAATAAAAATATGAATACAACTCTATACTCCATTGATTAGCGAAAAAGGTGTCTATGCTCCATGTCATTATTTAACCGTGACACAAATCTATCAGTTTTAGTAAGGAGGCGGGTTTGTTTTTCTCTTGATGTTTTACGACTCATATTTCTTCTTCACATTGTTCATGTTTTTACGGACTCCCAAATGAATAGTAATACTTTGCTCCACACGCCATTAGGTTACTCCGGTCACCACATTTAATGAATTTGTATATAGTACTATCTGCCTAAACTTGGCGCCGAATGTTGTTCACATGGTTCACATTGGAGAATGCTAGCTCGCACCAACAATGATTCTGCACACGGTTTACTTATCTAGCCACCCTTCTCTCGTCGACCAACGATCTCTTTCTCATGCTATTTTAGATCTAGGAAAACAAGAAGAGGGGTCGAAAAGGAAGTTGGGGAGTTTTCGGAGTTGCGAGAATAGAAGACTTGTTATCATATGGTGAGGAAGTGAAACTACCATAAGATGTCAAGGACAAGGTGGAAGATGGTGCAGAGGAGCCACTGGATTGGCTCTCGGATGGTTGGCGCATGTAGTTCACATGATGATGATGCCGCCATCTAGAAGGTATGGTGTATACTACCAAACATATGCAAATATACACGTTGTTCGGTATGTTTAACACATGTTCATGCTCTATACATGTTTCTTTGGAGAAAAAATCTAGCTTGTTGCTTTGTTTGCTTGAGAGATCTTGTTTTTTCTTCATGTTGCTTCTGTTTCCTTCTAGTATTTCATTTCTCCCGCATTCGGGGTCAAATTCAGGATGAAGGAAGAGGTGTTGGACTGCCTTTTCTCCAACCAGTCCTCGGTGAAGGGCTTCGCACCCGATGCAAGGCGATCGATGTATGGTCAAGCGGCTACAAGCATCGTAAGGGAAACTATGGGTTGTCAACCACGGTTGCTTTGACAATTATGTTGAATTGCGATGTTAGTTTGTTTTACAAGCTTATATTCTTCTTATGTTTGTATTAGATAGAGATATTGTAGGTAATGTATATTTCTTAATTCCAAGCGATAAACATTTTTTTGTATTTGTATGAAATTATGTCTAGGCAACTAAAAAGGTGTGTTGTCTATGTACATAAATGTGGGAGTATGTAAATCAAATGTGCAATGCTCTGACTACTAAACTTCTATAATGCTTTGAGCACTTTCGAAATTATTAAAAAATAATATCACAAGTGGATCGATAATCTTAAGAATCAGTCATGAAGACATAGAAAAATGATTAGAACACTTTGAAGAATATTCGCTGATGCTTTGAAAAGAAGTTTCTGAATTTCAAAAAAAGTTTCATATAGTTCGTCTAATTTTTCAAGTGCATTTGGCCTTTGCATAGTGGGATAACGAGTCATCTAGTCTTTGTAAAATGCGTCAAAATGCAAAAGAAATGACACTACCTATTTCAAGCCACTCACATCAACTCCCAACTCCATTTCTTAAAATGAATGAACATAATATAACACCCCGTATTTGTAACCCCCTCATGCGAGGCGGTTTTCCACCATCAATTAAATCAAAAAAGGACTATGGTATTACCTCAACAATGAGGGCCCGGACCTAGGTAAAAACCCGTGGGTGATCCCCTCTGGTATTTCTAGTCACATTCTCCACCCTACCGAGGCTACTGGCGGTTTTCGGTACCTTCACGCAACTAGATCGACGGTCGACGTCACCTGCCTCAATCGGTTTCTTCAATTGTTGGAAGATGTTCCAGGAACTGCCATGAGTGGTTGCAAAATCTCCTCAGTGGAATATCCAAGCCATCACCAACGCATGTCTTCTTCCAGAGCCATCTCTCTCTCTCTCTCTCTCTCTCTCTCTCTCTCTCTCTCTCTCTCTCTCTCTCTCTCTCTCTCTCTCTCTCTCTCTCTCTCTCTCTCTCTCTCTCTCTCTCTCTCTCTCTCTCACACACACACACACACACACACACACACACATTTTCGTCCACACCAACCACCAGCCATATGCTCGTCCCTCCTTGGTACCATGGATGGCGGGAAAGAGACAATGGAGATCCACCACATACATGCCCATGGAACCACCACCCTGGAGGTGGTGTATAGGAACAAACCTGAGACGATGGAAAAGACCATCGCCATGTACGAGCTGTGGCTCCAGGGGGAAAGTACAAGTTTGTGGGCCTCGACCTTGAGTACACACATAGGCATCCTCTAGAGTTACAAGGGATCATCGTCCTACAACTATGCATTCGTGAGCACGTCCTTGTCTACCACTTGTGCAGGCCAAGGAGTAGTGTCACGCCCTCAATCATTTCCTGCAACACAAAGCGATAACTTTCGCTAGCGTGGACACCAGGAATTACAGGAGGGTGCTTGGAAATAAATAGATCGAAATTCCACATGAGTATCATGTGGACATCAAAAAGCAGTTCCGGATCAAAACCGGCGAGAAGAGAGACCCCATGGGTGACCTCGGACCTAGCAGCGTCCATCATATATTGCTCGTACGCCGACATGAAAACTGCATTTCCATAGGTACTCCACAATTTCTGAGAATGGAAGCCACTTTCTGAAACACGCCTCCATTACGATCCCAGAGACGCCTATGTAAGCTACGAGATGTACCAAGGATCCTGGCCATGAAGGACAGACTGCGTCACTATCTCGATCTAAACAACGGTTTGTATCTCCGACCAATCCTTGGGGAAGGGCTTCACGCCGGATGCAAGGTGGGCGATGGATGATCAAGCGGTTGCAAAAGGCGTAAGGGAAACTATAGGTTGTGAACCGCTGCTACTTCGACATTTATGTTGAATTACGATGTTAGTTTGATTTGCATGTTCTTCTTATGTTTGTATTAGATTGAGATATTGTAGGTAATGTATATTTCTTAATTCCGAACGATATTTAATTGTTTGTATTTGTATGACTTATGTCTAGACAACTAAAAAGGTGTGTTGTTTATGTATATAAATGTGGGAATATGCAAATCAAATGTGAAATGCTCTGACTACTAAATAAATGTTAAAAAATGCTTTAACATCTTCCAAAAATACTATCATGGGTGTATCGATAACCTTTAGAATCGGTCACGAAGACATAGGAGAATGATTAGAACACTTTGAAGAATGTTCACTTATGCTTTGAAAAGAAGTTTCTGGTTTTCAAAAAAAGTTTCATATAAGTTGTCTAACTTTTCAGGTGCATTTGGCCTTTGCGTGTGTAAAATGCTTAAAAAATGCAAAAGAAAGGACACTACCTATTCCAAGCCACTCATGTCAACTCTCATCTCTATTGCTGAAAGTGCAATATATATAGTATCTTCAAAGATATTAACTGAGTTGGGATCAAAAATATTTTGGCAATACTAGAAAGTACTATTCCTTCCAATCGAAATTAGTTGATGCAGCCCCCCACCTCCTTCTAACAGCCACTGTATCTTTTCTTTAGAACACGATGCAATCGAAGTCGCTCACATACGCGAGCATACACTCATCTTTATGAACGCACGCACGCACATCTTACCTTTACGAGCACCTCCAAGAGACTGGGTCAGCATATCATCTTGAGATTTTATGAAGTGACTACAAGCGCCTTGCAGTCGACGGGAACGTCTCCTCCCACTGTACGAACATCGTTGGAAGGGTAAAATAAATTCAGGAATAATATGAGCATTAATGTGAAATCTAAGGCTTAAACCATGGTGAAATGGGATACCTTGTATTCTCAACGGGTGGCTTATCGTCTCAACGTGCGCTCGCTAGCTTCCATCCACTCTCCAGCCGAAGACGTCTGTCTCTGCTTCGTTCGCGTCTTTCCTCTCGTCGGGCTGCCTCGCTTCCATTCATCAAATCCCAAAATGGCATCCACTTCTTCCTTCCTCCGTTCTCCGGCCTCCTTCCAGCCGGCCACCGGAGCCTGCGGCCACGTCCGCTGGGCCCAGCCGTTGGCACCCCCCAAACTGCACCGCTCGCCACTTCCCCCGGCGGCCACGCCCGGAGTGCCGCGCAGGCTCCTCCTGCCGGCGGCCGCTGGCATCTGGGACTTCCTCTCCGGCGGAGCGGCCGGTGCGGCCGGTGCAGCGGCCGCGCCCCTTGCCGTCCGGCGCGGTATGGAGCTCTTCCAGCAGGTCAGAGCCGCAGAGGATCAAATACAAGCCTCCTTCCACGCCTCTCCCCCACTCTGTTTCCGTAACTGCAACTACAGAGGATCTCCTCCCCTCCCTCGCCTCATCTTCTTCCGTCGCGTTGCAGGGAGATGTGGCTGGGTCAGTGGCGGAGTTCGATCGCGCGATCGAGCTGGATCCGCGGCAGAAAGCATGTACGTACGTGCTCCTCCTAATCCACCATTGTTGTTGTCAGTTCAGTCAAAGAAACAAGATCACCAGCTGCAGCTATGCCCGTGTTTGTGTGAGTGTTTTCAGATCTCTGGCAGAGGGGGCTGTCGCTGTATTACCTCGACAGGTGCATGATCCAATGAGTAATCAGGCCTGTGGCATTTGCAACTATCCTACCTATCCATCGTTGAGTTTCGGTTTTCTTTTTGTTTTTGGACATTGGCATAATAATAGGTTTGAGGATGCCGCGGAGCAGTTCAGGCTGGACGTTGCTGCCAACCCCAATGACACTGAAGAGTCGATATGGTGTTTCCTGTGTGAAGCTCAGCTGTATGGGGTGGAGGAAGCAAGGAACCGCTTCTTGGAGGCAATTCTCTTCTCTTTATACTGTAAACAAATTCAGTCATAACACTAACACATACAGTATTTAGGTGTGTAATTTGTTGTATGAACCAAATGTGGTATGGACATAGGACATAGGACATAACCGTGTCCGGCATGTAGAGCTTTTTGGTACTCTATACAACAACCCCTAACAAAAAGGGGCTGCAGCCACCACCATGTACAAAATGTCGACCGCTGATGATCAAATGATAACTCATTCTGAATTTCACTTTTCAGGTCGGTTTAGATCGAAGACCTGTGATGCGCGAAGCTTACGCTTTGTTCAAAGATGGTGGGGACCCTGAAAAGGTGAGCTTATTTTAGCTACAATGCATATATCTGAACTTATCTGTGTCGGTGTGTCCTTACAAATTTCCGAGAACGATAACTTTTCATGGTTTCCATGTCTCCAGTTAGCTTCAAACTTTTCAAGTAGCTCTGGTGGTGAACTCTTCTACGCGGCATTATACGCTGGACTTTACTATGAATCTCAGGTACAAATTAATTGAAGAATATCTGTGTTCAGATTTGCGTTCTTGTTTAGGCCATTTACAGATTGTGTACTAGTTGTAGGTGAGCTAATCTGCGACAAGCTGCTATTTCAAAACCGTATGTTATTCCTTTGTAGAATGACATATACATCTTTATTTCATACAATCACCTTCCGCATTGCACCTGCTTAAGTCCATAGCTTGCAGGTATGAAATTCTGATCAACACGTCACCGCAGAAAGCAAACATCTACATAAACATGTAACCCATCAGATTATTTTCTTGCAGCTCGTAGATTTGTGTTAGAACTGGAACAGTTTGCACATCATGTAACCAGGCTAATATATTATATTTTATGAAATTTCATGATATCCATGGTTATGGACTTATCGCACTATAAACTCCCTATGTTCTAATAATCAAATAATTATCATTTTCATTGCTTGCTGAGCAGAAGAACACAGACCTGGCGAAATCTCATATTGTTGCTGCATGCAAGACACCTTATGGATCAAGGTCTTGCTTTCATTTCCCTTACATCTAGTTCAGAGATACACCAAGTGACAGCTGAGGCATATTTTACTAACATTATACTTCTTGGAATAGGTCTGGTGATTACATGGCTTCCCTTGCAGTGGTTCATTGTCAGTGCCGCAACTGGACCCTCGAGGGATAGGAATCTTGAAATAGAAATTATATTAATCATTGTCATATTGGAGCCAGCAAATAGGCAGCACTTTGCAGAGAAGGCAGTCGGTGCTAAGGCTATAGATATCAAAACAGAACAAAAAAGAGTAGCAAATGGAGCCTAAATTACTGGTCAATTTTGTTGACGATTATCTGTGTGGTATGAGAATTACTAAACCATTTTAAATTCGGTTTTTTTGGTAAATTCTCGGGAAACCAATGGTTAACCGAACTAGCTGAACATAAGAATTATAACCTTGATCTTTCTCAGAGTTGTGCACCAACAGAGCAAGTATGGGTAGGCCTTGTAGTTCGCATTGCGTGTGCATTGTGTATGTGTCATACACATGTTGTTGAGGTGTTTCTCGTAATGTAGTTTGTATGACTAGCTGAACAACAGTGCGGAAGTCGCGCGTAATTTGTATGACTGTCAGGCGTCACCTCAGGTTGTTACAAACTCTTCTATTCATGGCGGTCGTCTGGTTCTCTTGAAGGAAAGTGGGCGTCGAAGTGTTTTTCGCAATGCACCTACTAACAGTGAAAACTACACGTAATTTGTGGTGCTAGATACATCCATTTGAGGGGCAAGCTTTTTCGGACGAAGGAAGTATGACAGTGTGGCATCACCTCAGGTTGCCATATGGACATGGGGCCTAGATTTTATCCAGGTTCAGGCCCCTGCAATGCGAGTAACAATCCTGGTATCAAGTGAGGTGGAAAGGAGCTGTTGCTTTGAGTGGTGGCCTCTTGAACGGAACCCACATGTGGAGTTGCACAGGGAACTTTCAGATTGCAGTATTGGGAAATGCTATAGAGTTGGTTGATTTGAATGAAATGGAAAACAGATTTGGATATGCATTATGTAAATGTGGGTGACATACCCTTAAGCTAATAGTTTGAAAAACGATCTTCGGACGGAGGGAGTACATGCTAATAGCAGTTGCTTCACGCATACGATCGTTTTGTACTACCTCCCTTTCCAAAACCAACCTTCGAACAACATAGTTGGCACAAGGCCCCGCCCGCATGAACAGTAAATTCAAAAAAAATAGCAAGACAAATAAAAAATCCAGAGAACAATGGCATAAATATGCTTAGTGTTCTAGGTGTGTGTGCACAGTTTCATGAAGAAATGACATTTGTGATGCTCTGGACAAAGAGAATAAAATCAATGCTTTCAAAATGTATATTTCCCAAGCCTTTTGTAGAGCCAATTTTGTTTTCCTTTTTGTCTACAACCATCTCCGAGGACTTGTCTCCATGAAATTTTGAAGAAAATACTCCCTCCGTTCCTAAATATTCGTCTTTCTAGTGATTTCAGCAAGTGACTACATACGAAGCAAAATGAGTGAATCTACACTCTAAAATATGTCTATATACATCCGTATGTGGTAATCATTTGAAATCTCTAAAAAGACAAATATTTAGGAACGGAGGGTAATCGGAATTTTATTTATTTGTCTTTTTTTTTTTGAGAAACCAGAATTTTATTTATTTGTTTTTCAATTTTACTATTCCTGAGGGAGCATGTGAGCTTGGGCTTCGAAAACAATCACCGGTTCAACTTGACCCACAATAATTTCACTACATTTACAGCCTAGATAACAATCTGGATCGTGTTTTCCAGTACGGGAAGACTTCTCAATCAGAATTTTACCGAGCACACAAAAATAGCAAGATGTTTGAACTCATAGCTAACCTAACACTAGACTGTAAGTCTGTTGCCACCAAAAACGTGGTAACATTCAGCTGCTATCCTTTCCTATCCTTCGTAGAACCACTAGACACACATGTTGCTGCAAGCACTCAACACATCAGGATAACCGACAAATCTGTCTGGGTGGCAATCACGCACGACTTAAAACAATCCGAAGAAACGATGTCGCTCCTGGCTTCTGCTGCTGCTTCGTCCAGATCCTGCTGGGGTCACTGATATCCTGTCCGCATTGGCGAGCGCCCACCTGTTGAAATCCGGCGAGGACAGTAACTGCTGCATACCTTTTCTTGTCTCTTCTTTGGTGAATGCTTCATATTCCTCTTTCGTAAACTTTCTCCTCTCTGGGGTAGTGTGGTAGGTCGAATAGTAGCTGTCCCTATCAAGAACTTGTGACGATGTTCTCTTCTGTGAGCCTGGACAAGTAAAATCAAGTGGTACGCTGAGACAACAATAGTGAACTTGGAGAATCATGCGACAGAAGGTTGGCAAACCTGAAAGAGGTGAATTTCTTCTTGGCGTATGTTTCAGGTATTCACCATGAAGCTTGCTGAACCCATCTTGGTGAGTTCCATTCGTGTTGGAATACCCTCCCAAATCTTCATAGCGGGAGAGGCCACGTGTGATTCCCTTGGAAAGTCCACTGCATAAAGATATTCATTCAGTCCCTTTTTCTTTTCAAGAGAAGATATATTCATTTAAGTTAGTTGTGATTTTCCAGGAGATGCAAATAGTTCTTGTCGTGACAACTGACAAGAACATTTATCAAACGGAAAAGGACCACTTTCAAACCTGACCCATTAAACCATTTAAATTGCAACCTCGAACTATCGATCCTATCCGCTTTATCCCTCAGGTCAATTCATTAGTGGTATTGGGTGGCATGGTCAACATCCCAGCCACATCGTTCCCATGATCATTAAAATTTCATTCCGTATCCAATTTCTACCTCTTCTTTCTTCCGTTCCTAGCATTTCTTTTTGTGGAAGTAGTTTTATCTGAATGGTATAGTTTTTTTTGTAAGTGGACCCCAATTGCTTCTGTTAAAACTGTGTTCGCCATGTCTAGACCCAGGAGCTTGCTAGCTTGCTCCTGGCTGATACCACCACACTGAGTTACATAAACCAGCTGGTTCCCGAAAGACTAAAACCGTGAGCATAGGTGGGCAATATACTTCAACTGTGTGCTCTTATAAAACAATAAATTACATACCTAGAGATACTAATATTAACAATTAACACTATTGATGAGCAGGAGTATACCACTATACCAGCTTCTGCTTAGCGATATTACATAGTTCTAAAACCATGAATAACAAAAGGCGCATATTGTATTCAACTTTAGATAATAGAAAGGGGTATATACAATAATAATAGGACATACTACGTCATAATTCGTACCTTGATAAATGGCGCATAAATCCTGACATCCCTTCAATCCTTGAAACTGTCTTGATGATTATGCAAAAGACTAAAGCTGCAAATGCAAGGAGATAGTCCAGAGAACTCTACAGGAATCGACGACACAAAACTGCCAGTCAGTGAAGTGATAACTAGTAGAATAGTCAGCAAACAGCCATCGTTACAAAAAAAATACCTGGAGGATCAAGACAGCAGAAACAATCAAGATAGCCCACTCGACGAAATAGGCCACGCCAGCATCAACAGATCCTTCTTCCGTTAGAACAAGTTTACGGACACCCCAGAAACCAAACCAGGCTCCAGCTAGGATGACGCAAACGAGAAGGAATATACCCAGCTGCAAATGTATTTTACATGTTCTTATGTCAAATTGTCAATAGAGCAATGATAGAAATGAAACTCAAACAGAATAATGATGTTAAAACATTAATGATGCCTATATGGTATTACAATTTAAAGAGACTGGTATAACAATGTAAAAACATTAACAATCCCTTTCTAGGGCAATATAGTAGAACCCGGCTATTAGACAACAGGAACTCAGAAAGACAAGCATTTGTAACATATTGAGAAGAATCGTAAACTGTAATTCAGTAGTACAATTTATACTTCATAGTGATCTATCAAGACAAAACAGAGAAAATATAAGCCTTGAGAATGTCAAAGTCATGGGGCAATTTAAATTGTTATGCCTTAAATAAGTGGTAATGTAAATGTAGGTGGAAATTAAACGAGCACAATGAACCATAGATGACATTATTCCTGGATGGAGAACTTACATACAGGATTATGCATGTCTTCGGCGATTCCCATTTCCACAAGAATGGAACGCAGCAGTCCCGACAAATAGTGCAGAAAATATGTTGTCATGCCAACCTGTTGTTTTGAGAAATTATCATGATGTCCAACAGCATGAAAATGAAATTAGAGAAGAAAACTTTCTCAATGGTCAAATGAATACTCACAACTGAAGAGTACGCGAAAATAGCAAGCGAACTCTTCCTGCCAGTAGGCAAAAGCTTCATTCCCTGAAAGAAGATATACCAAAAAGAGGCAGGTAGTGAGAAATAAAAATAACAACTCGGAAAGTGACTGCCTAACCAAGTAGCAGACAAAAAGACTTTACAAACCAAGCATGACTTCTGGGAAATTAGGCATCATAAACAGCACAAAGCATGTGAATACATTCAGGAAAAACAAATGAACAGGGAAAGAAAAGGAGGGAGATAATCTCCACCGAGCTGAAGGAAAGCACATGTTCTTGAAGGATTCTGTCCAATAGTGCCATATACGCTACTCCAATTATCATGGCCCAACTGGTATTGTGAATTAAAGAGAACAAGAGAACTTCACTCAACCGTTATGAAAACTGACTCACCCCCCAATGCTAGTTATCTCTACTTATCAGATTAAGTGGCACTCTACAGAGAACAGGGTACAGAGGAAGAGCTTACCTGAAAGAGTATAATCAGCACCACAAGGAAAATGCCGATGGTCATGGCCCCACCATAGTAGAACACCAGTGACTGGCTAAGCGTGTGGGCCAGAGCCATCAGCACCATCCCCAGCACCAGGAACACCACCCTATGGAGCAAGAACTCTGCAGAGACAAACACAAAAGCACCAACTCCCAAATCAACATCTCGCGAAACAGTTGCCGTCAAGGTGCACATACATACAACAAGCAAAACCACGGAAATGCAAGAAGAAGGAGAACCACACACCTTCCTCCGTGGACACCACAACGGATCTCGAAGGGTCCGCCGGCATCCGGAAGTCAAGGATCCGGTTGTCGTACGGCGAGAGGGACTGCGCCCAGAGCCCGCTCTTGGGCACTTTGTGCCACTGCGACGCGGCGCACTTGCACGGGCCAATCGTGGCATTCCTGCGGACACCAGCACCACCAAGAAATCAGGCCGAGATGTCCGAGCAAGCACAAGAAGAAAGGAAGGGTTTCGGTCCAGAACTTTTGCTTACCGGTGGAAGCAGAGCTCGAGGGCGTCGGGGCGGGAGGCGTTGGCGCGGAGCCGGAGGGCGTGGAAGAAGCGGGACGGGTCGCGGAAGCGGGAGGCGCGGCCGCGGAGGTGGACGCGCGTGCAGAAGGGGCCGCGGCCGTCCCCGGCGAGGGGCTCCGCCGGCGGGAGGCGGTGGGAGGCCGGCGGGTGCGAGGCGACTGCGAGACGGTTAGGGTTAGGGTTTAGGGGGATTTGGGGGGCGGGGTGCGAGGCGTAGAGCTTACCTGTTATCTCGGCGGCGGCGGCGGCGGTGGCGGGGATGGAGAGGGCGCTGGCGGTGCTGCCGAGGAGGACGTCGAGTAGGAGGAAAAGGAGGGGGAGACGGCGCGGCGGCGGCGGCATGTCGGCGGTGGTGAAGTGGTGGATTTGGGGATTTTTCTGGGGGGGAGGGAGGCGGGAGAAATCAAGTAGGGGAGAGGAGCGTGTGTGTTGAGTTTTTTTTTTTTTTTTGAAACGCGTGTGTGTGTTTGCTTTGAAACAACGCTGTCCGTGGGAGTCGGCAAGTCTGTCCTTTCTCTCTTTTTTTTCTGCCTTCTCTCGTAAGTCACCTCCTCTTCTGCTTAGGCTAGTCTCCAGAAAATTTTGATTATATGGAAAGTAGTTAATGAAAGGTGGTAAGGCTGGTCATAATGGGGAGTAACTTATACTAGTGTCATGCATATGACACTAATCTAAGTTATTACCTTCATAAGGCTGCTCATAGTGGGAGTAACATAGGTAGTAACATGCATGCCACGTAGGCAAGAAATATGATGTGGCAAGTAATAAATGAGGAGAGATGCAAATGGAGTAACATAATATGTTACCATCACATAACGGTTTCCAATGTAAAATGAGTCTATAAAGTAATAAATGAAGTGCTATATGTTACCATATCTATGACACTACCCACTATGGAAGTAGTAACATAGACTAGTAACATATGCATGTTACTAGTCTAAGTTACTCCCCACTATGACCAGCCTAATGCAAAGTAACATAGTAGTAGTGTCATAGAGAACTTCATTTATTACCTTGTAGACTCATCTTGTTTTGGGAAGTGCTATGTTATATTATGTTAAATATGTGCCACATAAGCAAAAATATAGGTATACGCGTAGGACTTGTAAACTGAAACGGAGGTAGTAGTTAAGTTACTCCCACTATGACTAGCCTAATATAATATGTTACTGTAACATAGCGCTTCCCAAGACAAGATGAGTCTATAAGCTATTAAATGAAACCTCCTATGACACTACTACTATGTTACTTTGTACTATGAAGATAGTAACTTAGACTAGTGTCATATGCATCACACTAGTATAAGTTACTCCCCACTATGACCAGCCTTAGGGGAGAAGCCATCAAAAGACTAGTATAAGTTACTCCCCACTATGACCAGCCTTAGGGGAGAAGTCATCGATTTGGAAGCCGCCTTGCGTGCGGTCGCCTGGAAACTTGCGGTGGCTAGAGTACTCTCACCGTACTCGATCGACCCAAGGGCGGTTGTCGGCGATCTTCGCGGCCCTTGGAAGCTGCGAGGCAATGCGGTGGCTCAGCGGGTAGAGAACAGGGCGGACGTCATTCATCAAATTCTCGGAGGAGGTGACCTCAAGCACGTGCTTGGGCTGGCCGTGGCACTTCAGAACAACGCCCGTCTTGATCGCGGCGCTCGACGGAAGACCAACCCGTGGATGTGTGCTGGACTCTTTTTGGTGCAGGTTCAAATCCATGGGTTGCCGGTGCCACTCAAGACCGAGGCCTTGGTGGGCTCTTGGTGTTCAGCTAGGTGAGGTGAAGGCGGTGGCGCACCAAAACCACCAGATTGTCGGTGAGCATCTTCGGGTTCGGATCATTCACAAGGTGGATGAGCAGCTAAGGATGTTCGTTGCTTTCACTCCCGTTGGCAGCAAGGAGGAAGTCAGCTTCAATGTAAAATATGAAAAACTGCTAATTTTTGTTTGTCCTGTGGTATTGTGGGACACATGACGGCCAAGCACTGTAGTATTCCGGCCGAGCAACGCAAGGCGATCTACTCCTCCGACCTCAAGGCGTCGGCCTGGAGTGGGTCGGTTCGGCATCAGTTCGACTTCTGGGGCCTGGCGGGGGCCTCGGAAGATGAGGTGTTCGCGCAGAACACGAGGCTCCCGGACAAGGTGATCTCGGTGGTTGCCACGGCTGTCCAACAACTTTCGTGGCTGTTGCTCCGATTCTGGTGAGGCATGCCTTGGGAGAAGGCGGCTCGGTGGCTGCGTCGGATCACAGGATGCGTGTTCAGGCTATTCCTGGAGGAGACCAGGTGCTTATGGATCCGGCTCCAAGGATGGGGCCATGGACAAGCTTCATCGGGAGGCATCCGTGCAGCGGCCGGGGCATCGTCGACTCAACATTGATGCCTCTGGTTGGTGTGAGAGCTGCTCAACAGGCTGGAGGGCCTTAGCGGTGCGGGCAAGGGGCGGCCTGGTGCAGCCACTTCCTGCTGGTGGGGGCCGCGACCAAGGAGTGGTTGCTCCCAGGCCGCAACAGATGGAGTCGCTGGGCGCGGCTTCCCTGGAGGGCCAGGGCGTGATGGAGCCTGCCATTTCAGCGGGTGGTGGAGCTGCGGGACTCCAAACTGTACCTGGGGTGGTGCAGCAGGCTGATGGTAGCCAGGGTGGTGTTGCTGCACTTCCTGGGGATGGTCTGGAGGCGGACTCGGAGGCGAAAGCTACTGGTGGGATGCGGCCAAGTCTCGACGCCAAGGGCAGGGAGACCATTTGGGGACGCTGGAAGCGTGTCCATAGGGAGGAGTGCGAGGAGCGTGCTATGGTGCAGTACGCCGGCGTCAAGCATGCCATGTTCGGGGTGCCCACTCCGCCTAACAGTGGGAGTGAATTGTCCAACCGAAAAATTGCCTTCGTCGACATCCTCCAAAACACAATGATGCCCAAGAAACGCGGTCCCGAAGGCAGCCAGGAATTCATCATCAACATGAACAGTGCTAGTTCTGAGAGTGTGGACTTTTCTGCTTGTAAAAGAGTTTGTGTTGAGAGAGTTGAGGCTGTAGTTGGGGTAGATGGTATAGTCACTCATGTAACTAAGGAAGTAGATGGGGGAGAGGAAGTGAATCAAGGGAAAAAAGAGAATCTGTAGGGGAGGGGAGAGCTGTAGGTGAGATCACTAAGGAAGCTACCGACCATGGGGCTGTCGGTCAACCGACGGGCGCAGATGTGGCGCCCGTCAGAGCCATGAAAATACTTAGTTGGAACTGTCGGGTTTGGGTCAACCTCGCACAGTTCAGAGCTAGTGTGTCTCTCTAAGACGCACCAACCCAATGTTATCTTTCTCTCCGAGACAAGGAAAAATAAAGATTATGTCGAGCGTTTGCGTTATCGATTGGGTATGAGTAATGTTTTTACCTATTCTTCTCCAGGGAAAGGTGGTGGTCTTATGGTGTTCAGGATGATTCTTATACTATACAGCTGAACAAATATGGGGAGCATTTCATTGATATGTTTATCTGTACTGCTAATGGAGCAAAGTGGAGAAGCACCTTTATCTATGAAAGAGCCTAAGGCTAGTCAAAGGTACGTCATGTGGGAACTGTTGTGGAGAATTAAGCCTATGGGTTCTGGTCCTTGGTTCATGGTTGGAGATTTCAATGAAGCGATGTGGCAAAATGAACATTTTTCTCGGAATAAAAGGTCCAATTCTTTGATGGCTGATTTTAGGAGTGTGCTCTCTGATTGTAATCTTTTTGACTTGGGGTTTCATGGTACGCCGTGGACTTATGACAACAAGCATCAGGGTTCCAAAAATGTTAGAGTAAGATTGGACAGAGCTGTTGCGTGTCCTCAATGGCCGGCACTATTTCCGGAGTGCAGGGTGTCTCATATTATTAGCTCAAGATCTGACCATTGCCCTCTGCTCATTCAACTGTCAGGGTTGCCTCGGCAAGGTAATATTGTTAAACAGCTTAAATACGAGGCATACTGGGAGAGGGAAGGAGTGGTGTTAGAAGAGCATATTAAATCTTGCTGGAACGAATGTATGTATATTGATGATTTGAAGGATGTGGCTTCTAAGCTCAAGAGAATGCTAGGAAAATTGCATGATTGGAGTCGAAAATATATTGGTTATCTTCCTAGAAAGCTTGAGTTGGCTAGGAGCAGACTCAAGGTGCTTTATAACAGGAATGATCATGCCGCTGTGATGGAGAAAAAAGCTCTTCTCAAGGAAATGGATGAGTTGCTCTATAAAGAGGAAATGTTATGGAAACAGAGGTCGCGGATTGATAAAATTAGATGGGGAGATCGGAATACAAAATTCTTTAGAGCTAAGGCTACTTGGAGAGCAAAGAAAAATTTAATATCTAGCCTGAAAAGGAATGATGGCACGGTTACTGAGGATGTGGCGGAAATTCATAGCATCACTAATTCGTTTTTTAAAAAGTTGTATACTGGCGATGGTATGGTTGATCCCTCTCTGATTATTCCATTGGTAAAACCTCTTGTCAGTGAGGACATGAATAGTGAATTATGCAAACCGTTTACAGACCAGGAAATTAGTGATGCTCTCTTTCAAATTGGGCCGCTTAAAGCTCCAGGTCCTGATGGCTTTCCGGCAAGATTTTTTCAGCGCAATTGGGGAGTGTTGAAGGAGGACATTATTCGTGCAGTTAAAAAGTTCTTTGATACAGGTATGATGCCGGAGGGTGTTAATGATACGGTAATTGTCCTTATACCAAAGGTAAAGAACCCCCAATCGATCAAAGAATTTCGGCCTATCAACCTATGCAATGTCATTTATAAAATTATCTCAAAGTGCCTAGTGAACAGATTGAGGCCGCTCCTTGATGGTATGATCTCTCCAACACAATGTGCTTTTATTCCTGGGAGACTGATATCTGATAATGCGCTTATTGCGTTTGAATGTATGCACTCTTTAAACACTCTCAAGGATGGGCGGGGTGAGTTTTGTGCGTATAAACTTGATCTAGCTAAGGCTTATGATAGAGTGGATTGCAATTTTCTGAAGTGTATGTTGAGTGCGCTCGGGTTTGCGAGTGGATGGATAAAGTGGATTATGGCCTGTGTTACCTCGGTGAAATTCTCTGTTCGCTTCAACGGACAACTCTTGGAGTCATTTACGCCTTCATGTGGTATCAGGCAAGGAGACCCTCTATCTCCTTATTTATTCTTGTTCGTGGCCGAGGCCCTCTCGTGTTGTTACAGGATCGTGTAATAGAGGAGCGCTGCTAGAATTCAAGGTGAACAGGCAAGCACCGGTATTTCACATTTATTGTTTGCAGATGACTGTCTTTTATTTTTCAAGGGAGCCATTGATCAAGCGTTGACAATTAAAAATATTATTTCAACCCATGAGAAAGGGACTGGCCAATTGTTGAGCCCAGATAAATGCTCTATCATGTTTGGTAAAAAATGCAGTATGGAAGTTCAAGTGGCTGTTATGGTAATTTTGTGCATTACAGCCGAAGGATTTGAGGACAAATATCTTGGTTTACCGGTGCCTCAAGGTCGAATGAAGGCGGGCAAATTTCAATCCACTAAGGACAAAGCTCTCAAAATTCTATCGGACTGGATAGAGAAATATGCTTCTTGTGGGGCGAAAGAAACGTTGGTTAAATCTGTTCTGCAAGCTCTTCCGGTGTATGCTATGGGTATTTTTAAATTCCCGACGTCTCTGTGCGAGGAATTATCTCAGATTATAAGGAATTTCTGGTGGGGGGATGAGGAAAACAGAAGGAAGACTCATTGGTTGGCTTGGGATAAGATGACAAAGCCTAAAGCGGAGGGTGGTATGGGTTTTCGGGATCTTAGATTATTTAACCAGGCTCTTTTAGCGAAGGAGGCATGGAGGCTGGTGGTGAATCCGGAATCTTTGTGTGCCAGAGTGATCAAGGCAAAATATTATCCACAGGGGCATATTTTAGACACAGCTTTCCCGCAGTCGGCTTCTCTCACATGGCAAGGTATTCTGCATGGGTTGGAGCTTCTTAAATCCGGAGTTATTTGGAGAGTATGTGATGGGGCTAATATACATATTTGGAGAGACAATTGGCTTCCTAGAGCTTCTGGACTTAAAATCTCTGCAAAGAAGAATAGAACTAGAGTTAAATGGGTTGAGGAATTGTTCATGAGTGGAGAAAGGAGTTGGGATGAGGAGCTGGTTAGGCATTTATTTTACCCTTATGATGCGGATGAGATTTTGAGGTTGCGGATCCAATCAAATGGGGAGGCAGATTTTGTTGCTTGGCATTATGAAAAGTCAGGGTTGTTCTCAGTTAGGAGTGCGTACAAGTTAGCGCTCACCCTTAAGGATAAAAAAGAGGATGAGGGGCAATCCAGTGAGGCGGTAGGGTCGGAGAGGAAAATTTGGAATATTATTTGGAAGACAAACATTCCTCAGAAGATTCGTATTTTTGCATGGAGGGTTGCTTCCAATAGCTTGGCCGTACAGGTTAATAGAGTGGCGCATCATCAAGCCTCTGCTAGTACGTGTTCTATTTGTGGCATGGAGGATGAAAATACCTTCCATGCGCTTGTCTTGTGCCCGAAGCGCGTGCGCTTCGCATGGCCATGAGGAACATTTGGGCTCTACCTGATGAGGAGGTTCTCGATATACGGGCATGATTGGTTTATTGTTCTCTGAGTCAATTAAACCCCGTGTGCGAGACCAAATTATATTCTTATTCGGAGGACTGGCATTTGAGAAATGATTTGATCTTTGGTAAAGGAAAGGAATCAGTTTCAGCTTCTGCATGCTTTGTGGAGAGTTATTGGGAGTCTTTTGGCGCACTTCATTCTTGAGGCGGTGGATTTTCAAAAAAGGAAAAGGGCCATTGGTCCGGATTAGCGGAGTTCCTAATTCTCTGGACGCGAGTAGTGGCTGGTATCCGCCTCCTGCAGGTTGGTTCAAGATTAATGTCGATGCTAGCTTCGTGGAGTCCATTAGAGAAGCCAGTGTGGGGGTGGTGGTCAGGGACGCGAAAGGGGAAGTTATTGTTTTGTCGTGGGATTTCATTGGTGCCTGTCAAAGCGTGGAGGAAGCGGAGCTTAGAGCTTGCATTGCCGGTCTCTACATAGGTATTTCTCTTCATAATTCTATAATTTTAGAGACTGACTGCGTTTTTGTGGTAGCGTCTCTTGCGTCGGGGCACTATGACAGGTCTGCTATGCGTGACCTGAAGATGGAAGCGGTGAGTATCTCGAAGTTGATCAATAATCTTCAATGGTCAAAGATTAGCCGTACGGCCAATATGGTGGCTCATTTAATCGCTAAGTATAGCTTTGACAACAGATTAGATGGTATTCTTGTAAATGATGTACCGCCCTGTGTGGTGAATATTGTATCGAATGAGTGTACTGGTGTGGTTGGTTAATTAATATAAAGATGGTGTTCAAAAAATAAAAGATAGATAGAGCGGAAATGCTTTTCGAGGCCGAGCTCCATGGAGGCCTTCAAGTGTAAAAGTCAAAATGTGTGAAAATTCATATTTTTACATTCTAGGGAATCCTGAAAAAAATACAGATATACCCGAAGGCATAATGCACAAGTGCATAAATTTTTAGACGAAATACATTGAAATGAGGGTTGTGCAAAAAGAACATCTAAGGCTTTTTTAACACATTATACTATTTATCGTCCCAGACCATGAACTTATCTTTTTGTACAGGTCGCATTTTCAGTGTATTTCATCCTAAAATTTTAGCAAAATTTTACAGGTGTACACCTCACATCCTTGTTTACTTGTACAATTTTTTTAACCAAAAATTTTGTATTTTGATTTTTTTTAAATCGGCCTCCATCAAAACGCCATACTCAGGATAAAGCGTCTATATTTGGGTTTGGCAAATCCGGTCCTCAAAACGTCAATGGACGCGCCCTGACGTGATCTTTGCCTGTGCCGGACGGCCCCTCAAAAGTTTTGCTAGACATTCACACTTTTCATGCCCAACCCTTAAATCCATGCAGGTCGATCGTATAGCATAAATTCATCACAATTCAACACTGCAACGAAGCAAAATAAATCACAATTCAACAAGTCGGACATGCTAAAATGAAATTCCACTTCCAGACCACGGCTGACCATTTTGGTTTTGAAACGAAGTTGTCGGTGCGAGTCGGTAGGTGACTGATATTCGTGAAACGTAGGCAACCAGGACCCAACTTTTTTTGCCTACTCGTAAGTCACCTCCTCCCTAAGAAGGGAACGGTGTGCTTCTGGAATGGGAGGAGGGGAGCGGCTTATGGAAGAAATCAATAGAAGAACTGGATCTAGGACCGGTGTCGCAAGCACGTCGTGTGGTGTTGCGCGACCGGTGGCCGAATGAATGCTGCAAGCCGGATGGGGGCGCGATGGAATGGGAGGAGGGGAGCGGCTTATGGAAGAAATCAATAGAAGAACTGGATCTAGGGCCGGTGTCGCAAGCACGTCGTGTGGTGTTGCGGGACCGGTGGCCGAATGAATGCTGCAAGCCGGATGGGGGCGCGATGCTCAGAAGTTAGGGCACCTGGTGCTCCAAGGGTCAGGGCCGCCGCATTGCTGTACGGGGGTGCCCGTTAGTGCCGCAGCAGTAAAGGAGTGCTCGTTGGTGCTGCAATTGCATACTCATCGACATTGCAGCAGTAAAGGAGTGCTCGTTGGTGCTGCAATTGCATACTCATCGACATTGCAATCGGAGGTCGTTGGTGCTGCAATTGCATACTCATCGACATTGCAATCGGAGGATGTGACGATGTGAGCAGCAATGTGCTAGTAGAGAGGGGAGCTCATCATGAGCCACTTATGCGAGGGGAGGAGGGGCTCATCATGAGCCACTCATGCGAGGTTGCTGGCGTTGTTTGACAGCAAACACCCAGGAATGCTGCAAGGAGGAGTGTTGTTGCATGGCCAGAGCCACAGCTGCTGCAACGGGACGTGGGTACAATGGCACCCCAGCCGATCACATGAGGATGTGTTGCTGCAACGAGAGGAGAAAGGTGTCATGCTGCATCAAGCGATCCAAAGGACTCACAAGCCATGATGCCTAGCTGTCCCCATATTATCACTCGCACCTATGCAACGCTATCTATATCTGATGGATCACTCGCATCAGAGGACATTAGAAACCTGAAGATGACCGACAAAGGAACGAGCAATTCATAGCCTACAAAATTCTGACAAGCGACAACCATCGGATTTACAAAGTCATGACAGACACAGGGATGAATGGTCCACATGCAGCAGAGTTATTTGTTCCGATATAGGATCCGCAGAAATATATGGTGATAGGGAAATTTAAACTTGAGAGCGTCGATGATATTGGTAAAGGTGGTACTTGAGATGGTACAGCAATCTCACTTCCCACCAAGGGTTGGGAACTGGTTCTGGTCCTGAATTGCCGGAGCAGGCGGTGGGCCGTGATAACCCCCACCACCAAATCCGCCTCTGAAGCCTCCACGGTCTCCACGGCCCCTGCCGCCACGGCCACGGCCGCCATAGAACCTTTCTCCTTCAGCAGGCTTCAGGAACTCGTTGATGCTCACAGACTACAAATGGCAGAGAACAATCCCCAGTTAGTACTTGTTATCTAGAAGGAAGACCAAAGTGCAGGTATAAAACTGGGCGCGCTAAGCACGAAATGTAATTGCTGTTTTAACAACAGGACAGGGGAGTAACAGATGAATCCAAGACAGGCAACTAACATGTCCAGAAAGGCCTACAATTTAGCACTTTAGACTAAGGGTGTACAATGGTTTCTATCTTAGGAGTACCACAGTCCACAGGTTAAATGATGAGGTGGAGGAGAGAGAAACAAGATTAAGAGATGATCTCTTAGCATAATACCTCCAACCACATATTTAGGAAATCTGGTAACTAGAGATTATGCTAAGAGATAACCCTTTGTACATCATTTTTATTGTCATATCTAAATTACATGGTGGCTTAAGATAAGACTAACTTTATCAACCAATGTACATGCCCTAAGTGGTTATTGACAATACGTAGCATGATGTCTAGAAAGACGCAAACTGAGAATCAGGAAAGTTAGTGCAAGATTGCACCAGCATCACAACATTACTGTTAGTATTTAGGCAGCTTGACAAGAAAAGTACAAATATTTCTAAAATATTGCAAGAGATGTAATGTCAGACCTTCTTAGCACGCTCTTCACGTTCAGCATTCTCTTTCTTCTTCAAAGCCTCCTTATCAGCACCCTAAGAAAATACATACAAAAATAAATCAGGCATCTCCAGTGAGTTAAGAGGCATGGACTACAAGGCATAATGGGCTAACTTACCAGTTTGATGAAAACTTCATCATTTCCTTTCTTGGTGGAAAGTAGTTGCATAGCCTGCAGATCCTTATCAATTTCAACCTTCCTCTCTTCAGATTTCTTCAAAGCAGCAAGTGCTTTCCTCTTCTCCTCCATTACTTTCTCAAATTCATCAAGAGTCATCTCCTAAGATCATCAAACATCTCATTCAAATGATTGCAACAAATATAGGTATACTCTTCCTTCTTTAGAAACAAGCATATGCATACAGCATGACCGCACCAGATTTATGATATAGTAATACAAGAAGGAAATGTTTAAATACAATGAGAATGGCTGCATAAATCATGTCTGAAAAGAGCTATTATGTCTGAGTTGCCTGATAAAATGTACATGTGTGTAATAAACTAATAATCACTCAGCCACCACGAACACAAACAGAAGAAATAGCCATAATCAACATTAATTTGAAATTCAGACGACAGTATTGCATATCACGACCAGACTGACAAACTATTGCAAATAATTATCTGTTAGTCTATGAATATCAAAAGCAAGGTGAAGAAATTAGCAAGTCCTTCCAAAACAGATATTGTACATGATCAGCGAAGTGAGCAAAGCAAAAGCCTACAGCAAACTGCTATTCTCACTTCTGTCAATCCTACAAGTACATACCAAATGCAAGGCATAGCAAATGGCAACTTTGGGGATGTTACGAGTCCAAACAAATCAGCATGCACTTGTTAATGCACTAATTGAATACTCAAAGAGAAACATTGCAAAAATCTCACTGGCTCGCAGAAGACAACAAGATTACAAAGTTATCCCTATATTTAAAAATCCATAATAAAAGAATGAAAATTCCAAGCTATCAAAACATGCAAGACATAATAGTGCGTATGAATTAAAGCAAATGCATGCTGCATAAGACTCAATATGACTGACAAACAATGAAGCAAAACAAAACAAAAGACAATGGGGCAAGCTAAGTAAAATACCAAAAGGATAACTATGAGCGATGACATAAAAGTGGCAAACCAAAACCCACACTTCCGTTCAAGTTGAGAAGAAACTAAATGTGCATGTTATTATGCCTAGAAATATAACTAAAACTAGAAAACTTAATCAAAAAATTATCATTCATAAGGACCACAGCATGAAGGAAGCATACATTATCCTCTTCCTTTTCTTCTTCCACAACTGCAGCGCCATCTTTGGTGGCCTTGTTCTCATCTGCCTGTGGTGCATCCTCCGGTGCGCCCTGCTTCTCAGGTGCAGGGGCCTTCTCATCCTGCTTCAGGGCCTCAGTTTCCCTGGTCACCAAAACAACACCACAGGTTACCTCCCATTTCACCACTCTGCATATAAATAGCCTACAGCATAGAGCAGTAGAGCAGATATCTTACTGGGCAACAATTTCATCAGAGGTAGTTCCCCAGTTCCCACGGCCAGCACCCTCGCGTTTTATCTCATACCCACGGCCTGTGCCGCTTTGGCGCTCATAGTTCCTTCGAGGTGGCCTCTCAGAATCATCACCAAACTCACCATCACGATACCCACCACGACGGCCTCCCCCCTGGTAGGGTTGCCGAGGGGCCCTCTCTCTATCCTGGGCGCCTTCCTCACCTCCAGTTCTGGCACCATAACCTCCCCTGTAGCCATTTGTGTCTTCACTGCCGAACTCACGGTTCTGACCGTACCCTCCTCGGCCACCTCTGCCTGAGCCACGTTCACCGCGACCATATCCTCCACGAGAGGGTGGACCACCACCTCGGGAGTCATTGCCTGAAAAACATACACACCATCAGGAGTTAAACCGACAAAAAATAGTCTTTCATGGCAGCAATGTCTAAAACTGAATCAAAATCCCCAACTTCAAAACAATCATTCATCAACATGAATCTTTTGTGTGATTGCAGATACTAGTAACTAGTAACAAACTATCCTATAGCAGTTGACGGAAAGGCCGCCCTTTCCGCGAAAGAGAAATTTCCCCGCGGACCCTAAACCCCAGATCCAGCATCTCCGCGACTCGCTACTAAACCCGGACCCTGGACTTACCAGCCTGACCAGGTGGAGGCGGCTTGGTGGGCAGATTGGCGACCGTCCGCGCGCCGCCCTTCCCGGCGGCGGGCGGCGCGGCGGCCTTCTTGGCCTCGGCCTTCTGCGCCAGGGCGGCCGCCTTGGCCAGGAGCTGCGTGGGGTCGTCGCCCTCGTCGTCGCCGAGGAGGTCGAAGGGGTTCACGGTCGCCATGGATGGCAGAAAAAGTCAGGTCACTCTGCGCTCGCTCGCCGGGATTTGTGTGTGGGGTGACCGGGGAACTGCCCTACTCGCTACCAGTCTCTCCTGCCGGACTTAAGCATCGCCATCGCTCGGCCCGAGGAGGATTCGCGCGAGTCTAAGGCTCAGATGGCGGCGGCGGCGGCGGCGGCGGCGAGGGGATGGGGACGGAGCAGGTGGGGGGAGAGGGGGTGTGTGTGGGAAGACGAAGAAACCCTAGCCGCACTATCCCGGACTAGTACTAGTGCCGCGAGTCCCTATCCCCTCGCTGTCGTCTTGCCGGCCGAAATGACCGCCGTGCCCTCGCGCCGATGGGCTGTTTAGCTGGATGTGGCCCGGGGATTTGGGGTGATTACGGGATTTCACGGGTCGGGTAGGGCCCTCGGCGCTCGTGGGGGCGCTGGGCCGTGGGATTCCGATCGAGCGGCTGGGATCGCCCCGCGGGGGTTCGCCTGTCGGCGTTGCGGTATTCCTCGTGGTGACTAATCACTCGCGACTCGCGGATCGTGGCTTTTAATCTAGTAAAGTTGCGGTATTCCTCGTGGTGACTAAGCACTCACGACTCGCGGATCGTGGCTTTTAATCTAGTAATTTTTAATTGAAAAATAATGCCTGTTGATGTACAGGGTTTTGGTGACCAGGCTGCAGGAATTTTTGGAAAATCCAAAATTCAATCTTTTTAATTTCATAAAAAATAAAAAACAATATGCAAGTGTACAAGGATAAAATGCATATGTGTGTAATAATTCAGGATGAAATACCTTGAAATGCGATATGTACACACAAAAAAACAAATTCTTGAGGATGAATAGTAGCATCTGCTTAAAAGCTCCATATTTGTTTTTTATGCACAACCCTCATTTCAACGTGTTTCTTCCTGAAAATTTACACACATGTACATTGTGCCTCCATGTATATATGTATATTTTTTTAAAGAGATTTGGAACATATAAATATGAATTTTAAAATTTGCAAATGGAGGCCTCCGAAAGCAATTTTCGGTTCTAGCCACTAAAACATCCCACATTCGATTACATAAGGTTTATATAGAACTAACGAAGACCCAGACCAAGTTCATGAGCTTATTATCCTAAGTCGTAACAAATGTGATAGGATTCTTTTTTTGACGACCTCATGTCTCCCGAGATGAAACAAGAAAATCCAAATCTTAACTCTCCTGGGGTAGAACAATCTTACAGGAATACATATAAGTGTATAGCCAAATTTATGTGCCCACTAGATCATGTAACAGTATGCACGAACCTAAAGAAAGAAATATGTGCAACACCTGCATGTATAAATAAATACCATATCACTGATGATAAGGGGAACTTACATCTATATGAAGTTTGTTCATTGCAATTTTTCTTCTTCCTTGTTGATGATCTTCTGGGCTTCAACGAACTTTCAAGTGTTTTGCGAGCCTTCACATTCTTTCTCGGTTTTTTGCGGAAAATCTCATGCTACGAGGAGAATTAGCTAAATATAAGCACCAAATATCTATAAATTGTTTGTTTATAAGAATTTCAAAACTTTAATAATGTCAAAGCAATATATTGTTTGATAAAGTTGAAAATTCAAACATTTGGACATGTATTTTTCGACTAATTACATAATATATTCGCAATATACATAACTACAAACAACACAACATATTATGCAGATTTTTTTACACTTTAAAGCTGACACATTTATGATATTCAATTATCATGCTATGCTGGTCTAAGCAGCAAAATATGCAATATCAGTACCATGGAGACACCGCTCTTAAAGGAAGTTTTGTAGGCTGTTCAAAGATACCAACACACCAGTAAAGAAAAAGAATGGTGGTTAGTTCCAAGTACGGTCTAGTGAAGGTGGACCAAATGCATGCATATTCTGGAAAATGAGTTCCTTTTGTTATATTATTGAATTACATTACACTTGCATCGAAAAAGCTATGTTGTCCCTCATGTAGAGAAGAAAGTATGTTTAATTCTGGTGTCCACACAATGAAAAGAAAAGCAACATTATTTGTTATTCCAACCTATGATGGATATACTTTTTGGCAGAATGGTTTGATACATAATAATTTTCCATATCAATATAGTTGAGGTACACACACATTTGTATGATGGGAAGGCATCCCAAAATACATGGTTGCAAAAAAACGAATCAAGGATAGTCATTTGGATATGGCACATGGAAAACATATGAAAACTACATCAGTCATACATGAATCTTCCATGAATAAATGAAGATGTGAAACTAGAATGATAACGTAAATTCCTACAAAATGAGAAGTAGAAGAATGCATTCCATAAGAATCCGAAAGCATCAACTCTATGACCTGACTTCAATAAAAGATAGATCAAATGATCATAATCATATACAAAATATATATTAGAAATTAAGCCGGCCTAACTTCACTATTGATTTCAAGAATAACACAAAAAGCAAATTGCATGAAAACAATGTCAAAAAGATTTTCGACTCACAACTTTTGGGATATACCTTATTATTTACACATGAATTGATGTGTGCATGAAGTATATATTCACATTTTAAACAGTATAATATCAAATAGGTCAACAATGCATCTTCTTCTAAGGCAAGTGAAGTCTTTAAAATGAAAACATTACTTTGAGATGAGATATTGTTGGAAGACCATGACTGGGATAAGAGATAATGTTGGAATGTTACCATATCAGCAGACTTCTCAAAATTGTACACTTCATGCACGCTTGCCCTATGAACAAGTGCATGTTTTTTAACTTCCCTGGTATTAATGTAGTGAGTTGCATAATTCAATGACCTGAATACTTTATGGCTAATAGGATCCGTGAAGTACTGCATCATTAATCATGATCAAAAATTGGAAAATATTTCAACAAAGAATGAAGGAAGGGTTTTATTTTTAATTTTAAATACCGAGTCATTCCTTATTCTTTCCTCTGATTTTCTATGTACGACCTCTTTGACCCATCCTTGTGGCAGCCCATGTGGGTTGAACTCCACTGTTGCTAGAATCTACAAAGTAAGGCATCAAAGCTTTGGGAAGTCAATTCATCATAGACATAAATAATTACTTATGTAGAGATAGTAAGAAATGCACATTATCTTGAGAGTTTGTGTCACATTGTCCATCTGTATCACATTTGAATATTTTCTTTTCCTTAGTATAGAGTAGTACATCCTCTTTAGAAAATACTCGTACTTCCAATGGCGAGAAAAGATAAAACTGCAAATAATAATAATACAATCAAATCAAAATTATTTACAAAAGTGAGTAAATTATCATCTTGCCATTTTTAGTTAGCATTTTTCTAGAGCGTGTGAAGGGGATAAAAACTACCTTGTACATCTTATCCATCTTTTCTCCCCCTGCTCTGACCTCTACCAGCCATCCGTCTGGAAGCCATTCGTGTGCCTATGCATATAATGATAGAATGATATAGTTAATGGATATAAAAAATATACAATGGCCTCGTCATAGTAAGAAAACATACATGAGGCGTGCTACAAGCAACATGATCATTAGATTCAATGTAGCGGTCCTCCATCTCGGAGAAAAGGTAGTCCATGATCTCTTCCTTCAACCTGAACTTGATCCCCGTGATTGGAGATATGAAATACTAAAAGGAAACAAAAGTAAAGGGAAAAATAATCACATATTTCTAGTAGACAAACCAACAAAATCTAGAAAAAACATACAAACTTGTATAAAGAATGAACATGTGTTGGATCTATGATCTATCTAACAACATGTATTTGGGCATATGTTTGGTAGTACACATCATACCTGGTAAAGGGCGCCATATCATCACGTCTGACCTCCATGATCCAGCCATCTGGGAGCCAATCTGGTGGCTGCTCCATGCCATCTTCCAACTTCTCCTTAAGATCCTCCAATAGTGTCACTTCCTCACCATCTGAGATTGAGTCTTCCATCCTAAAACCCTCAAACTCGAGACCTTCTCTTTCAAACACTCGCCTTGTTTTCTCAGATCTAAAAGAGCATGAGAATGAGAGTGTTTGCAAATCTGGGAGTGGCTAGAAATCTAAACTATTCGGTGGTAGGTATTCGCCGTCGCCGCCGCCGCGACTCGATTAGGGCTAGAGAGCACACCAATCACCCACAATTGATCTTTTTGCTTCCTTTTATAGAAGGATCTTGTTTCCCTCCCTGGCTTGGGCCGGCGGCTATGCTAGATGGGCTGCTTGGGCCAGTGAACCATAAGAATAACTACCCTTAGGAAGCCGCGGAGATGGGCATGCTCAAGCTAATTCTATGACTATCCAATGGACAGAGATGGCCATGACATGTGATCTGACGACTAAAAAGGATAAATGCATGAGAAGGCTAGGAGAGTGCCCAGTTTTACTGTTCTAAATGTGCAGGACCATTGTTGTGAATCATGTGAACAACATCAAGTGACATGTTATGATAGATAGTACAATAGACAACTCATATAATGGGGTGGTTGGAGTATCCGAATTTGGATTTTAGACTTGGGGGGAGTTTGTAAAAATTGGAACAATGTGGAGAAGAAAAACGAGTTGTAAAACGTTAAGGAAAAAAGGTTGAATTCCTTACCAAAAGTGAAAGATTTGTTTCCACTTGTTAAATAATGAGATGGAGTATAGATTTTTTTTTTTCTGAATCAGATGGAGTATAACTCGTGTAACACCCTTTATTGTGTACGAGTCGTGTTCATATTTTATTCATAAAATGTACCCCCTTTTGTTGTGTATGTTCATTACTAGAAAAATAAATGTTTGTATGTATGTGCATATCATATTGAATTTCATTAATTCTTGTGACCAAAGAATTACATTTTACAATGTTGATGCAGATAAGTATTTTCCATGTCATGCACTTGCCATGTCATTTAGATACAAACTCATAGCAAGTTTTACAATGCATCGTGCCAAGATTGATGAACGATCTCTGAGAGGGAGTTATGTTTGATAGTTGGATTCGATCTTGCAAGTAAGTTACCATATTGACATAAAGTGAAAAGGGCGTGTTTTGTATTGTTGCCACTAAGGATAAAACGAGAGTTGCGTAGTTGTCCTTTAAACGTAGTGCGAAGACAATATATTATTGACATTATGTCGTCTTACTTGATGCAATGCTCTATTTTGCTTAATACTTTGAGATGCATGCTGGATAACAGTCTTGGGTTAGAGCATCTCTATTATTGAAGGCAAATGCATACGACATTGCCGTTCATACCCATAGCCTCCCATCGATCGAATCCCACCCTCCCCGCAGATTTTTTTGTCCAAACCGATATCCCGCCCCACACCCTTATGAAGTTGTCAGAGTTGAATCCGACGGATCTCGGGTAGGGGGTCCCGAGCTGGTGATCTTGGCTTAATGGTAATAGGACAAAGAGGGACACAATGTTTTACCCAGGGTCAGGCCCTCTTGAAGAGGTAAAACCCTACGCCCTGCTTCTATTGTGTTGATTGTGGATGGGGTACAAACCACACGATGATCTACCTCGAGGTCACATGTGAATGAATCTCACCCTATGGTCTAAACCCCTCTGCTTATATAGGCACTGAGGGTACCTAGGTAACATGTAGGTCGGTTACATCAAGGCATAAACATGTCAATGATTCAAACTTGTCTTGAAGTGTTGCTACTTGTGAGTTGCCTTGGGATTTTCCACGAAGAAGAAATGTGAAGCAATATAGTAGTTGATAAGTATTTCCCTCGGTGAGAACCAAGGCTATCGAACCAAAAGAAGTGTTGGGGAACGTAGTAATTTCAAAAAATTTCCTACGCACACGCAAGACCATGGTAATGGCATAGCAACGAGAGGGAGAGTGTCCGTCCACGCACTCGTGAGACCGAAAGCGAAGCGTTATAACAACGCTGTTGATGTAGTCGTGCGCCTTCATGATCCGACCGATCCAAGCACCGAACGTCGGCACCTCCGAGTTACGCACACGCTCATTTCGATGACGATCCCCTGACCGATCCAAAGAAAGTGTCGGGGATGAGTTTCACAAGACGACGGCGTGGTGACGATGATGATGCTCCACCGACGCAGGCTTTGCCTAAGCTCATGACGATATGACTTCTCCGGCGCAGGCTTCGCCTAAGCTCCGACGATATGACCAAGTGGAATATGGTGGAGGGGCACCGACACGCCTAAGGAACGATCCGTAGATCAACTTGTGTGTCATGGGGTGCCCCTGCCCCGTATATAAAGGAGCAAGGGGTGCGGCCAGCCCTAGGGAGGCGCCGAGGAGTCCTACTCCCACCGGAGTAGGACTCCCCCTCCCTAGTTGGATTAGGATTGGAGGAGGGAAGAGGAAGGCCGCCCCCCCCTCCTTGTCCTATTCGGACTAGAGGGGGGGGGCGCGCCTGCCTGGCCGCCCTTCCTCTTCTCCCTATGGCCCATCAAGGCCCATTGACCCCCGTGGGGTTCCGGTAACCCTCCTGTTCCGTAGAATTCTCGCTTTCATCCGAACCTTCCAAGTCCAAACATAGGCTTCCAATATATCAATCTTTATGTCTCGACCATTTCGAGACTCCTCGTCATGTCCGTGATCACATCCGGACTCAACAACCTTCGTACATCAATACTTATAAACTCATAATGAACTGTCATCGAACGTTAAGCGTGCGGACCCTACGGGTTCGAGAACTATGTAGACATGACCTAGAACCATTCTCGGTCAATAACCAATAGCGGAACCTGGATGCCCATATTGGTTCCTACATATTCTACGAAGATCTTTATCGGTCAAACCGCATAACGATATACGTTGTTCCTTTTGTCATCGGTATGTTACTTACCCGAGATTCGATCGTCGGTATCCAATACCTAGTTCAATCTCGTTACCGGTAAGTCTCTTTACTCGTTCCGTAATACATCATCTCACAACTAACTCATTAGTTGCAATGCTTGCAAGGCTTATGTGATGTGTATTACCGAGAAGGCCCAGATACCTCTCCCACAATCGGAGTGACAAAACCTAATCTCGATTCATGCCAACTCAACATATACTTTTGGAGACACCAGAGTACCTTTATAATCACCCGATTCGCTTGTGACGCTTTGGTAGCACACAAAGTGTTCCTCCGTAAACGGAGTTGCATAATCTCATAGTTTCGTGAACTTTGTATAAGTCATGAAGAAAGCATAAGCAACATACTAAACGATCAAGTGCTAAGCTAACGGAATGGGTCAAGTCAATCACATCATTCTCCTAATGATGTGATCTCGTTAATCAAATGACAACTCATGTCTATGGTTAGGAAACATAACCATCTTTGATTAATGAGCTAGTCTAGTAGAGGCATACTAGTGACTATCTGTTTGTCTATGTATTCACACATGTATTATGTTTCCGATTAATACAATTCTAGCATGAATAATAAACATTTATCATGATATAAGGAAATAAATAATAACTTTATTATTGCCTCTAGGGCATATTTCCTTCAGTATCCCACTTGCACTAGAGTCAATAATCTAGATTACACAAGAATGATTCTAACACCCATGGAGTCTTGGTGCTGATCATGTTTTGCTCGTGGAAGAGGCTTAGTCAACGGTCGCAACATTCAGATCCGTATGTATCTTGCAAATCTCTATGTCTCCCACTTGGACTTGGTCCCGAATGGAATTGAAGCGTCTCTTGATATGCTTGGTCCTCTTGTGAAATCTGGATTCCTTTGCCAAGGCAATTGCACCAAGATTGTCACGAAGATCTTCATTGGTCCCATGCACTAGGTATGACACCTAGATCGGAAATGAACTCTTTCATCCGACTCCTTCATTTGCTGCTTCGAAGCAGCTATGTACTCCGCTTCACATGTAGATCCCGCCACGACGCTTTGTTTAGAACTGCACCAACCGACAGCTCCACCGCTTAATAAAAATACGATCCGGTTTGCGATTTAGAATCGTCCGGATCGGTGTCAAAGCTTGCATCGACGTAACCATTTACGATTAGCTCTTTGTCACCTCCATATACGAGAAACATATCCTTAGTCCTTTTCGTATTTCAGATGTTCTTGACCACTGTCCATGATCCACTCTGGATTACTTTGGTACCTTCCTGCCAAGCTTACAGCTAAGCATACGTCAGTGTCCGGTACACACATTGCATACATGATAGAGCCTATGGCTGAAGCATAGGAACATCTTTCATTTTCTCTCTATCTTCTCATTGTGGTCGGGCATTGAGTCGACTCAATCTTACACCATGTAATTCGTAAAAACCTTTCTTTGCTCGATCCATTTTGAACTTCTTCAAAACTTTATCAAGGTATGTGCTTTGTGAAAGTCCAATTAAGCGCCTTGATCTATCTCTATAGATCTTGATGCCCAATATGTAAGCAGCTTCACCGAGGTCTTTCATTGAAAAACTTTTATTCAAGTATCCTTTTATGCTATCCAGAATTCTATATCATTTCCAATCAATAATATGTCGTCCACATATAATATCGAAATGCTACAGAGCTCCCACTCACTTTCTTGTAAATACAAAGCTTCTCCAAAAGTCTCAGATAAAACCATATGCTTTGATCACACTATCAAAGCGCTTATTCCAACTCCGAGAGGCTTGCACTGCACCATAAATTGATCATTGGAGCTTGCACACTTTGTTAGCACCTTTTGGATCAACAAAACCTTCTGGTTGCATCATATACAACTCTTCTTCTAGAAATCCATTCAAGAATGCAGTTTTACATCCATTTGCCAAATTTCATAATCATAAAATGCAGCAATTGCTAACATGATTCGACAGACTTAAGCATCGCTTCGGGTGAGAAAGTCTCATCGTAGTCAACCCTTGAACTTGTCGAAACCTTTTGCAACAAGTCGAGCTTTATAGACAGCTTATGTTACCATCGCGCGATCTTCTTCTTAAAGATCCATTTATTCTCAATGGCTTGCCGATCATCGGGCAAGTCAACCAAAGTCCATACTTTGTTCTCATACATGGATCCCATCTCGATTTCATGGCTTCAAGCCATTTTATGAATCTGGGCTCACCATCGCTTCTTCATAGTTCGTAGGTTCACCATGATCTAGTAGCATGACTTCGAATAGGATTACCGTACCACTCAGTGCGGATTTTATTCTGGTTGATCTACGGTTCAAAGGACAACTTGATCTCAAGTTTCATGATCATTATCATTATCTTCCTCGCTAATTGGTGCGGTGTCACGAAACCGATTTCGTGATGAACTACTTTCCAATAAGGGAGCTGGTACTATTACTTCATCAAGTTCTACTTTCCTCCCACTCACTTCTTTCGAGAGAAACTCCTTCTCTAGAAAGGATCCATTCTTAGCAACGAATGTCTTGCCTTCGGATCTGTGATAGAAGGTATACCCAATTGTCTCCTTTGGGTATCCTATGAAGACACATTTTCCGATTTGGGTTCAAGCTTATCGGGTTGAAGTTTTTTCACATAAGCATCGCAACCCCAAACTTTCGAAAACGACAACTTTGGTTTCTTGCTAAACCATGGTTCATAAGGTGTCGTCTCAACGGATTTTGACGGTGTCCTATTTAACGTGAATGCGGCCGTCTCTAAAGCATAACCCCAAAACAATAGCGGTAAATCGAAATAGACATCATAGATCGCACCATATCTAGTAAAGTACGATTCGACGTTCGGACACACCATTACTGTTGTGGTGTTCCGGTGGCGTGAGTTGCGAAACTATTCCGCATTGCTTTAAATGTAGACCAAACTCAGAACTCAAATATTCTCCTCCACGATCGATCGTAGAAACTTTATTTTCTTGTTACGATGATTTTCAACTTCACTCTGAAATTCTTTGAACTTTTCAAATGTTTCAGATTTATGCTTCATCAAGTAGATATACCCGTATCTCGCTTAAATCATCTGTGAAGTGAGAAAATAACGATATCCGCCACGAGCTTCAACATTCATCGGACCACATACATCTGTATGTATGATTTCCAATAAGTCATTGCTCTCTCCATACAACCGAGAACGGTGTTTTAGTCATCTTGCCCATGAGGCACGGTTCGCAAGTACCAAGTGATTCATAATCAAGTGATTCCAAAAGTCCATCTGATGGAGTTTCTTCATGCGTTTTACATCGATATGACCTAAACGGCAATGCCACAAATAAGTTGCACTATCATTATCAACTCTGCATCTTTTGGCTTCGACATTATGAATATGTGTATCACTCTTGTCGAGATTCAACAAGAATAGACCATTCTTCAAGGGTGCATGACCATAAAAGATATTACTCATATAAATAGAACAACCATTATTCTCTGATTTAAATGAATAACCGTCTCGCATCAAACAAGATCCAGATATAATGTTCATGCTCAACGCCGCACCAAATAACAATTATTTAGGTCTAAAACTAATCCCAAGGTAGATGTAGAGGTAGCGTGCCGATCCGCGATCACATTGACTTTGGAACCATTTCCCACGCCAGATCGTCACCTCGTCCTTTGCCGTGCTCGTCTATTCCAGTAGTCCCTGCTTGAGTTGCAAATATTAGCAATGTAACCAAGATCAAATACCAGTGCTACTACGAGCTCTAGTAAGGTACACATCAATAACATGTATATCACATATACCTTTGTTCACCTTGCCATCCTTCTTATCCGCCAAATACTTGGGGCAGTTCCGCTTCAAAGTCGATCGCTTGCAAGAAAACACTCGATTTCAGCTTAGGTCCGACTTGGGTTTCTTCTCTTGAGCAGAACTTTCTTGCTGTTCTTTTGAAGTTTCCTTCTTCTTCCCTTTGCCCTTTTCTTGAAACTAGTGGTCTTGTTGACCATCAACACTTGATGCTCTTTCTTGATTTCTACCTCCGCTGCTTTTAGCATTGCGAAGAGCTCAGAATTGTCTTAGTCATCCCTTGCATATTATAGTTCATCACGAAGCTCTTGTAGCTTGGTGGCGTGATTGGAGAATTTCATCAATGACACTATCATCCGGAAGATTAACTCCCACTGAATTAAGTGATTATTATACCCGGACATTTTGAGTATGTTCTCACCGATGTAACTATTCTCCTCCATCTTGCAGCTATAGAACTTATTGGAGACTTCATATCTCTCAATCCGGGCATTTGCTTGAAATATTAACTTCAACTCTGGAACATCTCATATGCTCCATCACGCTCAAAACGTCGTTGAAGACCCGGTTCTAAGCCGTAAAGCATGGCACATCGAACTATAGAGTAGTCATCGACTTTGCTCGCCAGACGCTCACAACTTCGGCGTTGCTCTCGCAGCGAGTTCGGCACCCAGCGGTGCTTCCAGGATTTAATTCTTCGTGCAAGAATGAGGATAATCCTCAAATTACGGACCCAGTCCGTAATTGCTACCATCATCTTTCAACTTTGCTTTCTCAAGGAACGCATTAAAATTCAACGGAACAACAAAGACGAGCCATCTATCTACAAGAAACATAGACAAGCAAAATACTATCGGTACTAAGTTCATGATAAATTTAAGTTCAATTAATCATATTAAAAACTCCCACTTAGACAGATATCTCTCTAGTCATCTAAGTGATTACGTGATCCAAATCAACTAAACCATAACCGATCATCACGTGAGATGGAGTAGTTTTCAATGGTGAACATCACTATGTTGATCATATCTACTATATGATTCACGCCGACCTTTCGGTCTCCGTGTTCCGAGGCCATATCTCGCATATGCTAGGCTCGTCAAGTTTAACTCGAGTATTCTGCGTGTGCAAAACTGGCTTGCACCCGTTGTAGATGGACGAGAACTTATCACACCCGATCATCACGTGGTGTCCGGGTACTACTGAACTTTTAGCAACGGTGCATACTCGTGGAGAACACTTCTTGATAATTTTAGTGAGAGATCATCTTATAATGCTACCGTCAATCAAAGCAAGATAAGATGCATAAAGGACAAACATCACATGCAATCAATATAAGTGATATGATATGGTCATCATCATCTTGTGCTTGTGATTCCATCTCAAGCACCGCCATGATCACCATCGCCACCGCGCGATACCTTGATCTCCATCGTAGCATCGTTGTCGCCTCGCCAACTATTGCTTCTCGACTATCGCTCTCGCTTAGTGATAAAGTAAAGCAATTACATGGCGTTTGCATTTCATACAATAAAGCGACAACCATATGGCTCCTGCCGATTGCCGATAACTCGGTTACAAAACATGATCATCTCATACAATAAAATATAGCATCACGTCTTGACCACATCACATCACAACATGCCCCGCAAAAACAAGTTAGACGTCCTCTACTTTGTTGTTGCAAGTTTTACGTGGCTGCTACGGGCTGAGCAAGAACCGTTCTTACCTCGCATCAAAACCACAACGATAGTTTGTCAAGTTGGTGCTGTTTTAACCTTCGCAAGGACCGGGCGAGCCACACTCGTTCAACTAAAGTGAGAGAGACAGACACCCGCCGGTCACCTTTAAGCAACTAGTGCTCAAGCGGTGAAACCAGTCTCGCGTAAGCGTCGCGTAATGTCGGTCCGGCCGCTTCATCTCACAATACCGCTGAACCAAAGTATGACATGCTTGTAAGCAGATGACTTATATCGCCCACAACTCACTTGTGTTCTACTCGTGCATATGACATCAACGCATAAAACCAGGCTCGGATGCCACTGTTGGGGAACATAGTAATTTCAAAAATTTTCCTACGCACACGCAAGACCATGGTAATGGCATAGCAACGAGGGGAGAGTGTCCGTCCACGCACCCTCGTGAGACCGAAAGCGAAGCGTTATAACAACGTGGTTGATGTAGTCGACGCCTTCACGATCCGACCGATCCAAGCACCGAACGACGGCACCTCCGAAGTTCGCACACGCTCAGCTCGATGACGATCCCGGACTCGATCCAAAGAAAGTGTCGGGATGAGTTTCACAAGACGACGGCGTGGTGACGATGATGATGCTCCACCGATGCAGGCTTTGCCTAAGCTCGCGACGATATGACTTCTCCGCGCAGGGCTTCGCTAAGCTCCGCGACGATATGACCAAGTGGAATATGGTGGAGGGGGCACCGACACGGCTAAGGAACGATCCGTAGATCAACTTGTGTGTCATGGGGTGCCCCTTGCCCTCAGATATAAAGGAGTAAGGGGGTGCGGCCAGCCCTAGGGAGGCGCTGCCGAGGAGTCCTACTCCCACCGGAGTAGGACTCCCCCTCCTAGTTGGATTAGGATTGGAGGAGGGGAAGAGGGAAGGGGCGCCCCCCTCTCTTGTCCTATTCGGACTAGAGGGGAGGGGCGCGCCTGCCCCGGCCGGCCCTTCCTCTTCTCCCTATGGCCCATCAAGGCCCATTGACCCCGTGGGGTTCCGTAACCCTCCGTTGTTCCGGTAATTTCCTGCTTTCATCCGAACCTTCCAAGTCCAAACATAGGCTTCCAATATATCAATCTTTATGTCTCGACCATTTCGAGACTCCTCGTCATGTCCGTGATCACATCCGAACTCAACAACCTTCGGTACATCAATACTTATAAACTCATAATGAATCATCATCGAACGTTAAGCGTGCGGACCCTACGGGTTCGAGAACTATATAGACATGACCTAGAACCATTCTCGGTCAATAACCAATAGCGGAACCTGGATGCCCATATTGGTTCCTACATATTCTACGAAGATCTTTATCGGTCAAACCGCATAACGATATATCGTTGTTCCTTTTGTCATCGGTATGTTACTTACCCGAGATTCGATCGTCGGTATCCAATACCTAGTTCAATCTCGCTATCGGTAAGTCTCTTTACTCGCCCGTAATACATCATCTCACAACTAACTCATTAGTTGCAATGCTTGCAAGGCTTATGTGATGTGTATTACCGAGAAGGCCAGAGATACCTCTCCGATAATCGGAGTGACAAAACCTAATCTTGATTCATGCCAACTCAACATATACTTTTGGAGACACCAGAGAGTACCTTTATAATCACCCGATTCGTTGACGCTTTGGTAGCACACAAAGTGTTCCTCCGTAAACGGAGTTGCATAATCTCATAGTTTCGTGAACTTTGTATAAGTCATGAAGAAAGCATAAGCAACATACTAAACGATCAAGTGCTAAGCTAACGGAATGGGTCAAGTCAATCACATCATTCTCCTAATGATGTGATCTCGTTAATCAAATGACAACTCATGTCTATGGTTAGGAAACATAACCATCTTTGATTAATGAGCTAGTCTAGTAGAGGCATACTAGTGACTATCTGTTTGTCTATGTATTCACACATGTATTATGTTTCCGGTTAATACAATTCTAGCATGAATAATAAACATTTATCATGATATAAGGAAATAAATAATAACTTTATTATTGCCTCTAGGGCATATTTCCTTCATGAAGAACCACGCAAATCCTAGTGAATAGGACCTACACACACATGAGCAAATACTCGCACCCAACGCGAGCAAGAGGGTTGTGGTAGTGGTAGATAGATAAATTGCAAAAGAAAAGAAAAATAAATCAATTGCAGCAAAGTATTTTCGGTTTTAGTAATATGATAAAGATAGACCCGGGGGCCATAATTTTCACTAGAGGCTTCTCTCTCGAATAAATAACATACGGTGGGTAGAAAAATTACTGTTTGGCAATTGATAGAAAAGCGCATAGATATGACGTTATTCGTGGCAATGATCATGCATCACATCTGTAACAAGTAGACTGACTCCTGCCTGCATCTACTACTATTACTCCACTTCTAGAGCGCTTCTATGCTTGCCTCTCTATGTATTAAGTTCATAACAAACAGAGTAATGCATGATGTATGATGACATGATGTAAACAGAATAAAATCAAACAATCTGATTAAACCCCATCGTTTTACCCCTTAATGACAACAATACAAATACATGCCTTGCTACCCTTTCTGTCACTGGGTGAGGACACCGCAAGAGTGAACCCATCACAAAGCACCTCTCTCACTGAAGATAAATCAATCTAGTTGCCCAAGCCAAATGGATAGATCAGAGAGAAATACAAAGCTATAACAATCATGCATATTGAAGTTCAGAAAAGAATCTTTCAATGAATAATATGATCGTAAACCCTTAATTCATTGGATCCCAACAAACACACTGCAAAAGAAGATTACATTGAATAGATCTCCAAGAAGATCGAGGAGAACATTGTATTGAAGATCAGAGAGAAAGCAGAAGCCATTTAGCTACTAGCCATGGACCTGTAGGTCTGTGGTAAACTACTCACACGTCATTGGAGGTGCAACAAGGATGATGTATCACTACTGCAGGATGCTGCTAATGCGACACTACGATCAGAGACCCTTCGAGAAACTGTGTGCGATGCAATAATCGCAAACGGTGGTGTATGAAAACTGTCAAAAATGTATAAAACGTTTGCGATGATGGATGCATCAAACACGGTTCAGATTTTAGTTGTGTGTGCCATGAAGGGCATACGGTACAGTTCAATTAACTGTTTGCGATGAGGAGGAACAAAAGAAACGGGCAGCAGATGAAGGCTGTGTGGGATACACATCATACGGTTCACTCGGATGAACTGTTTGTGATTAGGCAACACAAAATAAACAGGCAGCCAGATGAAGGCGTGTGCGATATACAGCATACGCTTCACTCGGATGAACTGTTTGTGATTACGCAACACAAAAGAAACGGCCAGCCAAATCAAGGTGTGTGCGATATACGCATGCGGTTCACTCGGCCCTTGTCGTCAGTGTGTGACCTCTGTGGCAACCGTTCACTTCCCAGGCGCCTCTTCATGTACCATGGCAACCGACCACCGCCTCTTCGCCTTTCCCTCTCGATTTGGAACTGTTGTCGCACACTCTTCCTCCCTCCATTTGCCTTCACCCTTCCTTCTGCCATTGTTCGATCATCTTCTCCATGGAGGGAACAGGCTGGAAACGACCCCGTTATTCTTGCCCCGATCTGAAAGATGACGTGGTGGAGGAACTCATTGATCGGCGTGACTTCATCACCTCGGCTAGCATGGCAGGTTCGTTCAAGACCATTCTCGACTCAACTAATAACATCATTACAAGGAACCCAAGGGTCCAGGAGCGGTTTGATCTCCCCTATCTTCTTCCCGTGACCTGCCGACCGTGCGGGGACGAGGAAGCCTCGCCTTGTGCAAGTTGATGCCTCTTGATAATGATACGATGATGTTAAGATGCCATCGCTGAGGGCAAGGCTTGGGCAAAGCGCAAATGGAGATTGGGTTGTTTATATTGGGTACAACTACGAGTGGGAACTTGTGAATGTGTACACTCGTCACCGGGTTCCACTTCCAAAAATCTCAGACGACTGCCCAGAGGTTGAGTACACCGGTATTGTACGTGAGTTCAAATATGATCATGGTGACTGTCGTCTACGGAAGATAGCAATTTGTCGAGTTCCCAACCGCTCTTGGGATTACACAAACTATGAAGTTGTTGCTATCTTCGACAAGCTTGTTGCCGTCCTTACTTCCACGCCTCGATGGATATTGCTCAAAAATCAATTTATGTACACGGATGAGTACTGTGATGCAATTCAATACGAGGGTCTGGTGTTTGCTGCCACCACTCGTGGCACTGTTTTTGCATGGAATCCTGATGCTTTCGGTACATTTGTCTTCCACCGTAATTATAATTGTTTCTGTAAGTGCATCTAGTGCCACCCCTAGTTGGTTTTGGAGTATTGACGACAAACCTGGTTGAGGGACTAATGTGTTCGTGAGAATTGCAGGATAACACAGGTAGTAGTCCCTCATTGATTCGGTTTACCTACCGGAGATGACCCCTAAAAATATATGAAGACATTGAAGACAATGTTGGTATGTGAAGATATTCACATTGAAGACTATGACAAGAGAAGGCATTGCGTGAAGACTATGGAGCATGAAGACTTAGTTGTTTCGTTGTTTCCTTTTCTTCTTTGTTGAGTCGTAGGAACCACCGTACTGTTAAGTGGGGTCCCGGTGATCAAAGTCAGAGTGACTGAAGTGATGCTCAACCAAAATCCTATGTCTTCGAGCGAAGACAATGAGAGTAAATCTTATCCAGAGCTGGATGAGTCAGCTTTACTTGTAGCCCAAGTAAAGTTGCAGCGTGTGTTTGAAATCGACCGTTGGAACACGTGTCGGTTCCTTAGTGACCTGGGTCATTTCGGACAAATCAGGTCGGGTTGCCTTGTGGCTATAAATAGCCCACCCCTACACCATAAATTGGTGGCTGCTCGAGCTAGTGCACGGCTTTTGTCGTTTGAGAGCAACCCACCTCCAAGCTTTTGAGAGAGAAATCCTTGCGAGACAAAGCCCAAACACCCAGAGCCAAAGAGTGTTAGGCATCACTTGAACTCTTTCTATCCGCGTGTCCTCAAGACTTGTTACACTTGAGGACCGTGAATCCTCCAAATGGTTAGGCGTCGTGTTACGAGCATCCAAGAGTCATTGTGGATCACCGTGAACGAAGTGCAGTGAAGGTTTGGAAGTCTACCTTGAAGACTTACCAGTGATTGGGCGAGGACCGGGTGTCCTTAGCTCAAGGGAATAAATAAGACGCGCGGTCTTCGAGTTGAATCTCAGCCTCCCTAACTGTATGTACAGCTTGTCACAACAATCGAACTGGTCCAACAAATCCTTTGTCTTCACCAAGTGATCGGTTCTATCCTCTCCTCTCTTTACTTACAACCCGTCTGCTGGGGAACGAGTAATTTCAAAAAATTCCTATGCACATGCAAGATCATGGTGATGGCATAGCAACGAGAGGGGAGAGTATTGTCCACGTACCCTCGTGAGACCGAAGCGAAGCGCTATGACAACGCTGTTGATGTAGTCGTCGCGTCTTCACGATCCGACCGATCCAAGTACCGAACGTCACGGCACCTCCGAGTTCAGCACACGCTCAGCTCGATGACGATCCACGGACTCGATCCAAAGAAAGTGTTGGGGATGAGTTCCACAAGACGACGACGTGGTGACGATGATGATGTTCTACCGGCGCAGGGCTTCGCCTAAACTCCACGACGATATGACCGAGGTGGAATATGGTGGAGGGGGCACCGCACACGGCCAAGGAACGATCCGTAGATCAACTTGTGTGTTATGGGGTGCCCCCTACCCCGTGATATAAAGGAGGGAGGGGAGGTGCGGCCGGCCCCAAGGGGTGCGCTGAGGAGTCCTACTCCCACCGGAGTAGGACTCCCCTCTTGCCTTGTTGGAGAAGGAAAGGGGGAGGGAAGAGGAAGGGGGCGCCGCCCTATCCTTGTCCTATTCGGACTAGGGGGAGGGGCGCGGCCTGCCTGGCCGCCCTCCTCTTCTCCCTCATGGCCCACTAAGGCCCATTATCCCCGGAGGTTCCAGTAACCCCGGTGTTCCTAAAAATCCCGATTTCACCCTAACCATTCCGATATCCAAATATAGGCTTCCAATATATCAATCTTTATGTCTTGACCATTTCGAGACTCCTCGTCACGTCCGTGATCACATCCGGGACTCCGAACAAACTTCGGTACATCAAAACTTATAAACTCATAATAAAACTGTCATCGTAACGTTAAGCGTGCGGACCCTACGGGTTCGAGAACTATGTAGACATGACCTAGAAATATTCTCGGTCAATAACCAATAGCGGAACCTGGATGCCCATATTGGTTCCTACATATTCTACTGAAGATCTTTCGGTCAAACCGCATAACGACATAATGTTGTTCCCTTTGTCATCGGTATGTTACTTGCCCGAGATTCGATCGTCGGTATCCAATACCTAGTTCAATCTCGCTACAGCAAGTCTCTTTACTCGTTCCGTAATACATCATCTCATAACTAACTTATTAGTTGCAATGCTTGCAAGGCTTATGTGATGTGTATTACCGAGAGGGCCCAGAGATACCTCTCCGACAATCGGAGTGACAAAACCTAATCTCAAATACGCCAACCCAACATGTACCTTTGGAGACACCAGTAGTACTCCTTTATAATCACCCGATTCGCTGTGACATTTGGTAGCACCCAAAGTGTTCCTCCGTAAACGGAGTTGCATAATCTCATAGTTACGAGGAACATGTATAGGTCATGAAGAAAGCAATAGCAATATACTAAACGATCAAGTGCTAGGCTAACGGAATGGGTCATGTCAATCACATCATTCTCCTAATGATGTGATCCCATTAATCAAATAACAACACATGTCCATGGTTAGGAAACATAACCATCTTTGATTAATGAGCTAGTCAAGTAGAGGCATACTAGTGACTATATGTTTGTCTATGTATTCACACATGTATCATGTTTCCGGTTAATACAATTCTAGCATGAATAATAAACATTTATCATGATATGAGGAAATAAATAATAACTTTATTATTGCCTCTAGGGCATATTTCCTTCAGCCTCCCACTTGCACTAGAGTCAATAATCTAGATTACATAGTAATGATTCTAACACCCATGGAGTCTTGGTGCTGATCATGTTTTGCTCGTGGAAGAGGCTTAGTCAACGGGTCTCGCAACATTCAGATCAAGATGTATCTTGCAAATCTCTATGTCTCCCACCGGACTTGGTCCCGGATGGAATTGAAGCGTCTCTTGATATGCTTGGCCCTCTTGTGAAATCTGGATTCCTTTGCCAAGGCAATTGCACCAAGATTGTCACGTAAGATCTTCATTGGTCCCGATACACTAGGTATGACACCTAGATCGGAAATGAACTCTTTCATCCAGACTCCTTCATTTGCTGCTTCCAAGCAGCTATGTACTCCGCTTCACATGTAGTTCCCGCCACGACACTTTGTTTAGAACTGCACCAACCGACAGCTCCACCGCTTAATAAAAACACGATCCGGTTTGCGATTTAGAATCGTCTCGGATCAATGTCAAAGCTTGCATCGACGTAACCATTTACGACTAGCTCTTTGTCACCTCCATATACGAGAAACATATCCTTAGTCCTTTTCGGTATTTCAGATGTTCTTGACCGCTGTCCAAAGGATCCACTCGATTACTTTGGTACCTTCCCGCCAAGCTTATTGCTAAGCATACGCCAGTCCGGTACACAGCATTGCATACATGATAGAGCCTATGGTGAAGCATAGGAACATCTTTCATTTTCTCTCTATCTTCTGCGTGGTCGGGCATTGAGTTTGACTCAATTTCACACCTTGTAATACAGTAAAAATCCTTTCTTTGCTCGATCCATTTTGAACTTTTTCAAAACTTTATCAAGGTATGTGCTTTGTGAAAGTCCAATCAAGCGCCTTGATCTATCTCTATAGATCTTGATGCCCAATATGTAAGCAGCTTCACCGAGGTCTTTCATTGAAAAACTTTTATTCAAGTATCCTTTTATGCTATCCAGAAATTCTATATCATTTCCAATCAATAATATGTCGTCCACATATAATATCGTAAATGCTACTGAGCTCCCACTCACTTTCTTGTAAATACAAAGCTTCTCCAAAAGTCATATAAAACCATATGCTTTGATCACACTATCAAAGCGCTTATTCCAACTCCGAGAGGCTTGCACTGCACATAAATTGATCGCTGGAGCTTGCACACTTTGTTAGCACCTTTTGGATCAACGAAACCTTCCGTTGCATCATATACAACTCTTCTTCTAGAAATCCATTCAAGAATGCAGTTTTGACATCCATTTGCCAAATTTCATAATCATAAAATGCAGCAATTGCTAACATGATTCGGACAGACTTAAGCATCGCTACGGTGAGAAAGTCTCATCGTAGTCAACCCCTTGAACTTGTCGAAAACCTTTCACAACAAGTCGAGCTTTATAGACAGCTACATTACCATCAGTCGGTCTTCTTCTTAAAGATCCATTTATTCTCAATGGCTTGCCGATCATCGGCAAGTCAACCAAAGTCTATACTTTGTTCTCATACATGGATCCCATCTCAGATTTCATGGCTTCCACCATTTTGCGGAATCTGGGCTCACCATCGCTTCTTCATAGTTTGTAGGTTCGCCATGGTCAAGTAACATGACTTCCGAATAGGATTACCGTACCACTCAAAAGCGGATCTTACTCTAGTTGACCTCGTGAGTTCAAGAGAAACTTGATCTGAAGTTTCATGATCAATATCATTTGCTTCCTCACTAATTGGTGTAGTTGTCACAGAACCGGTTCTTGTGATGAACTATTTTCCAATAAGGGAGCGATACTGATTATCTCATCAAGTTCTACTTTTCTCCCACTCACTTCTTTCGAGAGAAACTCTTTTCTAGAAAGGATCCGAATTTAGCAACGAAAATCTTGCCCTCGGATCTGTGATAGAAGGTGTACCCAATAGTCTCTTTTGGGTATCCTATGAAGACACATTCTCCGATTTAGGTTCGAGCTTATCTGGTTGAAGTTTCTTCACATAAGCATCGCAGCCCCAAACTTTAAGATACGACAACTTTGGTTTCTTGCTAAACCATAGTTCATAAGGTGTCGTGTCAACGGATTTTGATGGTGCCCTATTTAACGTGAATGCGGCCGCCTCTAAAGCATAACCCCAAAACGATAGCGGTAAATCAGAAGAGACATCATAGATCGCACCATATCTAGTAAAGTACGACATTTACATTCGGACACACCATTTCGCTGTGGTGTTCCGTGGCGTGAGTTGCTAAACTATTCCGCATTGTTTCAAATGCAAACCAAACTCAGAACTCAAATATTCTCCTCCACGATCGATCGTAGAAATTTTATTTTCTTGTTACGATGATTTTGCACTTCACTCAAATTCTTTGAACTTTTCAAATGTTTCAGACTTATGTTTCATCAAGTAGATATACCCATATCTGCTCAAATCATCTGTGAAGGTGAGAAAATAACGATACCCGCGTGCCTCAACATTCATTGGACCACAAACATCGATGTATGATTTCCAACAAATCAGTTGCTCGCCCATAGTTCCGAGAACGGCGTTTTAGTCATCTTGCCCATGAGGCACGGTTCTTAAGTACCAAGTGATTCATAATCAAGTGATTCCAAAAGCCCATCAAGATGGAGTTTCTTCATGCGTTTACAATCGATATGACCCAAACGGCGAGTGCCACAAATAAGTTGCACTATCATTATCAACTCAGATCTTTTGGTTTCAACACTATGAATATGTGTATTACTACTATCGAGATTTAATAAAATAGACCGCTCTTCAAGGGTGCATGACCATAAAAGATATTATTCATATAAATAGAACAACCATTATTCTCGACTTGAATGAATAACCGCCTCGCATCAAACAAGATCCAGATATAATGTTCATGCTTAACGCCGGCACCAAATAACAATTATTTAGGTCTAAAACTAATCCCGATGGTAGATGTAGAGGTAGCGTGCAACCGCGATCACATCGACTTTGGAACCATTTCCCACGCCAAGATCGTCACCTCGTCCTTAGCCAATCTTCGCTAATCCGTAGTTCCTGTTTGAGTTGCAAATATTAGCAATGTAACCAGATCAAATACCAGTACTATCATGCGAGTATTAGTAAGGTACACATCAATAACATGTATATCACATATACCTTTGTTCACTTTGCCATCCTTCTTATCCGCCAAATACTTGGGGCAGTTCCGCTTCCAAAGTCCATCGCTTGCGAGAGAAGCACTCGGCCTCGTGCTTAGGTCCGGACTTGGGTTTCTTCTCTTGAGCAACAACTTGTTTACTGTTCTTCTTGAAGTTCCCTTCTTCTTCCCTTTGCCCTTTTCTTGAAACCGGTGGTCTTGTTAACCATCAACACTTGATGCTCCTTTTGATTTCTACCTCCGCTGCTTTTAGCATTGCGAAGAGCTCGAAATAGACTTGTCCATCCCTTGCATATTATAGTTCATCACGAAGCTCTTGTAGCTTGGTGGCGTGATTGAAGAATTTCATCAATGACACTATCATCGTAAAGGTTAACTCCCAGCTTGAATCAAGTGATTATTATACCCAGACATTTTGAGTATGTGTTCACTGACAGAACTATTCTCCTCCATCTTGCAGCTATAGAACTTATTGGAGACTTCATATCTCTCAATCCGGGCATTTGCTTGAAATATTAACTTCAACTCCTGGAACATCTCATATGCTCCATGACGTTCAAAACGTCGTTGAAGGCCCGGTTCTAAGCCGTAAAGCATGGCACACTGAACTATCGAGTAGTCATCTGTAACATCCCAAAATTCTAAATTTTGGAATGTTATAAACACATAGATAGATTTGATTGATTGCTTGATTGATTGACTGAAAGTGAGTGAATTCGAAACTTTTTTGAAAGTTAAATGAGAGGGAATAAAAGGACTTTCCCAAACTTTCATTTTTGCTTTTATGATCTTCGGGAATTCAAATTCTTTTCATCACAAAACCCTGGAGAGAAGATGACATGACTTCTTCCATTTATTTAAATGACAAGGGGTGTTGAAAATATTTGAATTTCATTTGAGAATATTTCCAATCCTGAAACTTTATGCAACTCAATGATTTTCACGAGCGAAGATAAAATGACTTCTTCAAAACATATGAAATATGAGTTGGGAGTTTCAAAGAATTAAATTCAAAGTTCCTTTGAATTTATTTTCAATTTGGAGTTATTTGAGTTTTATTCAAATTATTTTCTCCAAAATAAAATATATGGAAAATAGGGTAACAAGATTCCCTACATCATAAAAATGGAGAGAATAAATTTGAAATCATTTTGGTATTTTTTAAAATGATTTTGGTTAGATTTTATTAAAGCAGAAGCACTCTTTGCTTTATTCGAATTTGTGTGGATTTTATTTGACATTAGAATAATGTTCATCTTGTAGGAAAAATTTTTCTGCAAATTTTGATATATTATATGCCTATATAAAAGTTTTAATTATTTTGTTTTTATTTTAGTTCTGTGAAATTTTGTTAAAAAAAAATGCAGCGCCTTGGGCCAAAGGCCCAAGCCGCCGACCAAGCCACCGGCCAAGGCCAAGGCCAACGCCCACGCGCGCACAGGGAGCCAGGAGGGAGCCGCTCCTTTTCCTTTTCCTTTTCCTAGTAGGACTTTTGTCTTACTTCCGTTTATTCCGATTTGTTTCTAGATCTTTTCCCTTTTGTTTCCTAATCCTAGACTATTTCTTGTCCCCTACCCCAAGCAAAACCCTCCCCTCCCCAATATAAATACCCAAGCACCCCCCTCCAACACATCAAACCAACACCTCTCCTCTCCTCTCCATGAAGAAGAAGAAGGCAAAGACCACCGCCGCTTGCCACCGCCGCCGCCAAGTGCTTGCCCGCGCCTCGACCTCTCCTGAGGTTTATATGATATCCTCTCCACCGTCCCGTGATATCCTTTCCTCTAGGAGCAACCGCAACATCGGATCCGATCTTCTTCCCCAACTCCGACGACTACTCCGGTGAGATCCACGAAATCCCGTAATTCATTTTTTTCAGAAAATAGCAATCTTAGAAAATTCATATCTTTTAGAGTTTTAGTATTTTGAATGATTCCAATTGCTATGTGTCACAAATTTGCTGAAGTTTCTGTTAGTGTCTATGGATTTCAAATTTGAGTAGTTTAAATTTGAATTTGATAAATTTTGTTCAAATTAGTATTTTGGCCATAACTTGAGTTTAAAAATAGGTTTTTAATTAATTCTTTTTGCTCCTGGTCACTTGTGATATTGTTTAGCTGTAGGATTTAGTTTGGTAATTTTGGAGTATTTTAAGTTAGATTTTTAGTAAAAACAGTACTATTTTGCTTATATAGTTGTTTTAGTTATGTAATTATTGTTTTTAATTATTTTTAGTTCATTCCTTTTGTAGATTTTCACTTGTTGTTATATGTTTATGTTTAGCTACAGTAGATAAATTTTGTAGTTATTTATTAGTGTTTAGCTACTGTTTTTGTAATTGCTTGTTTAGTTCATAGTGATAGTGGATAAAAATAGTTTTATTAGTTTTAAAAGTAATTCTTTTCCACTTCAAGTTATATTGTTTTTGTTTCTGTTATTTGTGAACACATTAGTTGTTATATTTATTTAGTATAGTTTATTAATGTTTTAATAAATGATTTGCTGTTATAGTTGTCTTAGTGTTTTGCTAGTTGCTATATTTGTTCTAGTATTAACTAGATGGTTATAGTAGTTTTACATTAGTTCTTTTTGTTAGTTATTAAATTAGTAATTTATTTTCTGTTATTTTATTAGATTTATATTTTCTTTGCTGTAGAAAAAATATTAGAGTAATTTAGTGATGTTATGTTAAGATTTGTGTGAGTTGGTCACCACTAGTTTTTCCTTGAATTTTTCTTTCAAGTTTTTCCTTTGGTTTTCGACTTGGTTTTCTTTGTTGCTTTTATTTTGATTGAGTATTGTTATGATTGATAGAATTGATTGCTAGGATGATTGCTTATATGATTGTCCGCTTAATATAGATTTTCAACGGAGTGACGAATAGTTCTACCAAGTCTTTATTCTCGAGAGCGTTATTATCTTCATCAAGTAATACCGCAAGTTCACTTTGACCATGTTTTTCATACCTATGTGTTTTATTGCATCTAGTGTCATCTTCGCAACAATCCCTCCAAAGAGTGACATTGAATCCTTGTAGTTGAGTAGTATGCATGAGGTAGGAACCCATCACCTGCTTACCAAGCCCGGGCGTTATTTATTTTAATGCTACGCTATAGTAGACGGGTTGGTATGAGTGCTCGGGAGTGGTGTGAGAATGGAGGATCTACATCAATGACGATAACTCCATGATGGAATCTGCAAGGACTGCATCTTCAAGGCCTCAAGACTTCAAGACTCGAGACAAGAATTCAATACACACTTGGGTGAAGGATGGTTGACGGGCACCTGGAGAATCCAAAGGTTGGCGGGATGCATGGAGAAGCGCCATGACATCTTGCGGAAAGCTTCACCTGCACTCAAAGAGACGGAAGAATACTTCATGCCCTAAAGCTTACCTGCAACCGCAAGTCACTATGGGCTCGCTTGGTTGACCTTAGTTGTGACTCGCTAGGGCGGTGCTAGCAGATGTAGAACTACGGTAGGATTGAATGAGCACCGACGGTGGTCGGGAACTCTTCGAAGACCATGTTTGGTCATCTTGTTCTCAAACACCACGAAGTGCGAGAACGTAAAAGAGGGATCGAATCTTGCGGGTAAAGTGTACAAACCTCCGCAGAGGGTTAAAACCTAATCGATTAGCCGTGTCCCGATTACGGACAAATTGAGCATCCGGACTTGGATCTATCTCGAACTCTCAACACCGGACCGATAACTTAATTGTGGGCAACTTATGATGAATTTGGGCTATGAGACATCGGTTGGCGGAACCATGTCATGATAGAAAACTCTATAGTACAGACTTCATTTATTCCTTTGATGTAAGGAAAATAAAACCAGCTTTTACGCAAACAAAACTCACCACAGAGCCACAAAGCCATATTGCATATAGTATAGTTTTATCATCTGTTTTCTCATGTTGTGATCTTGCGGTACATTCAATGTAATCGACCTACACGGCTGCAACGTATCATGTTGCGTATACTTTCTTCCGACGAGTAAGAATACAGACAGGTTACGGTCTACACTCAACTTTGCCGATGGCGTTGATGGGACTCCACACCGATTAGTTGTTTCACGAGACTTATGAGGTATATATCAGTTTTACGTTATTTATACATGTGATTGCACTTTGATATATACATTGATGTACCGTGTGTGCCAACATACCGATCCGTGGATGGCACGGATACGCGAGGCTTGACCGCCCGAGGTCGGTCGCTACATCATCGCCTTTGCTCGCCAGACGTTCTTAACGTCGTCGGTTACATCGGCAGCAGGTCGGCACCCAGCGGTGCTTCCAGACGTATTTCTTCTACAGGCAGCAATGAGGATAATCCTCAAGTTACGGACCCAATCCGTGTAATTGCTACCATCATCTTTCAACTTTGCTTTCTCAAGGAACGCATTAAAATTCAACGGAACAACGGACGAGCCATCTATCTACAAAGAAACATAGACAAGCAAAATACTATCGGTACTAAGTTCATGATAAATTTAAGTTCAATTAATCATATTACTTAAGAACTCCCACTTAGATAGACATCTCTCTAGTCATCTAAGTGATTACGTGATCCAAATCAACTAAACCATGTCCGATCATCACGTGAGATGGAGTAGTTTCAATGGTGAACATCATTATGTTGATCATATCTACTATATGATTCACGTTTGACCTTCGGTCTCCGTGTTCCGAGGCCATATCTGTATATGCTAGGCTCGTCAAGTTTGACCTTAGTATTCGCGTGTGCAACTGTTTTGCACCCGTTGTATTTGAACGTAGAGCCTATCACACCCGATCATCACGTGGTGTCTCAAAGACGAAGAACTTTCGCAACGGTGCATACTCGGGAGAACACTTCTTGATATTTAGCGAGAGATCATCTTATAATGCTACCGTCAATCAAAGCAAGATAAGATGCATAAAGGATAAACATCACATGCAATCAATATAAGTGATATGATATGGCCATCATCATCTTGTGCTTGTGATCTCCATCTCCAAGCACCGTCGTGATCACCATCGCCACCGCGCGACACCTTGATCTCCATCGTAGCATCGTTGTCGCCTCGCCAACTATTGCTTCTACGACTATCGCCATCGTTTAGTGATAAAGTAAAGCAATTACATGGCATTTGCATTTCATACAATAAAGCGACAACCATATGGCTCCGCCATTGTTTATAACTTCGGTTACAAAACATGATCATCTCATACAATAAAATATAGCATCACGTCTTGACCATATCACATCACAACATGCCCTGCAAAAACAAGTTAGACGTCCTCTACTTTGTTGTTGCAAATTTTACGTGGCTGCTACGGGCTGAGCAAGAACCGTTTTACCTACGCATCAAAACCACAACGATAGTTTGTCAAGTTGGTGCTGTTTTAACCTTCGCAAGGACCGGCGAGCCACACTCGGTTCAACTAAAGTGAGAGAAACAGACACCCGCCACCACCTTTAAGCAACGAGTGCTGCTCAGCGGTGAAACCAGTCTCGCGAAGCGTCTGGCGTAATGTTGGTCCGGCCGCTTCATCTCACAATATCGCCAACCAAAGTATGACATGCCGGTAAGTAGTATGACTTGTATCGCCCACAACTCACTTGTGTTCTACTCGCATATAACATCAACGCATAAAACCAGGCTCGATACCATTTGTTGGGGAACGAGTAATTTCAAAAATTTCCTACGCACACGCAAGATCATGGTTATGGCATAGCAACGAGAGGGAGAGTATTGTCCACGCACCCTCGTGAGACCGTAAGCGAAGCGCTATGACAACGCTGTTGATGTAGTCGTGACGCCTTCACGATCCGACCGATCCAAGTACCGAACGTCACGGCACCTCCGAGTTCAGCACACGCTCAGCTCGATGACGATCCCGGACTCGATCCAAAGAAAGTGTCGGGATGAGTTCCATCAAGACGACGACGGCGTGGTGGCGATGATGATGTTCTATCGCGCAGGCTTCGCCTAAACTCCGCAACGATATGATCGAGGTGGAATATGGTGGAGGGGCACCGCACACGCTAAGGAATGATCGGAGATCAACTTGTGTGTTATGGGGTGCCCCTGCCTCAGATATAAAGGAGGGAGGGGGAGGTGCGGCCGGCCCCAAAGGCGCTGGAGGAGTCCTACTCCCACCGGAGTAGGACTCCCCTCTTGCCTTGTTGGAGAAGGAAAGGGGAGGGAAGAGGAAGAAGGGCGCCGCCTCTCCTTGTCCTATTCGGACTAGGGGAGGGGGCGCGCCTGCCCTGGCCGCCCTCCTCTTCTCCCTCATGGCCCACTAAGGCCCATTATCCCCGGAGGGTTCCGTAACCCCGGTGTTCCTAGAAATCCCGATTTCACCCTAACCATTCCGATATCCAAATATAGGCTTCCAATATATCAATCTTTATGTCTTGACCATTTCGAGACTCCTCGTCACGTCCGTGATCACATCCGGACTCGAACAAACTTCGTACATCAAAACTTATAAACTCATAATAAAACCGTCATCGTAACGTTAGCGTGCGGACCCTACGGGTTCGAGAACTATGTAGACATGACCTAGAACTATTCTCGGTCAATAACCAATAGCGGAACCTGGATGCCCATATTGGTTCCTACATATTCTATGAAGATCTTTATCGGTCAAACCGCATAACGACATACGTTGTTCCCTTTGTCATCGGTATGTTACTTGCCCGAGATTCGATCATCGGTATCCAATACCTAGTTCAATCTCGTTACAGCAAGTCTCTTTACTCGTTCCGTAATACATCATCTCGTAATTAACTTATTAGTTGCAATGCTTGCAAGGCTTATGTGATGTGTATTACCGAGAGGGCCCGTAGATACCTCTCCAACAATCGGAGTGACAAAACCTAATCTCGAAATACGCCAACCCAACATGTACCTTTGGAGACACTGTAGTACTCCTTTATAATCACCCGATTACTTGTGACGTTTGGTAGCACCAAAGTGTTCCTCCGGTAAACGGAGTTGCATAAGCTCATAGTTACAGGAACATGTATAGGTCATGAAGAAAGCAATAGCAATATACTAAACGATCAAGTGCTAGGCTAACGGAATGGGTCATGTCAATCACATCATTCTCCTAATGATGTGATCCCATTAATCAAATAACAACACATGTCCATGGTTAGGAAACATAACCATCTTTGATTAATGAGCTAGTCAAGTAGAGGCATACTAGTGACTATATGTTTGTCTATGTATTCACACATGTATCATGTTTCCGGTTAATACAATTCTAGCATGAATAATAAACATTTATCATGATATGAGGAAATAAATAATAACTTTATTATTGCCTCTAGGGCATATTTCCTTCACTGTCTTCGTGAAGTCATTGCCTGCTTGCATTACCTGTTTGACTTCACTGCTTGACTTCCATCGTTGATTGGCTTCATACTATCTTCCGCCCTGATCTTTACTACCTAGCTGCTATTAGTCTTCGTACTTTCACTTCATTGAACACTTGACTATGGCTTGCCTAGTGTAGTCTACCTTCCGCTGCATATCAATAGGTTCATTTCTATTGTTTGTCTTCGAAACTCTCATGTTTTGAAGACTTTCATAAAATCGCCTATTCACCCCCTCTAGTCGATAACTAGCACTTTCAATTGGTATCGAGCAAGGTACTCCTTGTTACGTGTGATTCGCTTTAACCACCGAGTTTAGCTATGTCGATCGCAGGGATAATCAAAGTCTCCGCTGCTTGCCCCGTCTTCGATGGAACTGAATATCCCTACTAGAAGAATAAGATGCGCATGCATCTTGAAGCCATTGATGTCGACCTCTAGTATGTCGTCAAGAATGGCGTTCCCAAGACTGGTGAAGGTGTCACCCCTGCTGATGTCAAGAAGTTCATTCAACTGGATTCTACTGCCAAGAACATCATCTGTGGTCATCTGACCAAAGGACGGTATGGCCGTGTGAGTGCTCTGGAAACGTCGAAGCTAGTCTAGGACTGGCTCTCCATGGTCAACGAAGGCGTCTCAACCCAGAGAGATCAAAGGATCAGTGTTCTTCGCAACCTCTTCAACCGCTTCAAGAGAAACGACAATGAGAATGTCCAGCTCACGTTTGATCGGCTCACTAACATCAAAAATGAGCTTCGTGCTCTCGGCGCCACTGAGATCACCAAGCATGAAATCATCAAGACACTACTGAGATCACTTGACAGCTCGTTCGACACCCTTGCCCTCATGATAGAAGAACGCCCTGACTTCAAGACACTTGATCCGTCTGATATACTTGAGAGGCTCAACACACATGAGTTCCAGCTATCTGAGAAAAGAGATATCTATGGTCCAAACTACGGCCGAACTCGTCATTTGAAGGCAAAAGCTGTTTCCTCATCTGAAGAAGAATCTAACTACAGTTCTGATGATCCTGAAGACATTGGAAAGGAACTTGCTATGCTTGTGAAGAAGTTCCAGAAGTTCACTAAGAAGAAGGGATTCAGAAAGTCTTCACGATCCAGCTCAAGAAATTATGAAGCTTCCACTCATGACTACAAGAAGAGAACATGTCACAAGTGCAAGAAACCTGGACACTACATCTCTGAGTGTCCACAGTGGGACAATGAGAACAAGAAGAAAAAGAAGAGCAAGGAATATGATTCCGATGACAAGAAGAAGAAGAAATCCTCAAAGTCTTCTTCCAAGTCCTCATCCAAGTCTTCATCTCATAAGAAGAGCTCATCTGGCAAGGCTCGTGCTTTTGTCGGCAAGGAGATGGATTCAGAGGAGGAGTCTTCTTCTGAGGAGGCGGAGGTGGAGTCTGAGGAGAAGTCCGACCCTGGCGTTGCAAGTCTGGCTCTAGCTACAGCCTACGTTGCCAAGTCCATCTTAAACACTAAAGACAATGGCTCCGTCACCAACGCTGAAGCTAATGACAAGGACGACTCTGCTCCCACCTACTGCTTCATGGCACGTGGTGCCAAGGTAAAATCACGTGATGCTTACTTTCAAACATCAAGTGAAGATGACTCTGATTGTGAATCCAAACCCAGCTACAAAACGCTTGCTAAAATTGCAACCGAACAACAGAAAGCTATGGAACATACTCAAAAACTGTTAGACAAAAGCGATGACCGGTTGGACGGTAAAATGACCCGTTCTCAGTCCTTAATTGAAGACATAAAAAATCTTCATGTTAAGTACCAGGAACTTGAAAGTCGTCATGAAACTCTCTCAACCACTCATGAAAAGCTCTCCTATGATTATCTTCAAAGGAAGCAAGAGCTTGAGAAATTGAGAGCGGCTCATGAAGATCTTCAAAAAGAGTGTCGGCGTTCTGGGAATGGGGATACCCAGACTTGCCTGCCTGCGGCGTGGCTCAAGGGGTGGCCCATCAAGGCCCATCTTCATCAAGACAAGCTCAAGACCTCGCGAGGGGCCAAGCCTCATGGGCGGACGACAGAAGCTTCCTCAAGCACGGCCTCGTCAGTGGCTCGCGAGGAGGCAGAGAGATCAAGGCGGGTACCTCACGAGGTGCCCATGACGCAAGCCATGATGACCAAGGGCGCCAGGCGGGTGCCAGCCATGCGAGGTCCTCCTTTCCTCTTTGGTGCAAAGGAGCAAGCGCAGCAAGAGTATCAAGCAAAGGCATCCGCTTTGGTGCAACAAGACCAAGACTGTCATAACGGCAGGAAGGAAGTCATCGTGGAGCCCAAGCCAAGCCACCACGAGAGCCTTTGGCAAGCGAGGACCAACTTTAGTCAGGATAAGTGTACTAGATGTTCCCCTTCAAAATGGCCAATTGTTGGCGCCCTTCCCCCTCAATATTTGGGGAGAGGCCCATGGCCTTTGCCTATAAATAGGACTAGCCACCCACAGGGTAGAGACATCTAGATTCATCTAGGAGGATCCAAGCAGAGAGAGAGAGCGACTGAACTCCCCCTAGCAGTTCATCATACCAGCCAAACAGACCCTCGCGAGGCTGTTCTTCCTTGTATTGTTCATCATCAGCCCAAGAGGCAATCCACCACACCACAAACTAGAGTAGGGTATTACACCACAATGGTGGCCCGAACTAGTATAAACCCAGTGTCTCTTGTGTTGTTCTTTTCATAGTTTAGATCCTAGCGAGGAGGCGAGGCGCAGGTAGGTAGAGGGCGAGATCTCCGCGCGCACCCCAGTGTTCGAACCTAGAGGGTCTGCCGGAATCCGAAATCCAACATTTGGCGCGCCGGGTAGGGGTGCGCCGGAATTCGTCTTCCACCGCCCCGTTCTTCGCCGACCACCGCATCCATGTCGACGCTGTTCGTCGGGCCAGCCGAGCGCCGAGCGCTCTTGCTTCTCGCCGCCAGACGGCCCCGTCCGGCGGCAGCCCGCCGCCGTTTCATCGCCATTGGCGCAACGCCGCCACGCCCGGGGAACGAACGAGTGTTGGGGAACGAGTAATTTCAAAAATTTTCCACGCACACGCAAGACCATGGTGATGGCATAGCAACGAGAGGGAGAGTGTCCGTCCACGCACCCTTGTAGACCGAAGCGAAGCGTTATAACAACGCTGTTGATGTAGTCGACGCCTTCACGATCCGACCGATCCAAGCACCGAACGTCACGGCACCTCCGAGTTCTCGCACACGCTCAGCTCGATGACGATCCCGGACTCCGATCCAAAGAAAGTGTCGGGATGAGTTCCACAAGACGACGGCGTGGTGGCGATGATGATGCTCCACCGACGCAGGGCTTCGCCTAAGCTCCGCGACGGTATGACTTCTCCGGCGCAGGCTTCGCCTAAGCTCATGACGATATGACCAAGTGGAATATGGTGGAGGGAACCGCACACGTTAAGGGACGATCCGTAGATCAACTTGTGTGTCCTAGGGTGCCCCCCCCGTATATAAAGGAGCCAAGGGGAGGGCCGGCCGGCCAAGAGGAGGCGCTGCCAGGAGTCCTACTCCTCCGGAGTAGGATTCCCCTCCAATCCTAGTTGGAATAGGATTCACCGGAGGGGAAAGAGAGAGAGGCGCGGCCCCACCTTTCCTAGTCCTAGTAGGACTAGGGGAAGGGGGCCGCGCCACCTAGGGCTGGCCTTTCTCCTTTCCACCAAGGCCCACTATGGCCCATATAGTTCCCCGGGGTTCCGTAACCTCCGGTACTCTGCAAATTCTCGATTTCACTCGGAACATTTCCGATGTCCAAATGTAGGCTTCCAATATATAAATCTTTATGTCTCGACCATTTCGAGACTCCTCGTCATGTCCGTGATCACATCCGGACTCGAACAACCTTCGTACATCAAAACTTATAAACTCATAATGAACTGTCATCGAACGTTTAAGCGTGCGGACCCTACGGGTTCGAGAACTATGTAGACATGACTTAGAACCATTCTCGGTCAATAACCAATAGCGGAACCTGGATGCCCATATTGGTTCCTACATATTCTACTTAAGATCTTTATCGGTCAAACCGCATAACGATATACGTTGTTCCTTTTGTCATCGGTATGTTACTTACCCGAGATTCGATCGTCGGTATCCAATACCTAGTTCAATCTCATTCATCGGTAAGTCTCTTTACTCGTTCAGTAATACATCATCTCACAACTAACTCATTAGTTGTAATGCTTGCAAGGCTTATGTGATGTGTATCACCGAGAAGGCCCAGAGATACCTCTCCGACAATCGGAGTGACAAAACCTAATCTCAAATATGCCAACCCAACAAGTACCTTTGGAGACACCTGTAGTACTCCTTTATAATCACCCAGATTCGTTGTGACGCTTGGTAGTACCAAAGTGTTCCTCCGTAAACGGAGTTGCATAATCTCATAGTTACAGAACATGTATAGGTCATGAAGAAAGCATAAGCATCATACTAAACGATCAAGTGCTAAGCTAACGAAATGGGTCATGTCAATCACATCATTCTCCTAATGATGTGGTCCCATTAATCAAATGACAACACATGTCTATGGTTAGGAAACATAACCATCTTCGATCAATGAGCTAGTCTTGTAGAGGCATACTAGTGACTATCTGCTTGTCTATGTATTCACACATGTATTATGTTTCCGTTAATACAATTCTAGCATGAATAATAAACATTTATCATGATATAAGGAAATAAATAATAACTTTATTATTGCCTCTAGGGCATATTTCCTTCAGCCTCCCACTTGCACTAGAGTCAATAATCTAGATTACACAAGAATGATTCTAACACCCATGGAGTCTTGGTGCTGATCATGTTTTGCTCGTGGAAGAGGCTTAGTCAACGGTCCGCAACATTCAGATCCGTATGTATTTTGCAAATCTCTATGTCTCCCACTTGGACTTGGTCCCAATGGAATTGAAGCGCCTCTTGATATGCTTGGTCCTCTTGTGAAATCTGGATTCCTTTGCCAAGGCAATTGCACCAAGATTGTCACGTAAGATCTTCATTGGTCCCGATGCACTAGGTATGACACCTAGATCGGAAATGAACTCTTTCATCCAGACTCCTTCATTTGTGCTTCTCAAGCAACTATGTACTCCGCTTCACATGTAGATCCCGCCACGACGCTTTGCTTAGAACTGCACCAACCGATAGCTCCACCGCTTAATAAAAATACGATCCGGTTTGTGATTTAGAATCGTCCGGATCGATGTCAAAGCTTGCATCGACGTAACCATTTACGACTAGCTCTTTGTCACCTCCATATACGAGAAACATATCCTTAGTCCTTTTCGTATTTCAGATGTTCTTGACGCTGTCCAATGATACACTCTGGATTACTTTGGTACCTTCCCGCCAAGCTTACAGCTAAGCATACGTCGTGTCTGGTACACAAGATTGCATACATGATAGAGCCTATGGCTGAAGCATAGGAACATCTTTCATTTTCTCTCTATCTTCTGCTGTGGTCGGGCATTGAGTCCGACTCAATCTTACACCTTGTAATACAGTAAAAACCTTTCTTTGCTCGATCCATTTTGAACTTCTTCAAAACTTTATCAAGGTATGTGCTTTGTGAAAGCCAATTAAGCGCCTTGATCTATCTCTATAGATCTTGATGCCCAATATGTAAGCAACTTCACCGAGGTCTTTCATTGAAAACTTTTATTCAAGTATCCTTTTATGCTATCCAGAAATTCTATATCATTTCCAATCAACAATATGTCGTCCACATATAATATCGAAATGCTACAGAGCTCCCACTCACTTTCTTGTAAATACAGGCTTCTCCAAAGTCTCAGATAAAACCATATGCTTTGATCACACTATCAAAGCGCTTATTCCAACTCCGAGAGGCTTGCACTGCACCATAAATTGATCGTTGAGCTTGCACACTTTGTTAGCACCCTTTGGATCAACAAAACCTTCTGGTTGCATCATATACAACTCTTCTTCTAGAAATCCATTCAAGAATGCAGTTTTACATCCATTTGCCAAATTTCATAATCATAAAATGCGGCAATTGCTAACATGATTCGAGACAGACTTAAGCATCGCTACGGTGAGAAATTCTCATCGTAGTCAACCCCTTGAACTTGTCGAAACCTTTTGCAACAAGTCGAGCTTTGTAGACAGCTTATATTACCATCGGCGCCGGTCTTCTTCTTAAAGATCCATTTATTCTCAATAGCTTGCCGATCATCGGCAAGTCTACCAAAGTCCATACTTTGTTCTCATACATGGATCCCATCTCAGATTTCATGGCTTCCAGCCATTTCGCGAATCTGGGCTCACCATCGCTTCTTCATAGTTTGTAGGTTCGCCATGGTCAAGTAACATGACTTCCGAATAGGATTACCGTACCACTCAAGTGCGTATTTTACTCTGGTTGACCTCGAAGTTCAAGAGTAACTTGATCTCAAGCTTCATGATCATCATCATTAGTTTCCTCACTAATTGGTGTAGTTGTCACAGAACCGCTTTCTTGTGATGAACTACCTTCCAATAAGGGAGCGAGATCTGATTATCTCATCAAGTTCTACTTTCCTCCCACTCACTTCTTTCGAGAGAAACTCCTTCTCTAGAAAGGATCCGAATTTAGCAACGAAAACTTTGCCTTCAGATCTGTGATAGAAGGTGTACCCAACAGTCTCCTTTGGGTATCCTATGAAGACACATTTCTCGATTTGGGTTCGAGCTTATCGGTTGAAGTTTCTTCACATAAGCATCGCAGCCCCAAACTTTAAGAAACGACAACTTTGGTTTCTTGCCAAACCACAGTTCATACGGTGTCGTCTCAACGGACTTAGATGGTGCCCTATTTAACGTGAATGCGGCCGTCTCTAAAGCATATCCCCAAAACGATAGCGGTAAATCAGTAAGAGACATCATAGATCGCACCATATCAAGTAAAGTACGATTCGACGCTCGGACACACCATTTCTCTGTGGTGTTCCGGTGGCGGAGTTGCTAAACTATTCCACATTGTTTCAAATGTAAACCAAACTCGTAACTCAAATATTCTCCTCCACGATCCGATCGTAGAAATTTTATTTTCTTGTTACGATGATTTTCCACTTCACTCAAATTCTTTGAACTTTTCAAATGTTTCAGATTTGTGTTTCATTAAGTAGATATACCCATATCTGCTCAAATCATCTGTGAAGGTGAGAAAATAACGATACCGCCACAAGCCTCAACATTCATTGGACCACAAACATCGGTATGTATGATTTCCAACAAATCAGTTGCTCGCTCCATAGTTCCGAGAACGGCGTTTTAGTCATCTTGCCCATGAGGCACGGTTCGCAAGTACCAAGTGATTCATAATCAAGTGATTCCGAAGCCCATCAAGATGGAGTTTCTTCATGCGTTTTACACCGATATGACCTAAACGGCAAGGCCACAAATAAGTTGCATTATCATTATCAACTCTGCATCTTTTGGTTTCAACACTATGAATATGTGTACTACTACTATCGAGATTCAAAAAATAGACCACTCTTCAAGGGTGCATGACCATAAAAGATATTATTCATATAAATAGAACAACCATTATTCTCTGTCTTAAATGAATAACCGTCTCGCATCAAACAAGATCCAGATATAATGTTCATGCTTAACGCTGGCACCAAATAACAATTATTTAGGTCTAAAACTAATCCCGATGGTAGATGTAGAGGTAGCGTGCCGACCGCGATCACATCGACTTTGGAACCATTTCCCACGCGCATCGTCACCTCGTCCTTAGCCAATCTTCGCTTAATCCGTAGTTCCTGTTTCGAGTTGCAAATATTAGCAACAGAACCAGTATCAAATACCCAGCCATCCTTCTTATCCGCCAAATACTTGGGGCAGTTCCGCTTCCAGTGTCCAATTTGCTTGCAGTAAAAACACTCAGTTTCAGGCTTAGGTCCAGACTTGGGTTTCTTCTCTTGAGCAACTTGCTTGCTGTTCTTTTGAAGTTCCCTTCTTCTTTCCTTTGCCCTTTTCTTGAAACTAGTGGTCTTGTTGACCATCAACACTTGATGCTCTTTCTTGATTTCTACCTCCGCTGCTTTTAGCATTGCGAAGAGCTCGGGAATTGTTTTGGTCATCCCTTGCATATTATAGTTCATCACGAAGCTCTTGTAGCTTGGTGGCGTGATTGGAGAATTACATCAATGACACTATCATCCGAAGAGTAACTCCCAGTTGAATCAAGTGATTATTATACCCGGACATTTTGAGTATATGTTCACCGACGTAACTATTCTCCTCCATCTTGCAGCTATAGAACTTATTGGAGACTTCATATCTCTCAATCCGGGCATTTGCTTGAAATATTAACTTCAACTCTGGAACATCTCATATGCTCCATGACGCTCAAAACGTCGTTGAAGACCCGGTTCTAAGCCGTAAAGCATGGCACATCGAACTATCGAGTAGTCATCGCTTTGCTCGCCAGACGCTCACAACTTCTCGCGTTGTTCTCAGCAGAGCTTCGGCACCCAGCGGTGCTTCCAGGCGTAATTCTTCCGGCAGCAATGAGGATAATCCTCAAATTCGGACCCAGTCCGTAATTGCTACCATCATCTTTCAACTTTGCTTTCTCAAGGAACGCATTAAAATTCAACGGAACAACAAAGACGAGCCATCTATCTACAAGAAACATAGACAAGCAAAATACTATCGGTACTAAGTTCATGATAAATTTAAGTTTTAATTAATCATATTAAAACCTCCCACTTAGATGCAGACATCTCTAGTCATCTAAGTGATTACGTGATCCAAATCAACTAAACCATGTCCGATCATCACGTGAGATGGAGTAGTTTCAATGGTGAACATCACTATGTTGATCATATCTACTATATGATTCACGCCGACCTTTCGGTCTCCGTGTTCCGAGGCCATATCTGTTATATGCTAGGCTCGTCAAGTTTAACTTTGAGTATTCGCGCGCGCAACTGTTTTGCACCCGTTGTATTTGAACGTAGAGCCTATCACACCCGATCATCACATGGTGTCTCAAAGACGAAGAACTTTCGCAACGGTGCATACTCGGGAGAACACTTCTTGATAATTTTAGTGAGAGATCATCTTATAATGCTACCGTCAATCAAAGCAAGATAAGATGCATAAAGGATAAACATCACATGCAATCAATATAAGTGATATGATATGGTCATCATCATCTTGTGCTTGTGATCTCCATCGCCAAGCACCGCCATGATCACCATCGCCACCGGCGCGACACCTTGATCTCCATCGTAGCATCGTTGTCGCCTCGCCAACTATTGCTTCTCGACTATCGCTCTCGCTTAGTGATAAAGTAAAGCAATTACATGGCTTTGCATTTCATACAATAAAGCGACAACCATATGGCTCTCGCCATTGCCGATAACTCGTTTACAAAACATGATCATCTCATACAATAAAATATAGCATCACGTCTTGACCACATCACATCACAACATGCCTGCAAAAACAAGTTAGACGTCCTCTACTTTGTTGTTGCAAGTTTTACGTGGCTGCTACGGGCTAAGCAAGAACCGTTCTTACCTCGCATCAAAACCACAACGATAGTTTGTCAAGTTGGTGCTATTTTAACCTTCGCAAGGACCGGCATAGCCACACTCGGTTCAACTAAAGTGAGAGAGACAGACACCCGCCAATCACCTTTAAGCAACGAGTGCTCGCAGCGGTGAAACCAGTCTCGCGTAAGCGTCTGGCGTAATGTCGGTCCGGCCGCTTCATCTCACAATACCGCCAACCAAAGTATGACATGCTGGTAAGAAGTATGACTTATATCGCCCACAACTCACTTGTGTTCTACTCGTGCATATGACATCAACGCATAAAACCAGGCTCGATACCATTTGTTGGGGAACGAGTAATTTCAAAAATTTTCCTACGCACACGCAAGACCATGGTGATGGCATAGCAACGAGGGGGAGAGTGTCCGTCCACGCACCCTCGTGAGACCGAAAGCGAAGCGTTATAACAACGCGGTTGATGTAGTCGACGTCTTCACGATCCGACCGATCCAAGCACCGAACGTCGGCACCTCCGAGTTACGCACATCGCTCAGCTCGATGACGATCCCGGACTCGATCCAGCAAAGTGTCGGGATGAGTTCCACAAGACGACGGCGCAGTGACGATGATGATGCTCCACCGACGCAGGCTTCGCCTAAGCTCATGACGATATGACTTCTCCGCGCAGGGCTTCGCCTAAGCTCCGCGACGATATGACCAAGTGGAATATGGTGGAGGGGGCACCGCACACGGCTAATGAACGATCCGTAGATCAACTTGTGTGTCCTAGGGTGCCCCCGCCCCGTATATAAAGGAGCCAAGGGGAGGGGCCGGCCGCCAAGAGGAGGCGCGATTGGGAGTCCTACTCCTCCGGAGTAGGATTCCCCTCAATCCTAGTTGGAATAGGATTCACCGAGGGGAAAGAGAGAGAGGGGCGGCCCACCTTTCCTAGTCCTAGTAGGACTAGGGAAGGGGAGGCCATGCCACCTAGGGCTGGCCCTTTCTCCTTTCCACCAAGGCCCACTATGGCCCATATAGTTCCCGGGGGTTCCAGAACCTCCGGTATCTCTATAAATTCTCGATTTCACTCGGAACATTTCCGATGTCCAAATGTAGGCTTCAATATATCAATCTTTATGTCTCGACCATTTCGAGACTCCTCGTCATGTCCGTGATCACATCCGGACTCAACAACCTTCGGTACATCAAAACTTATAAACTCATAATGAACTATCATCGAAGCGTTAAGCGTGCGGACCCTACGGGTTCGAGAACTATGTAGACATGACTTAGAACCATTCTCGGTCAATAACCAATAGCGGAACCTGGATGCCCATATTGGTTCCTACATATTCTACTGAAGATCTTTATCGGTCAAACCGCATAACGATATCGTTGTTCCTTTTGTCATCGGTATGTTACTTACCCGAGATTCGATCGTCGGTATCCAATACCTAGTTCAATCTCACATCGGTAAGTCTCTTTACTCGTTCCGTAATACATCATCTCACAACTAACTCATTAGTTGTAATGCTTGCAAGGCTTATGTGATGTGTATCACCGAGAAGGCCCAGAGATACCTCTCCGACAATCGGAGTGACAAAACCTAATCTCGAAATATGCCAACCCAACAAGTACCTTTGGAGACACCTATAGTACTCCTTTATAATCACCCGATTCGTTGTGACGCTTGGTAGTACCAAAGTGTTCCTCCGTAAACGGAGTTGCATAATCTCATAGTTACAGGAACATGTATAGGTCATGAAGAAAGCATAAGCATCATACTAAACGATCAAGTGCTAAGCTAACGAAATGGGTCATGTCAATCACATCATTCTCCTAATGATGTGGTCCCATTAATCAAATGACAACACATGTCTATGGTTAGGAAACATAACCATCCTCGGTCAATGAGCTAGTCTTGTAGAGGCATACTAGTGACTATCTGTTTGTCTATGTATTCACACATGTATTATGTTTCCGGTTAATACAATTCTAGCATGAATAATAAACATTTATCATGATATAAGGAAATAAATAATAACTTTATTATTGCCTCTAGGGCATATTTCCTTCAATGAGCAGCAAGCATCGTCCCAGCATCCGTCCGTGAGGCGAGATGACCAGATCGCTTCTCCTCACTCGCCTCACTGGTTCTTGATCCAAGGCTCCAGCTACCATGGAGGCTCGAGCTGCACTCAACCGCGGCAAACGAGCTCCTGCGCTACCGCCCTGTCGACGACGTCTGCGAAGAGTGGCTCGACCGCGTCGCCGAGCTGGTCTGCGCCCTTAGGCTCCCCTCGCCGTCCTTCTCATCAGATCACCCGCCCTGCTGGGCGATGAGCTCCGGGCGCCTCGGCCGCCTCCCCCTCAAGAAGGCGCCTTGGCCCCAAGGCGCGTGGCCTGGGCGGAACCCACTCCGTCCGGCGCCCCAACAAGCAAGAGCAGAGCTGTCAAGAGGTCCCTCGCCCCCAAGAAGCTGCCCGGGTGCTCCCTGCACCGGCTCGTCACGACCACGCTCCTGCTCCAGCATGCCAAGACCCAGCGCTGCTCCCAGCTGCAGCGCAAGGGGACCCGCAAGACCAGGCTCTTCATCACCAAAGGCCTCCCGTGGCCACAGCAGGCTGCCGCGCCTTCACCACCGAGCTACGTAGCGTCGCGTGGCCCGGCAAGTTGAAGCCAGACCTGCCTCCTTGCTACGACGGCACGGCCGACCCTGCGGAGTTCCTCCAGCTTTACGAGCTAGGCATCGAGGCTGCCAACGGGGATGAGAAGGTCATGACGAACTGGTTTCCCATGGCACTCAAGGACGGAGCCCGCACCTAGCTCCTGAACCTGGCTCCTGGAACGATCTCCTCCTGGGACGAGATGCGCACCCGCTTCATCGCCAACTTCCAAGGTACTCATGACCGGCCTCCTGCCATGAGCGACATGCGCCGCATCAAGCGAAGAACCAGGGAGACCCTATGAAGTACATCCAGCGCTTCAACAACGCACGCCTCAAGATTCCCAAGGTGACCGAGGAGGCCATCATCTCTGCCTTCTCCGACGGTGTGCGTGACATCAAGATGAAGGAGGAGCTGGCGATGCATGAAGATCTGTGCACTTCCTTGGAGCTGTTCAACTTGGTGACCAAGTGCGTCAGGGCTGAGGAAGGGCGCCTTTCCCTCCTCGAGCTGCCAGCCGCAGACCCAGAAGAGAAGAAATCCAAGGCCAAGGACGTGAAGCGCAAGGGGGCTGCCGTGCTCGCGGCAGAATCAGACACCAAGTGGGGCAGAGATCAGCCCGAGTCTTCCAAGGGTAGCTGGTACTGTGTGTACCACGACCTCCACACCCACAACACCAACGAATGTCAAGAGCTCCGGGCCGTGCGAGAAGGGAGGATCGGCCGACGCCCCGACCGCAAAGATCGAGGCCACGGCCGAGGAGGAGGAAGGAACGCAGGACGCTGGGAAGACCGTGGCCCTCGCCAAGGGTGGCGCGACCGACCTTGCGAGGATCGCCCGCAAGGAAACGCATGCCTCCCTCCTCTGCCGTCGCAGCCAAGGAGAAACGAGGACCATCATCAGGACGAGGGCTGGGGGCTTCCGGGGCAGCGCGATCGCTTGCATCCCGGGCGGAGCTCAAGCCCCACCTCTGAACGCATCTTCAGCAGTTCGCTGCAAGTGAATGCAGTCCTCCCAAGCTCGAAGCCACGCGCCTCTCGGGTGGTTAGCGTGCGCCATCACGCTCAGCTCAGCGGATCAGCTCAAGTCTTGCCACACCGAGTCCTCCCGATGCTTTGTTCCCCAATCATCGCAGCGTGCAAGTCACCAGGACCCTCATCAGCGGCGGAAGCGGGGCTCAACGTCCCGTCCGTAGAGACATTCAACAATCTCCAAGTGCCTTACAATCAGCTTCACCAACCAAGTCTTTCTCCGAGTCACCGATGGCTCCACGGTTCCGATTAGGCAGGTCCGCCTCCTGTCACCTTCGGGCGCGCGACAACTCTTGCACCGAGCTCATCGACTTTGATGTCGCCCACATTCGCCGCCATACAATGCCATCCTCGGTACCCAGCTCGCCAAGTTCATGGCCGTGACTCATCACGGCTACAACGCCCTTAAGATGCCGAAGCGGCGGAGTCATCACGGTGCCTTGTGAAGAGAGAGACGCAGCAGGCTCCTGGAGCGAGCCTTTCAAGCCGCATCACTTGAAGACCCAGATCGCAGGAGCGTGAGGCTCCCTGAGACCGCTCCCAAGAAGAAGAAGACATCGCCAGGCCCGACCCCTCAGGAGGCAGGCCCCTCGGGTCCGCCCGCTCGAGGGGCACCTCCTTCATCAGATAGGAAGGCGCGCCGCGCCTCCTCAAGAAAGGCTCGGGGCTCTTTCACGAGGGCCACCGACCTTGCTAAGGTCACGAGGAGGTGCTTGGGCACCACTTGGGGCGTGTTTCAAAGCACGTTTCCCTCGAGGAAGGAGCAAGGCAAGGAGGGCCAAACCTCTCGGGAGTTCGTCGGCAAGATCATTCAGAGCTGCAGGAGTCAAGAGTCATGAGTGGCAGCCGCCACTTACCGCCGTAGCTCCCCATCCAGCGAGGATGGTGGGCTACGCGTCTACATCGACATACCAGGGCTCAACCGAGCCGCCTCTCAGGAGCGCTTCTGGCCCTCACGCGCCGGGCGCTGCGAAGGCCCCCCCCTCACAGCTACATTCGCATGCCCTACGACCTGTCGAACGCGGCCGCCACATACCAGCGCCTCATGAGGAGCATCCTGGGCTCCTGGGCTTGGGGGCTCGTGAAGATCGGCTTCCACAGCCCACGACGTCCGCTACTTCAACATCCTTTCATCTTCAACGCTATCAGGTGACATCCTTCAAGTTTCATTTCCAGCTGGGAGCGCCCCCCAGGGCTGCATTATTCCCAGGCCGCGTGGGTCCGTCCCTGCGGCATGTATCCCTTTTACTTCATGTTCCTAGCTTACTTTGTTGGGGGCGCCCCTCGGGCTGCATCATCCCCAAGTCGCTCGGGCCAGACCCAGCGATGCCTGTCTTCCCTGCATCTATCTAAATGAACTTGCTTCTTCGTGATTAACGTGCTTGACCAAGTTGCCCGCTCAACTGACACCAACTGATGGAGTTGCTCCCCAACGGCACGATGCTTGCGCATGGGTCCGTCCCTGCAACGCTGACGAACCTGAATGGCCGAGCTCTGGCCGCGATAGCCCCGCACAGCGCCACCTCGTCAGGCCTTCAGTGCCTCGTCACCTCTCCAAAGCAACCAATGGCTGACCATCGCTTGTCGTAGCAGACTCTTGTTCTTTTTTGTGGTGAGCCCGCAGGATCCTTTCGAGGCGCAGCGCCAGGTGAGGCCCTCACGGCGTCTTCTTCACTCTCGCCCTCGCAAACCGCTTGCACGTTAAAGGGGGGGGGTACCTGAGCATCGTGACTCATGGGCTCCTACTAGCTCTCCAGCCCTCACCCTCTGGTCTTGTCCACGGCATCGTGACCTGGCATACCAGCGACGGCTGAGACCCGCTCGAGGGCCAGGACCCGAGGACGTAGAGCAGGAAGGGGAGAAAAGGCGAGAGGGAAGAGGCACGCGGGGACCTCGCCAGGCAACCCCTCGCCTGCCGATGCACGGACCTGGCGTCGCACCAGGAAGCGGTTCCTGACTCTCGAGATAAGTCACCCTCCGGAAACACTAGCTATCGCAGCACCGTCCCCGCACCCAATGCAATCCCGTGTTAGCAACGTCGCGCTCCTTTCTCACCGAATGATGGCTGCTTGACCACTAAAGGGGACCTCCTGAGCATCGCGACTCAGGGGCTCTTACTGGACCCCGGGCCGCTCACCTCCTAGCCTTGACCACGGCATCGCGACACAGCATACCAGGCGATGGTGAAGCTTGCCTTGGGACGGGACCTGTCGTGCAGAGCACCAAGCCCTCGTGAGGTTCGAAAGGAAGAACTAAGCTAAGACGGAATGAGCATCTCGCACTACTTCATGGCAAGGACTATATTAACAAATAGAACCACAGGCACCTTACAAGCCCCCACGGGGCGCGCTTTTCGATTCCTCGCAGGGAACAGATCCTAGAGAGCGCTAACTACGCGTGCCTCCTCAAGAGATGCCATCATCAACAGTGGGCCATCAAGCACCGGCGCCAACCTCATCCAGATCAGAGGCGGCGGCGGCCTGACGAGCCCGTCCTGCTCCGAGAGCGGCGCAGGCTCAGGGGCTCGTAGCTGTCGTCGCTCGTCTCCGGAGTCGCAAAGAGCTCGGTGGAGTCGCTGGATCCTCCGACGCCCCCGCCGCCTGAGCAGCTGCCAAGGGAGCGGTCGGCGAGCCTGGTCCTCGCCGTGGCAGGGCCCCGACCACCTCTCTCAGGGCAGCACTCCAGCCGGCGTCCGTCCGCGTCGAAGACCTTGAAGAGCATCATGGAAGCGCCGTCGTACTCCAGGTGGATCGCGAGGGCGCCCCTCGTCCTGCAGACCCGGGCGACCTCGCCCCAGCCTCGAGTCATGAAGACCTTGCCCGGGGCGACGACCGCGACCTCCGCTTCGGTCGCGAGGGTGTTGCAGCCGGCGTCTGCAACGAGCTCAAGTATCCCCTGCGGCATCACGAAGGCGAAGGAGGGAGGAAGGCGAATCCAAGACTGAGGAGGCATGGCGGCGTGGAGCACAAACTCTCGGGAGGAGCCCTCGGCATGGACTCCAGGAGGGACAACGCGCACCGCCGTGACCCGCCGGCGCCGGCGGCGGCGTCGTCCATGGCGCTCGGCATCAACTCCTGCAGGGCCCTCAAGGTGGGCGTACAAGGGCAGCGGGAACCCTGGCGGCGGCCGCTCGCACCAAGGCCTCGACACCTCCTGCCGGGCGCCCTCATCTCGACAGCATAGGGCTAGCCGTTTCTTCGGCGGAAGCGGGTCGGGACCCTCTCGGGGAGCCTTTCCCTTCTCTTCCGTGGCGAACCGGCGGATCGGAGCCATTGCGGCAAGGTGGAGCAAGGACAGAGAAGAAGGAGAAGCAATAAGAGATGGACTGGAAGGGCACGCGCCGTTTCGTACTTATAGCCGGGGAAGGCCAACCGCCGACTTCCACGATCACAGGTAATCATGACCCGCTTTGCATGCAGGGACTCGTCAATTCATGCAGTTGCCGAGGCGTCGTGGGGAAGCAGGGCCGCCCACGTCCAACCAACCGCCACGCGGCGCCCAAGGCCACATGCTGTTAGGGCCCGCGGCGCTTCACACTTGCCCCTTCGCTGCTCTGCTCAGCCAAGTCCGGGTGCGCCTTGGGCCCGGGGGCTACTGTCGGTGTTCTGGGAACGGGGGTACCCAGACTTGCCTGCCTGCGGCGTGGCTCAAGGGGTGGCCCATCAAGGCCCATCTTCATCAGCACAAGCTCAAGACCCTCGCGAGGGGCCAAGCCTCATGAGGGACGATAGGAAGCTTCCTCGGGCCGCGGCCTCGTCGGTGGCTCGCGAGGAGGCGAGAGATCAAGCGGGGTACCTCACGAGGTGCCCATGATGCAAGCCATGACGACCAAGGGCGTAAGCGGGTGCCAGCCCGTGCAGATGTCCTCCTTTCCTCTTTGGTGCAAAGGAAGCACGCAGCAAGAGTATCAAGCAAAGGCATCCGTTTGATTGCAACAAGACCAAGATAAATGCATAGCGGCGGGAAGGAAGTCATCGTGGAGCCCAAGCGGCGTCACCACGAGCCTTTGGCGGTGAGGACCAACTTTATTCGTGGATAAGTGTACTAGATGTTCCCCTTCAAAATGGCCAATTGTTGGCGCCCTTCCGCTCAATATTTGGGGAGAGGCCCAGGGCCTTTGCCTATAAATAGGACTAGCCACCCACAGGGTAGAGACATCTGGATTCATCTGGGAGGATCCAAGCAGAGAGAGAGAGAGAGAGAGCGACTGAACTCCCCCTAGCAGTTCATCGCACCAGCCAAGAACAGACCCTCACGAGGCTGTTCTTCCTTGTATTGTTCATCATCAGCCCAAGAGGCAATCCACCACACCACAAACTAGAGTAGGGTATTACACCACAATGGTGGCCCGAACTAGTATAAACCCTGTGTCTCTTGTGTTGTTCTTTTCATAGTTTAGATCCTACCGAGGCGGCGAGGCGCAGGTAGGTAGAGGGCGAGATCTCCGCACGCACCCCAATGTTCGAACCTAGAGGGTCTGCCGGAACCCGAAATCCGACAAAGAGAATGAGTCACTTCGCGCTCAACAGATTAGTTCCGCTCAGGAAGGATTTGAACCACCTTGTCTAAAATGCCTTGAGCGTGATAACGGGACTTCATTCTTTGAATGTTCTCTCGCTGCTCTTGTTGCAATATCTTCAATCTGCTGATATGGCAACTAACCCTCTGCGGAGGATGCCACTACTATTCTTGATGAAAATGCTAGGTTGAAGACATTGCTTGAAACAGGGATGTACAAAAGTCTCAAAGGGCATCGAGACAGCATGCGATGTCCTCAAAAAGCAGATTCTGAACCGAAACCCTAGGAAAGAGGGTGTTGGGTTCGAGAGGAAAATGAATGTTGATGGCTCCTACTGGAAGCTTGAGAAGTACCCCAAAACCACATGGGTTGCTGCAAAGGGACCTTCGGTGGATCCATCCACCTTATCTGGCTTCACTTGTGCTAACCACATTATCATTGATGAATCATTTGATGCAAACTATAAACTATTTAAGAATCGAATGGTGAAGTGTTTGCGGGTATATTGGTACTAAGCTGCAGGAATGGGCCACCTATGAAGAAGATCTGGGTTCCCAAAAGTTGTCTCGAGAATCTTCCTGTGAATGTCATCATGACATCACCTGGGAAGAAGACAAATCCCAGACCAAAGGCTTCATATGGTCCAAAGGCGTCATACAGACAAAGGACTCACCTGAGTCACCCTAACGCCAATGTTTTGCAGGGAAACCATACTCAGACTTATGAATATGAGTGTGTTTCTTCAAACCGCTATGTTCATAAAACTAAGAACTATTATGCTTATTCATATGAGTACTATTCACCTCCTGCAAGGCTATTTGCTAGGGCTTCAAAGCCGAAGTTCTCAGATGCTGCACTTAGACTCATTGCTTCTAAGCCACCCCTGAAGATGTGGGTGGTTAAGAAGAATTAACTTTCTTTTGCAGGGAAAGGTCTCCAGCCGGAAATCAAAGGCGTCTGATGCTATTGCTGGGGACCTAAAACATCTTGTAGGGCGCAAGATCAAATGCCCAAATGGTCTCACTATGTATTTTGTTCCTGAATCGTTTGCCAATCATCCTATCAGTCCTAATCTTGATCTGAGCTTTGATAATCCTCTTGCCCGTCAAATGTTTATGCTTCACAATACTCTTGGTGAAGCCTATCCCCTAAGCATCTTGTAGGGTATGACACCTCATGCTTGAAATGGATTATGGACAACGGATGCACTAATCATATATTTGGTGATCGAAGTCTTCTCATGGACTCAACCTTACGTCCATCTAACAAGAGTCACATCACATTTCTTGACCTTTGGTAAAAGAAAGGTATTGGGTCTAGGTAGAGTTGCAATCTCAAAGGATCGGCACATGGATAAAGTGATGCTTGTTGAATCCTTGGTTTCAACAATATACTGTCTCAATGCTTTGTGACTTGAACATGATTGTGATATTTGGAAAATATAGTTGCCTTGTACTAATAGAATCTGACAAGTCTCTAGTCTTTGAAGGGTACCGGAAAGATGATCTATACATGGTAGATTTCTCAGCAGGGCCACAGCTTGCGGTATGCCTTCTTGCAAAAGCTTCAGAGTGTTGGCTCTGGCATCGGAGGCTAGGGAATGATGGCATGAGGAACTTACACACTCTCACCAAGAAGAAGCCTGTCATAGGCATCGAGGGCATCAAGGTCAAGAAGGATCACTTGTGCGGTGCCTGCGAAGATGGAAAGATGACTAGGGCCAAGCATCCCTTGAAGACAATCATGACGACATCTCAACCCTTCGAGCTGCTACACATGGACTTATTTGGCCCTACTCACTACTCTCCACTCACTACTACTGCTTGTCTTTATGGCTTCGTCATGGTTGATGATTACTCAAGATATACGTGGGCGCACATAATTCTCTACAAGGCTGAAGTGCGGGATGTCTTGACGCAACCATGTCGTGCCATGAACAACTATGGCATCAAGATCAAGCATATCAGAAGTGACAACGGCACTGAGTTCAAGAACACTGGCCTCGACCTTTACTTGGATACATTGGGAATCACTCATGAGTTCTCCGCTCTGTACACACCTCAGCAGAATGGCATCGTGGAGCGCAAGAACAGAACCCTCATTGAGATGGCTCGGACGATGCTTGATGAATACAAGACACCAAGGAAGTTCTGGCCTGAAGCTATTGATACTGCATGCCATGTCATCAACCGTGTTTATCTTCACAAGCTTCTGAAGAAAACATCCTATGAATTCCTCACTGGTAAGAAGCCAAATGTCAGTTACTTTAGAGTATTTGGTGCTAGGTGCTAGATCAAGGATCCACATCACACTTCAAAATTTGCACTGAAAGCACATGAAGGTTTTATGCTTGGTTACGGAAAGGACTCGCACTCCTATAGAGTCTTCAACCTCTTTCACTATAAAGTGGTTGAAACTGTGGATGTGCGGTCCGATGAGACTAACGGCTCGCAAAGAGAGCACCTGCCAAATGTGTTTGATGAAGTTCCACCCAGTGAATCCATCAAGCTAATGGGAACTGGAGAAATAGTACCGTCTGAAGCACAGCCTGAAGAGGAACTTATCATTTCTGCACCTAATCAACCTGAAGACAATGCTCAGCCTGAAGACAATCCACCCAACGATGACAATGATCAACAAGAGCAAAATCTTCGTCCAGTTCATCCTCGTGTTGCAAATGAAGTACAGGTTGAGAAGATAATTGATAGCATCAATGCGCCTGGTCCACTCACTCGTTCAAGAGCAACTCAACTAGCAAATTTCTGTGGGCACTTTGCTTTTGTCTCAATATCGGAACCCAAGAAAGTTGCTGAAGCCTTCATGGAATCTGAATGGATTCAAGCTATGCAAGAAGAGCTTCAATAGTTCAAGCTGAACAATGTCTGGGAACTTGTCAAGCGTCCTGACCCTCGCAAGCACAACATAATAGGCACAAAATGGATATATCGCAACAAACAAGATGAGCATGGTCAATGTCGGAGTAATGGGCCACAGGTAGGCTAACCCGAGGCCCAGAACCTTTCAAGACATCGGGGCTGGCTGCGCCCCTCATGGCACCAAGATGAAGTGCCGCCTTTTGGAGGCCGGCTGGAGGAATAGCCGGCTGCCGTGAGCAGCCGAGTCGAGACCGACTTCAAGACAAGCCGACTCTAGTTGGCGGCTTCTAGAGAAGCCGGCCCCTAGCAGTCGGCCCGTGGCGCCAACGAAGCCCGTGCCCTCATCAAGAAAGACAAGACATGGAGTGGCTCTGATATAGCCCATCCCCGATCCGAGGGGCAGGCGTGGCCACAATGCACCGTACCGGCGGAGATCTCCGCCCGGCGCGGCACTGTTGCCACACCACTCCTGACATCACCACAAGCAGGCGGAGCCCTGCTCCCATGACCGCCTGTCGGTACGGCCCAAGGATGACAGGCCCCACCAATCAGCGAGAGCTCGAAAGACGGCTAGAGCCCCACCAGTCAGACCCGTGGGAGGTTGGCCCCCAGCAGGCGGCCCGCCCCTTCCTCGGGACCCACGTGCCATTAACCAGACGAGACGCAGAGTGGCTACAGTAATCGCCCGCCAGACGGCAGAGCTGTAGCCACGATCCCCTGACCAAGCCTGCATCATTAGAGTCACGGCTACAGTGATCAGTAGCTGACAAGACCCGAGAGCGGCGGAGGCGGCCTGTCGGCCTCGTACCAGACTAGTCGGCGGGGCCCACCAGGCGGCGGGCCCCAGCAGCCGGCGGAGAAGCCGACAGCCGAAGAGATTGACAGTCGGGCCCTACACCCGACCGGATTACCATTGTACCCCTGGGGGGTAGGCCTATATAAACCCCCAGGGCACCCATGCAAAGGGTTCCCAACCTGTTAGAACTAGACCAACCCATAGAGAAGGGAGAGAGCTAACCTTGCCTTCTCCTACCTCTAGCAAACAGCTCGAGGAGCACCTTTGTACCACTTGTGCCTTAGTGATCATGCGGAGACCCCGCATAGCAGGACTAGGGGTGTTATCTCCTAGAAGAGCCCCGAACCTGGGTAAAGTGCGCCGGCATTCATGTCTACGCCTTATCCCGCTTCCAGGCACCGACAACGTTCTACTCGCTCCCACCATGATAAGCCATCCATTGGCATATGTCCCACCCAACCCCCGACATTTGGCGCCCACCGTGGGGTGAGGTGCACCTTCGTCCGGAGACCTGTTCTGGACGGGAACCCTTTTCCTCCCTGGCGAGCGCAGCCAGCCCGGCACGCCAGACGGAGTCTGCGCCGACGCGCTGCATGGCGCGGAGGTCGCCTGCGCGGCGAGCTGCCTCGCCGACCTCATTGGCGAGGTTCGCCTCTCCGATGAGCCAGCGTCCGATGCGGGCAATGATGGCCCTGAGAGCCGCCTCGCCAGCCTCCTCGATCAGCTCCATGTTGCCAACGAGCCTGCTGTAGACTTGGAGTCTGTTGGCTCCATCGACCCGATGCTTGTCGATTTCGACACTGCGTCGCTTGATGCGTTCCCCACCAACGTGGTGGTCTATGACGAGCCGCTTCCTCACGCAGAGAGCGGCGAAAGCGCCGTCATGGAAGTGCTAGTCATCGGCCACAGCGAGCACTCCGGCGGAGGTGCTCATGACCCGCTCGATGCGGCACTTCAAGACCTGACGGCGCCCATCGAGAAGACACCGGCGAGATCTTTGGGCGTGCGCATCCAGCTTCGTCGGCGCCAAGAAGCTGGCCAGCATGAGATGCCTATCGGAGGCCTACCAGCGCGAGATGGACCGAGCTGTGGGCGGCACGCCGGCTCCCGGTGGGCCCAGCCGCCTTGGCACGGTCCGGCAGCGCGGCGTGGCCATCGCCAACCTGTTCGAGCAGATCGCCTCATCTATGCCATGCTAGCGGAAAATATCTGAGCTGCCCAGGCGGCAGCAGAACAGCTGGACAAGTTCGAGGGCGAAGAGCGTCCAGCGACTCCTCGACGCGGCTGCTGAGCAGCATGTGGCCGGTTGCCGCACTGAGGCACCCCATCGGCAAAATGACGATCTGCCTCCCCACCGAGATCAAGGCCTGACATCTCGAACGCCGACTGGTGGCGTCCGCGGAAGAAGAGACAAGGAGCCGGCTGCCAGCCGCAGCCGGACTCGCATCACCATTAAGCGCGACCAAGGCGGCCGCCCGAGGCGGTGGAGCAGCGGGATGACTATCGCCTCCTCCCCTCACAGGGAAAGGCGCGTCTCCCCGCCGCCTATAGAACACCCGACACTCGGCGACCGCCTTGGCCGCCGAGAGGGAGTCGGAGAGAATGATGCCCGCCACCGGATCGACCGTCTCCACCGATCCCTAGCGCTAGAAGAAGAAGATGAGCTGGGTCCGCCTTGTTTGGCCCCGCATTGAGGCGATCCCTTCCCAAAGGGTTCACGCTCCCAAGAGATCGCCCAAGTACACGGCTCCGTGAAGCCGGAGGACTGCTGATCGACTACTCCACGGCCGTCGGCATCGCGACGGCAACAAGTCGTTCTTTGTGAAATGCGTTCCGCTCATGCTCGAGCACGGCCGGACATGGCTGAACAACTGAAGCCCAGCAGCATCAACAGCTGGGTCGACTTCACGAAGCCTTCATCGAAACTTCACCGGCCGCGTACAAGCGGCCGCCCAAACCTCGCCAGCTCTCCTTGTGCGTACAAGGCCCAAATGAGTCGACTCGCGACTACCTCCTCACGCTGGGCTGAGCTCCGCAACTCTTGCGGCGTGCAGTGCAGAGCCATCAGTACTTCACCGCTGGGTGCGAGAGTGTTGGAGAGCGTGGCGAAATTCAAAATTTTCCTCGTGTCACCAAGATCTATCTATGGAGAAACCAGCAGCGAGGGAAGGAGAGTGCATCTACATACCCTTGTAGATCGCTAAGCGAGCGTTCAAGAGAACGGGGTTGAAGGAGTCGTGCTCGTCGTGATCCAAATCACCGGAGATCCTAGTGCGAGCAGACGGCACCTCCGCGTTCAACACCGTACAGCCGGTGGCGTCTCCCACGCCTTGATCCAGCAAGGAGAGAGGAGAGGTTGAGAAGACTCCATCCAGCAGCAGCACAACGGCGTGGTGATGATGGAGGAGCATGGCAATCCAGCAGGGCCATGCCAAGCACCGTGAGAGAGGAGAAGGGAGAGAGGTAGGGCTGCGCCAAGAGGAGATGTTCTCATATGTTGGGCAGCCCAAAACCTCAAGTATATATAGGGGAAGGGGCTGCGCCCCTTTAAATTCCCACCCCAAGGGGTGCGGCCAGCTCTAGATCCCATCTCGGGGGCCAAGGGGAGAGAGGGCGCCCACTAGGTGGGCCTTAAGGCCCATCTGGACCTAGGGTTTGCCCTCCCCACTCTTCCACGCCTTGGGCCCCTTGTGAGGCGCACCAGCCCACCTGGGGCTGGTCCCCTCCCACACTTGGCCCACGCAGCCCTCCGGGGTTGGTGGCCCCACTTGGTGGACCCTCGGGACCCTCCGGTGGTCCCGATGCGTTCTGAAAAAACCGAAACTTTTCGGTGACCAAAACAGGACTTCCATATATAAATCTTTACCTCCGGACCATTTGAACTCCTTGTGACGTCCGGTATCTCATCCGGGACTCGAACAACATTCGGTAACCACATACAAACTTCCTTTATAACCCTAAGCGTCATCCAGAACCTTAAGTGTGTAGACCCTACGGGTTCGGGAACCATCTTGAGACATGACCGAGGCGTTCTCCGGTCAATAACCAACATGGGATCTGGATACCCATGTTGGCTCCCACATGTTCCACGATGATCTCATCGGATGAACCACGATGTCAAGGACTCAATCGATCCGTATACAATTCCCTTTGTCTAGCGGTATTGTACTTGCCGAGATTCGATCGTCGGTATCCGATACCTTGTTCAATCTCGTTTCCGGCAAGTCTCTTTACTCGTTCCGTAACACATCATCCGTGATCAACTCCTTGATCACATTGTACTGATATGATGATGTCCTACCGAGTGGGCCCGGAGATACCTCTCCGTCACGGAGTGACAAATCGATCTCGATTTGTGCCAACCCAGACACTTTCGGAGATACATATTGCACCTTTATAGCCACCCGATTCGTTGTGGCGTTTGGTACACCAAAGCATTCCTCGGTATCAGGGAGTTGCACAATCTCATGGTCTAAGGAAATGATACTTGACATTTTAGAAAAGCTTTAGCATCGAACTACGATCTGTGCTAGGCTTAGGATTGGGTCTTGTCCATCACATCATTCTCCTAATGATGTGATCCGTTATCAATGACATCCAATGTCCATGGTCGGGAAACCGTAACCATCTATTGATTAACGAGCTAGTCAACTAGAGGCTTACTAGGGACATGGTGTTGTCTATATACCCACACATGTATCTGAGTTTCCTATCAATACAATTATAGCATGGATAATAAGCGATTATCATGAACAAGGAAATATAATAATAACTAATTTATTATTGCCTCTAGGGCATATTTCCAACAGTCTCCCACTTGCACTAGAGTCAATAATCTAGTTCACATCGCCATGTGATTAACACTCACAGGTCACATCGCCATGTGACCAACATCCAAAGAGTTTACTAGTGTCATTAAACTAGTTCACATCATCATGTGATTAAGACTCAATGAGTTACGGGGTTTGATCATGTTTTGCTTGAGAGAGAAGTTTTAGTCAGCGGATGCGCAACATTCAGATCCGTGTGTACTTCATAAATCTCTAGGTCATATTGTAAATGCTGCTTCCACGCTCCACTTGGAGCTATTCCAAATGGTTGTTCCACTATCGTTATCCTGTTTGCTACTTAGAGTCATTCGGATAGGTGTTAATGCTTGCATCGGCGTAACCCTTCGCCGAACTCTTTATCACCTCCATAATCGAGAAACATGTCCTTATTTACTCCAAGGACAATTTTGACCGCTGTCCAATGATCCCCATTCTGGATCATTCTTGTACCTTAGTGACTCATGGCAAGGCACACTTCGGTGCGGTACACGGCATAGCATACTATAGAGCCTCGTCTAAAGCATAGGGGCGACCTTCGTCCTTTCTCTCTCTTCTGCCGTGGTGAGCTTTAACTCTTAACTTCATACCTTACAACTCGGGCAAGAACTCCTTCTTTGGTGATCCATCTTGAACACTTTCAAGATTATGTCAAGGTATGTGCTCATTTGAAAGTATTATTAAACATTTTGATCTATCTTATAGATCTTGATGCTTATTATTCAAGTAGCCTAATCCAGGTTTTCCATTGAAAAACACTTTTCCAACAACCCTATATGCTTTCTAGAAATTCTACATCATTTACGATCATCAATATGTCAACAACATATACTCATCGAAAATTCTATAGTGCTCCACTCACTTCTTTGGAAATACAAGTTTCTCATAAACTTTTGTATAAACCCAAAATCTTTGATCATCTCATCAAAGCGTACATTCCAACTCCGAGATGCTTACTCCGGTCCTTAGAAAGGATCATTGGAGCCAGCATACCTTTAGCATCCTCGGGATCGAAAAAACTTTACGAATGTATCACATACAACCTTTCCTTCTGGCTGGTAAGGAAACTCATTTTGACATCCATCTGCCAGATTTCATAAACTGCCGACGGACTTAAGCATCGCTACGGATGAGAAAATCTCATCATAGTCAACTCCTTGAACTTGTGAAAACTCTTTGCCACAAGTTGAGCTTCATAGACGGTGATATTCATCACGTCCGTCTTCTTCTTAAAGATCCATTCATCTCAATGGCTTGCCGATCATCGGGCAAGTCCACCAAAGTCCATGCTTTGTTACGATACATGGATCCTATCTCGGTTTCATGGCTTCTAACCATTTGTGAATTTGGGCCCACCATTGCTTCTCCATAGCTCGTAGGTTCATTGTTGTCAGCAACATGACCTTGAGACGAGATTAGCGTACCACTCTGAAGTAATCGCCTCCTTGTCACCCTCACGAGGTACATTAGTGACTTGATCCGAAACTTCATGATCACTATCATAAGCTTCTACTTCAATTGGTGTATGTGCCACGGAACAACTTCACGTGCCCTGCTACACACTAGTTGAAGTGACGGTTCAATAACCTCATCAAGTCTCCACCATCCTCCCACTCAACTTTTGAGACAAACTTTTCCTCGAGAAAGGACCCGATTAAAGAAACAATCCCTATTGCTTTCGGATCTGAATTAGGAGGTATACCGAACTGTTTTGGGTGTCCTATGAAGATGTATTTTATCCGCTTTGGGTTCGAGCTTATCAACTGAAACTTTTTCACATAAGCGTCGCAGCCCCAAACCTTTAAGAAATGACAACAGGTTTCTCCAAACCATAGTTCAAGCGGTGTCATCTCAGCGGAATTACGTGGTGCCCTTATTAAAGTGAGTGTGGTTGTCTCTAATGCCTAACCCATGAGCGATAGTGGTAATTCGATAAGAGACATCATAGTGCGCACCATATCCAATAGGGTGCAACTATGATGTTCGGACACACCATCACACTATGGTGTTCGAGTAGGTATTAATTGTGAAACAATTTCCACAATGTCTTAATAAGCGTGCCAAAGCTCGTAACTCAGATACTCATCTCTATGATCATATCATAGACATTTTATCCTCTTGTCACGATGATCTTCAACTTCACTCTGAAATTACTTGAACCATTCAATAATTCAGACTTGTGTTCATCAAGTAAATATACTCAACATCTACTCGAATCATCGTGAAGTAAGAACATAACGATATTCATTTGCATGCCTCGGCACTCATTGGACTGCACACATCAAAATGTGTTACTTCCAACAAGTTGCTATCTTGTTCCATTTTATTGAAAAGCGAGGCTTTTAGTCATCTTGCCCATGTGGTATGATTTGCATATCTCAAGTGATTCAAAATCAAGTGAGTCCAAGCGATCCATCTGCATGGAGTTTCTTCATGCGTATACACCAATAGACATGGTTAGCATGTCTCAAACTTTTCAAAAATGAGTGAGTCAAAGATCCATCAACATGGAGCTTCTTCATGCGTTTATACCAATATGACTTACATGGCGATTGCCACAAGTAAGTGGTACTATCATTACTATCTTATATTTTGGCATGAAAATGTGTATCACTACGATCGAGATTCAATAAACCATTCCTTTAGGTGCAAGACCATTGAAGGTGTTATTCAAATAAATAGAGTAACCATTATTCTCCTTAAATGAATAACCGTATTGCGATAGACATAATCCGGTCTGATGCCAAGCCAGTCAGGCAGCCCTTGCGCCACCTGTCAGAAGAGAAGAGAAGAGTCGTTGGAGAAGAAATAGCCCGGCTGCTGGCAGCCGGCTTCATCATGGAAGTGTTCTTTCTAGAATGGCTGGCCAACCCAGTCCTTGTGCTGAAGAAAAACAAGCAGTGGCGCATGTGTATTGATTACACCAGCCTCAATAAACCTGCCCCAAAGACCCGTTTTCTTTGCCGAGAATTGACCAAGTGATAGACTCCACAACCGGATGCGAGCTGTTGAGTTTCTTGGATGCATACTCGGGGTATCACCAGATCAAGCTGAACCCGGCAGACAGACTGAAGACCGCCTTCATCACACCATTTGGAGACTTCTGCTACTTGACCATGACGTTCGGCTTGGCGAATGCCGGCGCCACGTTTCAATGTTGCATGCAGAAGTGCCTCCTCAAACAACTCGGCAGAAACGCCCACGTTTATGTGGACGATGTTGTAACATCCCAAATTTCCTATTTGGAATGTTTTACAATTATAGCTAAGCATCTATGCATTCTGTTTGAACTTGAGTGCCATTTGGAGTTTCAGAAGATTTTGAGTTTTAGAATTTGAATTCAAACTTTGGCAAGTGGGAATCATTTCAAAAACTATGCCTGATAGATACTTGAGCAAAAGTATGAGAGGAGTAAACATGACACTCCAAAAATATCAGAGGAAAACAATGCCAAAAGTTTTGAATTCAAATTTGAGTTTTATTTGAATTTGAAAAAAATGATTTTTTATAAACTTTGGATTCTGCCCCTGGAAAAATGTTCAAATGATAGGGAATATTCCCCTGATCATTTTGATATATATATGTCTTATATAAATATTTATAATTCTCTCTGTTTTATTTTTCAAAAAAATTAAAAAGAAAAAGGAAAAAAAACCCTCGGCGCCAGCCAGACCAGTGTGAACCAGTAGCCGAGGGCAACCCACCGAGCCGGCCCGGCCAGCGCCACCGAGGACCCAGTGAGCCAGCCAACGCCCAGCCACCTCCCAGCGCCGAATCGCTTGGACGGTCGACCGACCGCGCCGCGCCTCCCTCTCTCTCTGCGGGCGGGCCCCACCTCCTTCAACCCCTCGCCCATGCAGCGACCCGCCGCCCGCTCATGGGATCCGTGAGATCCGGGATTCGCGGGATCTCCTCGCCCGCCCTTTCCCTCGTCCAAGCAGAGGACCCCTATTTATACCCCTCCCCTTTTATTCCCCCTCGCCCCTCATGGAACCCTCCTCCTCCTCACGCCTCATGAGCCCGAGCTCACCACCGCCATTTCCCTCGCTTGTCGCCCCTAGCCCACCCGAGCCTCGTCGACTCCACCAGACCACCCCGAGCTCGTCACTTTCCCGTCGGAGCTCCCGCCGACCTCCCGGCGACCGGAGGCCAACGCAGTCGCCGCCCGAGCCTCCGCCGTCGAGCGCCGTGAGTCGCGGAGCTTCTCTCCCGTCCGATTCATTCTCGACGGCTAAGATTAGAACACCCAGAAGAATATGTCCTTTAATTAAAACCGGTTCAGCCGGTTCGTTCTGATTTAATTTTTAAGTTAGGTTTTATTTTTAGTACCGGCCGATTCGTTTAACCCTAGGGCCCATTTAGTTATATTACTGCGCGATCGTTAGTTAGGCCCATTTAGCCTTTTTTCTTTATTTTCGTTTTTCTGTTTTAGCAGAATAGTTCCAGATTTGAAAAATTCATATCTTTTATTCTACTCAATATTTTGAGTGATTCTTTTTTGTTAGTTTGAAAATTTTCTATAGTTTCTGTAGAAAATATATTTAGCTATGTTAAAATTATTTATAATTGCTTTAATTTAGTTTTAGTCAGAATAGTAAATCTGTTATAACATGAGTTAGGAAAATTATTTTATATGATTCTTTTGTCCCAACTTTATTTTGACATTGCCTAACCGTAGGAATTAATTTGGGTATTTTAGGATTAATAAAAAATTAGTTTTAAGCAGAATCTTGTTAAGCCTAATTAATTAACTAGCTCTGTTTTCCTATTATTTTAATTAGTAAATAAATTTATTTTTCACTTGTGATTGATTATTCTAGGATAGTTTCTGTCACTTTATAGGATGAACTTTTATTTATATTAAATAAAACTTTTATTTTATTTTTTTCTTAATAGAAATTGAATTAGGCCTAATAGGAGTTTTATAATAGCTTTTAAATTGATTCTTTTGCTCCTAGTTGCTTAATGCATTCTTTTCTGCTAAGTTAACAAAAACTCATGCTTAGGTCATGTTGAGAAATTTTTTTGTTATGTAAAACTATTTTTAGTTGTTGCTTGAAGTAGGAAAAACTTTGAGTTGGTTTTCTTTGAGTTTTTCCTTTGGGTTTTGATTTGTTTGTTTGTTGTGTTATGTTACTATGTTGCTATGTTAAGTGATCTCATGCTATATGCTTATTGTGATTATTGTTTGTCTCGGTAGAGTCTCCGGAGTGCAAAGCTTGCTACTACGAGTCCTTAGCTTACGAGGATCATCAGCAAGGCAAGTCTTTGATCATGTTATTTTCAATACCTATGATTTTGTGCATTAGAAATTATACCACCCCACCATGCATGCAGTAGTTGAAATTTTGAAGTTATGTTCTTGAGTAGTATCATGTGGTAGGATGAACCAATCCCCTTGTTACCATGACCCCGGGACGAAGTAGTTTATTTTGCTATGCTCGTAGACGGGTTTGGTTGAGTGAATTCATAAGAAAGATATGAGAGTCAATGTTGATGACAACCCCATGAACTTCAAGGCTCAAGATGGACTTCGGAATTCACTACTGGGTGGAGGACGGTTGACGGGCACCCTGGAGAACCCAGTGGTTGGCCGGGATGCATGGAGAAGTGGCATGACATCTTGCAGAAAGCTTCACCCAGCCACGAAGAGGCGGATGGATGCCCCATTGACGGAAGCTTACATGCAGCCGCAAGCCATTATGGGCTCTGGCTGGGTCAACCCTAGTTGTGGCGCTGGCTGGGCGGTACTACGAGATGTAGAAGAACGGTAGGATTGGATGGGTACCGCAGTAGCAGGAAGAACTCTTTGGAAGACCTGTTTCATTCGTCCGTCTTCAAACACCATGAAGTGCGAAGACTTAAAAGGAGGAATGATTCTTGCGGGTAAAGTCATAAACCTCTGCAGAGTTAAAGATCTAATCGATTAGCCGTGTCCCGTTACGGACAATTTGAGCCTCTGGAACTTGGAAGTATTGAAATCTCAACACTAAAACTAATGAATTAATTTGAGGGTTATGACTTAATAATTTGGGAATGAGACGTTGGTTGGCGAAACCATCTCAATAACTACCAACAATTTTGTAGTATTTGCAAGCAAGACCACTTAGTAGGGAAAAAGCGGCTTTTCAAAAATGATGAAACTTAGAGCTCCACAGCCAAAATGCATATAGTGTTAGAAATTTTATTATTGTTATTCTCTTCATGACTTGCCACTTATTCAAAAAGCTGACCTACACGGCTGCAACGTCTTATGTTGCGAGATTTATTCAATCGGGAGTGAGGCTACGCTCCGCTTAGCGATTGCCCTATGGAGTCGGATGGACTCGCTATTTAAATCTCGCTTCGCAGATTATTTTAGTTTATTTCTCATGAGTTGGCCTTGAGCGAATTTATTCTCTTGTAATAAAGACTCTATATGAGAATCGTGTAATAAATTCAGGTGTGATTGAACTTTGATTATTTCATCGATGTCTTGTGAGTACCGGCATGATCTTGGGATGGTATACAGAACGAGACTTGACCGATTTTGGGTCAGTCGCTCTGAAGATAGTGGTATCGAGCTACGCTGACCGTAGGATCGTAACCCCTAGGATCGGAAAGCCATAGGAAGAGACCATTTACTTTGTATCCTTATCATTCCGTAATTCTCCCTGTTCAATTCGACTCCTCCCGATTTTCAACATTCTAGATGGCGTCGAGTTCACCCCGGTTTGCTACGGAGTTTTGCCAGCCCGACGAGGCGATGCCCTTGGAAGGAAGCTGGTCGAGATGGTGAAGAAGCTGAAGATTGCTCGCCCTCGATCACGGGAAGCCAACCAATGCACTTCCGACGGACACCCGCTCTGATTGAAGTGCATATTCGGGGAGAACCTTCGGAGGACATCTGAGCCTATTGACTTTGAGTTCACCGACTTCAAGCTGGATCATCGGAAGGACATGGCGATCTATCGTGCACTTGGACATCTCCGAGAAGATCTGAGGCGAGCTCGATCCATCGGACCTTGCCATGGTTTCTCGCGAGCGAGGAATGGAGATATCATCCGCACCGTGAGGGCGACTCCACTCTCTCTATATCCGGGACTTGGAGTGTCTCCTCGGAAGCAGGAGATCCGGACTCGCCGTACTCGAAGGTTCACGAGAGGCTGTTGTTCCGTGAACTGGGCTGGAGGAGAAGGCACCGCGGACTTCCTTAACCATGAGGAAGAAATCGCGGACTTCATGGAGAGAGTCGACGACCTGAAGATGAAGCTTGCCGCAATAGAGGAAAAGATGGATTTGGGAGAGGACCTTTTTCCGAGTGGAGATGACGGACCCCTCGTGAGCAATGATCAGGATTATGAAGGGAGTTCCACTAGAGGAAGCCGCAAGAGGAGGCGCCACAACAGAGGACATCGCACCAGAGGACGCAAGGATTATTGATGAAGACTTTTTAGTCGACCACCATGTTATTTTACTTTTTCGTCGATCAGTTAGGCCGATATTTTCGATTAGTCATGAGCTTTTGTAATCGTGATTTGAACCATGTTTGAGTGGAATGAATAAATGATTGGTGTGATTATGTTTGTGCATTCATATGGGTAGTGATATTTCTCATTAGACCATTGTTCTATTCTAATTGTCTCTTCCACTCCCAAAACACGAGATGCCTCCGAGGCGTGACCCGGTCTCAACTTCCGCGGAGCTCACCCGGCTGCTCCAGCAGCGAACGCCATCATGCGATGCTCATCGAAATCGAACAACAACAACAACAATCCACCGCCACCACCACCCCTGTTGACAACTTGAATCGATTCACGAGGCTGAATCCGCGGTGTTCTCTAGCGACCTTGAGCGATTGTGGCGACGATTGGCTCCATAAGATCGGAAGAGTTAATCACTGTTGGGAGCGATGATGCGAGAGAAGGTGCGCTTTGCCGCTTTATCAACTTGATGGACCTGCAGCTTCTTGGTGGGAGAACTACACCACCACTTATCCCATTGGCACCATCACAGGGATCAGTTCAGCGAGCCTTCCGCACCGCTCATGTTTCAGCCGGAGCCATGAGTGCGAAGAAGCGTGAGTTCCGCAACTTACGCCCGAGGAACCGTCTTGTGGCAAGATGCGTGGATGAGTTCAGCAAGTTAGCCCGATATGCCCCGATGATGTGGCCACGGATGCCGCAAGCGGGAGAAGTTTCTCGAGGACTCAATGGCGAGCTGGGAATGCAGCTTATGGTGGCTACTTTAGCCAACTACCGGCAGTGGTAGACAAGGCCATAGTACTTGAAGGCAAGCAGCAGCAGATTGAAAGCCATAGCGGAAGTACAGCCGGGGAAGCACAACTCGGGAGCTCAGCGAAGCCCGTTATGCCCCATACTCGGAGGGCATACCCATCACAACCATGGAGGACATAACCATGGAGGCAATGGGAACAATCGCAACCAGGACAACAGTGCAGCAATGGCAATGGCAATGGAAGCGGTAATGGTAATCAGCATCGTCCTGCCCGACTCGAAGGATCTGAGTCACATCACACGCTTCAAGTGCGGAAGGCGGGGCACTATGCCACCGACTGCCGGAGGCCAAGCGGAGGAATGGAAAGCGGCAATGGAGGCTCAGCGAAGAAGCCCAACCCTTTCCCTCGTGCTCGGGTGAACCACATTGGCGTGGAGGGCGTCTATGATCAGCCGGAACAACGTGGTTGGTAAGTTTTATTGAATTCACGTTCAGTATTGGTACTCTTTGATTACGGTGCAGCGCATTCATTCATATCAAGGGTAGTTGTGGAAAATGCACGGTTGCCCACTAAAACCCTTAGAAACCCCTTGGCGTCGGTTCGCGGAGGAGAAATGATGGCGAGCTTAGGCTGTCATGCAACCCTCAACATCGGGAACCATAAATTTCCCAGACCTCATAGTGTTGGAAACCCGGACCTTGGATGTAATCCTAGGCATGGATTGGTTGACGAAGTTTGAAGGAAACATAGGCGTGCCCAAGTCTATTCGCTCACCACCGGGAGCGAAGAGGATCAAGTATGTATCCAGCGTAGCCAAATGAAGAATCGGTGAATTCCCTCACGGGAGTTGTTCAGAGGAAGTGCCGATGGTGCAAGACTTTCCGATGTTTTTCCGAGGAATTACCAGAATGCCACCGGACGGGGACATTGAATTTCTGATTGAGTTATTGCCCAAGCACAGCCCCAATATCCAAGAGACCTTATCGGATGCCCCGAATGAGTTGAAAGAGATCAAGGATCAAATTAATGAGTTATTGGAGAAAGGATATATTCGCCAAGCTCATCACCTTGGGGAGCCCAGTTCTTTTGGTAGAGAAGAAGGATGGAAGCTTGAGGATGGTTGTGGATTATCGTGCGTTGAACGAAGTAACCATCAAGAACAAGTATCCTCTGCCGATGATTAATGATCTGTTTGATCAGCTAGTTGGAGCCAAGGTATTCTCCAAGATCGATCTTCGATCAGGGTATCATCAGTTGAAGATCCGTGAAAAGGATATACCCAAAACAGCATTCACTACTAGGTATGGTTTATATGAGTATACCGTCATGTCATTTGGATTGACTAATGCTCCTGCATACTTCATGAATTTGATGAACAAGGTATTTATGGAATATCTGGACAAGTTTGTCGTGGTGTTCATCAATGATATCTGATTTTCTCCAAGAGCGAGGAAGAGCATAAGGAACATTTGCGTCTAGTTACGGAGAAACTTGAGAACATCGAGTTGTATGCCAAGTTCAGCAAATGTGAATTTTGGCTGAAGGAAGTTGGATTCCTTGGACATGTTATTTCAGGAGAAGGAATAGCAGTTGACCCCGCCAAAGTTGAATCGATCCACAGATTGGCGATCGCCCACCTCGATCAAGGAGATCCGCAGTTTTCTCGGACTCGCGAGGATATTACGGAGGTTTATTGAGAACTTCTCGAAGATTGCCAAGCCCATGGTGAGCTGTTGAAGAAGGAAGCCAAGTATGTTTGGACCGAGGATTGTGAAGCCAGTTTTCAGGAATTGAAGAAGCGTTTGGTCACAGCCCCAGTGCTGATTTTGCGGACATACACAAGGAATACCAGGTTTATTGTGGCGCTTCTCGTCAAGGACTCGGAGGAGTACTAATGCAGGAAGGAAAAGTTGTAGCTTATGCCTCCGGACAGCTACGACCTCACGAGATGAATTATGCCACACATGATTTGGAGTTAGCAGCCGTAGTGCATGCACTCAAGACACAGAGACATTTCCTCATCGGAAAACCGTTGTGATGTTTACAGATCACAAGAGCTTGAAGTATATTTTCACGCAGAAGAGTTGAACCTCGGGCGAGAGGAGATGGCTAGAGTTGATAAAGGACTATGACATGAGATTGCATTACCACCCGGTAAGGCTAATGTTGTAGCAGATGCTTTGAGCCGTAAGAGTTATGTGAATACTCGACGGCGGGAGGATTACCCGGAGTTAGTCGATGACCTCGAGATCTCCGGCGGAGATAGTTCGAGAGGATATATTGCAACTCTGGAAGTTCAGTCCACTTTGGCCAAAAGGATTCGTGAAGCCCAGAAGTTGGACAAGGAAATTGATGAGATAAAGCAAAAGATGAATGATGGAAAAGCTAAAGGATTCCGTAAGGATGAACACAGAGCTATATGGTTCGAGGATCGTATTTATGTGCCTAACGATCCCGAACTCGGAAGCTAATTCTTGAGGAGGCTCATGATTCACCGTACTCAATTCACCCGGTAACACCAAGATGTACACGGATTTGAAGGAAAGTTTACGGTGGGCGGTATGAAGAAGGATATTGCCGAGTACGTAGCGATATCGATGTTTGTTAACGAGTAAAGGCAGAACATCGAAGCCAGCAGGGTTACTTCAACCTTTGCCGATTCGATTGGAAATGGGAAAAACTTGGAATGGATTTTATCACAGATTACCGGGACCCGTTCAGGTTATGATTCCATCTGGGTAGTGGTTGATCGTTTGACCAAGGTAGCTCACTTCATTCCGTGAAGACTACCTATACCGTGCTAAGTTGGCCAAGATATACATGACCAAGATCGTATGTCCGCATGGAGTTCGAGGAGTATCGTGTCGATAGAGGAACACAGTTTACCTCAAAGTTTTGGAATCGATTGCATGAAACTTTGGAGTGCGAGGCTGGAATTGATACAGACTTTTCATCCATGAGCAGATGGACGGACCGAGAGAGTCAACCAGATTACGGAGGACATGTTGAGAGCTTGTGTGCTAGACTATGGGTCTAGCTGGGATGATAATTTGCCATACGCAGAGTTCTCATACAACAACAGATTATCAATCCGGTTTGAAGATGGCCCCTTCGAAGCTCATGCGGAAGGAGGTGCGAGAACACCATTCTTTGTGGGATGGTGTTGGAGATCGATCACTTTTCGGTTCCGACCTTATCGGAGATTCGAAGAGAAAGTCAAGCTGATTCGTGATAGACTCAAGATAGCTCAGTCGAGACAGAAGAGCTATGCCGACGATGCGCAAAGGAAGTAACTTACGAAGCGGGAGACCGAGCATATCTTCATGTGTCCCCACTTCATGGGATCAAGAGGTTTGGTGTCAAAGGAAAGCTAGCACCCCGATTCATTGGCCCGTACAAAATCCTCGAACGTCGTGGAGAAGTTGCTTACAAGTTGGAATTGCCGGAAGGATTGTCCGGAGTTCATGATGTCTTCCATGTTTCTCGGTGAAGAAGTGTCATGCCGACATGGCCGATATTCCGTTGAGAGACACAAAGGTGCCCTAGAGGCCATACAGCTCGACGGTGATCGACTTACAAGGAGAAACCGTCCGAATTCTCGAGACTGCGAGCGAGTCACCCGCAGCAAGGTCATCAAGTTTTGTAAGGTGCGGTGGAGTCATCACTCAGGAAGAAGCCACACAGGGCGTGAAGAAGACCTTCTTGAGACCATCCGCACCTATTTGCTAGCCAACCCGAATCTCGAGGGCGAGATTCATCTTAAGGTGGTAGGTTTGTAACATCCCAAATTTCCTATTTGGAATGTTTTACAATTATAGCTAAGCATCTATGCATTCTGTTTGAAATTGAGTGCCATTTGGAGTTTCAGAAGATTTTGAGTTTTGGAATTTGAATTCAAACTTTGGCAAGTGGGAATCATTTCAAAAACTATGCCTGATAGATACTTGAGCAAAAGTATGAGAGGAGTAAACATGACACTCCAAAAATATCAGAGGAAAACAATGCCAAAAGTTTTGAATTCAAATTTGAGTTTTATTTGAATTTGAAAAAAAATATTTTTTATAAATTTGGATTCTGCCCCTGGAAAAATGTTCAAATGATAGGGAATATTCCCCTGATCATTTTGATATATATATGTCTTATATAAATATTTATAATTCTCTCTGTTTTTATTTTTCAAAAAGAATAAAAAAAAAAAAAAAAAAACCCTCAGCGCCAGCCAAACCATCCAACTTGACCAGCCAGCCGAGGCAACCCACCGAGCCCGGCCCAGCCAGCGCCACCGAGGCGGCTGACCCAGTGAGCCAGCCAGCGGCCCGCCACCTCCCGTGCCGAATCGCTTGGACGGTCGACCGACCAGCGCCGCGCCTCCTCTCTCTCTCTCTCCAGTGGGCCCCACCTCCTTCAACCCCTCGCCCACGAGCGACCCGCGCCCGCTCGCCGGATCCCGTGAGATCCGGGATTCGCGGGATCTCCTCGCCCGCCCTTTCCCTCGTCCAAGCCGAGGACCCCTATTTATACCCTCCCCGCACCCCATTCCCCCCTCGCCCCTCGGAACCCTCCTCCTCCTCACGCTTTCATGAGCCAGAGCTCACCGCCGCCATTTCCCTCGCCGCCGTCGCCCTAGCCCACCCCGAGCCTCGTCGACTCCACCAGACCACCCCCCGAGCTCGTCCGCACCCGCCGGAGCTCCCCGCCGACCTCCCCGACGACCGGAGAGGCCAACGCACTCGCCGCCCGAGCCTCCGCCGCCGTCGAACGCCGGTGAGTCGCCGGAGCTTCTCTCCCCCGTCCGATTCATTCTCGACGGCTAGGATTAGAACACCCCCGAAGGGGTATGTCCTTTTAATTAAAACCCGGTTCGGCCCGGTTCGTTACGGTTTAATTTTTAAGTTAGGTTTTATTTTTAGTACCGGCCCGATTCGTTTAACCCTAGGGCCCATTTAGTTATATTATGCGCAGTGCGTTAGTTAGGCCCATTTAGCCTTTTTTCTTTATTTTCGTTTTTCTGTTTTAGCAGAATAGTTCCAGATTTGAAAAATTCATATCTTTTATTCTACTCAATATTTTTGAGTGATTCTTTTTTTGTTGGTTTGCAAATTTTCTATAGTTTCTGTAGAAAATATATTTAGCTATGTTAAAATTATTTATAATTGCTTTAATTTAGTTTTAGTCAGAATAGTAAATCTAATGTAACATGAGTTAGGAAAATTATTTTATATGATTCTTTTGTGCCAACTTTATTTTGACATTGCCTAACCGTAGGAATTAATTTGGGTATTTTAGGATTAATAAAAAATTAGTTTTAAGCAGAATCTTGTTAAGCCTAATTAATTAACTAGCTACTGTTTTCCTATTATTTTAATTAGTAAATAAATTTATTTTTCACTTGTGATTGATTATTCTAGGATAGTTTCTGTCACTTTATAGGATGAACTTTTATTTATATTAAATAAAACTTTTATTTTATTTTTTCTTAATAGAAATTGAATTAGGCCTAATAGGAGTTTTATAATAGCTTTTAAATTGATTCTTTTGCTCCTAGTTGCTTAATGCATTCTTTTACATTAAGTTAACAAAACTCATGCTTAGGTCATGTTGAGAAATTTTTTGTTATGTAAAACTATTTTTAGTTGTTGCTTGAAGTAGGAAAAACTTTGAGTTGGTTTTCTTTGAGTTTTTCCTTTGGGTTTTGATTTGTTTGTTTGGTGTGTTATGTTACTATGTTGCTATGTTAAGTGATCTCATGCTATATGCTTATTGTGATTATTGTTTGTCTCGGTAGAGTCTCCGAGTCTGAAGCTTGCTACTCTGAGTCCTTAGCTTACGAGGATCATCAGCAAGGCAAGTCTTTGATCATGTTATTTTCAATACCTATGATTTTGTGCATTAGAAATTATACCACCCACCATGCATGCAGTAGTTGAAATTTTGAAGTTATGTTCTTGAGTAGTATCATGTGGTAGGATGAACCAATCCCTTGTTACCATGACCCGGGACGAAGTAGTTTATTTTGCTATGCTCGTGACGGGTTTGGTTGAGTGAATTCATAAGAAAGATATGAGAGTCAATGTTGATGACAACCCCATGAACTTCAAGGCTCAAGATGGACTTGAATTCACTCTTGGGTGGAGGATTTGTTGACGGGCACCTGGAGAACCCAGTGGTTGGCGGGATGCATGGAGAAGTGCCATGACATCTTGCGGAGCTTCACCCAGCCACGAAGAGACGGATGGATGCCCCATTGACCGGAAGCTTACATGCAGCCGCAAGCCATTATGGGCTCTGGCTGGGTCAACCCTAGTTGTGGCGCTGGCTGGGCGGTACTACGAGATGTAGAAGAACGGTAGGATTGGATGGGTACGGCGGTAGCAGAAGAACTCTTTGGAAGACCCTGTTTCATTCGTCCGTCTTCAAACACCATGAAGTGCGAAGACTTAAAAGGAGGGAATGATTCTTGCGGGTAAAGTCATAAACCTCTGCAGAGTTAAAGATCTAATCGATTAGCCGTGTCCCGATTCACGGACAATTTGAGCCTCTGGAACTTGGAAGTATTCGAAATCTCAACACTAAAACTAATGAATTAATTTGAGGGGTTATGACTTAATAATTTGGGAATGAGACATTGGTTGGCGGAACCATCTCAATAAGTACCAACAATTTTGTAGTATTTGCAAGCAAGACCACTGTAGTAGGGAAAAACTGGCTTTTCGCAAAATGATGAAACTTAGAGCTCCACAGCCAAAATGCATATAGTGTTAGAAATTTTTATTATTGTTATTCTCTTCATGACTTGCCAGCTTATTCAAAAAGCTGACCTACACGGCTGCAACGTCTTATGTTGTAGAGATTTATTCCGATCAGGAGTGAGGCTACGCTCCGTGCTTGGCGATTGCCCTATGGAGTCGGATGGACTCGCTATTTAAATCTCACGCTTCATGATTATTTTAGTTTATTTCTCATGAGTTGGCCTTGAGCGAATTTGTTCTCTTGTAATAAAGACTCTATATGAGAATCGTGTAATAAATTCAGGTGTGATTGAACTTTGATTATTTCATCGATGTCTTGTGAGTACCAAAGATGATCTTGGGATGAATGCAGATACGTAGACTTGACCGATTTTGGGTCAGGTCGCTACAGATGTTGTGGTGAGGACGGAGAAGCGTGGAACGCTGCTAGAAGACCTCAAGGAGACCTTTGAGAACTTGCGTTGATTTCAAATCAAGCTCAACTTGGAGAAATGCGTCTTCAGAGTACCAGCCGGCCAGCTTCTCAGATTCCTGGTCTCAGAGCGCGGCATAGAGTGCAACCCTGTGAAGATCAAGGCCATCGAGAGGATGGAAGTGCCCACCCGACTGTTGGATGTGCAGAAGTTCACCGGCTGTTTGGCGTCCATCGGCCATTTCATCAGTCGGCTAGGAGAGAAGGCTCTTCCCCTGTACCAGCTCATGAAGAAGACCACTTTTTTCGAGTGGAACAACAAGGCGGATGAAGCTTTTCTCAGCTCAAAAAGATGTTGACTACTCCACCTGTCCTGGCGGCTCCGACTCCTAAGGAGCCCATGCTCCTCTACATCGCCGCCACCACCGAGTGGTCAACACAGTCATAGTGGTAGGCGCAAGGAGGAAGGCAAGGCACTACCAGTCCGAGACCGTGTATTACAGAGTGAAGTCTTGTCGACTTCCAAGCAAAACTACCCCACTACCGAGAAGATGTGCTCTGGCGTGCACTTTGCCGCCAAGAAATTGAAGCCGTATTTTCAAGAGCACCCAATCACTCGGGTCTGCACAGCTCCTTGGCGAGATCATTGGAAGCCGGGATGCTTGGGCCGAGTGGCCAAATGGGCCATCGACTTGGCCCCTACACCATCTACTACCAGCCTCGCACCGCCATCAAGTCCTGGCGCTGGCCGACTTCCTCGTCGACCGGGCGAGACCCGATACCCGCCAATACCGACTCCACCCATTGGCGGATGCATTTTGATGGTTCCAAGATGCGCACCAGTTTGGGAGTCGGCATCGTCCTCACCTCTCCCAAAGGCGACAAGCTCAGATATGTGCTGCAAATCCATTTTGCCACCTCCAACAACGTCGCTGAATACGAGGCACTCATTCACGGGCTCCGGCTTTCCCAAGAGCTCGGGATTCGCCGGATCCTGTGCTATGGTGACTCTGACTTGGTGGTCCAGCAGTCGTCAGGCGACTGGGACGCCAAAGATGCAAACATGGCGAGCTACCGCTTCCTCGTACAGCAACTCAGTGGATACTTTGAAGGGTGCGAGTTTCTCCATGTGCCAAGAAATGACAATGAGCAAGCAGATGCCTTGGCACGAATCGGCTCCACCCGTCAAGCAATACCGACCGGCGTCGCCCTACAATGCCTCCTCAAGCCGTCTGTCAAGCCATCGCCAGAGTCGGATTCTATCTTTGTGCCGGCTCCTCCCGAAGCAGTCGGATCTGACTTGAGAGCTCCGATGGCCGGCCGCACGGAATTCCGGCAGCGGCTCGGGAGCCCGGCGATCGCCTACGGCCCGGGGACTGCAGCTGTCAGCCCGGGGACTTCAGAGCCCGGCCCGTGGACTGCAGCAATCGGCCTGGGGACTTCATTGTCACGCCCAATATGCGACCCTATCCAAAAGGAACTCGACGGTCCCACCAAGGATAGACCCGCATATCGAAACGCTTTTGCAAGGTGGATATCATTACATCAACATTACATAATACATAGGGATACATGCATAAGGCATAAATGCCACCAGAATACATCAACATCATACATGAGAACAACATCCGACTACGGATGAAACATAAACAAAACTCAAGCGACATCCACCACTGCTAGCCAGGGCTGCCGACACGGAACCTATCCCCGATCGAAGAAGCGAAAGAAGAACTCCAAAAACAAGCAAACATCGCTCTCGCGTCATGATCATCGCAAACCTGTACCTGCAATCGGTGGTGTAGTAATCTGTGAGCCACGAGGACTCAGCAATCCCATTACCATGGGTATCAAGACTAGCAAAGCTTAATGGGAAAGGAAGGGGTCAAGTGGTGAGGCTGCAGCAGCGACTAAGCATATATGGTGGCTAACATACATAAATGAGGCGAGAAGAGAAACAAAGGAACGGTCGACAACTAGTAATGATCAAGAAGTGATCCTGAACTCCTACTTACGTCGAGACATAACCCGAAACCGTGTTCTCCTCTCGATCAACCCGAAAAGAGACACTCACGATTCGCACACGGTTGGTGTATTTTAATTAAGATCAACCGGGTTTTCTACAACGGACATTAACAAATTCCCATCTGCCACATAACATGAGCACGGCTTTGAAAGTTCAAACCCTGCAGGGTGTCCCAACAACCCATGATAAGCTCTCGCGATCAACGAAGGATAATCCTTCTCCCGGGAAGACCCGATCAGTCTTGGAATCCGGCTATAAGACATTTCACGGTAATAAAACAAAACCAGCAAGACCTCCGGCGTGCCGACACCACGATAGTAGCCGCACGTATCTCGTCTCGAGCCACGACCGGATGAGCGATGCGTCTGACGGCAACCGACGATACCCCAAGTTGCCTCGAGGCGACACATAAGTGGCTCTAGTTTGGACCAACACTTAGACAAGCATTGGCCGGGGGCTAAAATGAAGATGACCCTTGAGGCGCGACTCCCAAGGGAAAAAGGTAATAGGTCGGGCAAATGGTAAAACCAAAGTTGGGCCTTCTTTGGAAAAGTCTTATTCAAAGCGAACTGTCAAGGGGTCCCATAAATCACCCGACCGCGTTAGGGACGCAAAATCCGGGAACATAATACCGATATGACGGAAACTAGGGCGGTAAGAGTGGAACAAAACACCAGGCATAAGGCCGAGCCTTCCACCCTTTACCAAGTATATAGATGCATTAATTAAATAAGATATATTGTGATATCCCAACAAGTAATCATGTTCCAACAGGGAACAACATCTCCATGTTCCAACAAGGAACAAACTTCATCTTCACCTGCAACTAACAACGCTATAAGAGGGGCTGAGCAAAGCGGTAACATAGCCAAACAACGGTTTGCTAGGAAGGGTGAAAAAGGTTAGAGGCTGACATGGCAATCAGGTAGGCTTGAGCAATAGGTAATAGGTAGCGCAGCATAGCGATAGAACGAAGCGACTAGCATAGCAATGATAGTGGTGAGATCCAGGGTAGCGGTCATCTTGCCTGAAATCCCGCAAGGAAGAAGAACGAGTCCATGAAGAAGGCGAACGGACGAAGCGAACCAAGCGTGAGCGAGCGAATCCTCACGATCGCAACAAAACGGAACTAACAAGAAGAAGCACACGACATAGTAAACACACCACACATGAACAAGACATGATGCACAACCAAGCATGATGCATGACAAAGCTACATGAAGCTACTCATGGCAAGGGATGATGCAAACAAGAACAACACATCAAGGCAAGTTTAAATGAGGCCGAACAACATATAACAATTCGGTAAGTCCTCATATGCAAATTTCGAAATTGGTCCAGATCTGGATAAACCTTAAGTTCAAGTGGTTAAACAGCAAGTTAAGATGCACCACGATGATCTACACGAAATTCTAGTCAAGTTACATATAAATTTTGTTTAATTCGGAGCTACGGCCTATAAGATATGAGCAAAACAAGATAAGCATGGCATTGATGCAAAATGCATAAAAGCATCAAGCAAACACCTCAAAACAAGGATGCAACATGATAATATGAAACTACATGCAAAATCAAGCAAGTTTCATATAGAGCACACTCAAAACGGAGCAACGGTTCAACACATACACCCTATACAAGTTTAAAGAACAAGCTGTCCAAAACAGCAACTAGGCATATTGCAAGCATCAAAACAATATGCTACAGCACCTCAATATGAAAACAAAAGGCATGGGCATGATGTACAGGTAAAGCATTACAAAACATGAACACTGAGCTATCTCTAGAAATGACTAGAACATGCTCAAAAACACATGGCAAGATTGCAAGTAATAACAGTTTCAGGAATTGGCAGAAATAACATCAGGTTGCAATGTTTATAGCTATCAAACAACATGTTACAGGGACTTAACATGGCAAACAAAGGCATGGCATGAATCTACCCAAAGCATATAACAAAAGTCCTTTACTGACCATGAGCCAAAAAGGATCAGAAAATATAGTAACACCCATGTCAATAACGAAAGTTTCGTTAACAGATTCAGCAACATGGCATGTCAAAAACTGATAACAAGTAGGCATGTTTACAAGCTCGATGCACTCACTACAGAGCCTTATATGATAAAATAAGCATACATACATCAAGAAGACATGGCATAGAAGACATACATGGCAAGAACAATAACATAGCATACATGGATCAACCACAACAACCTTGGCAAAATTGAATAACATGTATACAATCTGCCAGGAAACATTTGATAGCAAAAGTAGAGCTCGATTGACTCAAGCTAGACTACTCCATAATTGCAAACAAGGGCATGGATGGATAGAGCAAGACATGTTTAACAAAACATCCTTACTGAAGTAACTCAAAATATGCATGGATCTCTTGGTAGCATCAAGTTAACATGGCATCAAAATATCAGCAAAACAGGGCTGAAATCAGCAGCATCAAGACACCTAGTTTGCATGCTTGTGCTAGTCACCAAATAGATCACAAAAATACATGGCATACACCCCTGGAAAGAAGACATGGCATATTACGAAACACATGTAGGACTCAAGTCCATAGGATGCACACATCAATCATGGCAAAAATGACAAAAGTGCATGTTCTGATAAAAATCAGAAACTAACATCACATAGCACAATTCTAACAGAATTTCGGGCATCAAGATGAGCTCAAATGAAAATGATGCAATGAGATGAAATGATCTACTCTTCGAGGCGAACATTTTGACATATTACACGCGCAAAACGGAGCAACGATGACAGAGATATGATGCAATGAAAATACAACAAAATATTATGAAATCTGGGACTTAGACGAAATTTGGAGGGGGAAAAAGTCAACCGGGACGAGGTGGTGCGGGATGAGCAGATCCGGGGACGGAGGGAGGCGTTTGGATCGGATCCCGTGGATCTCTTCCCACAGGACGGACCCGACCGGATCGACTCCAGCGAGGCGGCGACTCCGGAGGCGAGGCCGAGGCGGCCGAGCTGGAGGCGAGGCGCCGACGAAGCTAAGGCGGCGGCAGGGCGGCCGGCGTGGAAGCGAGGCGCCGCGAGCTAGGCTCGGGGCCGGCCGGGGAAGCCGAGGCGGCGCCGCGGAGGCCGAGGGCGGCTCCGGCCGGGCCGGAGGCAGGCGCGGGCCAGCCTACTACACGGCGACGGCCGAGCGGCGCGGGCGCGACTTCATGGCGCGGCCGGGCGGAGTTGGCCGGAGGACGGCGGGCAGCGGAGGAGGCGGCGACGAGCGGGCTGGCGAGGCCAGTTCGGCCAGGCGGGCGGATCTGGGCCCCGGTGGCCGGCGAAAGTGGGCGCAGGAGGTGGCGTGGCGGCCGGAGATTGGTCCGGGAGGCGGCGGACATGTCCGGCGGGGATGGACATGTCCGGCCATGGAGGGGAGGTTAGCTAGGGTTTGGGGAGATTCATCCGCGAATTTTCGGAGGGGGAACTTATTTATAGATTCTGGGAGCTAGGAGAGTCCAAATGAGGTGCGGTTTTCGGCCACGCGATCGTGATCGAACGACGGAGAGCATAGAGGGGAGTTTGCTGGGTTTTGGGCCACTTTGGAAGGGGTGTTGGGCTGCAATACAAAAGAGGCTTTGCGGTTACCCGGTTAACCGTTGGAGTATCAAACGACCTCCAAATGATCCAAAACTTGACAGGCGGTCTACCGGTGCTATACTAAGGCCGCTTGACAAGGCTCGGTCCATTCCGAGACCGTTTAACACTCGCAAATGAAAAGAGGTAAAAGGGGGCGCCGGGAGACATAGGAGTGCCGGATTGTAAAACGGACAACGGGGAAAATGCTCGGATGCATGAGACGAACACGTATGCAAAATGAAATGCACATGATGACATGATATGAAAAACATATGATGACATCGCAAAGTGCAACACGCAAGCAAATGACATGGCAACGACGGCGAATAACTGGCGGACACCTGGCGCAACGAATCCGGGGCGTTACAACACTCCTCCACTAACAAGAGATCTCGTCCCGAGATCTTAGGACCGAGACGGAAGGGAAAAAGGATGAGGTGAAACAAAAACTCAAGCGAAGAATCAAAGAATCGAGAGCACTCGAGAAGAAGATAGGAACGGCGAGAATGACGAGAATCGAAAGCTCACGGAAACAGATAGACTATGAAAACAACTCATTCTAACCGGAGTGGTTAGAATGAGAAAAGAAACGGATAAGACTGAAAGGATTTAGGCAGCACACCGGTTGAACAAGGAAAGAATAGAACATGAGCTTCAGAAGATGGAATGACACTTGACGAGATAAACAACGCAATGCCTCCGGAAGAATTGAAAGAATTGAATGAAAAGAACTTAGAAGGAAGGATTGAACGGAGTTGTTGAGAAAATCAACAACGAAAGAATAAGATTGTTGTGGACTTATGGAAAACATCTCTAAATTATAAGGTGATAACCGACCACAAGCGGAAAAGATTGGATAACTGAGAGGAACGAAGAAATGCAAATCTCCACTTCAAAAGAATACGGAGAATTAATTACACTTCGAGACGCGAGAAGAAAAGATACTTGAACTCCGCCAACAAAATCTTGATGAACTCTTGAAGAATGAATTAGCCACTATGAAGAACTCCGGTAACAAAAAGGATGATGAGATAGAATGAAGGACGAAAGAATAAGATGAGCGTTGCGATGATTTAGATGGAGGTTCCGACGAGATGGTCGAGGGAAATTTGAACTCCGGAAAAGAAAAGATGAAAACACTTGGAATTAGAATTTATTCCTCAAGAACAAACTCCGAAGGAGAGGATTAGACACTTCGAGGAAATAAGAATAAGATTTATTGTATGCTTATCCTTCATCAAATTAAATTGATGACAAGCAATGGATTTTGCATATTACTTATTCTTCTTGAAAAAGGATTGAGAAGGGATAGCACAAAACTTGAGAAGGTCTTCATGAACCACCGGTAGGATTGAAAAGAACGAATGAATAAAAATGATAATCAAAGAAAAAGAATCTGAATGAACCACCGTAAGAATTCGGAAATGACTGACTAAAGAGGATGAATCACCGGGAAGAATTAGAAGAACCAATAAGCTAGAGGGGATTTAGATGCAAAAGAACAAAGAGACCATGAGCTGATTAAGGAACACTTGAACGAAGCACCGGAAAAAAAATATTGAGATGAATGAAGCTGAAAACTTGGAACGAAGAAATATTCCGAAAAGATGACCTCCGGATGATCGAGACGGAAAACAACTCCTGAAATACTCCGGATGGACGAAAAGAATTGCACAACTGGAAACAAATTGATAGGATAACATCGAGCTAGCACCATGAACCTCCGGGAGAACGGACAAGATTTAAGAGAAAAATCTACGACGGTCTTCAAACTTCAAATGATGACGAGAAACACCACCAAAACTGTTGAGAAACTCCGGAATAATGAAAAAGAGGAAAAGTAGAACCCGAGATGAAAAGAATTTGGAAGCGATCTTGTAGATGGCATCTGACTGATGAAATTCATACTTACATCAAATTCCGAAAAGAATTGAGAATAGCTCCGGGGAAATTAAAAGAGTCAGGTAAGATCCTGGGAAAAGACCTGTGGGTTAGGGCCCACTGAAGAGATAACACCGTTGGAAAGGGATGTTGAACAGATAGATGATGCACCGGAAGAATTGAAATATTTGACTGAGGTGACAACCTCGAATTAATTCGAACACCGACGAATCTCTTGAGATGTCTTGAGCACTCCGGAAGGATAAACTGGCGAGAGGCGAATGAGCGAAGAGAACACTTCAAAGGAAAAGAATATGATTAACCCGAAAAACTTGAATTGAGTGCACCGGAAAAAGAAAGGGATGAAGAATGACGAACAAGACGAGAATTCACCGGTTGAGATAATTGAGGGAAGACTGAAGAGACTCCGCACGAATGAAATAGCTGGTCGAGAGAAACTAGAACTCCGGGAATAATAGGTTGGGAGGGCGGGAAAACAAAGACAACTTGGAAGGGGAAAAACGACGAATAACTTGAAGAGACAACACCGGTTGAAGTCATTGAGGAAAGAAAGCAAAGACTTCACACGAGTAGGATGGATACTCGATTACGGACTCGGTTCGAGATGAAAAGGGTGGGCGGTGGGAAAAAACAAGGACAACTTCGGACAAGGAAAGACAACGACGTCGGAGGAAGAACTGAGGATTGAACTTGGCAAAGATGAAGATGGTCGAGTCGACTTGACGAGAAATGCACCGGACAAAAAGAGCTGAGGAACAACTACCGGAAAACCAACTGCGTGATCCTAAAGAAAAATTTGAAGGGAAGAGGAGTAATTCAAAACACCTCGTCAAGATTCCTCACCAGAGCGATTTAAGGGCAGAGGAGTAAAAGAATTCCTACTCTCGATATAACTAGACTCAGAAAATAGTTTTATTCTAGACTCAACATCGGCCAAACTACACGATCAATCAAGGGGGCTCCTAAGGTCGGTCGAGGCTCTGATACCAACTTTTCACGCCCAATATGCGACCCTATCCAAAAGGAACTCGACGGTCCCACCAAGGATAGACCCGCATATCGAAACGCTTTTGCAAGGTGGATATCATTACATCAACATTACATAATACATAGGGATACATGCATAAGGCATAAATGCCACCAGAATACATCAACATCATACATGAGAACAACATCCGACTACGGATGAAACATAAACAGAAACTCAAACGACATCCACCACCTAGCCCAGGCTGCCGACACGAACCTATCCCCGATCGAAGAAGCGTAAGAAGAACTCCAAAAACAAGCAAACATCGCTCTCGCGTCATGATCATCGCAAACCTGTACCTGCAACTGGTGGTGTAGTAATCTGTGAGCCACGAGGACTCAGCAATCCCATTACCATGGGTATCAAGACTAGCAAAGCTTAATGGGAAAGGAAGGGGTCAAGTGGTGAGGCTGCAGCAGCGACTAAGCATATATGGTGGCTAACATACGCAAATGAGAGCGAGAAGAGAAACAAAGGAACGGTCGACAACTAGTAATGATCAAGAAGTGATCCTGAACTCCTACTTACGTCAGACATAACCCAGAAACCGTGTTCTCCTCTCGATCAACCCCGAAAAGAGACACTCACGGTTACGCACACGGTTGGTGTATTTTAATTAAGATCAACCGGGTTTTCTACAACCGACATTAACAAATTCCCATCTGCCACATAACCGCGGGCACGGCTTTGAAAGTTCAAACCCTGCAGGGTGTCCCAACAAGCCCATGATAAGCTCTCGCGATCAACGAAGGATAATCCTTCTCCCCGGGAAGACCCGATCAGTCTTGGAATCCCGGCTATAAGACATTTCACAGAATAAAACAAAACCAGCAAGACCTCCCGGCGTGCCGACACCCCGATAGTAGCCACAGATCTCGTCTCGAGCCACGACCGGATGAGCGATGCGTCGACGGCAACCGACGATACCCCAAGTTGCCTCGGGCGACACATAAAGTGGCTCTAGTTTGGACCAACACTTAGACAAGCATTGGCCCGGGGGGGCTAAAATGAAGATGACCCTTGAGAGCGCGACTCCCAAGGGAAAAAGGTAATAGGTCAGGCAAATGGTAAAACCAAAGTTGGGCCTTGCTGGAAAAGTCTTATTCAAAGCGAACTGTCAAGGGGGTCCCATAAATCACCCGACCGCGTTAGGGACGCAAAATCCGGGAACATAATACCGATATGACGGAAACTAGGGCGGTAAGAGTGGAACAAAACACCAGGCATAAGGCCGAGCCTTCCACCCTTTACCAAGTATATAGATGCATTAATTAAATAAGATATACTGTGATATCCCAACAAGTAATCATGTTCCAACAGGGAACAACATCTCCATGTTCCAACAAGGAACAAACTTCATCTTCACCTGCAACTAACAACGCTATAAGAGGGGCTGAGCAAAGCGGTAACATAGCCAAACAACGGTTTGCTAGGAAGGGTGAAAAGGTTAGAGGCTGACATGGCAATCGGTGAGGCTTGAGCAATAGGTAATAGGTAGCGCAGCATAGCGATAGAACGGAGCGACTAGCATAGCAATGATAGTGGTGAGATCCAGGGTAGCGGTCATCTTGCCTGAAATCCCGCAAGGAAGAAGAACGAGTCCATGAAGAAGACGAACGAGACGAAGCCGAACCAAGCGTGAGCGAGCGAATCCTCACGATCGCAACGAAACGGGAACTAACAAGAAGAAGCACACGACATAGTAAACACACCACACATGAACAAGACATGATGCACAACCAAGCATGATGCATGACAAAGCTACATGAAGCTACTCATGGCAAGGGATGATGCAAACAAGAACAACACATCAAGGCAAGTTTAAATGAGGCCGGGAACAACATATAACAATTCCGGTAAGTCCTCATATGCAAATTTCGAAATTGGTCCAGATCTGGATAAACCTTAAGTTCAAGTGGTTAAACAGCAAGTTAAGATGCACCACGATGATCTACACGAAATTCTAGTCAAGTTACATATAAAGTTCGTTTAATTTGGAGCTACGGCCTAGAAGATATGAGCAAAACAAGATAAGCATGGCATTGATGCAAAATGCATACAAGCATCACGCAAACACCTCAAAACAAGGATGCAACATGATAATATGAAACTACATGCAAAATCAAGCAAGTTTCATATAGAGCACACTCAAAACGGAGCAACGGTTCAACACATACACCCTATACAAGTTTAAAGAACAAGCTGTCCAAAACAGCAACTAGGCATATTACAAGCATCAAAACAATATGCTACAGCACCTCAATATGAAAACAAAAGGCATGGGCATGATGTACAGGTAAAGCATTACAAAACATGAACACTGAGCTATCTCTAGAAATGACTAGAACATGCTCAAAAACACATGGCAAGATTGCAAGTAATAACAGTTTCAGGCATTGGCAGAAATAACATCAGGTTGCAATGTTTAGAGCTATCAAACAACATGTTACAGGGACTTAACATGGCAAACAAAGGCATGGCATGAATCTACTCAAATCATAAAAAAAAGTCCTTTACTGACCATGAGCCAAAAAGGATCAGAAAATATAGTAACACCCATGTCAATAACGAAAGTTTCGTTAACAGATTCAGCAACATGGCATGTCAAAAACTGATAACAAGTAGGCATGTTTACAAGCTCAATGCACTCACTACAGAGCCTTATATGATAAACTAAGCATACATACATCAAGAAGACATGGCATAGAAGACATACATGGCAAGAACAATAACATAGCATACATGGATCAACCACAACAACCTTGGCAAAATTGAATAACATGTATACAATCTGCCAGGAAACATTTGATAGCAAAAGTAGAGCTCGATTGACTCAAGCTAGACTACTCCATAATTGCAAACAAGGGCATGGATGGATAGAGCAAGACATGTTTAACTAAACATCCTTACTGAAGTAACTCAAAATATGCATGGATCTCTTGGTAGCATCAAGTTAACATGGCATCAAAATATCAGCAAAACAGGGCTGAAATCAGCAACATCAAGACACCTAGTTTGCATGCTTGTGCTAGTCACCACATAGATCACAAAAATACATGGCATACACCCCTGGAAAGAAGACATGGCATATTACAAAACACATGTAGGACTCAAGTCCATAGGATGCACACATCAATCATGGCAAAAATGACAAAAGTGCATGTTCTGATAAAAATCAGAAACTAACATCACATAGCACTCTTCTAACAGCATTTCGGGCATCAAGATGAGCTCAAATGAAAATGATGCAATGAGATGCAATGATCTACTCTTCGAGGCGAACATTTTGACATATTACACGCGCAAAACGGAGCAACGATGACAGAGATATGATGCAATGAAAATGCAACAAAATATTATGAAATTTGGGACTTAGACGAAATTTGGAGGGGGAAAAAGTCAACCGGGACGAGGTGGTGCGGGATGAGCAGATCCGGGGAGGAGGGGAGGCGTTTGGATCGGATCCCGGTGGATCTCGTCCCACCTGGACGGACCCGACCGGATCCGACTCCGCGAGGGCGGCGACTCGGCGAGGGGGCGAGGCCGAGGCGCCGAGCCTGGAGGCGAGGCGCCGGCGAAGCTAAGCGGCGGGGCGGGCGGCCGAGCGCTTGAAGCGAGGCACCGCGAGCTAGGCTCGGGCCGGCCGAGGGAAGCCGAGGGGCGGCCGGCGGGAGGCCGAGGGCGGCGATCGCTGGGAGCGGCAGCGCGGCGTCCGGCCCGGCAGCCGGAGGCGGGCGGGAAGCTGGCGAGGCCGCGCGCACGACGCGGCGGAGGCGCGACTTCATGCGATTGCGGGCGCGCCGGGCGGAGTTAAGCCGGAGACGGGCAGGGCAGCGGAGGAGGCGGCGACGAAGCGGTCTTGCGAGCCAGTTCGGCCGCCGGCGGGCGGATCTGGCCCCGGTGGCCGGGCGGCGTGGGCGCAGGAGGTGGCGTGGCGGCTGGAGATTGGTCCGGGAGGCGGCGGACATGTCCGGCGGCAGGATGGACATGTCCGCGCGCGGGGAGGAGGTTGGCTAGGGTTTGGGGAGATTCATCCGAATTTTCTGAGGAACTTATTTATAGATTCTGGGAGCTAGGAGAGTCCAAATGAGGTGCGGTTTTTGGCCACACGATCGTGATCGAACGACGGAGAGCATAGAGGGGAGTTTGCTGGGTTTTGGGCCACTTTGGAAGGGGTGTTGGGCTGCAATACAAAAGAGGCTTTGCGGTTACCCGGTTAACCGTTGGAGTATCAAACGACCTCCAAATGATCCGAAACTTGACAGGCGGTCTACCGGTGCTATACCAAGGCCGCTTGACAAGGCTCGGTCCATTCCGAGACTGTTTAACACTCGCAAATGAAAAGAGGTAACAGGGGGCGCCGGGAGACATAGGAGTGCCGGATTGTAAAACGGACAACGGGGAAAATGCTCGGATGCATGAGACGAACACGTATGCAAAATGAAATGCACATGATGAGATGATATGAAAAACGTATGATGACATGGCAAAGTGCAACACGCAAGCAAATGACATGGCAACGACGGCGAATAACTGGCGGACACCTGGCGCAACGAATCCGGGGCGTTACATTCATCAACCCAGCAAGCGGCATCGGCAGCTGACTCCAACCCGCCATCTCCTGGCCCAACCACCCTTGTGCAAGTAGCAGTCCTAGCAGTCGAAGAAATCACAGCACCTTCATGGGCCCAGCCCGTCCTCAACTTCCTGGTGCACAAAGAGCTGTCGACTGATGAGATCTCGGCCCGGCAAGTGCAACGCCGGGCAGCAGCATACACCATAGTCAACATAGAGCTTGTGAGGTGCAGTGTCACTGATGTCTACCAGCACCTTTGCGTGGGCCGAGCAAGGCCAAGCAATCCTCAAAGACATCCATCAAGGCGAATGTGGCCACCATGCGGCTTCAAGAGCACTTGTCGCCAAAGCTTTCCGCCATGGTTTTTTCTGGCCGACTGCTCTAGAAGACGCCAAAGACTTGGTCCAGAAATGCAAAGGGTGCCAGAAGTTCCATTCCAAGCCACACCAGCCGGCTTCTGCACTCAAGACTATCCCCATTGCCTGGCCCTTTGCTGTCTGGGGCCTGGACATGGTGGGACCATTCAAGACTGCACGAGGTGGCATGACTCATCTGCTTGTCGCAGTAGACAAGTTCACCAAGTGGATAGAAGCAAAACCAATCAAGAAGCTGAGCGGTCCGACTGCTGTGACTTTCGTTTCCGACATCACCATCCGGTATGGCATACCACACAGCATCATCACCGGCAATGGCACAAACTTTGCCAAAGGCGCCTTGGCCCGTTTCTGCGCGACGCAGGGCATCCGAATGGACCTAGAGCCCATTGCCCATCCGCAGTCAAACGGCCAAGTAGAGCGAGCAAACGGCCTCATCATGTCCGACATCAAGCCCCGACTGGTCGAGCCTCTGGAGCGTTCGGCCGACTGCTAGCTCGACGAGCTGCCAACCGTCCTCTGGAGCCTGCGCACAACTCCGAACAAGTCAACCGGCTTCACGCCTTTCTTCCTCGTCTAGGGTGCCGAAGCCGTCATCCCAACAGACATAGAATTCGACTCCCCTCGAGTCACCATGGACACCGAAGAGGAGGCGGAAGAAGTACGTCAAGACGGTGTCGATCTGCTGGAGGAGGGCCGGCTGTTGGCACTCAGCCGGTCCAGCATCTACCAGCAGAGCCTGCGCCGATACTACAATCGGAAGGCCAAGCCGAGATCTTTCCAAAGGGAGACCTTGTGCTCCGGTTCATCCAGCGAACAGCCGGCCAGCACAAGCTCTCAACACCTTGGGAAGGCCCCTTTATCATCAGCAAAGTGTTGGGCAACGACTCCTACTACCTGATCGATGCCCAGAAGCCTAGAGCGTGCAAAAGGGATGACTCTGGCAAGGAGACAGAGCGGCCATGGAACGCAAATCTCCTCCGAAGATTTTACAGTTAACACAGTATGTACGATGCTACCTTTTGTATTAAAGTACGAAGACTCCGGGTCCCCCGAGAAGAGCTTGGGGACTGCCCTCTTTTATCTATATGATAAGAATTATGCCTATGAATGTGTCATTTTCTTTATGCCGCCTGGTACCGGGTCTGACTAGTCGGCCTCGGGACTTGCCACCTTGTACTATGAAATGCTTCCTGCAGCCGGACAAGTAATGTGTTGGCACTTAAGCCATCTCCTGCCAGAAGCCGCAGCTCGCAGAGCGACTGTCTGGTGGGCAGGAGCAAGGTAGAAAGGGTGCCCACATGAAAAATGGCTAAGGACACAAAGCATGTGCATAGTTTAAGCCGGCTTCCCGCCTTCTACGACCGGCTGTTGAGCAGCCGGCCGGCCGGCCGGCTTCTACTTAACTTGCTAAAATGTTCTAAAAACGGCTAAGTACTTGCCTCCCCGGAAGTAGCTAAGTGCTTGACCCAGCCGCAGTCCGCGGAGCGGCTGTTCGGCTGGCAAGACGACAACCAAGGGAAGGCGGCAAAGGAAAGAGCCAGAGAGCAGCAAGCAAGAAAAGATAGAACTCGGAAAAATATTTACATAGCAAAGGCCGACATCAAGAACAACTCATCAACGGAAGAGGAGGCAAGAACAACTCATCAACTTATCAACTCATCAAGAACAACTCATCTTCTTGTAGCCGAACTCATCATGTCCGGCATCAAGCCCCGACTGGTCGAGCCTCTGGAGCGTTCGGCCGGCTGCTGGCTCGACGAGCTGCCGGCCGTCCTCTGGAGCCTGCGCACAACTCCGAACAAGTCAACCGGCTTCACGCCTTTCTTCCTCGTCTACGGTGCCGAAGCCATCATCCCAACGGACATAGAATTCGACTCCCCTCGAGTCACCATGGACACCGAAGAGGAGGCAGAAGAAGCACGTCAAGATGGCGTTGATCTGCTGGAGGAGGGCCGGCTGTTGGCACTCAACCGGTCCAGCATCTACCAGCAGAGCCTGCGCCGATACTACAATCGGAAGGCCAAGCCGAGATATTTCCAAGAGGGAGACCTTGTGCTCCAGTTGATCCAGCGAACAGCCGGCCAGCACAAGCTTTCAGCACCTTGGGAAGGCCCCTTCATCATCAGCAAAGTGTTGGGCAACGACTCCTACTACCTGATCGATGCCCAGAAGCCTAGAGCGCGCAAAAGGGACGACTCTGGCAAGGAGACAGAGCGGCCATGGAACGCAAATCTCCTCCGAAGATTTTACAGTTAACGCAGTATGTACCATGCTACCTTTTGTATTGAAGTACGAAGACTCCGGGTCCCCCGAGAAGAGCTCGGGGACTGCCCTCTTTTATCTATATGATAAGAATTATGCCTATGAATGTGTCATTTTCTTTATGCCGCTTGGTACCGGGTCTGACTAGTCGGCCTGGGGACTTAAGCCGTCTCCTGCCAGAAGCCGCAGCTCGCAGAGCGACTATCTGGTGGGTAGGAGCAAGGTAGAAAGGGTGCCCACATGAAAAATGGCTAAGGACACAAAGCATGTGCATAGTTTAAGCCGGCTTCCCGCCTTCTACGACCGGCTGTTGAGAAGCCGGCCGGCCGGCTTCTACTTAACTTGCTAAAATGTTCTAAAAACAGCTAAGTACTTGCCTCCCCGGAAGTAGCTAAGTGCTTGACCCAGCCGCAGTCCGCGGAGCGGCTGTTCGGCTGGCAAGACGACAACCAAGGGAAGGCGGCAAAGGAAAGAGCCAAAGAGCAGCAAGCAAGAAAAGATAGAACTCGGAAAAATATTTACATAGCAAAGGCCCTTGGCCGATATTCAATAGAAGTTTGAGATACACCCCGCGGGTGGAATTGTGCAAAATTAACAAGTTCGTCGAGACTGATAGACAGGTAAAACAAAGATAAACTAGCGGCGGAGGGAGTGGCAGACGGATTCGGTGGATCGAAGGAGTTGGTGGCGCCGGTTGGTGGAGTAGCAGGCTGGTCAGTCACCGCTTGGTCGCCTCCAGTGGTAGCCGGCTCGCTTGGGCGCGGTTCGTTGCTGGAGGCACGGTCGAGCTGAGGCTGGCCGTCCGCTCCGACCTCTGGCGCCTCCTCTTCGCCTTCCTCCTCCTGCTTGCCTTCTTCCTTGCCGCTGGAGTCGATCACCTCAGCCGAGTCCTCGCCGTCCTCCGGGTTCAGCCCGAACCATTCTAGTGGTGCCTCGACACCGTTCTCAACCCGCTCCGGGACGAAGATACTGGTGTCGGTGTACTCGGCGATTGCCGCTGCATGCTTGACAAGATCATCTTCCACGACCGCCAACTCCTCCTGAGCCTCCAGCTGGAACGTGGCTAGCTGGGCTAGACTCAGCCCAGGGTACCACGCCTTGACGAATTCCAAGGCCCGGCGCGCTCCATCCTGGGCCGAGGATCCTTTCCAGGCCTCAAGACGGCTGGCCGCCACTTTCAGCCAGTCGGCAGTCCGACTAGGAGTGCGCGGTGCTGGCATGTCCGGCCACAGGGCGGCGATCGGCTGGGCGCCGACACGCTGAAGCCGGCGCAGCATCCGGTGAGCCAGCCGAAGACGGGCCTCGATGCTCAGAGCTGTTCGCTAAGGGTTCGGGGGGCGTCGGCAGTGACCTGTGCGCCTTCCGCCCTCCGTCTTTCGCGATCGGCTTCAATGGCTTGATTGGTGGCGTTAGAGTGACCAGGGTAGAAGTCTGCCAAGACAGAAAGCAAAAAACCAAAGTTAGAAACAAGAGGCCGACTCGACCAGCAGCCGGCGGCTCAAAGAAGGAAAAAGAGGGAAGCTCACCATCGACTATGTCTTCAATATCGTGAAAGCCGGAAGTCAGCATCGCCTCCCTATCGGTCCAGGCGGAGCGTTTGGTCGCGAACTCAGCAAGGAGGCCGATCTCCTTGTCCTCCGCCTCCTTTTGGGCCTTCTTGAGAAGCTCCGCCTGTTCCGCCAGTTGCGCGACAAGCCGGTCGCGCTCTTCAGCCAGCTTGCTGCGCTCCTCCTCCTTAGCGTGCAACGCAGTGTTGGCTTCGCCCAGCTGCTGATGCAAGATGGCGTTGGCCTCTGCGGAAGAAAAGAAGAAGGGAAGGCGTCAGTCACCAACAGAGAAGAGGCAGAGTCGCCGGGGAGATCCGGCCTGACTGCTCAGAAGTCGGCCCGAATCTCGGGTACTACAGCCCGCGGGTGCGCCAGCGCGCCCCCGCGGAGAAAGGAGTCATCAAAATCAACAGAAAGAAGAACAGTGGCCGGGGAGATCCGGCCCGACTGCTCAGCAGTCGGCCCGAATCTCGGGGACTATAGCCCGTGGGTGCGCCAGCGCGCCCCCGCAGGAAAAGGAAGAAGACTTACTCCGGCTCTCTGACAAGTCGACAACACGTTGATCCAACTCCAGGACCTTGGAGTTGAAGGCGGCAGCACGAAGGTTATGATAATCCTGCAGCAAGGATATCAGCTCTCAGAGCCTCCTAGTTAAAGTTCCGCGCCGCCTGCTTAGCAGCCGGCCCGGAACTCGGGGACTACACCTAGTGGGTGCGCTGACGCGCCCCCACGAAGCAATACAAGAGGTAAAAACGAAGAAGCAAGAAGCATACCCGGATGGCCTCTCGCGATGCGACGCCTTTGTTGCGATTCTTGATGGCGTCGGCTTCAGTAGCGGAGTTTGGCGAACATCGGCATCGCCTTGTTCAGAGGGCCCGTCCCGCCAACCCGCACCCACCCAGTGGGCGCGGCGCTGGTCGCCTCGGTGTCCGGGATCGAGGAGCTTGCGGCGCCAGTCTCCAGCGGGCGTGGCACCGAAGCCGCCTTTGCAAGTCGGCGATGCATCGGTGTGCCGACCTCAAGAGTCAGGCCCGTCACCACCTCGTTTTCAGTCGGCAGCACTGGCGGGTCCGCCGGCTGCTCGCCTTGCACGCTCCCGGACGGCGGCGGTGGAGGCACAATCACGTCTGGCATGGCGACGTCGCCGCCGTCCCTCTCCATGACCGGGTTTTCGTCGCCGGCTTCCCCAGTCTGCGCCACAAACTCCAGAGGTGGCGGCACGGAGTTCAGGGGAGTGATGAAAATTGCTGACTGGCGGTGCGCGGCTTCTTCAGCCTGCTTCTCCACCGCGTCGGCGGCCTCGGCCTCCGCCAGTTTCTTCAAGGCGGCGGCCTCCGCCTTCTCTGCCTCCGCCTTCTCCAGGCGGGCGGCTTCCTGCTCTTCGCGCGCTTCTCGCGCGTTCGCTCCCTCGCCTCCTGGAGGTCGGCGGCCGGATCGATCCGCCGAGTGGTGGTGGAAGTCTCCGCCGGCCCCACGATGGAGGCGGCGGCCGATTTCTCGAGAGAGAGTGGAGCCCTAGATCAAGGGAAACAAAGTGAAGAAGCTCAGACAGAATCAACAAGGAAAAAATGAAGGTACGAGTTAAAGGCGGTACTTACGCGGAAACCAGTTGCAGCTTCTTCACCTCCTTGCGGAAGCGGATGGCCTTTGCGGCCGCCTCGTCCCGCTTGGTCACCGCGGCCGAGCCCTTGGGCTTCTTCGGCCTACTGCCGAACAGGCTCGGCGCGGCCCTGCGTTTCTTCGCGCCACCATGGGCGTCCGGCGCGGCACACGAGCTCGCGCCCGGCTGGCCGACTCCTGGCTGGTGGCGCGGGGCGACTTCCCCCGCGTCATCGTCAAGCCAGTCCTCGAGGCTGGCTCCGAGCCTCGAGCCGCCTGTTTCGCCGCCTCCTCCCTCGGTGTCGTCCTCCAAGGCCGCCGCCCCCAAGTCGGGGTCGTCGATGTTGCTCTCCGCTCGGTCAGGGAGGAATTGGCGCTCCGGCCCCGAGGCGCCGGCTGCTGGCTGGAGGAGGGGGCTCTGTTCAAAGGCCAATTTGTCAGGCTGGATAGGACGAACTCGGCAAAACAGAACAGAGAAAAAAGACAGATGACTTACCATAGGCGGAGGGTTGGTGCGTGAATACGGCTCCTTGCCAAACCGCCACTCCTCCATGAGCTCGCAGTTTGCAAGATAGTTCACCATGAGAGCTACCTCTGCATGAGGCATCTCCTTGGTGCACAGCCGACTCGGGTCCCGATGTCCGCTCATCTGGCAGATCATGTGAGGGCGGCTCTGGAGCGGGAGCACTCGGCGCACCACGAAGGTGGATAGCAAGTCGGGCCCGGTTAGACCCTCCGACTGTGTCAGCACTCGGAGCCGCGCGATGGCGGCGGCTCCAGAGGGCGACAGTGTCCTGGCCCGGTACGACCAGTTGGGCCACCTCCCAGCCGGCTGGCCGGCTTCATAAGCCGACAAGTTGACCTAGTCGCCCTCCGCGAAGACGCTCTTCACGTAGAAGTACGACCGCTGCCACATCTTCACCGACTTGATCACCGGGATGGGAGGAAACGGATTTTCGGCCGCCGGCCTCCGCACCGCGATAAACGCGCCGCATTGGGCCGACATGCCCGCGACGAGGGTGCCGAGCTTGATGTAGAAGAACTCCCCCAGAGCTTGATGGTGGGGAGGACACCGAGGAAGCCTTCACACAAGGTGACGAAGGCAGACAATAGCACCACTGTGTTCGGGGTGAGGTGGTGCGGCTGGAGACCGTAGAACTCGAGGAAGGACCTGAAGAAGCTGCTCGCCGGCAGGCCGAGGCCGCGCAGGCAGTGTGAGCGGAAGACGACCCGCTCGCCCTCCTCCGGCGCCGGCAAGATCTCCCTCTTCGGCGCGAGGCGAACCTTCACATAATCTTTGCCGGGCAGCCGCCGCGTCTGGCGGAGGAAATCGATGTGGTCGTCATGAACTTCGGAGCCGTCCTATGCTCCGAAGCACGCCATGGGGGGCGTGGGATTGGAGGATGAGCTCATCGGAGACGACCACCGCAGCGCTCAGCGTGGCTTGGGGGCGCTACGACAAGAGGAGGAAGAAGGATGAAAGAATGGGAAGGAGGGACGCGCGCGCTCCGCCGCTCCCCCTCCTCCGCCTACTTATAGGCCTGCGGGCTGCGAAGCCGAGGGGGCGATCATGGGATTTACTGCGCCCACGACCCCACACCCCCATGTTTATCGCGCGAGTTACTGCGCGCAGTAACTCCACGGGAAACTCAACCGCCCACCTCGGCCGCAGCGGATCCGCTCGTGTGCCGAGGCGTGGTAGTGGCGGGCCTCACCAGCAGGCATGTCCCATCGCGAGCGTGGGATTGGAAGACTTGCCCGGCCGCTCGTCGCTACATGACAAGCCCATAACGGGCAGCGGCCTGGAGGCTTAGCTAGCACGCCACTTGGTTCCCGCCCACGCGTTCGAAGTTTGGATAAGTCAGACTGGGCGAGGCCGACTCCCACCAGTCGGCCCAGCAGAAGTCGGACGAAGCTCCACCTCAAGCACTCGGAGAAAGAAACTGCTGAGGCTCCTCGGCTGCTCAGCCGCGGCACCTCACCAGCTTCAGGGACTACTGTCAGAGTAATGGGCCACGGGTAGGCTAACCCGAGGCCAGAACCTTTCAAGACATCGGGGCTGGCTGCGCCCCTCAAGGCACCAAGATGAAGTGCATATACGGAGGCCGGCTGGAGGAATAGCCGGATGCCCGTGAGCGGCCGAGTCCCGAGGCCGACTTCAAGACAAGCCGACTCCTAGTTGGTGGCTTCTAGAGAAGCCAGCCCCTAGCAGTCGGCCCGTGGCGCCAACGAAGCCCGTGCCCTCATCAAGAAAGACAAGACAGGGAGTGGCTACAGTATAGACCATCCCCCGATCCGAGGATTCAGGCGTGGCCACAAGTGCACCGTGCGACGGAGATCTCCGCCCAGTGGCAGCCTTGTTGCCACACCACTCGACATCACCACAAGCGGTAGAGCCCTGCTCCCACGACAACTGTCGGTATGGCCCAGGGCAGACAGGCCCCACTGTCAGCGAGCCCCTAAGGCGGCTAGAGGCCCACGGTCGGACCCGTGGGAGGTTTCCCCGGCAGTCGGCCCGCCCCTTCCTCGGGACCCACGCCCATTAACGAGACGAGACACGAGTGGCTCGATGTCGCCCGCCCGGTGGCGGAGCTGTAGCCACGATCCCCTGACCAAGCTTGTGTCATTAGAGTCACGGCTACAGTGATCAGCAGCCGACAAGACCCGAGAGCGGCGGAGGCGGCCTGTCGGCCTCGTACCAGACCAGTCGGCGGGGCCTGCTAGGCGGCAGGCCCCAGCAGCCGGCGGAGAAGCCGGCGGCCGAAGAGACTGACAACCGGGCCCTACACCCGGCCGGATTACCATTGTACCCCTGGGGGGGGGTAGGCCTATATAAACCCCCCAGGGCACCCATGCAAAGGATTCCCAACCTGTTAGAACTAGACCAACCCATAGAGAAGGGAGAGAGCTAGCCTTGCCTTCTCCTGCCTCTAGCAAACAGCTCGAGGAGCACCTTTGTACCACTTGTGCCTTAGTGATCATGCGGAGACCCCGCAGAGCAGGACTAGGGGTGTTATCTCCTAGGAGAGCTCCGAACCTGGGTAAAGTGCTCCGGCATTCGTGTCTATGCCTTATCCCGCTTCCAGGCACCGGCGACGTTCTACTCGCTCCCACCATGATAAGCCATCCATTGGCATATGTCGCACCCAACCCCCGACAGTCAAGTTGTCAAAAACGAAGCTCGCCTCATTGCTCAAGGATACACTCAAGTTGAAGGGATTGACTTTGATGAAACATTTGCTCCTGTGGCTAGGCTTGAAGCTATTCGCATATTGCTAGCCTATGCTAACCATCACAACATCTTGCTGTATCAAATGGATGTGAAGAGTGCATTTCTCAACGGCAAGATTGAAGAAGAAGTGTATGTTGCACAACCTCCCGGCTTTGAAGATCCAAAACATCCTGATATGGTGTACAAGCTAAACAAGGCACTGTATGGCCTCAAACAAGCCCCTCGCTTGGTATGACACACTCAAAGACTTCAAAGAGCAAAGGCTTCAAACCTGGTTCCCTGGATCCCACACTCTTCACGAAGACATATGATGGTGAGCTGTTTGTGTGCCAAATATATGTGGATGACATTATCTTCGGCTACACCAACCAGAAATAAAGTGATGAGTTTGGACACATGATGAAAGAGCAATATCAGATGTCCATGATGGGCGAGCTGAAATTCTTCCTTGGTCTTCAAATTCGTCAGCAAAGAAATGGCATCTTCATATCTCAAGAGAAATACCTCAAAGATTGCCTGAAGAAGTTTGGAATGCAAGACTGCAAAGGTTACACGACGCCAACCAAGAGTCATATGGGTCCTGACGCCAATGAATTCTTACATCATCATATCAACTCTCCCGAAGCCAGTTCCTGTCTGACCAGCAGAAGGAAGCCTTTGACAGTGTTGAAGCCATTCAGTCTGAACTACATGGCCCCAGAAAAATCAGCAAGGAAGGGTGGCAAACATCGCCGTGGAGGCACATCAATGGATCTGCCCGAAGATCTCTATGAGCTTTACAAAACTGGTCCTGAAGAGAGTTATGGTCAGTGCAAGACATGAATCCAATGGATTCGAAGATATTGGGCAGAACAATGGTACAAGTACAGGTTCGTGACCCAGGAATATGATGAGAAGAATGCCATCAAGCGACCCTGGGGAGACATCTTGTACAAAAATCTTCCACCCAGGTCCAGAGCTGAAGCCATTGAACAAGGTTTCTACCCTTGCATGGTCCGTGGACCACAGCCTACAGATGCCGACCCATCTTCATTGTTATGGTGTCGTGACGACAATCTATTCAAGCGCAACTTCCAGTTTGCCAAGAACTCGGCCAAAGAAAACAAGAAGTCACGGGGATTAGACTTCAATCCAGGCCCCTCTGCTCCTCGTGCCGATGGCACACGCGAAGCTGAACCCAATCTTGTTGGGCCCTTCTACAACCTAGAAGGTCTCATCGCTCATATTATGGTTCAAGGGACAACCGTGGATGAACCTGCAGACGACGCTAATTCTGACGAAGCGCCTGCACCACCGAAGCCAAAGAAGCTGAAGAAGCCTAAAGCTTCGAAGCCTTCCCTTGCACCAAAGGCTTCACGGGTGAAGCCTCTGGCCACTGCTCCTCCTGCACCAAGTGTGCAGTCTGAAGATCTCTCACGCATCTCCAAGTCTGAGAAGAAGAAAAAGAAGCCTATGCACACCACTGGTCCAGCTCTGACCCCTGCTGTTGTTCTGAGGAACGAGAATGACGCCATTGATCTGTCAAGTGACGACGATCTTGCTGATGACGCTCTTGAGCTGCTGATAAAGAGCAACTAAGAGGCGGAAATCTTCAATGATTTGCCTCTCTTTGACGTGGAAGTATTGAACAACTTCATTGATGAATGGTTTGACACCCCCAATCTCAGCTTTGACGATCTGCAACTTCCCATTGGCCTAAGCGTCTCCTTCCATGGAGCCATTGCTCCTGAGCTGGCTCTTGCTCAGAAAATTGTTGAGCTGAAGCATAAGATCGATTATGAAAAGGCTCAGTTCAAGAAGCACATGGCCAAGCTCAGCGTGGCAGACGTCCAGAACTTCAAGGTCATGTTGCATGAGCTCAAGGAAGCGTTTCACAAGAAACGTGACGAAGCCAAAGGTTCTCGTGAGCGCATGAAGATTCTCGCTGCCAAGCATGTTCAAGCTTACAATGAAGCTGAGAAGTGCAAGGCACTTGGGCGTCCTGGCATCGACCCTAAGATGGCTGCCAAGTAGAAGAAGAAGTTATCTGTGGACCAAGCTGAACCATCCAGGCGGGAAGAACCTCACATTGTCTTCCCAGCCAGTATGACAGGCGTGAAGCCTAAGGTCCCCACAGTGGCTTCAGGGCTTCAGAAGACAAGGGCAGCTGAAGCCAAGGACAGAAAGCGCAAGACCAAGAACACCACTGATGATGCTCCACCCACCAAGAAGCGCAAGACCAAGAAGAGAGATCGGGCTGCTCCCACAGAGCCCCTTGTAGTCGAGCCGATTTCTGTTGCTCGTCCTGAATCTGCACAACAAGAACGTCGAATGATAGTTCATGAGCCTGCTTCCACAGAGGCTCCTGAAGCTGAAGACATTCCAGCTGTTGACCCCACCGCAGCTGAAGACATTGGTCATCATGACAATGTTGAAGATGATGAAGTCCTTCCTCAGATCGAACACAACATGGTATCAACGCCTGTTCTTACGAACACCGAACTCATCAACATTGGTCGTCCATTGACGCCAATTGCTCAGGATGACTCATGGGCTGATCACCCACAAGAATCCCCCCGTCAAGAAGAAACACCAGTTACTCCCCCAACTCAAGTCACACTCCGGTGATTGAAGATGAAGACTTTGTGGCCCAACCAACTCCATCTCCACAAGCGTCGCCAGTGTTTCGCAGGCTTCGCAAAGGACCAAGGCCACAGGTCACTCTGTTAAGTGTTCCAGAAGGAGAAGAGCGCCAATCCGTTTCACGCCAAGTCTTTCCTGAAGCCTCTCCAACTGTGAACAACCCCGAGACTGAAGCCAATATGGTTGAAGATATTCCGGCTGCATCAGCCGATGACCAAGAAGAACCAAGAGAAGAAGAAGAACGTGTTGCTACGCCCCCAACCAACCAAGTTGTTCTCGAGGAGAACATGTCTGACGCTGCAGCTACTCAAGTGGAGGTTAACAACATTGAGGCGGCCACCAACACCAACACTGAAGCCAATGACGTTGTCATGGCTGAAGCTAATGTGGTGTCTGAAATCAATGTGGTGCCCGAAGTGATAGAACCTGAAGTCAATGCTGCACCTGATGCCAATCAGCAGCCTGAAGCCACTGCCACTGCTCCTGTACCGCCTCCCAGGCCACATACTATTGAGCAAGCATACAACTATGGTCAGCTGGTCACTGTCAGATGGCCTATTCTGGTTCCTCCTCCTGCTGCTGGTCCGCAATTTGACTATCATATTGAGCACAGGCCACAGATCCAGAAGCCAAAGCCAAGACTGCCTAGGTTTCTAGGTACTGCCACTTCACCAGGGTCCTTCAATGCAAATGGCTTCATTGCGCACAACACTTTCTTTGATAGCGCCAAGAACCCCTATTCCAAGCCAATGATTTCATCAGATCGGTTCTGGAGCTATCAGCAGCGCAGTTATTATTCTTGTGTTCTGTATGATCAAGGGTGCATGTTTCCTCATATGCGTCTTGACTATGAAGCCATTTCTGGATTGCCATGCATTGAAGAAGCCCTTGACCGCCGTGATCTTTGATTGCTGAACTTTGTGGTGATAAGGAGCATTGGAATGAAGACCTACGCTTCAATTTTATGCTACCCTCCACATTCGCGGATACAACAGGGATCCGAAGACTTGGGTCCTTGAGTGGATGACAGGCAATGTCCATCATGAAGCCAAAGCGTTTGACATCATTGAGCTAACCGGCCTGCCCACTCCAGGAGAATTATATGAACCTGGTTGTCAGCTTCACCGCAATGCTTTGGAGAGCATCTTCCATAAGCCAGAGCCCAACACGAGCCAAATGCTGAGCATGATGAAGCCTCTGCCACATGACGCTGATTACCCAAAGGAGTTCTTTGTTGAAGACCTAGAGTATCTGCCCCGCACTATTTATCACATCATCATGCGAACTCTATGGCCTGTCAAAGGACATTCATCAGCAGCAAAACTTGAAGGAGCAATGAAGACTTTGGTATTTTATATCTTCAACAGCATCAACTTCAATGCTCAAGACTTCTTTATTAGGCAGTTAGCTGCATCAGGCTCTGATCTCTTTGGACTGAAGTTCTACGCTCCGTAGGTCATGCGCCTCATCAAGCTACACTCAGCTGTCAACTATCAGCCCTCTGCTCGCAACCATCTGATCTTTCTGCCAGAGGTTGATATGTCAGTTGAAGCCATATACCCAGAGCCTACCAAGGAGCCTGTTTGTCTTCACAATGTTGATCACCAAAGCTTCACGCAACCCATTGAAGGAGTCCAGGCAGTCACTCGTGTTTATCCTTTGGCTGGCAATACACGCTTACCTCACCGTGCTCAAACTGAAGCCACTGAAAGCACTATTGCTCAAAGGCCTCGGAAGCGATCTCATGTTCTCAATGACCGAGAACTTCTCGTTGCCCTGCATCAGAAACAGGATAAGCATCACTTCTGGCTGAAGCGACAGATGCAAAGCCTCTTGGTGGACGTCAATCGCATTCGCAATCTTGCCACCAAGAATGCCTTTGTTACACATGAAACCTGTAGGAGGTCATGGAAGAGTTTGACACTGCTGAGTGCTGAAGCAGATCTTCAAGACGATGGCTTCACTGAAAGATTCAAGTTTGACTCCACTCCTCCAAGGAATGATGTCTTGCGTTGAACTCCGTCTCTTGAAGACTCTGATTATTCCTCCTCCGCTGCAACGGTGAATGCCAGAGTGATCGATGTTCAAGATGATGCTACTTCACCACCTCCAACTTCAGCGCGTATCGACACTGCACCAAGTTCATCTGCACCGCCAAACCCCAACGCTGACCCTGCATCTTCTCCTACTCCTTTTGGGAACGAGTAGAGGCTCTATGTCTTCAAACCTTTTTGGTCCTTACTGGCAAAAGGGGGAGAAGCATATGATTTGATAGTCTTCAAGCGGGTCCATATGGGCGGTTGCTTTATATTTTGCCTAGTGTTTACAACTCTCGCTTTTGATACATTTGGTTCTTTGAGTTGTAACACTTAAACTTGATGGTCGTCTGCTATGTTTTCTGCTATTTTGTGATGCGATGATAAATTCCGCATGTGCGATGATAAATTCCGCACTTAGTCATTTTGTAGACGTCCATTTTTCATTATGCATGTCGTTATCTTTGTTATACCAAATCATGCATGATGAATTGTCTTCATAAGTTGAAGAGGATCTCCACAAGTACAACCTGCCATGTGCATTGGCATTCCAAAAGCAAATTACTTATATGCACATCTTCAGGGGGAGCCTTTTGCTACATATGAAGACAATACCTTTATCCTTTACAATTTCACATACTTTTATCCCCGTTGAAAACTTCAACCAGTTTGTCATCAATCACCAAAAAGGGGGAGATTGTAAGTGCATCTAGTGCCAACCCTAGTTGGTTTTGGAGTATTGATGACAAACCTGGTTGAGGGACTAATGTGTTTGTGAGAATTGCAGGATAACACAGGTAGTAGTCCCTCATTGATTCAGTTTACCTACCGGAGATGACCCCTAAAAATATATGAAGACATTGAAGACAATGGTGGTATGTGAAGATATTCACATTGAAGACTATGACAAGAGAAGGCATTGCGTGAAGACTTAGTTGTTTCATTGTTTCCTTTTCTTCTTTGTTGAGTCGTAGGAACCACCGTACTGTTAAGTGGGGTCCCAGTGAACGAAGTCAGAGTGATGAAGTGATGCTCAACCAAAATCCTATGTCTTCGAGCGAAGACAATGAGAGCAAATCTTATCCAGAGTTGGATGAGTCAGCTTTACTTGTAGCCCAAGTAAAGTTGCCGCATGTGTTTGAAATATGACCGTTGGAACACGTGTCAGTTCCTTAGTGACCCAGGGTCATTTCGGACAAATCAGGTCGGGTTGCCTTGTGGCTATAAATAGCCCACCCCCTACACCACAAATTGGTGCCTTCTCAGATTTAGTGCACAACTTTTGTCGTTTGAGAGCAATCCACTTCCGAAGCTTTTGAGAGAGAGAGAAATCCTTGCGAGGACAAAGCCCAAACACCCAGAGCCAAAGAGTGTTAGGCATCACTGAAGTCTTTCTGTCCGCGTGACCTGAAGACTTGTTACACTTGAGGACTGTGAATCCTCCAGCCGGTTAGGCGTCGCGTTCTGAGCATCCAAGAGTCATTGTGGGTCGCCGGTGAACGAAGTCTGTGAAGGTTTGGAAGTCTACCTTGAAGAATTACCAGAGTGATTGGGCGAGGACTGGGTGTCCTTAGCACAAGGGGAATAAGGCGAAGACACGGTCTTCTGAGTTGAATCTCAACCTCCCTAACCAGATGTACAGTTGTCACAACAACTGGAACTGGTCCAACAAATCCTTTGTCTTCACCAAGCGACTGGTTCTATCCTCTCCCTCTCTTTACTTATAGTCTGTCTTCGTGAAGTCATTGCCTGCTTGCATTACCTGTTTGACTTCACTATGTGACTTCCATCGTTGATTGGCTTCATACTATCTTCTGTCCCGATCTTTACTACCTAGCTGCTATTGGTCTTCGTACTTTCACTTCATTGAACACTTGACTATGGCTTGCCTAGTATAGTCTACCTTTCACTGCATATCAATAGGTTCATTTCTATTGTTTGTCTTTGAAACTCTCATGTTTTGAAGACTTTCATAAAAATCGCCTATTCACCCCCTCTAGTCGATAACTAGCACTTTCAGTTTCATCCACATGCATGCAGGTTAGCTACTTTCCCTTTACTAATTAAACTTCTTGTGTTTCCAAGGTCCTGTGAACATTCCACCACCTATACTTGAAAAAAAATTAACCAAGGGGGAGATGATGATGCTGATGATCATGGGCATGAGGATGAGCAGGACCCATATACTCAGTGGCGCCTGGCCACTTATTCCGATGGATCACCTCTTCTTGTCTGTATACTGGGCACTGCTGATGTTACTAAGGAAGCAGGTGTTGTCTCGCATGGTCGCACTCTTCGGACCTATTCCAACATCCGTTGTAGGGTATTTGGGATGGATACTAGTGTACTAGCGCCAACACCTTCTCCCTGGTTCAGTATTGAAAGTCTTGGAGGAAACTTGCTCTTCCTTGGATAAAACTATCCAATGATGGTGGAAGGCGATCCAGCTGCTGTTGACACAATGTTACTACCATTTATGATAAGCAACTGTATCTATACCTCGGATAGTGCTATGCTTCCCTACCGTCCCAATATGGGTCCTGACATAGGCCGCTTTAGCCTGGATGATCAATCCTGCATTGGTCTCGAGATTGACAGTAGCTGGCCCTTCCCAGAGAATCACTTCTGGTTCAAAGCAAGTGTTCCCAACGCCGACGAGTGGTTGAGCTGAAGTTCATTACATCGCTTTGTTATTTGTTGTGAGAGAAAAACTTTACTAGAATGTTTTGTTGGAAATGATCTATAATCCAACGTGTATCCTCGTTGTCGTTGTGGGTTGATGACTTGTTGTATGTAAACAATGGTACATTTGCATATGCGTCCATCAACTCACGCCTGCTAGTGGTGTCCATATGAACAGTGCTAGTGATTTTAGTTGCAAAAATTAGATAGTGCTAGTGATTTTTAGCTGCATATTTTGACAAATCGCAGTGTTACAAGGTTGACAAATGGCAATGTTACTAGATAAACAAATGTCAATCTTTCCAGTTTGACAAATGACAACATACCCAAAATGACAGATATGTAAATCTTACCCAATTGCTTGTACATGGTTGCACACGGGTCATGCAAAACAACCATTTGCGTTGAAGGGATGCATAAATCCTGCTCGGCACATTTTCCCTTGGCTTCCTGGGGAAGCTGTCGGTTTGCATACGGGTGTTCTAACTAAAACGTTTGCGATGAGTGTTTTATATTTAAAACCATTGATTTTTTTCAAAAGAAAATCGTTTGATAAGTCTGTACATTAAGAGAGAAAAACGCAAGTTCGTTCAAACCATATCTTTCATTCAGTCACACTGCAAATTTATATTCATATGATCGAGAACTCGAGATACAGTATTAAACCCCCAAAAAATATTTCCGGCGACGGTGGAGGCAGCGTGCCGTGCCGTCATTGTCGTTGTTGTCCTTCGGGACGTCGTTGTTGAAGTCTTTAAGGCAACACAAAATGTTCTTCACTTGTAAATCAAACATCATGTCATTGCACGATCGACGGGAGGGGCGTGGGAGGACGGCAACTAGTGCCGCTGAGAGGTAGCGGTTGACGGCAACATCCCATGCCGCTAAGGGGGGCGTGCGCACGGGCACGGGCACAAAAAAAATTGCAACGACCCTGATGCGGACACGGTTGCGACCTGGTTTTGCCACAATGATTTTCCTCAAGCTGGCCCTGAGTCGCCCTTCTGCTCTGTTGAATCGCCCTAAGAGCCGGCCACGAATCGCTGCCGGGTCTCCACCGCGGTTGAGCCACCACCGCCGTCGCCTCGAGAGCCGCCTCCGGGTCATATCCTCTGCGAGCCATCGCCAAGATGTTTCCACTGCGAGCCACCCCGACCGTCGAAGTCACCCCCGCCTCTACTGTGGCCACAATAGCTATCAACCGCCAATGGCTTCTCACGAAGCAGAACGGCCATGATCCGGAATCAGAACCGGCGGCTACCCAGACTCTTTTGTTGTCTGCGCCCAAGAAGCACCCGTACCAAACCGCCGTTGCATCCGGTAGTCGAGTCTGACATCTCCGCCTGCACCATGGACGAGCCGCAACAGTTACCGTCTTCCACCGCAGCATCACCTCAACCGTGGTCTGTCTCCTCAAGTCACCAATGCCTCATCGACCGCCCGCCAACAAGCCATGCCTCGCGCTGCTATGAGTCGCCCTTGATGAGCGACCTCGCCTTCCATGCGCTGAGTCGCCTACGCCAAATCACTCGCCGGAGTCCCTCGACCACGGGCTCGCTGGGGCGCAGCGGAGCCGCTAACCACATCACCGGCAGCTTCCGGCACCTCCGTTTGCCGGCTTAAAGCCACTTCTTCTGCGATGGGTCAACGCCTCCGCCCCGAGTCAACCCTGGCCGAACTACGGCACCATCCAAGCGACCGCGACTGCGTTCCGACTCGGCCGGGCCAGAGCTGACTCACCGCACGGTTCTACTGCAACGCCCCGAGCCGCCTGGTCTCCGCTTCTGAGCGTCTCCTCGACCTGCCGCAGAGGCCAAGAGCTTAGCCGGCACCGAGAGTCGCCTGTCTCTGACGAGCCGCCAACCCGCTACTGCGGACCTGCCTTCGCCGTCTGTGAGTTGCTTCTGTGGCCGATGCGGCCGCGATCCCGCTCCCACATCGCAATGCTGACCGAGCACCTCCGCCCCTGCTGCGAGGCCGCCTGTATGAGTCGCCCCGTCGCCGTGGCTTGCCGGCGCCGCCTTGTCTTTCCTTGGGTTTGAGCCGCCGTCGCCGCGGCCTTACCTCACTTCCACCTACGCGGTCTTCGTTTCGGTCTCCTTACCTTCTTCTGTCCTGAGCGCCCTCGCCAGGCGTATCACCGTGGTCGCTGGTTCGCGCCTTCAATGTGCCGGCTGCTGTTGAGCCACCCCCTTGATCTGCCGTGGCGGCCTCAGCTCACTGATTTGCCCCCTTCTCTGCTACAAGTTGCAGCAGCCACGAGCCGCCGTTTCGAGCTCGAACTCGCACCATCCTCTGCCATGGACGCGCTGAACAACCACAGTCAAACGACCCTTTCTCCGAGTTGTTTTCGCCAAGTAGTTCTGCTTCCACCTCGTGTTGCGTCGAGCCGGCCTTCCTGCGCCGTTGCCGAGCTGCCTTAAGCCTCCGTTGCCCGCCTCAACTGTAGCGGGCGAGAGCCACCATAGCTGACCCGCCGGCCCTGTCCTTGGCTTCCGTCGTGCTTGGCTGCGGCCTCGAACCGCCGGGGCGCCCTCGCGCCTGCTTGAGTCGCCATTGGACGGATTTGCCTCATCCCCGAGAGCCACTGCGTCGCGACCACAACCGCAACCTCACTGGCCGGTCACCCCCGCCAAGCCACTATTGTGCCTCGCTGGGTTACCACTGTCGCATCCTTCGTTGCGCCTGGGAGCTGCCTACGGCCTAGCAGAGCCGCCCCATAGGAGCCCACCAGGCCGGGCTTGCCTTCGCCTTAAGCCAGTGCACACACCTGCCCTCGAGTCACTGCCTCTGCCGGGTCCGAGTCGCTGCTTTGGCCTCCGCCTCTGTCGCTAGCACTTCTGAGCCGCCCTTCAATTGAAACCGTCGGGGCCGTGACCCACCGGCGCCCCCGTTGAGCCGCCACTGCGGTCGCCGTCTCCCGAGGCCTATCGGTGCCCTGAGCCGCCACACCTTGCGTTGCAACCCGCCTCCGCGTTGCCTTCCTCTGCCAGGCCTGGCCTTAAGTTGCCAGCACGCTGCCTCCGTGAAGTGACCTTGCCTTGTTGACCCGCCTTTGCCGTGCTTCGCTGCCGTGCCAAGTCACCGTTCATAGTTCGAGTCGCCGCTGGTGCAGGCTGCCATGAGTCACCGCCCTCACCTCACCTTGACCTGTTTATGTCAAGAGCCGCTGGCTTGCGAGTTGCCTTTCCTGGAGCAACAAGTGTGAAATACAGGAAAGAAGTAGTGAATGAGCTCTATAACAGTTTGGATCTTCAACAAGTCGGCACTCAAATTCTAGAGAAGCAGTGCTACTGAACATGAGGTTGCAGAGGTTAAAGCTTAATTAAATTCACCAGTTCCATGGGAGGGCAAAGTGCGGTCAAACACAGAAGGATGGCGTGAGCTGTTTCCAAAACCACTTGATGAAGATATGCATCAGTGACCTGCAGGATTGTAAGGATCACCAACAGTTGATGGCCTCGCGCCTCCGGATTGTCCCGCGTTGTGAGCCGCCAGACAAAGTATTAGCGGAAACAAAAAAGAAAGGTGACCTGAGAAGGCTACACATCAGATTTTTTGATCTTCAATTACTGCCTGCAACCGAGACATACTTTTAGAAACATTGATATGAGGTTCCAGTGTGCAATGATGGAGCAAGTCAGCTAGAATAGAAAAATGAGGAGGAGTTTGGCCCGGTGGATACAGAGATAGGCCTCAGGCCTCTTGAAAACACATGACCTGGAGGGTCCGTGCTAAGCCGCCCAGTTCCAGGTTCCGCCACGGTCGTGCTTTAAGCCACCGCTCACGCGGTTGTCACTCTGACCATGTATCGAGCCACCCCGATCAGCCTCGTTTTGACCCACCGGGTTTCCACTTGTTATGGTTGATGCCCTCTTGCAAGGGAAAGGGAGAGTGGCTAAATTGCCATTGCAAAGTACTGGAAGTTGTTCATGGAATGGATCATCTATTATCTGGACAAATTAGGTGATATCCATCCAGTTTATTTTTATTGATACATTTTTATTTTTTCCGAAGACAATTACTCCTGTTTGTGCACATTCTTATGCAGAATTCATAATTGCAAAGGAGACCACCAAACTATGGCCCTTTCCTACATCGGATGGATCAATGGAAAGGGTCATTTATAACCTGTCGAGATTCAACATATTTCAGCAATCTGCTGTTCAAACTATGTGCCGGTTCATATCACTGTCAAATATGGAGAATATCAAGCCAACTCATCGAGTCGTCTTAAGACTCGGTGGCTACAATGATATGAATCAGCAAGCCTTGCCAGTTCAGCAAATTCAAGAACCCCAGGATGTTGAAGGGGAAGATAACCCGGTCCCGGAGGCTGCTGCCATATTGATGAAAATTCAAAGGCCGTCAAAAAATTTCTGGCTCAAAATAAAGATTCCAGTTTAAAATCCGGCTTAAGGAAACTCTAATTCCTACAAAGCTTTGAAGCTCTCAATATCCGGTTTAAAATCCCGGTTCAAGAAGAATTTATCTCTTGCAAAAAGTTAAAGGTTGCCAAAGAGGACCTGCTGCCAAGATGCGCGGTTCAAACATGGGTATCGTGCCTTATTGGTTTATCATATTATTGATTACTTGGGGGCTTCCTGATCATATTTGAAGCATAACTGTGAATATCCCTCTTGATCGGCGCAATGCCACACTTCCAATGGTCACTTGGGGGCTTCCTGCTCATATTTGAAGCACAGCTGTGAATATCCCTCTTGATCGGCGCAATGCCACACTTCCAATGGTCACTTGGGGGCTTCCTACTCATATTTGAAGCATAGATGTGAATATCCCTCTTGATCGGCGCAATGCCACACTTCCAATGGTCACTTGGGGGCTTCCTGCTCATATTTGAAGCATAGCTGTGAATATCCCTCTTGATCGGCGCAATGCCACATTTATGGTCACTTGGGGGCTTCCTGTGCATATTTGAAGCATAGCTGTGAATATCCCTCTTGATCGGCTCAATGCCATAAACCACTTGGGGGCTTCCTGCTCATATTTGAAGCATAGCTGTGAATATCCGTCTTGGTCCGACTCATACGCCATGGTTACAAAGCACGTGGGGGCTTCCTGTTCAAACATAGGTGTATTCACCAAAGAGAACATAGCGCTACTACCCTCGTAAGCTGGCTTGGTGATACGTCTCCAACGTATTTATAATTTTTGATTGTTCCATGCTATTATATAATCTGTTTTGGATGTTTATGGGCTTTATTATGCACTTTTATATTATTTTTGGGACTAACCTATTAACCCAGAGCCCAGTGCCAGTTTTTGTTTTTTCCCCTTGTTTTAGTGTTTCGCAGAAAAGGAATATCAAACGGAGTCCAAACGGAATGAAACCTTCGGGAGAGTTATTTTTGGAACAGAAGCAATCCAGGAGACTTGGAGTACACGTCAGGGAAGCAATGAGGTGGCATGAGGCAGGGAGGCGCGCCTGCCCCCCTGGGCGCGCCCCCACCCTCGTGGGCCCCTCGTGGCTCCCCTGACCGACTTCTTTCGCCTATATATATCCATATACCCTAAAAACATCAGGGAACAGAATAGATCGGGAGTTCCGCCGCCGCAAGCCTCTGTAGCCACCAAAAACCAATCGAAACCCTGTTCCGGCACCCTGCCCGAGGGGGGAACCCTCACCGGTGGCCATCTTCATCATCCCGGAGCTCTCCATGACGAGGAGGGAGTATTTCACCCTCGGGGCTGAGGGTATGTACCAGTAGCTATGTGTTTGATCCCTCTCTCTCGTGTTCTTGAGGTGGTACGATCTTGATGTATCGCGAGTTTTGCTATTATAGTTGGATCTTATGATGTTTCTCCCCCCTCTACTCTCTTGTAATGGATTGAGTTTTCCCTTTGAAGTTATCTTATTGGATTGAGTCTTTAAGGATTTGAGAACACTTGATGTATGTCTTGCATGTGCTTATCTGTGGTGACAATGGGATATCACGTGATCCACTTGATGTATGTTTTGGTGATCAACTTGCGAGTTCCGTGAACTTATGCATATGGGTTGGCACTCGTTTTCGTCTTGACACTCCAGTAGAAACTTTGGGGCACTCTTTGAAGTTCTTTGTGTTGGTTGAATAGATGAATCTGAGATTGTGTGATGCATATCGTATAATCATACCCACGGATACTTGAGGTGACATGGGAGTATCTAGGTGACATTAGGGTTTTGGTTGATATGTGTCTTAAGGTGTTACTCTAGTATGAACTCTTGAATAGATCGATCCGAAAGAATAACTTTGAGGTGGTTTCGTACCCTACAATAATCTCTTCGTTTGTTCTCCGCTATTAGTGACTTTGGAGTGACTCTTTGTTGCATGTTGAGGGATAGTTATATGATCCAGTTATGTTATTATTGTTGAGAGAACTTGCACTAGTGAAAGTATGAACCCTAGGCCTTGTTTCAACGCATTGCAATACCGTTTGTGCTCACTTTTATCATTAGTTACCTTGCTGTTTTTATATTTTCAGATTACAAAAACCTATACCTATCATCCATATTGCACTTGTATCACCATCTCTTCGCCGAACTAGTGCACCTATACAATTTACCATTGTATTGGGTGTGTTGGGGACACAAGAGACTCTTTGTTATTTGGTTGCAGGGTTGCTTGAGAGAGACCATCTTCAACCTATGCCTCCCACGGATTGATAAACCTTAGGTCATCCACTTGAGGGAAATTTGCTACTGTCCTACAAACCTCTGCACTTGTAGGCCCAACAATGTCTACAAGAAGAAGGTTGCGTAGTAGACATCAAGCTCTTTTCTGGCGCCGTTGCCGGGGAAATCCTTCTTGCTACCTCTTGAGCACCGCGTTGGTTTTCCCTTGAAGAGGAAAGGGTGATGCGGTAAAGTAGCGTAAGTATTTCCCTCAGTTTTTGAGAACCAAGGTATCAATCTAGTAGGAGATCACGCACGAGTCCCTCGCACCTACAAAAACAAATAAGAATCTCGCAACCAACACGATAAAGGGGTTGTCAATCCCTCAACGGTCACTTATGAGAGTGAGATCTGATAGATATGATAAGATAATATTTTTGGTATTTTTATGATAAAGAGATATAAAGATGCAAATTAAAATAAAAGGCAAAAGAAATAACTAAGTGTTGGAAGATTAATATGATGGAAAATAGACCCGAGGGCCATACGTTTCACTAGTGGCTTCTCTCAAGAGCATAAGTATTATGGTGGGTGAACAAATTATTGTCGAGCAATCGATAGAATTGAGCATAGTTATGAGAATATCTAGGTATGATCATGTATATAGGCATCACGTCCATGACAAGTAGACCGACTCCTGCCTGCATCTACTACTATTACTCCACACATCGACCGCTATCCAGCCTGCATCTAGAGTATTAAGTTCATAAGAACAGAGTAATGCTTTAAGTAAGATGACATGATGTAGAGGGATGAACTCATGCAATATGATATAAACCCCATCTTGTTATACTCGATGGCAACAATACAATCGTGCCTTGCTGCCCCTAACATCCTTTGGGAAAGGACACCGCAAGATTGAACCCAAAGCTAAGCACTTCTCCCATTGCAAGAAAGATCAATCTAGTAGGCCAAACCAAACTGATAATTCGAGAGACTTGCAAAGATAACCAATCATACATAAAAGAATTCAGAGGAGATTCAGATATTGTTCATAGATAATCTTGATCATAAACCCACAATTCATCGGTCTCAACAAACACACCGCAAAAGAAGATTACATCGAATAGATCTCCACGAGAATCATGGAGAACTTTGTATTGAGATCCAAAGAGAGAGAAGAAGCCATCTAGCTAATAACTATGGACCCGAAGGTCTGAGGTAAACTACTCACACATCATCGGAGAGACTATGGTGTTGATGTAGAAGCCCTCCGTGATCAGTGCCCCCTCCGGCGGAGCGTCGGAAAAGGCCCCAAGATGGGATCTCACGGGTACGGAAGGTTGCGGCGGTGGAAATAGGTTTCTGGCGCCGTTGCCGGGGAGGTGAGTGCTTGAAGGTATATCTTTAGATCTTGCAATCGAATCTTTTTGTTTCTTGTTTTATCACTAGTTTAGTCTATAAAAGAAAACTACAAAAAAATGGAATTGGGTTTGCCTCATACGCTTCATCTTTTTAATATCTGTCATGAGTATGATGGAAAAGAAAATTGTGCCAAAGTGTTAGAAGAAGAAATCTATAAAATGTTTAGCACTAAATCTTTGAATGATGAGCATGATTGCAATGTTGTTAGTATGAACTCTTTGAATATCCATAGTACTAATGATGATTGCACTAGTCATGATGAAAATATCTCTTATAAGCATGTCGATTTTTGTGGAGTGCATAGAGTTTGCAAGTACATACCAAACAGGGAAGATACATTTTGCAAGAGGCATAAGTATTTGGAAACTAGATGGTTGCAAGAAAGGCTAGATGTTTGTGCTGAAAATTTAAAATTTCTTAGCCGTACTTGTGAACTTTGCAATGAACATGATCATTTCAGTACCCAATGCAAATTGTTTCATGATCGTATCATGTCCAAAAATTGCGATGACTTGATTTCCCTTGCACATCATAATGAACTTAGTTTGCTCTTGGGTTATGAAGAAATGAAACGAATAACTAAGGTTATTCCAGAATTTGCCCTTGATAGAGTTCTTCATTTTGATCTAGAAGAAATTTATATGTATTGTGCGGTGAATGGCATTGAAAACCCTTATATTGCCAATCACATAAATAAAAAAACAAATAGAAGATGAAGAGAATACTAACGAAAGGGAAGAGACCTCCCAATATTCTCCTATTATTTCTTATGATGAATCAGGTAACGAGGAGGAGCCTTCTAGTCAACCAATCACATTAATAAGGAGCTCCAAAAAGAGGATTTGTAACATCCCAAAATTCTAAATTTTGGAATGTTATAAACAAATAGATAGTTTTGATTGATTGTTTGATTGATTGACTGAAAGTGAGTGAATTTGAAATTTCTCGAAAGTTAAATGAGAGGAAATAAAAGGACTTTCCCAAACTTTCATTTTGCTTTTATGATCTTCGAGAATTCAAATTATTTTCATCACAAAAACCCTGGAGAGAAGATGACATGACTTCTTCCATTTATTTAAATGACAAGGGGTGCTGAAAATATTTGAATTTCATTTGGAAAATATTTCCAATTCTGAAACTTTATGCAACTCAATGATTTTCACGAGCGAAGATAAAATGACTTCTTCAAAACATATGAAATATGAGTTGGGAGTTTCAAAGAATTAAAATTCAAAGTTCTTTTGAATTTATTTTCAATTTGGAGTTATTTGAGTTTTATTCAAATTATTTTTCTCCAAAAATAAAATACATGGAAAATAGGGTAACATGATTCCCTACAACAGAAAATTGGAGAGGAATAAATTTGAATTCATTTTGGTATTTTTAAAATGATTTTTATTGGATTTTATTAGAGCTGAAGCACTCTTTGCTTTATTTAAATTTGTGTGTATTTTATTTAATGCTATAATAATGTCCATGTTGTAGAAAATCTTTTTCTGCAAATTTTGGTATATTATATGCCTATATAAAAGTTTTAGTCATTTTTTTTTTATTTTAGTTCTCTGAAAATTTTGTTTAAAAAAAATCCATGCGCTTGGGCCAAAGGCCCAAGCCGCCACTTTCCACCGGCCGCCAAGGCCAACACCATCAGCAGCACTAAGGGAAGCCAGGAGCCGCCGTTCCTTTTCCAATCCAAGTAGGACTCTTTTCCTACTTTCGTTTATTCCGTATCTGTTTCTAGATCTTTTCCTCTTGTTTCCTAATCCTAGTCTATTTCTTGTCCCCTACCCCAAGCAAAACCCTCACCTCCCCAATATAAATACCCAAGCACCCCCCCTCTAACGCATCAAATCAACACCTCTCCTCTCCTCTCCTCACCACCACCGCGCCGCCGCCCTACGCCGCCGCCGCCCCACCCAGCGCCCCTCACCAGCCCGCCGCCCACTTGCCGCCACCACCACCCAACGCCGCCGCCATGAGCCCCTCGCCTCTTGAGGTACTAGCGCCAAGGCGTCACCTTTTCTTTGCCGTTCCGATTTCCGTTCCGGATTTTTCTAGATCGGTTTTTCGTTTCGGTTTTCTTTCCGAAACCCTAGATCGGTTTTTCTTCACCGGTTAGTCCCTGATTTTCAAAGGGCTATAACTTTTTACTCGTTAGTCCAAATCCAACGAAACCAACGCCCACTTCTTCGTTACGATCCCCTCTATACAGTAATACAACTCAAACATGTTTTTGAAAGTTTTAAAATTTAAATTCAATCAGATTTGTATTTAAACTTCGTTTGATCATAACTTGAGTTTCGTAACTCCGATTTAGTTGATTCTTTTTGCAAATTAAAGCTCTTGACCTGAACTTTCTGATAAGGCCAAATTCACATAATTTTGGTACTGTTAGAAATTGTTTTATGTTGCAAGAGTTATTTGCTTGGTTTGATGTTTTCCAAATTGTTTTCTTCGATCTGTCCGATCTTTTGAGTGATTGCTTATGTGTGGTTACTATTGATTGCTTACGGTAGATTGACCGGAGTGTGACGAGTAGAACTATCAAGAGTTTTGAGTGCGAATCATCTTCATCAACATTGCAGGCAAGTAACACTTGATCATACCTTTTCTACTACCCAGTTTTATGCATTAGATCAATCCTCCAACACTTGCATGATTAGGATCTAATTAAATTGTGGGATGGGAAGTAGTTTGAGGTAGTACCTCTTACCTGTTTTATTATCAAACCCTTGGGAGTTACTTCTACGTTTGCTTATTACTTCTACAGATGTGAGATTGATAATTAATGGTTTATCTAAGGTGGCCACTTAAACACACATCTGGGTGGATTGCGGCACCTAGTTACTCCAGGACTTGCCTGTCTAGGCACCTGGGTTTCCAGGACTTGCCTGTATTTCTTCGGACCGCCACCCAGGCTCAAAGGGATCAGGAGATTATTCAAACTAGAAACTTCCGTGTGCAACCACAAGCCATTATGGGCTCTGGCATAGTTGACTAAGTCGTGCGAACTCTTATAGTGGTGGACTAGCAGATGTAGGGGATGTAGGTGTACCGGTCCACCCATCGTAAGGTGCTAGCGCTTCTGAAAGACTATGTCTCGGTCATCCGTTTCTTAAACACCATGTAGTGCGAGAAACCAAACGTAGGCGATCGAGTCTTGTGGGGAAAAGTGCGCAAACCTCTGCAGAGTGTATAAACTAATCATGATTAGCCGTGTCCCCGGTTATGGACATCTTGAGTATCTAGTTCTTGGATTATCATGTTGATCTCATCACGTTACTTTAAATAATTTGTTTGGGTTTAATGAGTACTTTTAATTGGGATTGAGGATGCTGTCAACCATTCTCAATGTTTAACAACCACCATGATAGTTAAATAAATTTATTCCTTTGCAGTAGGGAAAAATTGGCTTTATGCAAAACTGTAACCGTAGAGCTTTCCACCAGCCATATATGCATGTAGTATAGGCTTATTCTTTCATTACTCTCTATGTGTTACATTGCCAGCATATTCCATGTGCTGACCCGTTTTCGGGCTGCAACTTTTCATGTTGCAGACTTTTCAGACGACGAGTAAGTGATACGTTAGGGTTACAATTTCCTATACTCAACTTTGCCGTTGGTGTTGATGGGAATCCACAACCTTGTTGCTTCCGCTATATTATGGATCGAGGTAATAGTATTTACGTTACTTTATACATGTGATTTACCTCTGTTATAAATCCTTGAGTCTTGTGTGTGTCAAAGATACCGATCCAGGGATGACACGAAAGCACAGAGACTTGATCCATTCGGGTCGGGTCGCTACAGGATTGAACCCACACATGATGCGAAGAAGAAAAAGAAAAGACGGACAAGCAAAGGTAGAAAGGTATCTCTCCTAAATGATGTTGCTCCTATTACCCATTGTGATGATGATAATTGCTATACTATTGGTGCTATCCATACTATTAATGATGAGAGTGATTATGCTTATGATATGAAAAGGCCCAAGCTTGGGGATTGATGTCTACTAAGCAACCTTCTTCTTGTAGACGTTGTTGGGCCTGCAAGTGCACAGGTTTGTAGGACAGTAGCAAATTTCCCTCAAGTGGATGACCTAAGGTTTATCAATCCGTGTGAGGCGTAGGATGAAGATGGTCTCTCTCAAACAACCCTGCAACCAAATAACAAAGAGTCTCTTGTGTCCCCAACACAACCAATACAATGGTAAATTGTATAGGTGCACTAGTTCGGCGAAGAGATGGTGATACAAGTGCAATATGGATGGTAGATAAAGGTATTTGTAATCTGAAAATATAAAAACAGCAAGATAACTAAAGGTAAAAGTGAGCGTAAACGGTATTGCAATGATAGGAAACAAGGCCTAGGGTTCATACTTTCACTAGTGCAAGTTCTCTCAACAATAATAACATAAATAGATCATATAACAAGCCCTCAACATGCAACAAAGAGTCACTCCAAAGCCACTAATAGCGGAGAACAAATGTAGAGATTATGGTAGGGTACGAAACCACCTCAAAGCTATTCTTTCGGATCGATCTATAAAAGAGTTCGTACTAGAATAACACCTTAAGACACAAATCAACCAAAACCCTAATGTCACCTAGATACTCCATTGTCACCTCAAGTATCCGTGGGCATGATTATACAATATGCATCACACAATCTCAGATTCATCCAACCAACACAAAGTACTTCAAAGAGTGCCCCAAAGTTTATACCGGAGAGTCAAGAACGTGTGCCAACCCCTATGCATAGGTTCATGGGCGGAACCCGCAAGTTGGTCACCAAAACATACATCAAGTGGTACATGATATCCCATTGTCACCACAGATAAACACAGCAAGACATACATCAAGTGTTCTCATAAAAGACTCAATCTGATAAGATAACTTCAAAGGGAAACTCAATTCGTCACAAGAGGATAGAGGGGGAGAAACATCATAAGATCCAACTGTTGGGGAACGTAGCAGAAATTCAAAATTTTCCTACGTGTCACCAAGATCTATCTATGGAGAAACTAGCAACGAGGGGAAGGAGAGTGCATCTACATACCCTTGTAGATCGCTAAGCGGAAGCGTTCAAGAGAACGGGGTTGAAGGAGTCGTACTCGTCGTGATCCAAATCACCGGAGATCCTAGTGCCGAACGGACGGCACCTCCGCGTTCAACACACGTACAGCCCGGTGACGTCTCCCACGCCTTGATCCAGCAAGGAGAGAGGGAGAGGTTGAGGAAGACTCCATCCAGCAGCAGCACAACGGCGTGGTGATGATGGAGGAGCGTGGCAATCCTGCAGGGCTTCGCCAAGCACCACGGGAGAGGAGGAGGAGGAGAAGCAGGGCTGCACCAATAGAGGGAGAAAACTCATGTGTTGGGAAGCCCCAAAACCCCCACTATTTATAGGAGGAGGGGAGGTGGCTGCGCCCCCATCTAGGGTTCCCACCCAAGGGGTGCGGCAGCCCTAGATGGGACTTGGGGGGGCGGCCAAGGGGGGGAGGAGTGCCTCCCAAGTCAAGTGGAGGCCCTCCCCCTTAGGGTTTTCCCCTTCCCATGCGCATGGGCCTTGGGGGGGCTGGTGCCCCTGGCCCATTAAGGCTACGGCGCCCCCCTACAGCCCATGCTACTGTATTGGATGAGGTGGAACTATTTCCGGACCTCCGGACCCCTCCGGAATCCTCCGGAACCTTCTGGAAGCTTCCCGGTACAATACCGAAAAAACCCGAACTTTTTCCGGAACCCGAACAACAACTTTCCATATATAAATCTTTACCTCCGGACCATTCCGGAAATCCTCGTGACGTCCGGGATCTCATTCGGGACTCCGAACAACATTCGGTAACCACATACAAACTTCCTTTATAACCCTAGCGTCGCATCGAACCTTAAGTGTGTAGACCCTACGGGTTCGGGAACCATCTGAGACATGACCGAGACGTTCTCCGGTCAATAACCAACAGCGGATCTGGATACCCATGTTGGCTCCCACATGTTCCACGATAATCTCATCGGATGAACCACGATGTCAAGGACTCAATCGATCCCGTATACAATTCCCTTTGTCTAGTGGTATTGTACTTGCCCGAGATTCGATCGTCGGTATCCCGATACCTTGTTCAATCTCGTTTCCGGCAAGTCTCTTTACTCGTTCCGTAACACATCATCCGTGATCAACCCCTTGGTCACATTGTGCACATTATGATGATGTCCTACCGAGTGGGCCCAGAGATACCTCTCCGTTTACGGAGTGACAAATCCCAGCTCGATTCGTTCCAACCCAATGACACTTTCGGAGATACCTGTAGTGCACCTTTATAGTCACCCGATTCGTTGTGACGTTTGGTACACCAAAGCATTCCTACGGTATCCGGGAGTTGCACAATCTCATGGTCTAAGGAAAAGATACTTGACATTAGAAAAGCTTTAGCATACGAACTACGATCTTTGTGCTAGGCTTAGTACTGGGTCTTGTCCATCACATCATTCTACTAATGATGTGATCCCGTTATCAATGACATCCAATGTCCATGGTTAGGAAACCATAACCATCTATTGATCAAGGAGCTAGTCAATAGAGGCTTGCTAGGGACATGGTGTTGTCTATGTATCCACACATGTATCTGAGTTTCCTATCAATACAATTATAGCATGGATAATAACCGATTATCATGAACAAGGAAATATAATAATAACTAATTTATTATTGCCTCTAGGGCATATTTCCAAAAGTCTCCCACTTGCACTAGAGTCAATAATCTAGTTCACATCGCCATGTGATTAACACTCACAGGTCACATCGCCATGTGACCAACATCCAAAGAGTTTACTAGTGTCATTAAACTAGTTCACATCATCATGTTATTAAGACTCAATGAGTTCTGGGGTTTGATCATGTTTTGCTTGTGAGAGAGGTTTTAGTCAACGGGTCTGCAACGTTCAGATCTGTATGTACTTTGCAAATCTTTAGGTCATATTGTAAATGCTGCTTCCACGCTCCATTTGAAACTATTCCAAATGGTTGCTCCACTATACGTATCTGGTTTGCTATTCAGAGTCATCCGGATAGGTGTCAAAGCTTGCATCGACGTAACCCTTTACGCCGAACTCTTTATCACCTCCATAATCGAGAAACATGTCCTTATTTACTCCAAGGATAATTTTGACCGCTATCTGGTGATCCACTCCTTGATCACCTTTGTACTCTCTTGCCAGATAAGTAGCAAGGCACATATCAGGTGCGGTACACAGCATAGCATACTGTAGAGCCTACGTCTATAGCATAGGGGACGACCTTCGTCCTTTCTCTCTTTTCTGCCGTGGTCGAGCTTTAACTCTTAACTTCATACCTTACATCTCAGGCAAGAACTCCTTCTTTGACTGATCCATCTTGAACACTTTCAAGATTATGTCAAGGTATATGCTCATTTGAAAGTACCATTAAGCGTTTTTGATCTATCCTCATAGATCTTGATGCTCAATGTTCAAGTAGCTTAATCCAGGTTTTCCATTGAAAAACATCTTTCAAATAACCCTATATGCTTTCCAGAAATTCTACATCATTTCTGATCATCAATATGTCAACAACATATACTCATCAGAAATTCTATAGTGCTCCCACTCACTTCTTTGGAAATACAAGTTTCTCATAAACTTTGTATAAACCCAAAATCTTTGATCATCTCATCAAAGCGCACATTCCAACTCCGAGATGCTTACTCCAGTCCTTAGAAGGATCGCTGGTGCTAGCATACCTTTTTAGCATCCTTAGGATCGTCAAAAACTTTCTGATTGTATCACATACAACCTTTCCTTACGAAAACTGGTAAGGAAACTCGTTTTGACATCCATCTGCCAGATTTCATAAATGCAGCTTATGCTAACATGATTCCGACGGACTTAAGCATCGCTACGGATGAGAAAATCTCATCGTAGTCAACTCCTTGAACTTGTGAAAAACTCTTCGCCACAAGTCGAGCTTCATAGACGGTGATATTACCGTCCACGTCCGTCTTCTTAAAAAATCCATTTATCTCAATAGCTTGCCGATCATCGGGCAAGTCCACCAAAGTCCATGCTTTGTTCTGATACATGGATCCTATCTCGGATTTCATGGCCTCTAACCATTTATCGGAATATGGTCCCACCATCGCTTCTCCATAGCTCGTAGGTTCATTGTTGTCTAGCAACATGACCTTCAAGACAAGATTACTGTACCACTCTGAAGCAGTACGCATCCTTGTCACCCTACGAGGTACGGTAGTGACTTGATCCGTAATTTCATGATCACTATCATAAGCTTCTACTTCAATTGGTGTAGGTGCCACGGGAACAACTTCTTGTGCCCTGCTACACACTAGTTGAAGTGACGGTTCAATAACCTCATCAAGTCTCCACCATCCTCCCACTCAACTTTTCGAGACAAACTTTTCCTCAAGAAAGGACCCGATTCAAGAAACAATCCCTATTGCTTTCGGATTTGAATTAGGAGGTATACCCAACCGTTTTGGGTGTCCTATGAAGATGCATTTTATCCGCTTTGGGTTCGAGCTTATCAACCTAAAACTTTTCCACATAAGCGTCGCAGCCCCAAACCTTTAAGAAACGACAACTTAGGTTTCTCCAAACCATAGTTCAAACAGGGTCGTCTCAACGGAATTACGTGGTGCCCTATTAAAGTGAGTGCGGTTGTCTCTAATGCCTAAACCATGAACGATATTGGTAATTCGATAAGAGACATCAAGGTACGCACCATATCTAATAGGGTGCAACTATGATGTTCGGACACACCATCACACTATGTTGTTCCAGGCGGTATTAGTTGTGAAACTATTTCCACAATGTCTTAATAGCGTGCCAAAGCTCGTAACTCAGATACTCATCTCTATGATCATATCATAGACATTTTATCCTCTTGTCACGATGATCTCTAACTTCACTCTGAAATTACTTGAACCATTCAATAATTCAGACTTGTGTTTCATCAAGTAAATCCACTCAGTATCTACTTAAATCATCCGTGAAGTAAGAACATAACGATATTCACTGCATGCCTCGGCACTCATTGGACTGCACACATCAAAATGTGCCACTTCCAACAAGTTGCTATCTTGTTCCATCTTCTTTGAAACCGAGGCTTTTCAGGTCATCTTGCCCATGTGGTATGATTTGCATATCTCAAGTGATTCAAAATCAAGTGAGTCCAAACGATCCATTTGCATGGAGTTTCTTCATGCATATACACCAATAGACATGGTTCGCATGTCTCAAACTTTTCAAAAACGAGTGAGTCCAAAGATCCATCAACATGGAGCTTCTTCATGCGTTTTATGACTTACATGGCAGTGCCACAAGTAAGTGGTACTATCATTACTATCTTATATCTTTTGGCATGAAAATGTGTATCACTACAATCGAGATTTAATAAACCATTCCTTTAGGTGCAAGACCATTGAAGGTATTATTCAAATAAACAGAGTAACCATTATTCTCCTTAAATGAATAACCGTACTGCGATAGACATAATCCAATCATGTCTATGCTCAACGCTAACACTTAATAACAATTATTTAGGTTTAACACCAATCTCGATGGCAGAGGGAGCGTGCGATGCTTGATCACATCAACCTTGGAAACACTTCCAACACATATCGTCAGCTCACCTTCAACTAGTCTCCACTTATTCCGTAGCTTTTATTTCGAGTTACCAACACTTAGCAACCGAACCGGTATCTAATACCTAGGTGCTACTAGGAGTACTAGTAAAGTACACATTAACATAATGTATATCCAATATACTTCTATCGACCTTGCCTGCCTTCTTATCTACCAAGTATCTAGGGTGGTTCTGCTTCAGTGTCTGTTCCTCTCATTACAGAAGCACTTAGTCTCGGGTTTGGGTTCAACCTTGGGTTTCTTTACTAGATGCAGCAGCTGATTTGCCGTTTCATGAAGTATCCCTTCTTGCCCTTGCCCTCCTTGAAACTAGTGGTTTCACCAACCATCAACAATTGATGCTCCTTCTTGATTTCTACTTTCGCGGTGTCGAACATTGCGAATAGCTCAAGGATCATCATATCTATCCCTGATATGTTATAGTCCATCACGAAGCTTCTAGCAGCTTGGTGGCAATGACTTTGGAGAAACATCACTATCTCATCTGGAAGATTAACTCCCACTCGATTCAAGTGATTGTTGCACTCAGACAATCTGAGCACAAGCTCAACGATTGAGCTTTTCTCCCTTAGTTTGCAGTCTAAGAAAATCGTCGGAGGTCTTATACCTCTTGATGTGGGCACGAGCCTGAAATCCCAATTTCAGCCCTCGAAACATCTCATATGTTCAGCGACGTTTCGAAAACGTCTTTGGTGCCTCAACTCTAAACCATTTAACTGAACTATCACGTAGTTATCAAAACATGTATGTCCGATATTCATAACATCCACAAACGACGTTTGGGGTTCAGCACACTAAGCGGTGCATTAAGGACATAAGCTTTCTACTGTCCGCATAATCGCTACTTTCAACTTTCAACTATATTTTCTCTAGGAACATATCTAAACAGTGGAACTAAAGCGCGAGCTTACGACATAATTTGCAAAGATCTTTTGACTATGTTCAGGATAATTAAGTTCATCTTATGAACTCCCACTCAGATAGACATCCCTCTGGTCGTCTAAGTGATTACATGATCCGAGTCAACTAGGCCATGTCCGATCATCACGTGAGACGGACTAGTCATCATCGGTGAACATCTTCATGTTGATCGTATCTACTATCGACTCATGCTCGACCTTTCGGTCTCTGTGTTCCGAGGCCATGTCCATACATGCTAGGCTCGTCAAGTTAACCCTAAGTGTTTCAAGTGTGTAAATCTGTCTTACACCGTTGTATGTGAGCGTAAGAATCCATCACACCCGATCATCACGTGGTGCTTAGAAGCAACGAACTTTAGCAACGGTGCACAGTTAGGGGAGAACACTTCTTGAAACTTTAATGAGGGATCATCTTATTTACTACCGTCGTTCTAAGCAAATAAGATGCATAAACATGATAAACATCACATGCAATCAAATAGTGACATGATATGGCCAATATCATTTTGCTCCTTTTGATCTCCATCTTCGGGGCTCCATGATCATCATCGTCACCGGCATAACACCATGATCTCCATCATCATGATCTCCATCATCGTGTCTCCATGAAGTTGTCTCGCCAACTTATTACTTCTACTACTATGGCTACCGGTTAGCAATAAAGTAAAGTAATTACATGGCGTTGTTTAATGACACGCAGGTCATACAATAAATAAAGACAACTCCTATGGCTCCTGCCGGTTGTCATACTCATCGACATGCAAGTCGTGATTCCTATTACAAGAACATGATCAATCTCATACATCACATATCATTCATCACATTCTTCTTGGCCATATCACATCACATAGCATACCCTGCAAAAACAAGTTAGGCGTCCTCTAATTGTTGTTTGCATGTTTCTGATGGCTGCTATGGGTTTCTAGCAAAACGTTTCTTACCTACATAAAACCACAACGTGATATGCCAATTGCTATTTACCCTTCATAAGGACCCTTTTCATCGAATCCGTTCCGACTAAAGTGGGAGAGCGGCACCGCTAGCCACCTTATGCACCAAGTGCATGTCGATCGGTGGAACCTGTCTCACGTGGAAGAGCGTGTAAGGTCGGTCCGGGCCGCTTCATCCCACAATACCGTCGAAACAAGATTGGACTAGTAACGGTAAGCATATTGAACAACATCAACGCCCACAACTACTTTGTGTTCTACTCGTGCAAAGAATCTACGCAATAGACCTAGCTCATGATGCCCTTTGTGGGGAACGTGGCAGAAATTCAAAATTTTCCTCGTGTCACCAAGATCTATCTATGGAGAAACTAGCAACGAGGGAAGGAGAGTGCATCTACATACCCTTGTAGATCGCTAAGCGGAAGCGTTCAAGAGAACGGGGTTGAAGGAGTCGTGCTCGTCGTGATCCAAATCACCGGAGATCCTAGTGCGAGCAGACGACACCTCCGCGTTCAACACATGTACAGCCGGTGGCGTCTCCCATGCCTTGATCCAGCAATGAGAGAGGAGAGGTTGAGAAGACTCCATCCAGCAGCAGCACAACGGCAGGCGTGGTGATGATGGAGGCGTGGCAATCCTGCAGGCTTCGCCAAGCACCACGGGAGAGGAGGAGGAGGAGAAGCGAGGCTGCACCAATAGAGGGAGAAAACTCATGTGTTGGGCAGCCCCAAACCCCCACTATTTATAGGAGGAGGGAGGTGGCTGCGCCCCATCTAGGGTTCCCACCCAAGGGTGCGGCAGCCCTAGATGGGACTTGGGGGCTGCCAAGGGGAGGAGTGCCTCCCAAGTCAAGTGGAGGCCCTCCCCTTAGGGTTTCCCCTTCCCATGCGCATGGGCCTTGGGGGCTGGTGCCCCTGGCCCATTAAGGCCAGGCGCCCCTACAGCCCATGCTACTGTATTGGACGTGGTGGAACTATTTCCGGACCTCCGGACCCCTCCGAATCCTCCGGAACCTTCAGAAGCTTCCGGTACAATACCGAAAAACCCGAACTTTTCCTAACCCAACAACAACTTTCCATATATAAATCTTTACCTCCGGACCATTCCGGAACTCCTCGTGACGTCTAGGATCTCATCCGGACTCAACAACATTCGGTAACCACATACAACCTTCCTTTATAACCCTAGCGTCCATCGAACCTTAAGTGTAGACCCTACGGGTTCGGGAACCATCGAGACATGACCGAGGCGTTCTCCGGTCAATAACCAACAGCGGGATCTGGATACCCATGTTGGCTCCCACATGTTCCACGATGATCTCATCGGATGAACCACGATGTCAAGGACTCAATCGATCCGTATACAACTCCCTTTGTCTAGTGGTATTGTACTTGCCCGAGATTCGATCGTCGGTATCCCGATACCTTGTTCAATCTCGTTTCCGCAAGTCTCTTTACTCGTTCCATAACACATCATCCGTGATCAACCCCTTGGTCACATTGTGCACATTATGATGATGTCCTACCGAGTGGGCCTAGAGATACCTCTCCGTTTACGGAGTGACAAATCGATCTCGATTCATGCCAACCCAATGAGACACTTTCGGAGATACCTGTAGTGCACCTTTATAGTCACCCGATTCGTTGTGGCGTTTGGTACACCCAAAGCATTCCTACGGTATCCGGAGTTGCACAATCTCATGGTCTAAGGAAAAGATACTTGACATTAGAAAAGCTTTAGCATACTGAACTACGATCTTTGTGCTAGGCTTAGTATTGGGTCTTGTCCATCACATCATTCTACTAATGATGTGATCCCGTTATCAATGACATCCAATGTCCATGGTTAGGAAACCGTAACCATCTATTGATCAACGAGCTAGTCAATAGAGGCTTGCTAGGGACATGGTGTTGTCTATGTATCCACACATGTATCTGAGTTTCCTATCAATACAATTATAGCATGGATAATAAACGATTATCATGAACAAGGAAATATAATAATAACTAATTTATTATTGCCTCTAGGGCATATTTCCAACACCAACTATAATAGCAAAGCTCGGGATACATCAAGATCGTGCCATAGAGGGAACACGAGAGAGAACACGAGAGAGAGAGATCAAACACATAGCTACTGGTACATACCCTCAGCCCCGAGGGTGAACTACTCCTCCTCGTCATGGATAGCGCCGGGATGATGAAGATGGCCACGGTGATGGGTTCCCCCCCGTGAGGTGCCGAACGGCTCCCGAGAGGTTTTGGTGGCTCTGAGAGGCTTGCGGCGGCGAAACTCCTGATCTATCTTCTGCTCGGAAGTTTTTCGATCGTGGGTATATATGGGTGAAAGAAGTATGTCGGTGGACCGAAGGGGGGCCACGAGGCAGGGGGCGCGCCCTAGGGGGGTGGGCGCGCCCCCACCCTCGTGAGCACCTCCCTTCTTTCCTGACGTGCACTCCAAGTCCATCGGGTGGCTTTCCTTCCAAAAATAACTTCTCCAGTTGATTTTGTTCCGTTTTGACTCCGTTTGATATTCCTTTTCCCCGAAATACTGAAATAGGCAAAAAATAGCAAATCTGGGCTGGGCCTCCGGTTAATAGGTTAGTCCCAAAAGTAATATAAAAGTGGAAAATAGCCCAATATTGCCCAAAACAATAGATAATATAGCATGGAGCAATCAAAAATTATAGATACGTTGGAGACGTATCAAGCATCCCCAAGCTTAATTCCTGCTCGTCCTCGAGTAGGTAAATGATAAAAAAGATAATTTTTGATGTGGAATGCTAGTTGGCATAATTTCAATGTAATTCTTCTTAATTGTGGTATGAATATTCAGATCCGAAAGATTCAAGACAAAAGTTCATATTGACATAAAAATAATAATACTTCAAGCATACTAATCAAAGTAATCATGTCTTCCCAAAATAGCATGGCCAAAGAAAGTTATCCCTACAAAATCATATAGTCCGGCTATGCGCCGTCTTCACCACACAAAGTATTTAAATCATGCACAACCCTGATGACAAGCCAAGCAATTGTTTCATACTTTTGACATTCTCAAAACTTTTTCGATCTTCACGCAATACATGAGCGTGAGCCATGGATATAGCACTATATGTGGAATAGAAGGGTGGTTGTGGAGAAGACAAAAAGAGGGGAATATAGTCTCACATCAACTAGGCGTATCAACGGGCTATGGAGATGCCCATTAATAGATATCAATGTGAGTGAGTAGGGATTGCCATGCAACGGATGCACTAGAGCTATAAGTGTATGAAAGCTCAAAAAAAAAAAGAAACTAAGTGGGTGTGCATCCAAATCGCTTGCTCACGAAGACCTAGGGCATTTTGAGGAAGCCCATCATTGGAATATACAAGCCAAGTTCTATAATGAAAATTCCCACTAGTATATGAAAGTGACAACACAGGAGACTCTCTATCATGAAGATCATGGTGCTACTTTGAAGCACAAGTGTGGTAAGAGGATAGTAGCATTGTCCCTTCTCTCTTTTTCTCTCATTTTTTTTTGTTTTTTTTAATTTTTTTATTTGGGCCTTTTCTCTTTTTTAATGGCCTCTTTTTTTTCTTCTTTTTTTGATTTTTCGTCCGGAGTCTCATCCCGACTTGTGAGGGAATCATAGTCTCCATCATCCTTTCCTCACTAGGACAATGCTCTAAAAAAATGATGATCATTACACTTTTATTTTCTTACAACTCAAAAATTACAACTTGATTCTTAGAACAAAATATGACTCTATATGAATGCCTCCGGCGATGTACCGGGATGTGCAATGACTCATGAGTGACATGTATGAAAGAATTATGAACGGTGGCTTTGCCACAAATACGATGCCAGCTACATGATCATGCAAAGCAATATGACAATGATGGAGCGTGTCATAATAAACGGAATAGTGGAAAGTTGCATGGCAATATATCTCGGAATGGCTATGGAAATGCCATAATAGGTAGGTACGGTGGCTGTTTTGAGGAAGGTATATGGTGGGTGTATGATACCGGCGAAAAGTGCGCGGTATTAGAGAGGCTAGCAATGGTGGAAGGATGGGAAAAGTGCGTATAATCCATGGACTCAACATTAGTCATAAAGAACTCATATACTTATTGCAAAAATCTACAAGTTATCAAAGCAAAGTATTATGCGCATGCTCCTAGGGGGATAGATTGGTAGGAAAAGACCATTGTTCGTCCTCGACCGCCACTCATAAGGAAGACAATCAATAAATAAATCATGCTCCGACTTCATCACATAACGGTTCACCATACGTGCATGCTACGGGAATCACAAACTTTAACACAAGTATTTCTCAAATTCACAACTACTCAACTAGCATGACTCTAATATCACCATCTCCATATCTCAAAACAATTATCAAGCATAAAACTTTTCTTAGTATTCAACACACTTGTCGTGGTTTTGTCACGGCAGATGTCCTCATGAAAGGACTTAGTCATGGAGCCATCATTACGGGTTAGCTTGAAGGTGTTAAAGAGGACACAAGGACGCAAGAGAGTTTATACTAGTTCGGCCCCTTCGATGAAGGTAAAAGCCTACGTCTAGTTGTGATGAAATTGATGGGGTTTCGATGACTAGGGAGCAAACAAGCTTCGCCTAAGTCTCAAGTTGTTGTCTGTTCTCCTTGAACCGCCGCGGGGTCGTCCCCTTATATACATGGGTGGCGCCAACCTTGGCCGCTGCATCACCCTGAATACACCAGAGCATCGCGGCGATCTTCCATTTCTTCCTCGGCTTTGGTAAGTCTTCTATCTTTTTCATCATAGATCTGTTCTAGGGTTTCCATGTTCTTCAGCGTTCATCACTTGCTTCCTGTTCATATGATAAACTTTAGACGAGTCTGTGAGTCTTTGTTCTGTGTAGCGGTAGTTTTTTTCATCTGTTTTCACTTGCGCATCTCAAGACCATAGATCTCTCTGTATCCTTGCTCATTGATTCAGCATCTGCTCCCCTTTGGACCTTGAATATTTATCTCTTTTCCTGAACATGTTCCAGATCCAAAACTGTGATGTAATTTTGTGAAACCTGTTTTCGCACACCTACTCATCCGCAATCTCTACTCTTCAATATTGTAGACCAGGCGGTTTAACTTTGTAGAAAAATTGATAACTTGGTATATACCATTAGTCCCCTTGTTGAACCTCCAGGATTCCCTAGCTAAGTATTGCCACTTTGCAGAACTCCGGTTTGTAAGTAACTGCTTCCGGTTTAGCAATGAATGCATCAAGATATACTCTTCCAACATATTATTGAACCGGTATTATTGCTTTGCAGGTTGCACCATGGCCAAGCAAGTGTACGAGTGCAACTGGGTCCCTTCTCGAGTGACCGAGACTCAACTGAATAACCTAGTCAACACCGGCGCTTTAGGCAAAAAAGATGTCGTTCCTTTGGAGGGTCCTGGCCGGAATGTCCTCCGAACCCGAAGATGGAGATGTTGTTGTTTTTGCTGACCATCTAGCCCGGGGCTTCAGTCCGCCCGGTTCAAAGTTTTATCGGGATGTCTTGGCCAACTTCCAACTGCGTCCACAAGATATTGGCCCCAACTCCGTGACTAATATCTATCACTTTCAAGTGCTCTGTGAGGTGTTCTTTCAAGAGGAGCCCACAGTTGAATTATTCAGAGATTGCTTCCATCTGAACCGCCGCACCAAATTTACTGATGGTCCCAATACCGAGTTAGGTGGTATGGCGATTCAAAATAGGAAAGAAGTCACTTACCCTCACGCCAAACTGCACAGCCATCCCAAAGAGTGGAATTCAACATGGTTTTACTACAAAGATACCTTGCCTGATGGAGAAAATCCCTTGCCGGATTATCGTCCGGAGCGGCTAAGCAACACACATCCCTTCCCTCAGAGACTGACTGCTAAGGAGAGAAGCAAATATGCTCCTCAATTATCCAAGCTCAGGGCCTTCATGGTTAACGGGTTGACAAGAGTTGACCTTGCTCGCTGCTGGATATCTTGGAGTATATTGCCCTTAAGCCTGCGCTCCGGTTTGATGTGCAAATACACAGGAGATGTAAAATACCCTCTACGGCAATATTGAGATCCAGCTGACAGATGACGAGATCACTGAAGCTGTGAAAAAGATATTAAATGAACCAGAAATTGCCTGCTCTCAAACCGGCCTGGCTCCTTTTTGTACCACTAACAAACCGCCAGCCGTAAGACTCATATCTTATGCTTTCATGAAATCTGACTATGTTTAAGTACCCTTGGTTGTTATTAACATCTTTCAAACAGGGCGATGATCCGTTTTGGAGCAAGAAGCCTCCACAAGAGAAACCGGAGAAAATAACCCGGCCCAAAACCAGAGTTGTGAAGAAACCGGCCAATAGGAAAAGAACCACCGCATCCTCCGATCCACCAGCTGACGATGATGTGGGTAATCCGGACCTTGAGGTAGAGCTTGACTCACTTGGTTTATTTTTCACACGCCTTATTGATAATGATTATTGCCAGGATGACGCTGAAGTCAGTCACGCTGATGTTGTAGAGGTAATCACTCTTTCTTCCGATTCAAACCCTTAGCCTTCACTAAAAATCCGTCGAGCAAACCGGAAAGTTAAATTTTCTCATCCTCTTGCTTATTTGGACCGAAACTTTCTTATGAAGACACAACAGCATGAAGCTCGCCGCACAACCCGGCACAACGGCCAGGTAGTTACCTCCGCCGGTTTACCGAACAGTCCGGTTCGGAAACGCCGTTCAGAGGTCTCTAACTGTTTCGTCAATGCTTATCCTAAAGAGGGTTGTTTTCGTCAACCTCTTAATCCATCTGACTCGGATTATCAGGGCACTTATCACTCTTCTTCCGGCGAGTCATCAGCCACCCAGCTTCCACCACTCAAAACGGTGCTTGGGTGAGCCATATTCCTGATAATGTTGTTTGATATATCACTTTCAATATTCACTGGACTGGTCCGTCTTTTTCCTTTCAGGGCCAAGCCTAGGCCAAGCAAGAAAGCTCGTCTGGACAAAGCGACAGAAGAAAACGTCGCTCCTGAACCGAACAAAATACTAGATCCTGAAGAACACATCCACGACGATGTACTGAACGACCCACCATCGCAAGATCATGATGTTACTGCTGACGAGGCACATGTTGATGCCACAGGCCCTTTTAATCAACCCACAAGTCCTGTCCAGACTGAGAAAACAACGAGCCCATCAAAGCTTACTGATAACCGGCAATCCCAGTGCGGACCGGTGAAGCCAAAGATGATGATGTTGTTATTACTGGCGTTGGTCATTCCGAGCCACGCAATCCTGTCGCTTTATCTAAGCACACTGCCAAAGATGAATTTGCTGCATTTGGTAAAGGAAAATGGAATGCCGATTTGGCGACTTATGCCGGTCTGAACACCCAAGATCTTCATTCCGGCTACCTGAATCGGCTATATACCAGCCGTGATTATGAAGCCGGTCTGGTAAATATGATGAAGGACAAATATGAGGTAAATTCCATATGACTCTCTGCTTGTATATTTCAATCTGTCAACTCCAATAGCCCCCAAGTGACGGTCTTAAGAGATCAACTTAAACCGGGACTTTCCAACATGAACTTTAATGCAGCTGTACTTTGCGAATGTAGCCCCCAAGGGCCGGTTCAACTTAATGTAGTTAAACCAGGACTTTATACAGTAAGAATTCCAGTGTCAGTAAAGGACAGAGCAAACAGGCATTAGCCCCCAAGTGCCAAGTTGAATACTTGTATTGAGCTTGGGACTTATCTAGAATTTGTAGGATGAAAAGCAAATATGCATTAGCCCCCAAGTACCAAGGGCATAACTTGTTACGTGGTTGGTACTTCAATTCTTCACCGTAATCTTTATCAAACGTTTATCTGTATGTAGGTTGATCTGAGCAAGAAAGAAAGTCAAATCGCCGATCTGCAAGTAAACCTGAAGTCCCAGCAAGATGAAACCTCCAATGCAAAAAATGAATTAACCAGCGCTTTAAGCATCATGGAAATGCTTAAAGAAGGTTTCAACAAAGAACGGGCGGATTGGGCCACTGAAAAAGCCGGTTTAACTCAACAGGCAGAGAAGGCTGAGGCTGCACTCAAACCGGTGGTGGACGAACTGACCAGTGTAAAACGGCAAGTGCATGCCATGACCGTTGCTGTCTTTGGTAAGCCTTCTTTAGCTCTAAAGTAATGAGGCCTTCTCATGTAACTGCCGGTTTACTGACCCTTTGAATGATACAGGGACACGTATTGGCCACTTGGGATCAGATGTGCGGAAGAAATTGAAAGCCGCCTATACATTGATAGAGCAAATGTATACTGGTGCGCAACGGATCATCTGCACTGCTTCTCACAACAACCCGGCGCCGACCTTGATCCAGGACACTATTAAAAGGTTGTCAATGCTTCCTGCCCGGGTTGAAGAGCTAAAGAAATCTGCTGCTAGAACCGGTGCTATAAACGCCTTAATCTGGGCAAAAGCATGGGTGCCGGATTTTGATCCTGTTGAAGCGGCCCAGGGCTTCCCAAGCTTGAAGGAAGACGGGACAGAATTCAGCGAAGAAGATCTCCGAGCTATAAACCGGGAAGTGCGCCCTCTGGCTTGTCAATTGGTTGAAGAGGCAGGTTTGTCTCACTATCAAGCCCAATACGATGGTCAAAACAAATGAGTGGCTGCACCAATTCCTGAAGCGGAGAACCTTATACCTCCAATCCGTAAGCATACTTACGCTCCTGACATTGAACCGTCGTTGTTGATCAATGATGAAGTTGTATTTCAAGCATTAATGGGAATCGACTGGACAACTGTTGATTTCCAGCCGCTGGGTAGGGAAGCGGAGGTTGAAGCGGCGCAAGATGACCCGCAACCATCAAGCCAAGCTGGCGACCAAGCATGAACCGGAAGCCGGTTTACATTACTGCACCTTTATGTTATGCAAAAAACAATTATCTTATCTGGGCACCATGTTGCCTTGTAATAGACTAGCTGCCACACTTGGTGTTGACATGCCTTCGTGCATACTTACTGCAACTTATGCTTCCGTTGAATCATCAATCTTAAACTCTTGTCTGCAGCCAAAAAGCTTAAAACGCCACTGTGGTTGTATCACCAGGCGGGTCATAATATCTATGTATATGAAATCAAAGATAATATCTTAGATTTAAACATATGATCAAATATGGGAATATGTGATACCTGCCATCGCAGGGCATGAAGTTGGCTGTGCCAATCTTGAAACGGAGTTTTAAGAAACCCACTCTGCTGGTGGATAAAACAGCTCCTGTGAATATAAGGTCGGTTTACCAGATAAACCGTTCCGGGTTACGGTGAACACCGGTGTTACTCCATAATAGGATGTTGTCAAAAATCAAACCGGGCAAAGAGTCTCCGGACTAAGAGTGGACCGTGTTCCGTCAATTGACAGTCGAACCGGTTTAATAATTGTCGGTTTAAAAACACAACAAGAGAAATATGCAAAAAGAGAAATGAATTTCAAGCAAAGACAAAAATAGAATTATTTGCAAAAAGAGGCTGTGGAGCCGACCAAGTGGCATTACCATGGTCGGACAGGACCAAGCCCCCGATAGGCGTAGCTATGGTTCAAGTCAGCCAGGTCCCCAAATGATGCAGTGGCATTACGCCGATCAAGAGGTGTAGCGATGGTTCGGGTTCGACCAAAGCCCCCAAGTGATTCTGTGGCCTTAGGACGATCAAGAGGCGTGACTGGTTCAGATGTGACCAAGTCCCCAAGTGATTCTGTGGCTTTCACCTATCAAAAGGTGTTGCATTGGTTCGGACACGACCAAGCCCCCAAGTGATATGATATAAATCTTGTTGAAAAAGCTAACTCAAGGGGTAAACCGAAGGCCCCTTTAAGATAAAAACTCCGTGTAACCACACATGATGTAAAAATAACAGAGACCCCACTTTAGCTAAGGCTCCGGTTTATTGTATTGATCATAATATATACATTGTCATAATATGTACATAAGTAGATCCTATGGCTCAAGTATAGTAAGGCCGAAGATGAGCTATGTTCCACGGCTGTTGGTCTCCTCCTCGATGTCGTGAGTCTTTATGCTCTCGAATATCGATCGAGATAGTATGACCCGTTGTGCGATTCTTGCTGACCACGAAAGGTCCCTCCCAAGGTGGGGATAGCTTGTGCATATCGAGTCCTGGTCTTGGATGAGCAGGAGCACCAAATCTCCTTCTTGAAAGGTTACGGTTCTAACTTCGGCGATCGTGATAGCGGCGAAGATCCTGCTGTAAATCGCCGAGCGGGCAGCTGCGATGTCACGCTCCTCGTCCAACAGGTCCAAAGCGTCTTGCCGTGCTACCTCGTTGTCCGCTTCAACATAAGCTGCTACGAGGTGAATCATGACGGATATCATCGGGAGAACGCCTCGCTCCATAGACCATGAAGAGCGGTGTGTATCCTGCTCGATCTGTTGGGCGTAGTATTGATGCTCCATAATACAGATGGTAACTCCTCAACCCAACAACTCGGCGTCTGCTGCAAAGGAACCATAAGCCGGGGTTTGGTACCTCGTAAGATCTCTTGGTTAGCCCTCTCTGCTTGGCCATTGGACTGTGGGTGAGCCACTGATGAAACGTCAAGCCGGATGTGCTCACGTTCACAGAACTCCTTCATAACACCCTTGGACAGGTTGGTACCATTATCAGTAATGATGTTGTGTGGAAAGCCAAACCGGAAAATCACCTTTTTGATGAATTGAACCGCCGTGGCTGCATCACACTTGATAACGGGCTCCGCTTCCACCCACTTCGTAAACTTGTCAACCGCCACCAAAAGGTGGGTCTTCTTGTCCTTGGACCTTTTGAAAGGCCCAACCATATCCAGCCCCCAAGTCGCAAACGGCCAAGTAATTGGAATCATCCTCAATTCTTGAGCCGGCACATGAGCGCGTTTTGAGAACTTCTGACAGCCATCACATTGCCTAACCAGGTCCTCCGCATCAGCATGAGCAGTCAACCAATAGAAGCCGTGACGAAACGCTTTAGCCACCAGAGATTTTGAACCGGCGTGGTGACCACAATCCCCTTCGTGGATTTCACGCAAAATTTCACAGCCTTCCTCAGGAGACACACATCGTTGGAACGCCCCTGACACACTGCAATGATGCAACTCGCCATTGACAATAGTCATGGACTTGGATCGCCGGATTATCTGCCTAGCCAGAGTCTCATCCTCTAGTAACTCGTCCCGGTTCATGTACGCAAGATAAGGAACCGTCCAATCCGGAATAACATGAAGAGCCGCCACCAATTGAGCCTCCGGATCAGGAATAGCCAAATCCTCTTCACCAGGGAGCTTGACAGACGGGTTATGCAGAACATCCAAGAAGACGTTAGGCGGGACCGGTTTGCATTGAGAACCCAACCGGCTTAAAGCGTCCGCCGCTTCGTTCTTCCGTCTGTCCACATGATCCACCTGATATCCTTTGAAGTGACCTGCAACAATATCCACCTCACGATGATATGCTGCCATGAGCTGATCCTTGGAATCCCAAGTGCCAGATACTTGTTGGGCCACTAGATCCGAGTCACCGAAGCACTTAACTCGGCTGAGATTCATCTCCTTAGCCATCCGGAGACCATGGAGTAAAGCTTCGTACTCAGCTGCATTGTTAGTACAAGGGAACATTAAGCGGAGAACGTAACAGAACTTATCACCTCGTGGGGAAGTTAACACGACTCCAGCCGCCTGGACCCATCAAAATGAATAGTCCAATAGGTGTGATCCGGCTTTTCTTCAGGTGCTTGTAGTTCCGTCCAATCATTGATGAAATCTACAAGTGCTTGAGATTTGACCGACGTTCGAGGCACGTATTTCAGTCCGTGTGGCCCAAGCTCTATAGCCCACTTGACAATCCGGCCAGTTGCCTCCCTGTTCTGAATTATATCTCCAAAGGAGCAGAGCTGACCACTGTGATGGGATGTCCCTGGAAGTATTGCTTAAGCTTCCGGCTTGCCATGAAAACTCCATACACCAGCTTCTGCCAATGTGGGTACCTTTGCTTGGACTCAATAAGCACCTTGCTGATATAGTAAACCGGACGCTGAACCAGATATTCCTTGCCCGCCTCTTTGCGCTCCACCACAATAGCTACGCTGACTGCACGAGCATTAGCTGCCACATATAGTAGCAATGGTTCCTTGTCAATCAGAGTGGCAAGAACAGGCGGATTGGCTAGCTGCCGCTTTAAATCCTCAAACGCTTTATCGGCAAATTAACTCGCATTTAATTGATCTGTTTTCTTCAGCATCTGATACAAAGGGATCACCTTCTCACTGAGGCGGCTGATAAACCGGCTCAACGCGGCAATTCGGCCTGCCAAGTATTGAACGTCATTGATACACTTCGGTTTAGCCAGGGAGGTGATAGCCGTGATCTTCTTCGGATTAGCCTCAACTCCCCTGTTGGATACCAGAAAACCCAATAACTTGCCTGCCGGTACACCAAAAACACACTTGGCCGGGTTGAGCATCATCTTGTATGTCCGCAAGTTATCAAAGGTTTCCTTCAAATCGTCAACCAGAGTCTCCTTCTTCCTTGACTTAACCATAATATCATCCACATAGGCATGTACATTAGGCCGATCTGCTTATGAAGGCAATTCTGCACACACCGTTGATAAGTTGCCTGGGCACTCTTGAGCCCAAAGGGCATAGATACATAGCAGAAGGCTCCAAAGGGAGTTATGAATGCCGTCTTCTCCTGGTCCTTAACTGCCATCTTGATCTGATGATAACCAGAATATGCATCCAGAAAACTCAAACGCTCACAACCAGCAGCAGCATCAATAATCTGATCAATGCGGGGGAGGGCAAAAGGATCTGCTGGACAAGCCTTGTTAAGATCTGTGTAATCCACACACATGCTCCAGGTGCCATTTTTCTTAAGGACCAGCACCGGATTAGCCAGCCATTCAGGATGGAAAACTTCGACAATAAAACCAGCCGCTAAGAGCCTGGCCACCTCCTCTCCAATAGCTTTGCGCCTTTCTTTGTTAAACCAGCGGAGAAACTGCTTCACCGGTTTGTACTTAGGATCGACATTAAGAGTGTGCTCAGCGAGTTCCCTCGATACACCTGGCATGTCAGAAGGCTTCCATGCAAAAATGTCCCGATTCTCACGGATGAACTTGATGAGCGCGCTTTCCTATTTCGGATCCAAGTTGGTGCGATCTTGAATCGCTTGACGAATCGCCAGGTACAAAGTCAACAAGCTTAGTCTCAGCTGTCGATTTGAACTTTAGGGCCGGATCATGCTCTGAAGTTGGCTTCTTCAATGGAGTCATGTCCGCCGGATCAACATTATCTTTGTAGTACTTCAACTCTTCCGTGGCACAAACCGACTCTGCATAGGCCGCATCGCCTTCTTCACACTCCAAAGCAATCTTGCGACTTCCATGAACAATTATTGTCCCCTCGTGACTCGGCATCTTGAGCTGCAAATAAATATAAAATGGTCGTGCCATAAATTTGGCGTAAGCCGGCCGCCCAAATAGGGCGTGATATGGGCTTCAGATTTTCACCACCTCAAAAGTCAATGTCTCTGACCTGGAATCATGATCGTCTCCAAAGGCCACTTCCAGAGCTATCTTGCCAACAGGATATGCTGACTTACCAGGTACCACACCATGGAATACCGTATTGGACGGTTTAAGATTCTTATCTGTTAGCCCCATACGGCGGAAGGTGTCATAGTATAGGATATTAATACTGCTCCCTCCATCCATGAGCACCTTGGTGAATTTATAACCTCCCACCTGAGGTGCCACCACCAACGCTAGCTGACCCGGATTGTCAACCCGGGAGGGTGATCCTCTCTGCTCCATATGATTGGTTGTTCAGACCAGCGTAAATAACGAGGCACGGCCGGTTCAACAGAATTTACCGCTCGCTTGTGAAGCTTCCGGTCTCGCTTATCCAAGCTAGTGGTGAATACATGATATTGCCCGCTATTTAACTACTTTGGATTGCTCTGATAACCCGACTGCTGCTGGTGCTGGTTGTAACCACCCTAGCTATTCTGATTATTTTGATTGTTATGTCTACCCTGATCACCATTGAAGCCTGAACCGGAATTTCCTCCACCGTGACCCGGCCCATGGAATCCGGATCCTGAGCCACCACCTAATCCGTGATCATATTGGAAAGCATTAGAATTCTTGAACTCCTGCATAATGTAACAATCCTTCCAAAGGTGGTTGGCTGGCATCTCCTTCGTCCCGTGCTTTGGGCAGGGCTGGTTTAACAGATAGGTCAGGCGGTCCGGGTTAGGATTTGGAGCTCCACCGCGATTCGAAGGTTTACCCTTTCGTCGCTGGCCCTTGTCCTGCGCGTTAGTATTAGCCACGAAGTCCACGCTGCTATCCGCTTTACGCTTGCCTCCGTTTCCATGACCTGCCGTGTTGTGTTGCTGCCCTTTGGAGTTGCTGCTCTTCTTTCCCTTCCCTGTCTTGTCATCATCAGACTCAGGATCCTTGGTACTATCAGAATCAACATACTTCACTAACACAGTCATGAGGGTCCCCATATCGTTACAATGGCGCTTCATCCGTCCCAATTTCAACTTCAGAGGCGTAAACCGGCAGTTGCCTTCCAAAGTTATAACCGCGGAATCGGCGTTTATACGGTCTGATGAGTGCAAAATTTCTGAGACTCGGCGCACCCAACAGGTTGTTGACTCTCCTTCCTCCTGGACATAGGCCGCTAAATCCACTATCGACATGGGCTGCTTACACGTATTCTTGAAATTCTGGATAAACCGGGCTCGCAACTGGGCCCATGAACTGATAGAATTGGCCGGTAAGCTCTTTAACCAAATACGGGTTGTCCCTTCAAGCATCATGGTGAAATACTTCGCACACGCCGCCTCATCCATGTCAAGCATCTCCATGGCCATCTCATAGCTCTCCACCCATGTTTCTGGAGACAAATCGGCAGTGTAATTTGGCACCTTGCGCGGTCCCTTGAAATCCTTGGGCAGGCGCACATTGCGTAAAGCGGGGACAAGACAAGGCACTCCTAAAGAACTAAAAGTAACCCCTGGCTCGACCGAGGTGGTTGGGCGAACAGCGTGGCTGGCGAGCCTCATCTTTGCGCCGCTTAACTTCGGCGTCCCTGCACGCTCGGGCCCGGTCCACCACTTCCTGAGCATCACCTGCCGGGTTATTGCCACGGGGCGCTGCGCTTCACGGTTCCGTGCATTACTGAATACGGCCGGTTCATCCATACGCCTGCTGTAACTCCGGCTTGGACGGGGGGTGGAATGAATTCGTTCATGGCTGTATGAATATGCTTCCTGTTGAATCAAGGCTGTTCGAAGAAGCTCCTTAACCCGGCGCGTCTCCACCGCCTGCGGAGAATCACCTTCAATCGGGATGGCCTCCAGTCGTGAAGCGGCGGCGACAAGATTGTCCATCGGATTGGAATAATGACCCAGAGGTGTCGGGACAGGCTGAGGTGCGACATTGTTCTGTCGAGGCGGCTCCATCAGGCGAGGTTGAACCGGCGCGCCCGGCCCAGGTGCCTCCGCCCGGTTTATCACCGGCGGGTTACTAGTTCCTGCTCCTGGGGTGTTAAAGAGATTTCTGGAGTCGAAAACCGGAGGCAAGTGAGACCGGTGCTTCCTCTTCAGGACTTCATGCGACGTGTTCTGGCCCAGCATAAGCCTATAGGCCTGCGCATCCAAAGCGTCCCCAACAACACTCATAAGAATTTTTCTTTTACTAATCTTGTATGCCTAGCATATTAGAATTAAGCACATTACCATGCTATTTAAGACTCTCAAAATAATCTAAGTGAAGCACGAGAGTTCAACAGTTTCTATAAAACAAATAAAACCACCATTGTGCTCTAAAAGATATAAGTGAAGTACTAGAGCAAATGACAAACTACTCCGAAAGATATAAGCGAAGATCAATGAGTAGTTAAATAATTGTGCAACTATGTGAAGACTCTCCCATTTAAGAATTTCAGATCTTGGTATTGTATCCAAACAGCAAGCAAAGCTAAATAAAACTACATTGCAAGGATATCACAACTCATGTGAAGAAGCAAAAACTTAGGTTCAACCGATACTAACCGATAACTGTTGGAGGAAGGTGGGATGCCTGCCGGGGCATCCCCAAGCTTAGATGCTTGAGAATTCTTGAAATATTATCTTGGGGTGCCTTGGGCATCCCCAAGCTTGAACTTTTCTGTCTCCTTAATTCCTCTCATATCATGGTTTCTCTTTTTATCAAAAGCTTCATTCACAACAAACTCAACAAGAACTCGTGAGATAAGTTAGTATAAACCAATGCAAAACCTTATCATTTTCTACTATAACAAATCACTAACATTATTATTCAACATTGCATACTAAATGCCTCTGCATATTTAATACTCTTATCCTTAAATAGAATCATTAAACAAGCAAACATATGCAAACAATGCAAACATAACAGCAATCTGCCAAAACAGTACAGTCTGTAAAGAATGCAAGAGTATCAATACTTCCCTGACTCCAAAATTATGAACTAAACTTCCCACTGTAATAAATTTATCTGAGCTCAATATGCAAAAAGATTCAACATTATACGACTCTCTGACTTTTCTAGGGAATTTTTGCAACAGCGGAAAACTTTCTGTTTTCAAACAGCAACATGTAAAGTAGCAAAATAAGCATGGCAAAGGCTATCCTTGACTTTTTTATTGGAACTAAAGATGCAAAACATTAATCTAATTAACAGAAAGCAAAAACTAACAAGAGAAAATGACGCTCCAAGCAAAACACATATCATGTGGTGAATAAAAATATAGCTCCAAGTAAAGTTACCGATGAACGAAGACGAAAGAGGGGATGCCTTCCCGGGGCATCCCCAAGCTTAGGCTCTTGGTTGTCCTTGAATATTACCTTGGGGGGCCCTGGGCTTGGGGATGCCCAAGGAACCCCAAGGTAAATCCAAGGACACCAAAAAGCCAAAGCTTGGGGATGCCCCGGAAGGCATCCCCTCCTTCGCCTTCGCTCATCGGTAACTTTTACTTGAGCTATATTTTTATTCACCACATGATATGTGTTTCGCTGGAGCGCATTATTTTATTTTGTTTTGCTTGCTGTTTGAATAAAATACCAAGATCTGAAATTCTTAAATGTTAGAGAGTCTTCACGTGGTTGCATAATTATTCGACTACTCATTGATCTTCACTTATATCTTTTGGAGTAGTTTGTCGGTTGCTCTAGTGCTTCACTTATATCTTTTAGAGCATGATGATAGTTTTATTTTGAAGAAATAGAAGAACTATCATGCTTCACTTATACCATTTTGAGAGTCTTTAGAACAGCATGGTAATTTGCTTTGGTTATGATTTTAGTCCTAATATGATGGGCATCCAAGAGGGATATAATAAAAACTATCATATAAAGTGCATTGAATACTATGAGAAGTTTGGTTCCTTATGATTGTTTTGAGATATGAAGATGGTAATATTAGAGTCATGCTAGTTTAGTAGTTGTAAATTTGAGAGATACTTGTGTTAAAGTTTGTGATTCCCGTAGCATGCACGTATGGTGAACCGTTATGTGATGAAGTCGGAGCATGATTTATTTATTGGTTGTCTTCCTTATGAGTGGCGGTTGGGGACGAGCGATGGTCTTTTCCTACCAATCTATCCCCCTAGGAGCATGCGCGTAGTACTTTGTTTCGATAACTAATAGATTTTTGAAATAAGTATGTGAGTTCTTTATGACTAATGTTGAGTCCATGGATTATCGCACTCTCACCTTCCACCATTGCTAGCCTCTCTAATACCGCAAGACCTTTCACTGGTATCATACACCCACCATATACCTTCCTCAAAACAGCCACCATACCTACCTATTATGGCATTTCCATAGCCATTCCGAGATATATTGCCATGCAACTTTCCAACGTACCGTTTATTATGACACGCTCCATCATTGTCATATTGCTTTACATGATCATATAGTTGACATCGTATTTGTGGCAAAACCACCGTTCATAATTCTTTCATACATGTCACTCATGAGTCATTGCACATCCCGGTACACCGCCGGAGGCATTCATATAGAGTCATATTTTGTTCTAAGTATCGAGTTGTAAGCAAATAAAAGTGTGATGATCATCATTATTAGAGCATTGTCCCAGTGAGGAAAGGATGATGGAGACTATGATTCCCCCACAAGTCGGGATGAGACTCCGGACGAAAAATAAAAAAGAAAAAGAAAAAGAAAAAAAGAGGCCATAAAAAAAGAGAAAGGCCACAGGCGACCAGACCGAATGGATCTAGCGCTCGTGCTCGATGTCATCCTGGATCGATAATCTTGACACCACACATGCTTGAAGGATTTATAGCGAGTAGCAATCACACACTTATTACATCGTTGTCCACAAGGGAACTGAATACAATAATATGGCTTAAGGCCATCTAATAATAACAGCGGAAAGCTTGGAAGATAAGCGAGTCCATCAACTCCAACGGCATCACTGAGTATAGAACCACGACCTAACACCTTACTAAATAAATGCGAAAAGTGCATAGCGTGAAAAGTTGCAGCCAGCACGGTCGACACATGGAATATCTTGGCAATGTAACACATAAGAGCAATGAATGAATAAGCCTATACTACATGCATATATGGCTGGTGGTAAGGCTCTCTGATTACATTGCATAAAGCTGATTTTTCCCTACATCAAAGGAATAATTTTATTTAACTATCATGGTGGTTGTTAAACATTGAGAATGGTTGACAGCATCCTCATCCCAATTAAAAGTACTCATCAAAACCCAATAACTTTTATTTAGAAGTAACATGTTGAGATTCACATGATAATCAAGTACGGATACTCAAATTGTCCATAACCGGGGACACGGCTAATCATGATTAGTTTATTACACTCTGCAGAGGTTTATGACTTTTCCCCACAAGACTCGATCGCCTCCGCTTGGTTCTCGCACTACATGGTGTTTGAGAAGCGGATGACCGAGACATAGTCTTTCGAAGCGCTTGCACCTTACATGTGGGTAGACCGTACCAACCTACATCCCCTACATCAGCTAGCCTACCCGTAAGAGTTCGCACAACTTAGTCAACTACGCCAGCCCATAATTGGCTTGTGGCTGCACACGGAAGTTTCCAGTTTGACAAATCTTATGATCCCTTAGAGCTTGGGTGGCGGTCCGAAGAAATCTGAGCAAGTCTGATAGAAACCAGGTGCCTCAATCCACCCGGATGTGTGTTAGGTTGCCACCTTAGATAAACCATTAATTAACAATCTCACATCTGTCATGGATATTCACTCACCCAATCCACGTCTACTAGCATAGCATGGCATGAACAAGCAAACGTAGAAGTAACTCCCAAGGTTTCATAAGTAAAACAGGTAATAGGTACTACCTCAATCTACTTCCCAATTCCCACAATTTAATTAGATCCTAATCATGCAAGTGTTTGAGGAATAGATCTAATGCATAAAACTGGGTATGAGAAAAGGGTATGATCAAGTGTTACTTGCCTTGCTGATGATCCGCGAGTCCTAGAGATTCGAAATAACAAGCGGCGCACTCGGGTGATCTAGCGAGACAAACAACAAGCATACAATAAGTACTCATCTAATGCACGGGGAAATCTCGAATAAAAGATCTAACCAGAAAGTTCAACTTAAGAACCCTGGTTGCAAAAGAATCAAATCAAAACAACTCCGAAAGTCGAAACTCGAGAGAGAACGTCTCGGTTTAGCAATCCGAAATTAGGTCAAAATTTCACAGTGGCAAAACTCTGTGAAAGTAGGATAATCGGAACGGCGGTTTTGATACGAAACTCCAGGCGCTTGAATCACCTGATTCCGATAAACGAGCGAGAAATAAAACAGTTTTGAAAATCAGATCTGAAATCAAATCGAAAAATAATGGATTAATTCCGATTTAAAAGAAAAACGACGAGCGAGTTAAAAGCGAGCGTTAGTTAACGAAACGAATCTAACGAGCGCGTTCATTGAAGCGAGCAGTTCGGTGAGCGTCCGTTAAATAAGAAAACCGAAAAAATATAAAACCAATCTAGGTTTTCTAAAAAACCAAACATATTATTTTTTAAAAAAAACCGGACGGTTCGAGGAATAAACGAATCGGGCGCGGCGGGCGGCTACCTCCGCGATCGCCGGCGGGTCAGCGAGTCCGGGGTCAGCGAGGCTCGAGGCGGCGGGCGGGGTTCAGCGTCGGCGGGGGCAAGGCGGCGTTCGCAAGGGCGTCCTTAGCGGCGTCGGGTCGGGGGGCGGCGAGGCGGCTCGGCGGGTGTGAGAGAGAGGGGGGGTATTTATGGGAGGAGGCGGCGCTTGGGGAGGGCAAGGCGCCGGGTCGGGTGGGACTCGGGCGGCGGCGGCGTCTGTGGGCACAGAGCACACATGTGGTGTGTGAGGGAGAGGAGGAGGTGGGCAGGGGCTGGGCACAGGGCTGGCTGGCTTGGGCAGTGGGCCTCGGTCCAGAAGTGCGTTTTTTAAATAAATTAAACCAAAACAAATAAAAAAAACAAATGAACTCCAAATTAAATAAAACAAATTTTCCCCGACTCCTAAAAATGAGTCGAACAAAATGAACTTTAAAAACAATATACATGCATTAAATTTTTAAAATGCTCATTTTTGCCTAAGCAAAATAAATCTTCCAAAAACCAAATTTGGTTTATTTATAATATCTTCATTTTTTTCCTAATTGTTTGGGAAAGTCATATTATTCCCTCTCAAGATTTGTTTATAGGAAAAACTTTATGAAGATAATTTAAATAATCCAGTGATCCTATTTTCAAAATTTGAGAGACCCCAAATATGAAAATTATGAAACTTCCAACTCTCTCCGAGGGTCCTTGAGTTGCGTGAAATTTCTAGGATCGGAAAAATGCGAGAAAATATGATATGCATGATGACCTAATGTATAACATTCCAAATTGAAAATTTGGGATGTTACAAACCTATAAGATGAATCTAGCCCTCGAGATTGGGTTAACTAGAAAATAGGTGAGGTGGTCCTTAAGCAAAACTTCCTCTCTTTCCCGGTGGCTTCATCCTCGGTGTGGTGGCTCCTTTGAACTTTGCAAAACTTGATAACCTTGCTGCGAGTAACTCTGCTTGGCATAATCGAGAATCTTAAGCGGCCTTTCCTCATATGTCAAGTCATCCTTCAACTGAATTGCCTCCGGTGTACTTGTGTCTCTTAACGGTACCTCTGCTATCTCGGGTGACATTTCTTCAATCGAGAAACATGGAATACATCATGAACTCTGACAGTCCTTACGTAATTCCAACTTATCGCAACTTCTCCCATGCGTTGCAAAATCTTATATGGTCCAGCGAAGCAGGGTGCTAACTTTCCTTTAACTCCAAAGCGCTTCACTCCTCGAAGCGGGGATACTCTGAGATATACTCTGTCTCCAACTTCATACTCAATCGCTGCGCTTTGAATCGGCATAGCTCTTACATGCAGACTGGGCTACCTTGAGCCTGTCTCGAATCAACAACTTTCTGTTCGGACTCCTTAATCAAATCTGGTCCAAACAAGCGGCGATCTCGGTTTAGTCCCATGACAATGGTGTCCTACACCTTCTTCCATACAAGGCCTCGAAGGTGCCATCTTTAAGCTGGTTTGGTAGCTGTTATTGTAGGAAAATTCTGCATCTGACAAATTATCGTCCCAACTAGATCCATAATCTAGTGCACAAGCTCTCAGCATGTCCTCCAAAATCTGATTGACTCTCTCGGTCATCCATCGATGCGAGGGTGGAAAGCTGTCTTGAATTCAATCGGGTTCCCAATGTTTACGTGCAAGCGGTTCCAAAATTTGAAGTAAACTGGGTTCCTCATGCGATACAATGCTCCTCGGAACTCCGTGTAAGCACACAATTCTGGTCATGTATATCTTTGCCAACTTAGCACTGCTATAGGTAGTCTTGATTGGAATGAAATGAGCTACCTTGGTCAAGCGATCGACTATGACCCAAATCGAGTCATATCTGAGCGGGTCTTTGGCAAACCTGTGATGAAATCCATGCCTAGTTTATCCCACTTCCATTCGGTATCGGCAATGGTTGTAACAATCCTGCTGGCTTCGATGCTCTGCCTTTACTTTCGACATACGTGCAAACTGCTACATACTCCGCAATATCCTTCTTCATTCCGGTCCACGAAAATATTCTTCAAATCCAAATACATCTTGGTATTTCCTGGGTGAATCGAATAGGGTGAATCATGGGCTTCTTGCAAAATCAACTTCGATCTACGGGTCATTGGGCACATAAACACGGTCTTCAAACCATAGGGTATCGTGCTCATCCTCACGAAATCCTTTAGCTTTTCCTTTGCTCATTTTCTCCTTTATAGCGGCAACTTCCTTATCGCCTTTTGGGCTTCTCGATTTTGTCCATCGATGTCGATGAATCTCAATGCTGCTACATAGCCTCTGGAACTATTTCCAAACATAGCTCTCGAAGGTCCTCGGCTAACTCATTGGGTATTCCTCCCATCATTAGGGCATTGGCGTGGCTCTTACGGCTCAATGCGTCTGCTTTCGACATTAGCCTTTCCGGGGTGATAATGCAATCTCATATCATAATCCTTGATTAGCTCTAACCATCTCCTCATGCGAGATTCAACTCATACGTGTGAAGATGTACTTCAAACTCTTGTGATCCGTATATACTTCACAATGATTTCCAATGAGAAAATGTCTCCACGTCTTCAAGGCATACTGTGGCTGCTAACTCTAGATCATGAGTGGCATAATTCAACTCATGGGGCTTAAGTTGTCGTGAAGCATCTGAAACAACTCTTCCTTCCTGCATAAGCACTGCTCCAAGTCCTCGGCGTGAGCGTGTAATACACCTCATAATCCTTAGTTTGATCTGGCAATATCAAAACTGGTGAGGTAACCAATCTTTTCTTCAACTCCTGAAAACTTGCCTCACAGTCCTCAGTCCATATGAATTTGTTTTCCTTCTTCAACAATTCTGTCATAGGCTTTGCAATCCTTGAGAAATTCTCAATGAATCTTGGTAGTATCCTGCGAGTCCAAGGAAACTCGAATCTCTCCAACTGTCGTTGGTGCTTCCCACTTGGTTCTGGTCTCAACTTTTGTGGGGTCAACTGCTATTCCTTCTCCGGATATAACATGTCAGAAATCCAACTTCCTTTAACCAAAACTCACATTTGCTGAACTTGGCATACAAGCTGGTGTTCCCTCGGTTTCTCCAAAACCAATCGCAAATGTTCCTTGTGTTCCTCTTCATTCTTGAGAAAATCAAAATGTCATCGATGAACACCACGACGAACTTGTCCAAAAATTCCATAAACACTTTGTTCATCGGGTTCATAAAATAGGCTGGTGCGTTAGTCGGTCAAATGACATAACGGTATACTCATCTGATCCATATCTAAGTGGTAAATGCTGTCTTGGGTATGTCCTGCTCCCGAATCTTCAATGATGGTACCACGATGCAAAATCGATCTTAGAAAACACTTTGGCTCCTTGCAAGCGATCAAGCAGATCATTTATCATCGGTAGTGGGTACTTGTTCTTGATTGTTACTTCATTCAATCCACGGTAATCAACAACCATTCTCAATGATCCATCCTTCTTCTCCACCAACAAAGCGGGTGATCCCCAAGGTGAAGAACTTGGGCGAATAAAACCTTTATCCAATAGTTCCTTAATCTGCTTCTTAATTTCCGCCAAATCCTTTGCGGGCATCACATGCATCGCCCGATATCGGGCCTGTTCACGGCAACAGCTCGATCAAAACTCGATGTCTCTATCCGGCGGCATTCACAGCAACTCTTAGGAAATACATCGGGATAATCCTTCACCATGGGTACTTCTTCTGTACCACTCCCGATAAACAATTAACTTGTGCTCTCCTCGGCTCGTGCCGTGATACATACTTAATCCTTCTTCCTTACGGTGTGGTGAGCAAAATTGACCTTGCGGTACAATCTATGTTTCCTCCATACTTTGATAACCAATCCATACCTAATATCACATCCAATCCTTGGGATTCCGAACTATTAGGTGCGAGGGAAAACATAGTGTCCAATCCTTAGTGGCGGTCGATCACACCATTTACTAGCCATGTACTCTGCTCGGGTGAGGTTACTAGCATGGGTGACCTAAGGGCTTGGGTTGGTAACTTGTACTTATCCACAAATCCCTTGATATGTATGAATCGATGCACGTATCAAAAAGAACAACTGCGATAAATGACTTAACCAAAAACTTACCGATTCTTGCATCGGGCTGATCTTCAACCTCCTCCACATCAATGTGGTTCACTTGTCCCCTGTTGAAAGGGTTGGGCTTCTTTCGAGCTTCCATTGCCATTTCCATTACGGCCTACGGACGATCATTTGCATAATGCCCGATCTTGCGGCACTTAAAGCAAGTAATGTGACTCAGGTCTACCTTGGATGGTGTAGCGGGTTGGTGCGGTTCTGTCGTTGCTTCCTCCATTCCGTTCCCATTCTTGGTGCCATTATGGTTATCTGAATTACCTCCTCCATGGGTATCTGAAACTGAATTCCTGATTTAGGGGTATAACGAGGCTTCTGCTGGGATCGAGTTATACTTTCCTTGTCCATACTTCCGCTTGCAGTTCTCAATTCTTCTTTGCTTTCCTTCAATCATGAGAGCTCGGTCTACTAACTCCTGGTAGTTGTTGAAACTTGCTACCATCAACGGCATCTTGAACTCATCATTCAGTCCTTCTAGAAACTTCTCTGTTTAGCTGCATCTGTAGTAGCGTCATCACAGGGCATAACGTGCTAATTTGCTAAAGTCATCCACGTCTTGTGTGATCCTTCCTCCTTGGCGTAAGTTGCGAAACTCACGCTTCTTCATAGCCATGGCTCCTGCTGAAACATGGGCGGTCTGAAAAGCTTCTTGGCTGGTCCCATGTGGCGGTGTCTCTGGGTAAGTGGCTGTGAAATTCTCCCACCATCTTCTGCTGCGGGTCCTTCAAGCTGATGTCTGCAAACTTCACTCTTTCACCATCGGTGCATCCTGCGATGGTCGGCTCCTTCCTATCTTGCGGAGCCAGTCATACTGCTACAATCGGCTCGGTGCTCTTTGGAATACACCGGCGGGTTCAGTCTAAGAAGCGAGTCGGATGATCCGCGGTGGTGGTGGTGGCGGTGGGTTGTTGTTGTTGTTGTTACGCACCAATGTTTGAATCAGGGTATTCTGCTGCTGGATCAATTGGGTGATCTCTGGCGGAAAAGCGAATCCGAATCGCGTCTCGGAGGCATCTGAAGGGTTTAGAAGGGAAGAGAAGTGTAGAATAGAATGAGGTCTAAGGGGAATCACTACCCAAATGCACATGAGCAAATGCACACAAAATCACTTCATTCAATCAAACAAGGGTTACAACGATCTAACTATCGCAAAAGTGCGTGTACTATAATGTTTACATGGAGGAATACTACTAATATGTGGGGACTTCTACTAATTTGAACGGTGGAAGACTCCATGATGTCTGCTCAACCGTCTTCAAAATCGGGTTCACTTGGATCCGAATCTGTGTCGTCGATGTTGATGTAGTCGATTGGGTGTTCGACATATTGGTCTTCATTCTGGCGCCAACTTCTTCTTGAGTTCTTGATCTCGTACTTAAGATCGTTATTGTGTCTTGCGAGCTACGATCTCGTCCATGTAGTCTTTGCGTGTAGTCTTTAGTTCTTCTTCCAATTCGATGATCCTTTCCTTCGTCTTACGCAACTCCAACATGTCATTGCACATTTGATTCTCTGGCGTCGAATGTGTTGATTTAACTCTGGATGAAAGCTGCAATGGACCTATCCTTCTTGGTGTTGACGACGTCCAGTTGTCATCTCGGCGTCCATAAATCTGGTAGATGGTGTCCTTGAGATCTTCTTGATAAACTTCTCCAATCGTCCCATAGTGATGTGAGCTGCCATGCTCTTTCCCGGACTCAAGTGGGTGCCTTGAAAACACTATCTATAGGCTTGGTGATTGGGGCGAATGTCCTTCTGGAGCGTGAGCATGAATCTTCGGCGCTCCTCTTGAGCGAGTGGCGTTGAAAGTCCGGTGAAGCTTGGTAATCAATGTTCGGTGCTTAGTAACTTCCTTCAAGTGAAATCAAAAGGTGTGCCTTCATCCGGTTGGGTGTACTTGATCTTCGCGTCCGTCATCCTAAAGAGAGTAGAAAAGATGAGGAGTTAGAAAATGGGAAGAGAGTGATCTATGGCTTTCACTTAGTGGTAGTGTCCTACAGTCGGCGTGCTCTCGATACCATTCTCTGGCGACCAGACCGAATGGATCTAGCGCTCGTGCTCGATGTCATCCTGGATCGATAATCTTGACACCACACAATGCTTGAAGGATTTATAGCGAGTAGCAATCACACACTTATTACATCGTTGTCCACAAGGGAACTGAATACAATAATATGGCTTAAGGCCATCTAATAATAACAGCGGAAGGCTTGGAAGATAAGCGAGTCCATCAACTCCAACGACATCACCGAGTATAGAACCACGACCTAACACCTTACTAAATAAATGCGAAAAGTGCATAGCGTGAAAAGTTGCAGCCAAAAATTGGTCACATGGAATATCTTGGCAATGTAACACATAAGAGCAATGAATGAATAAGCCTATACTACATGCATATATGGCTGGTGGTAAGGCTCTCTGATTACATTGCATAAAGCTGATTTTCCCTACATCAAAGGAATAATTTTATTTAACTATCATGGTGGTTGTTAAACATTGAGAATGGTTGATAGCATCCTCAATCCCAATTAAAAGTACTCATCAAAACCCAATAACTTTTATTTAGAAGTAACATGTTGAGATTCACATGATAATCAAGTACGGATACTCAAATTGTCCATAACCGGGGACACGGCTAATCATGATTAGTTTATTACACTCTGCGAGAGGTTTGCACTTTTCCCCACAAGACTCGATCGCCTCCGCTTGGTTCTCGCACTACATGGTGTTTGAGAAGCGGATGGCCGAGACATAGTCTTTCGAAGCGCTTGCACCTTACATGTGGGTAGACCGTACCAACCTACATCCCCTACATCAGCTAGCCTACCCGTAAGAGTTCGCACAACTTAGTCAACTACGCCAGAGCCCATAATTGGCTTGTGGCTGCACACGGAAGTTTCGGTTTGACAAATCTTATGATCCCTTAGAGCACAGGTGGCGGTCCGAAGAAATCTGAGCAAGTCTGATAGAAACCAGGTGCCTCAATCCACCCAGATGTGTGTTAGGTTGCCACCTTAGATAAACCATTAATTAACAATCTCACATCTGTCATGGATATTCACTCACCCAATCCACGTCTACTAGCATAGCATGGCATGAACAAGCAAACGTAGAAGTAACTCCCAAGGTTTCATAAGTAAAACAGGTAATAGGTACTACCTCAATCTACTTCCCAATTCCCACAATTTAATTAGATCCTAATCATGCAAGTGTTTGAGGAATAGATCTAATGCATAAAACTGGGTATGAGAAAAAGTATGATCAAGTGTTACTTGCCTTGCTGATGATCCATGAGTCCTAGAGATTGAAATAACAAGCGGCGCACTCCGGTGATCTAACGCAGAAAACAACAAGCATACAATAAGTACTCATCTAATGCGGGAAATCTCGAATAAAAGATCTAACCAGAAAGTTCAACTTAAGAACCCTGGTTGCAAAAGAATCAAATCAAAACAACTCCGAAAGTCGAAACTCGAGAAGAACGTCTCGGTTTAGCAATCTGAAATTAGGTCAAAATTTCACAGTGGCAAAACTCTGTGAAAGTAGGATAATCGAACGGCGGTTTTGATCTGAAACTCCAGCGCTTGAATCACTGATTCCGATAAGCGGCGAGAAATAAAACAGTTTTGAAAATCAGATCTGAAATCAAATCGAGAAAATAATGGATTAATTCCGATTTAAAAGAAAAACGACGAGCGAGTTAAAAAGCGAGCGTTAGATTAACGAGCGAATCTAACGAACGCGTTCATTGAAGCGAGCGGTTCGGTGAGCGTCCGTTAAATAAGAAAACCGAAAAAATATAAAACCAATCTAGGTTTTCTAAAAAACCAAACATATTATTATTATTTTTTAAAAAAACCGGCGGTTCGAGGAATAAACCGAATCGGGCGCGGTCTGGGGCGGCTACCTCCGCGATCGCCGGGGTCCCGGAGGGTCCGGGTCCAAGGGGCTGAGGCTCGAGGCGCGGCGGAGTTCAGCGTCAGCGGGACAGCGGCGTTCGTTCGGGCGGCGTCCTTGGCGGCGTCGGGTCGGGAGGGGGCGAGGGCGGCTCAGGAGAGGGGGGGGCGGTATTTATGGGGGGAGGCGGCGCTTGGGGGAGGGCAAGGCGCCGGGTCGGGTGGGACTCGGGCGGCGGCAGCGTCTTGGCGGGGGGCACCATGGGGTGGCCAGGAGGAGGAGGAGGGAGGTGGGCGGGGCTGGGCACAGGGCTGGCTGGCTTGGGCAGTGGGCCTCGGTCCAGAAGCGCGTTTTTAAATTAAACCAAAACAAATAAAAAAAACCAAATGAACTCCAAATTAAATAAAACAAATTTTCCCGACTCCTAAAATGAGTCGAACAAAATGAACTTTAAAAACAATATACATGCATAAAATTTTTAAAATGCTCATTTTTGCCTAAGCAAAATAAATCTTCCAAAACCAAATTTGGTTTATTTATAATATCTTCATTTTTCCTAATTGTTTGGGAAAGTCATATTATTCCCTCTCAAGATTTGTTTATAGGAAAAACTTTATGAAGATAATTTAAATAATCCAGTGATCCTATTTTCAAAATTTGAGAGACCCCAAATATGAAAATTATGAAACTTCCAACTCTCTCCGAGGGTCCTTGAGTTGCGTGAAATTTCTAGGATCGGAAAAATGCGAGAAAATATGATATGCATGATGACCTAATGTATAACATTCCAAATTGAAAATTTGGGATGTTACAGGCCCAAATAAAAAAAATAAAAAATGAGAGAAAAAGAGAGAAGGGATGTCGGTGTCAAAACCGGCGGATCTCGGGTAGGGGGTCCCGAACTGTGCGTCTAGGCAGATGGTAACATGAGACAAGGGACACGATGTTTTTACCCAGGTTCGGGCCCTCTCGATGGAGGTAAAACCCTACTCCTGCTTGATTAATATTGATGATATGGGTAGTACAAGAGTAGATCTACCACGAGATCAGAGAGGCTAAACCTTAGAAGCTAGCCTATGGTATGATTGTTGTATATATAATCTATCGACTAGCCTGGCCCTGGTTTATATAATGCACCAGAGGCCTAGGATAACAAGAGTCCTAGCCGAATACGCCGGTGGGGAGGAGTCCTTGTCTTGATTGCCAAGTCTTGTGGAATCTTCCTTGTATCGGCAGCTGTCCGGACTGGCCCATGAGTATCTGGCCATGGGGTCCTCGGCCCAATCTAACGGATCGGGGATGGCGTGGTGAGTACCCCTAGTCCAGGACACCGTCGATAGCCCCTGAACTGGTCTTCAAGTTTAGGGGCGCTCTCGATTCTTCGAACCGTTCTTCATCTTGATCGTCGGTCTTGAAAACTGGTTCAACAAATCTTCTCATCTTCGATCTTGAGGATCGCGAAATGCATTCGACGAGTTTACCGTCGGGTATCCGGGCCCTTTAAGTTTCGGCCTTTATCAATGCCTTGTTATTTTTATGCCACACCTCGGGTTTGAAGTTTGTCGAGTAAATGACCACGGGTAGCCTAGCCGGCTCCCCAGGACTTCTGAAAAATTACAAGCCTATCAAGCCATCAACCTCCAAGATCTGAGGCCGCCTTCCCCGCCGGTGACCCTCGAGCCGGCTGTCGGGGCGGCCCGGCCAGTAACCTGGGAAGAAGGACACGAGAGGCGGCTCCCGGGCCGGCCACCGAGGGCCGACTCTGCGGAGCAGTCGCGAAGGCCGACTCAAGAAGCCGGCCCCCGACCAAGCGGCCAAGGCCGCACCCTCGAATCTGCACCCACATAACGGTGATGAGGCAGGCGTGGCTACGATGAAGCCTGCCACCCCGCATCCGGGCGCCGCATAGCCACAGTCGCCCGTCTGAAGCCCATCACCCGTCTGGCGCGGCACTGTTACCATGCTGACCATGACGTCACCCACGACAGGCTATCAGTACGACCCGCAGGCGGCGGGCCCCTCCGGTTAGGGAGATGCCCGAAGGCGGCTCGGCCTCCCCTAGTCGGCCCGAGATATGGCCGGCTTCCCATAGCCGGCTTGTTCCCTCCCTCGAAGGAAGCGCCTCATTAAGGAGACAAGACGAGGTGAGACTGCAGTGATCGCCGCCAAAGCGGCGGCACTGTAGCCATGCTTACCCTAACAAAGCCCTCGTCATCAGGGTTGAGGCAACAGTAACCAGCCCCTGACAAGGCTCTCAGCGGTGGGGCCAGCTTGTCGACCAAGAAGCCGGCAGCCGGCGGGACCCACCAGCCGGCGGAGAAGCCGGCGAGCATAGACACTGACGGCTAGGGCCCGCGCCCAGCCGGATTACCATTGTACCCCTGGGGGTAGGCCTAGATAAACCACTAGGGCACCCATGCAAAGGGTTGATCTCTTCGAGTTTTAGACACCACATAGAGGGAAGAGGAGAGCTAGCCGTGCCCTTCTTCTTCCTCTCACCGAACAGCTCAAGGAGCCTCTTGTAGCCACTTGTTCATCTAGTGATCATGTGGAGACCCTTGAGCAGCGATGGGGTGTTATCTCCACGGAGAGCCCCGAAGCTGGGTAAGATTCGCCGGCGTGCATGTCTTCGCCTTATCCCGTTTCCAGGCACTGGCGACGTCTTATTGGCTCCCACAATGATAAGCCACCCGTTGGCATATGTCGCACCTACCACCCGACATTTGGCGCCCACCATGGGGCCAGGTGCACCGTCGTCCGGAGATCTGTTCTGGACGGGAACCTTCTTCCTCCCCCGCGAGCGTAGCCAGCCTGACACGCCCGATGGCGCTTGCCCCGACGTGCTGCCAGGCATCGCTGACGCTTGCGCGGCGAGCTGCCTCGCCGATCTTCTTGGCGAGGCTCGCATCTCTGACGAGCCCGCCTCCGACGCGGGCACAGGCTGCCCCGAGAGCCACCTCGTCAGCCTCCTCAACAAACTCCACGTCTCCGGCGAGCCCGCTGTGGATCTGGAGTCGGTCGGCTCCACCGACCCGATGCTTGTCGACTTCGACACAGCATCACTCGACGCTTTCCCCACCAACGTCGTGATCTTCAACGACCCGCTCTCCGAAGCCGACTGCTGTGGCAGTGCCATCACCGAGGTGCTGGTCATCGATCCGGCGGCCCTCTGGCGAAGCAACGCCCACCGCTGGCAGCGCTGCCGCGACCTGTCCGCCCCTCTCCGGATGACGCCGGCCGAGGCACCGGGAGGCGCGCCGCCTCGCCCTCGCGGAGTGCGGAGGATAGCTTCCATGAGGCGCCTCACCGAGGCTCACCGGTGCCAATCGGCCGCGCCGCCTTTGGCACACCACCCCCTGATGGGCCAAGCCGAATCGGCGTCGTCAAGAAACGCGGCGCAGTTATCGCCGACATGCTGGGAGCAGACCGCCCAGTGTACGCCACGCCCCTCGCCGACATGAACTCGTTGAGCGCGCTTTCCTATTTCGGATCCAAGTTGGTGCTGATACTGAACTGCTTGGACGAATCGCCAGGTACAAAGTCAACAAGCTTAGTCTCAGCTGCCGATTTGAACTTTAGGGCGGATCATGCTCTGTGGTTGGCTTCTTCAGCGGAGTCATGTCCGCGGATCAACATTATCCTTGTAGTACTTCAACTCTTCCGTGGCACAAACCGACTCTGCATAGGCGCATCACCTTCTTCACACTCCAAGGAAATCTTGCGACTTCCATGAACGGTTATGGTCCCCTTGTGACCCGGCATCTTGAGCTGCAGATAAATATAACAGGGCGTGCCATAAATTTGGCATAAGCCGGCCGCCCAAATAAAGCATGGTATGGGCTCGGATCTTCACCACCCAAAATCAATGTTTCGACACGGAATCATGATCATCTCCAAAGGCCACCTCCAGAGCTACCTTGCCAACGGGATATGCTGACTTACCAGGTACCACACCATGGAATACCGTATTGGACGGTTTAAGATTCTTGTCTGTTAACCCCATAGGGCGGAAGGTCTCATAGTATAAGATATTAATGATGCTTCCTCCATCCATGAGCACCTTGGTGAACTTATAACCTCCCACCTGAGGTGCCACCACCAACGCTAGCTGACCCTGATTGTCAACCCGGGGAGGGTGATCCTCTCTGCTCCATATGATTGGCTGTTCGGACCAGCGTAAATAACGAGGCACGGCCGGTTCAACAGAATTCACTGCTCGCTTGTGAAGCTTCTAGTCTCGCTTGTCTAAGCTAGTGGTGAATACATGATATTGCGCGCTACTACTTTGGATTGCTCTGATAGCCCGACTGCTGCTGGTGGTTGTAACCACCCAAGCTATTCTAATTGTTTTGATTGTTATGTCCACCCTGATCTCCATTGAAGCCTGAACCAACATTTCCTCCACTGTGACCCGGCCCATGGAATCCGGATCCCGAGCCACCACCTGATCCGTGATCATACCGGAAAGCATTAGAATTTTTGAACTCGTGCATAATATAGCAATCCTTCCAAAGGTGGGTGGCCGGCGTCTCCTTCGTCCCGTGCTTTGGACATGGCTGGTTTAATAGATAAGTCAGGCAGTCCGGGTTGGGGTTTGGAGCTCCACCGTGATTTGGCGGTTTACCCTTCCGTCGTTGGCCCCTGTCCTGCGCGCTAGTATTAGCCACAAAGTCCATGCTGCCATCCGCTTTACGCTTGCCTCCGTTACCATGACCTGCCGTGTTGTGTTGCTGCCCCTTGGAGTTGTTGTCCTTCTTTCCCTTCCCTGTCTTGTCATCATCAGACTCGGGATCCTTGCTACTATCAGAATCAGCATACTTCGCTAACGCCGTCATGAGGGTCCCCATATCGTTACAATGGCGCTTCATCCGTCCCAACTTCAACTTCAGAGGTTTAAACCGGCAGTTGCTTTCCAAAGTTATGACCGCGAATTAAGCATTGATCTGATCGATGAGTGCAAAATTTCCGAAACTCGGCGTACCCAGCGGGTTGTTGACTCTCCTTCCTCCTGGACACATGACGCTAAGTCCACTATCGACATGGGCTGCTTACATGTATCCTTGAAATTCTGGATAAACCGGGCTCGCAACTGGGCCCATGAACTGATAGAATTGGCTGGTAAGCTCTTTAACCAAATATGGGTTGTCCCTTCAAGCATCATGGTGAAATACTTTGCACATGCCGCTTCATCTACGTCAAGCATTTCCATGGCCATATCATAGCTCTCTATCCATGTTTCCGGAGACAAATCGGCCGTGTAATTTGGCACCTTGCGCGGGCCCTTGAAATCCTTGGGTAGGTGCACATTGCGTAAAGCGGGGACAAGGCAAGGCACTCCCAAAGAACTAGAAGTAACTACTGGCTCGATCGAGGTGGTTGGACGAACCGACCTAAGCTGACAAGCCTCATGTTGCGCTGCTAACTCGGCATCCCTTCGTGCTCGGGCCCGGTCCACCACTTCCTGAGCATCACCCGCCGGGTTATGGCCACGGGGCGCTTCACGGTTCCGTGCATTCTGATATCGGCGGTTCATCCATCCGCTTTGCTGTAACTCCGGCTCGGGCGGGGTGGAATGAATTCGACCACGGCTATATGAATATGCTTCCTGCTGAACCAAGGCTGTTCGAAGAAGTTCCTTAACCCGGCGCGTCTCCACCACTTGCGGAGAATCACCTTCAATCGGGATGGCCTCCAGCTGTGAAGCGGCGGCGATAAGATTGTCCATTGGATTGGAATAATGAACTGGAGGTGTCTGGACAGGCTGATGTACGATGTTATTACGCCGGCGGCTCCATCGGTGAGGCTGAACGGCGCACCGGCCAGTGCCTCCGCCCGGTTTAGCCACGGCGGGTTACTAGTCCCTGCTCCTGGGGTATTAAAGAGGTTTCTGGCATCGAAAACCGTCGGCAGGCGAGACCGATGCTTCCTTTTCCGGACTTCATGCGACGCGTTCTAGTCCAGCATAAGCCTATAGGTCTGCGCATCCAAGGCGGCCCGCTCCGCAGCCATCCTGTTGTTCTCGGCTGCCAGGTCAGCCTTAGCCTGAGTTATCTGTTCCCTCACCATTGCAATTTCCGCGTTGTGGGCGTCCTGATCCACTGGGTTAGCCTCCGCCATAAGCACAACCAACGCATCAAACAAATTAGATAAGACTTGAGCTGGCGGGTGCACAGGGCCTCCTGCCCCGGCCGCCGCTGCTGATCCGGAGAACATTGCTACTGCGGTCGAAGAGTGGACCACCGCCTGTGTACCGGCCATGAATATCCCAACCCGGTTAGGCAGATCAGAGGGGTCCGGAATAATGTCGCCATCGGAACAGCCCCCAATCCGGCCGTCTTGTAGCTGATACAATGATTCGGTTTCTCCGGTCGAGGACTCGTCGCCGGAATAAACGACGGTCTCGCTGCCAGATTCCGATCCACCATCATATTCTCCTCCGTGGATGACTCCCACGAAGGCACGCTTCATGGCCGGTTTACTCTAGGCAGATCTCGCATGCTGAGCCGTTTCGACGAGGTTGGTGCAGATGTCCGGCTCAGGGCCTGGTTTACCGATCTTGCCAATGAAGACGTGTATGCCACCAAAGGGGACCCGGTACCCGTACTCAATCGAGCCGGCCTCGGGGCTGACTGAATCATCGATGTAGAGCTTGCCGCGACGACTCTTGGTCATCCGGCCTGGCGTAACCCATGAGCCCTTGAAGTTGCCCTCCAAGAACTTGAAACCATCGTGCGATAGCCCCACGGTGGCGCCAAGCTGTCGTGGTTTTGTCACGACAGATGTCCTCATGAAAGGACTTAGTCGTGGAGCCATCGTTCGGGTTAGCTTGAAGGGATTAAAGGACACAAGGGCGCAAGAGAGTTTATACTAGTTGGCCCCTTCGATGAAGGTAATAGCCTCGTCTAGTTGTGATGGAATTGATGGGGGTTTCGATGACTAGGGAGCAAACAAGCCGCCTAAGTCTCGAGTTGTTGTTTGTTGTCCACTGAACACGCCGGGGTCGTCCCCTTATATACATGGGTGGCGCTTGAGTCGGTTTCTGAAATCCCGAGACCGGCTCATAGGCGTGTCGGTTCGGTCTCTAGTATTTCTAACTTACAACACAAGTTACATACCCACGCTGGTTTACGACTATAGGCCTTAAACACGCTCACGAATATAAGCCCTCATCGCCTACTTGGGCTTTAATATACTCAACTACTAATGAAGTTAACCCGGCCTGTCCTGGCTAGTTTACGCCCAGTAGTAATATCCCCAACAGGGATCGTGAGAAGAGCGGGACTAATAGACAACACAAAGGGATTTTACCCAGGTTCGGGCTGCAAAGATGCGTAAAACCCTACGATCCTGCTTTGGTGGATGTATTTAGTGTTCTTGAGCTCTCGAACTAGCTCTAGGTGCTGAGAGGTTCGAAGGAGCCGAATTCTTCTCCCGTGCGCCATGGGCCTCCTTTTATAGGTGAAAGGGGCTGCAAAAGTGGCACACAGGAGGTGGAAAGCGCTACAGCATTGTGAGCTTATCGCTGTTGTTACAGGACAAAGCGCATTTAATGCGAGGCATAGGTGTCCCTTCACTTTATCGGGGACGGGAGCGAGGCCCGTCCCATCCGTCGCCGCTCCTCCTTGCCTCGACACGCGCCCTGGCCAGCGATGCATGCGGTGCCAGGTAGGCAGGCAGGCAGCTTAGGTGGCGCAGTGGTGGAGCCTCCAGGAAGGTTTGCATGTTGCCACGCAGGTGCCTGCCCAGCTGGTTGGGTCAGCAGCTGCATGCGAACGACGGTGAAGACTTGGCTGGTGCGGGCCTGATAGTGGCCCTGCCGGTGGGCCTGGTGGGGGCCTTGCCGGGTGGCCCGGCAAGGGTCTTGCCGTGGCGCGTAGGCATCCCCGGCAAGGATCTTGCCGGGGATCTTGTGGGTTTCTTCGGTGAGGATGATTGCCTTCATATCCTCACTTGATCTTGATTATTCTTTGTCTTCACAAAGATCTGCATGCCACCACGGAAGTGCCTCGAGCCTGTCCCAATGCATCTGTTGGCGTTGGTGGGCTCAAGGTGCTTCGCTCGGCTGGCGTGGGCGAAGCTGCCCGGCAAGGGTCTTGCGGGGCAGCTGAAACTTCCCGACAAGGGTCCTTGCCGGAAAACCTCTTCGCCCATCCGATCCTTGTGGCCTTTGTCCTTGTCGTTGCTTTATTTGCCTTGTGCCTTCGGCTTCCCTCCGGCTTCCCTTTCCTACTCTGTTATGCGTGGTCGTGGCGGGCGGCTCCGACTGCCCGTGCACAAGTAAAGGGGTCAAAAGGAGAGCCCCTACTTTTGTACACCGACATCCACCTTCTTCACCAGCAAAGGAGACATAATTACATGGGTATGGGCACTCCCGTTGGCAATTGCCAAGCTTGGGGGAGATGCCCCGGTATCGTATCACTGTCACACTCCTATCTTTACCGTTTTTCTTAGTTCGATCCTTTTAGTAGTATCTTGATCTAGTAAAATAAAGTTTTAGTATGATCTAGTTTTGAGTTTTGCTTTATGATCCCTTTATGTAATCGAGTCCGTGAGCTATATAATAAAGATTAGTGTTGAGTCAAGGGCTTGATTATCTTGCTATGATCTTGAGTGAATAAAAGAAAAGAGAAAGGAATAAAAAGAAATAAAAAGAGATCATATTGATCCTATGGAGAGTAATGACTTCACATAGAAAGAGTATGATGATTAAAAATTGTTGAGAGTTGACAAACATAGCTTCGGTCATCGTTGCAATTAATAGGAAGTAATAAAGAAAGAGAGGTTTCACATATAAATATACTATCTTGGACATCTTTTATGATTGGGAGCACTCATTAAAATATGACATGTTAAAGAGTTGATGTTGGACAAGGAAGACAACGTAATGGGTTATGTTTTCTTATATATGAGATAAAGTATATTGTCATGGATCATCCAACATGTTGAGCTTGCCTTTCCCCCTCATGCTAGCCAAATTCTTTGCACCAAGTAGAGATACTACTTGTGCGTCCAAAAACCCTTAAACCAGTTTTGCCATGAGAGTCCACCATATCTACCTATGGATTGAGTAAGATCCTTCAAGTAAGTTGTCATCGGTGCAAGCAATAAAAATTTCTCTCTAAATATGTATGATTGATTGGTGTGGAGGAAATAAGCTTTATACGATCTTGTGATGTGGAAGAAATAAAAGCGACGGACTGCATAATAAAGGTTCATATCATAAGTGGCAATATAAAGTGACGTTCTTTCGCATTAAGATTTTGTGCATCCAACCCTGAAAGCGCATGGCAACCTGTGCTTCCCGCTGCGAAGGGCCTATCTGTTACTATTACCCTCTACCTTATGCAAGAGTCATGGTGATCTTCACCTTTCCTTTTTACATTTTATCCTTTGGCAAGCACAGGGTGTTGGAAAGATCCTGATAGATATATCTAATTGGATTTAAGTTAGCATGAACTATTATTGTTGACATTACCCTTGACGTAAAAGGTTGGGAGGCGAAACTATAAGCCCCTATCTTTCTCTGTGTCTGGTTTAAACTCCGTAACCACAAGTATTGCGTGAGTGTTAGCGATTATGAAAGACTAAATGATAGTTGAGTATGTGGACTTGCTATAAAGCTCTGACATAGACTCTTTCTGATGTTATGATAAATTGCAATTGCCTCAATGACTGAGATTATATTTGTTAGTTCTCAATAAAGTTTCCGATTCATACTTTGCATTGTGAATAGATTATTACTTGAACATAAGGAATCATATGACAATATATGTTGCTGTTATAAGAATAATCATGATGTCCTCATGTCCGTATTTTATTTTATCGACACCTCTACCTCTAAACATGTGGACATATTTATCGTTATCGGCTTCCGCTTGAGGACAAGCAAGGTCTAAGCTTGGGGGAGTTGATACGTCCATTTTGCATCATGCTTTTATATCGATGTTTATTGCATTATGGGATGTTATTACACATTATGTCACAATACTTATGCCTATTCTCTCTTATTTTACAAGGTTTACATAAGGAGGGAGAATGCCGGCAGCTGGAATTCTGGGCCGGAAAAGGAGCAAATAATAGAGACCTTTTCTGCACAACTCCAAAAGTCCTGAAACTCCACGAAAGTTATTTTTGGAAATAATAAAAATCTTGGAAGAAGAATCTCGTCGGGGGCCTCCACCTGTCCCACGAGGTGAGGCGCCCTACCCCCTTTGGCGCGCCCCCTGCCTCGTGGGCCCCCTGTTGGCCCTCCGGTGCCCATCTTCTGGTATATGAAGTCTTTCGTCCGAAGAAAAATCGTAAGCAAGCTTTCGGGACGAGACTCCGCCGCCCGAGGCGAGAACCTTGGCGGAACCAGTCTAGGGCTCTGGCGAGCTGTTACTGCTGGGACACTTCCCTCGGGAGGAAATCATCGCCATCATCATCACCAACGCTCCTCTCATCGGGAGAGGGCAATATCCATAAACATCTTCACCAGCACCATCTCCTCCCAAACCCTAGTTCATCTCTTGTATCCAATTCTTGTCTCTAAGTCCGGGATTGGTACCTGTAGGTTGCTAGTAGTGTTGATTACTCCTTGTAGTTGATGCTAGTTGGTTTATTTGGTGGACGATCATATGTTCAGATCCTTTATGCATATTAATACCCCTCTGATTATGAACATGAATATGCTTTGTGAGTAGTTACGTTTGTTCCTGAGGACATGGGAGAAGTCTTGCTATTAGTAGTCATGTGAATTTGGTATTTGTTTGATATTTTTCTGAGATGTATGTTGTCTATCCTCTAGTAGTGTTATTTGAACGTCGACTACATAATACTTCACCATTATTTGGGCCTAGAGTAAGGCATTGGGAAGTAATAAGTAGATGATGGGTTGCTAGAGTGACAGAAGCTTAAACCCTAGTTTATGCTTGCTTCGTAAGGGGCTGATTTGGATCCATATGTTTCATGCTATTGTTAGGTTTACCTTAATTATTTTGTTGTAGTTGTGGATGCTTGCAATAGAGGTTAATCATAAGTGGGATGCTTGTCCAAGTAAGGGCAGCACCCAAGCGCCGGTCCACCCACATATCAAATTATCAAAGTACCGAACACGAATCATATGAGCGTGATGAAAACTAGCTTGCGATAATTCCCATGTGTCCTCGGGGCGCTTTTCTCTATATAAGAGTTTGTCCAGGCTTGTCCTTTGCTACAAAAGGATTGGGCCACCTTGCTGCACTTTATTTACTTTTGTTACTTGTTGCTCGTTACAAATTATCTTATCACAAAACTATCTATTACCTATAATTTCAGTGCTTGCGGAGAATACCTTCTGAAAACGCTTATCATTTCATACGCTCCTCGTTGGGTTTGACACTCTTACTTATCGAAAGGACTAGATAGATCCCCTATACTTGTGTTTTATCAGGTCTCCAGTGTTCCGAGGCCATATCTGCATATGCTAGGCTCGTCAAGTTTAACCTCAGTATTGTGCGTGTGCAAAACTGTCTTGCACCCGTTGTACTTGAACGTAGAGCCTATCACACCCGATCATCACGTGGTGTCTCAGCACGAAGAACTTTGGGAATGGTGCATACTTAGGAAGAACACTTATACTTGGAAATTTAGTGAGAGATCATCTTATAATGCTACCGTCGAACTAAGCAAAATAAGATGTATAAAGATAAACATCACATGCAATCATAATATGTGACATGATATGGCCGTCATCATCTTGTGCCTTTGATCTCCATATCCAAAGCATCGTCATGATCTCCATCGTCACTGGCATGACACCATGATCTCCATCATCTTGATCTATATCAATGTGTCGTCACATGGTCGTCTCGCCAACTATTGCTCTTGCAACTATTGCTATCGCATAGCGATAAAGTAAAAGCAATTATTTGGCGCTTGCATCTTATGCAATAAAGAGACAACCATAAGGCTTCTGCCAGTTGCCGATAACTTCAACAAAACATGATCATCTCATACAACAACTTATATCTCATCACGTCTTGACCATATCACATCACAACATGCCTTCCAAAAACAAGTTAGACGTCCTCTACTTTGTTGTTGCAAGTTTTACGTGGCTGCTACGGGCTGAGCAAGAACCGTTCTAACCTACGCATCAAAACCACAACGATAGTTCGTCAAGTTAGTGCTATTTTAACCTTCACAAGGACCAGGCGTAGCCACACTCGGTTCAACTAAAGTAGGAGAAACTGACACCCGCTAGTCATTTGTGTGCAAAGCACGGCGGTAAAACCAGTCTTGCGTAAGCGTACGCGTAATGTCGGTCCGGGCCGCTTCATCCAATAATACCGCCGAACCAAAGTGTGACATGCTGGTAAGTAGTATGACTTGTATCACCCACAACTCACTTGTGTTCTACTCGTGCATATAACATCTACAAATAAAACCAGATTCGGATGCCACTGTTGGGGAACGTAGTAATTTCAAAAAAATTCCTACGCACACACAAGATCATGGTGATGCATAGCAACGAGAGAGGAGAGTGTGTCCACGTACCCTTGTAGACCGAAAGCAGAAGCGTTAGCACAACGCGGTTGATATAGTCATCGTCTTCACGATCCGACCAATCAAGTACGAGCATACGACACCTCCGAGTTCAGCACACGTTCTACTCGATGGCGTCCCTCGAACTCCGATCCAGCCGAGCTTTGAGGAGAGTTCCGTCGACCTGACGGCGTGGTGATGATGATGTTCTTCTACGACGCGCGGGCTTAGCCTAAGCACCGCTCGATATAACCGAGGTGGATTATGGTGGAGGGGGCACCGCTGCGGCTAAGAGATCCAAAGGATCAATTGTTGTGTCTATGGGGTGCCCCTTCCCGTATATAAAAGGAGTGGAGGAGGGAGGGCGGCCCTCTCTATGGCGTGCCCTAGGGTTCCTACTCCCACGGGGTAGGATTCCCCCTTCCTAGTAGAACTAGGAGCCCTTCCAAGTAGTAGGAGTAGGAGAGAAGGAAAGGGAAAATAGAAGAGAAGGAAGGAGGGGGCGCGGCCCCTCCCCCTAGTCCAATTCGGACTAAGCCTTGGGGGTGAGGGAGTCCTGGATTAGGGGGTATCCGGACAGCCGGACTGTGTACAACGTCTGGACTATTGAAGTGTGAAGATACAAGACTCAAGACTCCGGCCCGTGTCCGGAGGGGACTTTCCTTGGCGTGGAAGGCAAGCTTGGCGATACGGATATTATATTTCCTTCCTTGTAACTGACCATGTAAACCCTAGCCCTCTCCGGTGTCTATAAACCGGAGAGGTTGGTCCTTAGAAGGCCGATCACAATTACAATCATACCATCATAGGCTAGCTCTTAGGGTTTAGCCTTTACGATCTCGTGGTAGATCTACTCTTGTACTACCCATATCATCAATATTAATCAAGCAGGAAGTAGGGTTTTACCTCCATCGAGAGGGCCCGAACACAGGTAAACATCTGTGTCCTTGCTTCCTATTACCATCAACTGGGCGCAGATCGGGACCCCCTACCGAGATCCGCGGTTTTGACACCGACATTGGTGCTTTCATTGAGAGTTCCTCTGTGACATCGCCACAAGGCTCGATGGCTCGTCTCATTATCAGGGCGACATTACCTCGAAGGGGCTCGGCTGTAGGCGGGCGCCTCGGCTTCGGCGGCTTTATCATGGCCTCCCCATCGGTGATGGCACCGACGATGACTTCTCGGGTCATATATCATAACGTTCGCATCAGTTCGGAACTTGCCGAACAGATGGATCCAATGGAGCTCTCCTCCCTTAACGAACTCTTGGATTGCATCGCCGCTCTCGGGAGTCGCTTCTGACTCTGACGGGTTGGGCTTAAACCCGACCAAAGGGACATCAGGTCCCCGCCGGCCACCCATGAGATAGCAATAGTGGAGGAACCACACGCGGATTGCCCCTCAACTTTGAGGACAAGTTATGTTCGGATCACCGAACTCCTTGAGCCAAAGACCTGCTCAAAGGAAAACCTGACCCAGGTCCCGGACTTAGAATCGGGCATTGGGCTGAAGAAATTGGGCACTCCGGATTCTGAGTTGTTGAGCTCGGGACCGCCCGCGCCCTTGGGCGTTAGATCAGATCAAAATCCGGACTCTAAACTGGACCTAAACTGTCTCTCCCGCATCAGGCAAGAGACCCAGGAAACCGTACATCGCTACTGGGCCAGATTCCTCCTTGCGCTTAACAAGGTCAGGGACTGCCGCGAAGAGAACATGGTCTCACTTTTCTGCAAAAACTGCACGGACGAGGGACTCCTCAAAGCTATAAGCCAAGGCATAATGCAACCAGCGGACTTGGAAACCATAATGCGGAAATGCTGTGCGATGGAAAGCTCTTGGAAGACCCAAACATAATTTTGGGATAGTCTGCTCTCACCAAAACCTTTGTCCGAACTAAGCGGACGAACTCTAAAGTCGTCCGACCAACCCCAAGGAACCAAAGCCCACCCGGTATGGGATCCGTATTGGAAGAATAGCTCGACGGCCATCTAAGCTCCACGATACTCGAGATACAACACCTACTCATAGCCTTAAAGCATGTTGGATACTCCGGCAGGTGGCAAAAGTGGCGAGATCTTCTTGTGGGCCATAAACGGAACAACATCACCTTGCCAACAACATACTGGTACTAACAGTCTTGAGACTTTAGCCTCGAACAATAGGCATAGCGAGCTCGTCGTGAAGCTCGCTGAAATTTACCATGTGGCAAAAATAAACCCTTGGGCGACACTGCTATAACTTTTAATGCCAGTGATGAACCTCGATTCCGGGTTGTCCGGGCACCAGCCGCTCTAGTCCTTAGTCCGATTGTAGATGGCTTTCGGCTCACTAAAGTACTCATGGACGGCGGAAGCGGATTAAATCTGATTTATGAAGAAACACTCAGCAAGATGGAGATTGATAAAAGCCGCATTGAACAAAGCGGCACGACCTTCAGGGGAGTTATCCCTACTCGGGAAGCGCGGTTTTCGGTGTCAAAACCGGCGGATCTCGGGTAGGGGGTCCCGAACTGTGCGTCTAGGCGGATGGTAACAGGAGACAAGGGACACGATGTTTTTACCCAGGTTCGGGCCCTCTCGATGGAGGTAATACCCTACTCTGCTTGATTAATATTGATGATATGGGTAGTACAAGAGTAGATCTACCACGAGATCGAGAGGCTAAACCTAGAAGCTAGCCTATGGTATGATTGTTATTAGATCCTCGGACTAAAACCCTTCGGTTTATATAGACACCGAATAGGGTTAGGGTTACACAGAGTCGGTTACAATGGTAGGAGATCTACATATCCGTATCGCCAAGCTTGCCTTCCACGCCAAGGAAAATCCTATCCGGACACGGGACGAAGTCTTCAATCTTGTATCTTCATAGTCTAGGAATCCGACCAAAGATGATAGTTCGGCTATCCGGACACCCCCTAGTCCAGGACTCCCTCAGTAGCCCCTGAACCAGGTTTCAATGATGAAGAGTCCGGCGCGCATATTGTCTTCGGCATTGCAAGGCGGGTTCCTCCTCCGAATACTTCATAGAAGGTTTTGAACACAATGATATTGTCCGGCTCCGCAAAACAAGTTCCACATACCACCGTAGAGAGAATAATTCTTTGCACAGATCTGCTGACGTATTCCGCGGCGTGACATCACACCACGGTCAGGCCTTTATACGAATCGTTTTTTACTGTCCCACCTCAGCGTGTTTAGCGAGGCGGTTTCCTTGGCACGTATTATCAAAGCGTAGATCGTGCCCCCTTATGCCGGGATTCTCATCAATACGGACATGGGTAACCCAACCGTGCCTGTTGGCATGCCTCCTCTATTGAAGGCGAGTCCCAATCGACCACGGGGAGGGCTCTTGGTATTCAACCTCTTTATAATGAGACCAAGGCCCTCTTCTTTTTCACCCTCCATCGAGTTAGCCTCGCTTGAGTTCTAACACCCAAAGCTTCAGATTTAGGCGCTTCGGACCTTCGACGATGTCCGGCTCCGACCAGCTCGGCCGATGGATGTCTTGTTCCGTCACAGAAGAAGATGTGCTAAAGCTGCGAGACGCCAAGTATCTAACCGACGAGATCTCTCATAGGCTGCCTGCTCCAGGGCAGGTCATTCCCACTCCCGAGCCCAGCGAGAGCGTGGTGTTCGTGTCTCACTTCCTACGGGGTTTAGGCTTCCCGACGGATCCCTTTGTGCGGGGGCTCATGTTTTATTATGGGCTGGATTTCCATGACTTGAATCCGGAGCCCATCCTCCATATCTCGTCATTCATTGTCGTATGTGAAGCCTTCCTCCATATTACCCCTCACTTTGGATTGTGGCTCAAGACCTTCAAGGTGGAGCCAAGATGATCGAGGGGAAACAAGCGAGTCTTGGAGGGGCGGTCATAAGCAAGTGTCTTGATGCTCCATGGCCCAAGGGCTCTTTTCAAGAGGAGCTTGGTTTGTGGCAGCGGAGTGGTTTTATATCACGCTCCCTGGGGCACCAAATGGGTGGCGCCACCGCCTTCCGCTCAGTCCACCACAGCGGCTGGCATCATGGGTCAACCGGGGCTCGACTGGGGCCGTCAAGGGCGTTCCTCATTGCAGGGCCGTTCGAGACCTCCAAGAAAGAGATCAATCTGGTCGTGGCGGCGCAGTTATGCTGATTCGGCGCTTACGCCTGCGTCGCCCCCCTTGCAGTGGGAGTTTAATCCGGAGGGACCACGAGCTCTCCAACATTTTATGGTATGACGCCCTAGGAGATGTATAAACTGTTCTTGGATCACAGGAGAAGTGTCCGGACTTGACCGAGGGCGCAGGTCTAAGCTGCAATCACCCAGATACTCAAGTAAGTAACCTGAACCGACAGGCTATTCATTCATTTATCATATATATGCCCTTTAAGGGAGCCGTTTCTTGAGCAGGAGGATAGCCAAGGCAAAGTTGATAAGGTGTCGGCTCCCTCCCGGAGACCACGCGGATCCCATCTTGACCAAGATGTTGAAGGCCGCGCCTTTTAAAGAAGGAGAAGGGGGGCAGGGAAGCAACTGCCTCCACGAAGGAGGCTTTCAAGGAAGAGGAGATCAGGGATCCTCCCCTCCAAGGGAGAAGAGGACCGCTTCGAAGACCGGAAGCCAAGGCCTCAAAGCGGGAAAGAAGTCTTCGTCGGAAAGTCGGCGCCAGAAGTACCCCAGCCGCACTATTTCCCCAAGGGGATCAGCCCTCCATCGAGCCATAAGTAAAAAGAAGGGGTCCTGTGAATAAATAACATCCCTGTATTTATTTTTGAAGATAACCGAAATTGTACCTTGTAGTTCGGATCTCAGCCCTTCTCGTGAGCTCGTCTTGAGGATCTTCGTCCGAAAATGATAGAGAGCGAACGCCTCCACCTATCGCGCCTCGTGCGGGCAGGCGACCCTGAAGTGTAAATCACGGAGAGTTTCCCGAGTCCGCGGGGCCGACGGTCCAGCCAATGGCGGCGTCGGTCGGAGGACTGAAGGACCTGCTCGGCGGCGTATATCTCGAGAAGATCACCGTGCGCTAATGGCTACGGTAATTGAAAAAATTGCATCCGCTAAGCCGGATTTCATGAAGCCGCCAAGTTTACCGCGGGGTTTGAGTCTGAAAAAAAATGATGTACCTTCCGACAGTTATGCATATAGAATGCGCCTGTATAGATAGTAGCCCTCGAGACTCGGTGCTGTTGTCTGGCCCGAGCAGCAGTGCGAGGATCATAATCTCGATACTAACATGTCGCCATTCCTATGTAGGTGGCGGGCGTCGTGGCTAGCGGATGATGAATTTGCCGAACTAAAGCGGCACTTGACGAGGCGGATGCGGACATCGCGCTGGTCAATAAGCGGTTTGACGAGTCACAAGGTATCGACTTCTCGCGGACACCTGGTAAGGGAGCTTGACGCCCATTCCTTACTACTTGTATGCTTTGATGCGAGACGGTGCGCTTGCTGTGGAGAGGCTGCGGCGGAACTTGCCCGAGAAAAGAGCAACCCGAAAGAGTAATGCGGCGCTTTAAAGGCGGTGAAGAGCTGAAAGCGAGCGGGCTGCTCATCGCCGAAGCAAAGAGGAATGGCTGATTTGGCCTGGCTGAAGAATACTACCGACCGCTGCGAGGTTCTTGAAAAAAACGTCAAGCGGAACAAGAGGGCTCTGAAAAGGCCACAGCCGAATCAAGGATGCCCGTTCGCTATGAGAGCTGCCAAGGAGGAGGTGAGTCGGGCGGGGATATTGTGGCTGGAAAACCATTTCTGCTGCGGAGGAAATATACGGATCCGAAGTATGCTCAGTTGGACAAGCTGTGGAGTTTGGAGGATGCTTATCTGGACTTAGCGGCGAGCGCTGCGGACGCGATTGAGCGCTTACGAGGCCAGAAGGGGCGAAGAAGGGAAGAGCTATTTTGGTCGCAATTCCATAGTCCGGAGCGTCCTCTTCCGTTGACCGATCGGTTGGCCGAATGGTGCCGAGCTGAATCGATTATCCGGACTTGCCATGAAGCATGTCATAACTCATTTGTGGCCACGCGGACCCCAGCCGAAGAGTTATTTTGGCTTAGTGCAGCAGTTCCTTGGTGCGATACCGCGTATCGACGCAATGAAGCGGTCGGCGTGTATTGAGGGGGCACGGATGGCTCTTGCCCGTGTCAAGGCATACTGGGCTGAGATGAAGGCCACCGATATTGCGTCCCCAGAATCGGACGGCAGCCGAGTACCAGTCGAGCGCTATTTTGAGGAAGTTCTTCCGGGAGCTCGTTTAATAGAGACCGCGATGCTCGAAGGATGTTATGTTTGAATGACATGTATAATTTTATGAAACAACGTTTCAATTTAATGTAAACTTTTTTTATACTTGTGCCTTCAAGTAGCAAACTACCTCTTGTGCGGCCGTTGGCGTATATATGTATATAACTTTGAAAGATGGCAGTCTTGACTAGCCCCCACGCACATAGTGCGGGGTGTTTACAAAGAAGTCGCGCTTTCACATAATCCAACGTCTTGGTCCTATAAAGGAGGTGGTGGCGTAGCAAACTAGGCAACCGGACTATAATGCTTTATCACTTTCACTTAGCCATAGGAGTTCGATGGTGGGGCTACTATATAGCCCACAGGGCACCGCACTCTCCCGAATTGAGTGCGTATGTGCCTGACCGAAAAGCGGTCCTTCGTTAATGCGGAGAATTCTAAACATTCCGGTGAGTCATTGAGTGGTTGACCAGTCTCTCGCTATATCATGACAGCGGTCAGTTTTCGGCTTTCTCTCGAGGTGCTCGCCCGGCGAACCAGGCACAATCGCGATAGTTCTCCTGGTGCCGCGTTAGCCGATAGAGCGGAACGTAAGGCAGCAAAACACAGGAACCGGCAAACCCAACATTTGACCAAAGACATGATTCGAGCTGATGCATATAAGGCCTAACTTCGAGGCGCGAACACTCCCTAAGGTATTCGGTCTTTTATAAAGCGGGCGAAAATGCCCTTGGTAACAAGCCCCTGGTGTCCAGGTACGTGCAAACTTCTGACGCGGCCGATGCCAAAACGCCAGCCTCCTCCTCGGTTATAATAAGAGACCGGGGGATGAGTAACAACAAGAGACAGTGAAAAAGGTTTACGCAGGGTCTTAATCTGAAAAGAATCCTTGCAACGGGTCCCTGCTGCACGTCTGCGCCTGTGTCTCCGTTGTGCCGTATCCTGGACGGGTATAGCACGGCGTTCATCTGTAAAAGAGAGGAACTTAGTTTGAAAAAGATCACGCTAAAATGTAATTGGAAATAAAATAGAGTATGATTCAAAAATGAGTAAAATTGAGCTTTATTGTCTCTTGTTGTACATGCGTGGAGCCCCTTGTAAGGGGTGCAGCGCTAGTAAGCATCATGTTTATTTATTCGAACTCGCCAACCGTGTCCGGGTCTTAACGACCTGCTTTAGGCGCTTTTGGCGGCAAGGCCGTATTAGTGTGAGGCTGTTGAGGCAGTCTCACATTCTTTCCTTGAGGGACACGCAGCTTCCTTTAATGAAATGATGCCTCGTGGACCGGGCATTTTAAGTTTAAGAGATGCATAATGCGGTATTGCGTTAAAGCGGTAGCTTCAGCGTCGATGAGTGCTTGATGGCTACTTTTAAATGGGGCGATGTGGAAGACCAACTTTTCCCGACGGAAGTTGTCGGGTGAGCCGAACATAACTTCCAATAGTAGGGAGCCTGTACATTGGGCATATGTGCCTGGCATTATTCCTTGGAAGGAAGTGTTGCTATGGCTAATCCTGTTTGGGTTTATGCCCATGTTGCGGATTGTGTCATGATATAGCAGGTTTAAACCACTGCCGATGTCCATTAGGACTTGCGTAAATTGAAGACCGTCGATTATAGGTTCTAGTATCAAGGCAGTCCATCCTGCGTTCCGGATACTTTCGGAGTAGTCCTGATGGTCGAAGGTAATTGGTTTTGACAACCAGTGTTGGGACTCACTGGGTAGATTGTGCGCGCGTAATTCAATGGGTGCCGCTCTGTTTTCCCCTTTTGTTACTTGAAGTAAGTTTACTGTTTTGACCTCTTGTGGGAAATTCTTTTGTTTTCCGGGGCTCTGCTTGTGGTGCTCGTCATCATTCTCACTTGGTCTGTCGAGCCCCTTGTGTTCGGCGTTGAGTCTGCCAGACTGCTTGAAGACCCAACAATGTCTGTGGGTATGGTTTGCAGGCTTCCCGGGAGTACTATGTATTTGGCATATCTTGTCCAAGATTTTGTTTAAGTTGGATAGCTCATCGCTATTGTCCTTAAGGGGCAGTTTTTTATTGTTCTGCCGTGAGCTTTTGAATCCGGCGTTAACTGCCGCGCTCTTTGGACCGTTCCCCTTAATCCGGCGCTGGTCCTTGCTGCGTCGTGGTTTCCCATTTCCATCCCTGACTTCAGATGTACTTGGGTCGCTGGTACTGCATCTTGCTAGCCAGCTATCCTCTCCCGCGCAAAAGCGGGTCATGAGGCTTGTTAGTGCGGCCATTGTTCTTGGCTTTTCCTGGCCAAGGTGTCTAGCGAGCCATTCGTCTCAGACGTTGTGTTTAAAAGCTGCTAAGGCTTCGGCGTCTGGACAGTCGACTATTTGGTTCTTTTTGGTGAGGAACCTGTTCCAGAATTTGCGGGCTGACTCTCCGGGTTGTTGAGTTATATGACTTAAATCGTCTGCATCCGGAGGACGGACATAAGTCCCTTGAAAATTTGCCCGAAAAGCATCCTCGAGCTCTTCCCAACTTCCAATGGTATTTTCAGGGAGGCTTTTGAGCCAATGCCAGGCTGGCCCTTTGAGCTTGAGGGGTAAGTATTTTATGGCGTGGAGATCGTCTCCTCTAGCCATGTGTATGTGGAGGATGTAATCCTCAATCCAGACTCAAGGGTCTGTTTTTCCGTCGTATGCCTCTATGTTTACGGGTTTGAATCCGGCTGGGAATTCGTGATCCAATACCTCATCGGTGAAACACAGGGGGTGTGGGGCACCCCTATATTTGGGTGTGCCGTGATGTTCAGATATTTGGCGTGTTGCATTGCTTTGAAGAGCTTGCTTTCTCGGCCCATAGATGGAACTAACTGGGCCATCCTTTTGATGTGAATCCTTATGCGGGTCGCGTACCGGCTTGTGTGCGGCACCATTTTCCGCTCTCTGTTTGCCGTGGGGTCGTCCATCCGACCGGGTGGCCTTCTTGCTTTTTGATTGTGGGGGCTCTACGGCCTCCTTATCAAATTCAGGCGTAGTTTTCTCTTTGGGTAGCTCTTTGTTCGGCGATCGTCGCCGTTTGTCTCGATGTTGAGTACTTTGCTCCATCTGATTCTCGAGTGCATCTTCCGCTGTTTTGAGCTTCATACTTGCTTTTTCAGGCTACTGCCAGATGGCGACGAGCCTTTTGTGGAGGTTCTTCTGCTCCAACAATTTGTCCGCATGAGATCGTCGGACTGTTATCTTCGCCGGGGGCGGGTTGTTTATCCAAGTTGTCTGTTGGACGGTTGCTCGATAGCATGTTAAATGCGTCCACCGGTTCGCCTGCTCTATGGCTGGGTCTTTGTTGGCGGGACTTGGTGCGGCATTTACGTTGCCGTTTTGATTGCTTTTCGAGGGATTTATCCTTCGTAGTGTCCCATTGTTCCTCGTCGTCACTTCCTTTAGGTGTATCCACCATGTATACATCGTAGGATGAGGTGGATGTCCAGTATCCTATAGGTGCTGGTTCCTGGTTGTCTCCTACATCGTCGTCCATACCGTCGATGTCTTCGGAGTCGAAATTGAGCACGTCGTTTAAGCTTTCGACAGTGGCTACAAAGTGGGCGGTGGGTGGGTGTCGGTGTCAAAACCGGCGGATCTCGGGTAGGGGGTCCCAAGCAGTGCGTCTTAGGATCAATGGTAACAGGAGGCAAGGGACACGATGTTTTACCCAGGTTCGGGCCCTCTCGATGGAGGTAAAACCCTACGTCCTGCTTGATTAATATTGATGATATGGGTAGTACAAGAGTAGATCTACCACGAGATCGTAGAGGCTAAACCCTAAAAGCTAGCCTATGGTATGATTGTTGTTGTATATATCTATCGAATAGCCTGGCCCCGGTTTATATAATGCACCAGAGGCCTAGGATAACAAGAGTCCTAGCCGAATCGCCGGTGGGGAGGAGTCCTTGTCTTGATCGCCAAGTCTTGTTGATTCTTCCTTGTATCGCGGCAGCTGTCCGGACTGGCCCATGAGTATCTGACCATGGGGTCCTCGGCCCAATCAAGCTGATCGGGAGATGACGTGGTGAGTACCCCTAGTCCAGACACCGTCGATAGCCCCTGAACGGTCTTCAAGTTAGGGGCGCTCCTCGATTCTTCGAACTGTTCTTCATCTTGGTTGCGGTCTTGAAAACTGGTTCAACAAATCTTCTCATCTTCTATCTTGAGGATCGCGAAATGCATTCGACGCGTTGGGCATCCGAGGAGCCCCTTTAAGTTCTGGCCTTTATCAATGCCTTGTTATTTTTATGCCATGCCTCGGGTTTGAAGTTGTTCCGGGTGGCAAGGTCCTCTTCGTCTGAGCTCCAACGCCGGACTGCATTCGAGGTATCTTTTGCAGCCGAGCACCAATGCGGACTGCTTCCCAGCTCTAACGCCGGACTATGTATCCGAGCTCCAACGCCGATCAGATCCAAGCTCCAACGCCGGACTATGTATCCGAGCTCCAACGCGGACTTTATCCAAGGTGTCATAAATCACCTTGGTTCAAAGAAGTTTGAAGGAGTTTAACCGAGCTTAATGCGGAAATGCCCTCTAAGGAGCCAGCCACTTGCATCCGAGCTATATGTCGAATCTGCTTCGAGGTGGTTAAGCACCTCGGTCGTGGGCTGATTTTTGGTCAATGTTTTTTATTGATGTAATTTATTCTCGATGAGATATATAGCGGTAGCCCTCAAGGTGCGTGTCGGTCTAAAACCGAGATGCACTGAAGGATGACATAAGACCGCTGATCCCGTAGCAGCTGAGACTCGAAGTTGATTTGCAAAATCGGTCCGAGGATCAAGTCCTAACTCGCGTAACACTTCGACACAAAAGCGGCGTGCTCGGTCCTCGAGACTCAGGTTGGGTGCGGCCGACCAACCCGAGGATCAAAATCTCCTTGAAACTGTATTGCACTTAAGATTTTACGCATAGAACAAGCAATGCAAAGTAGCCCCGAGACAACGGGTGGGTGGCAACACCAGATCGAGGGATCAATGTGCCCTTTAATATTTGTAAGTAATAAGCCCGAAGCTCAAGAGCCCCGAGCCTTAATGCGGCACGGGTGGCGAATTAAGGATCAATATCCATAGTAAAATCACAAATTATGTGTAATGACTCAATGTATCCAAGTACTTTATGTCATTAATGCTCGGATCCGCATTGTACAAAACTTTGTTGACCGACCATCGGCTTCAACCTCCTCGGCCAAGGTCGAGGAGTGTTTAATCTACTTTATAAAGCCTTTATGAGGGCAAAGATTTACGACAAACAAGGCAATCTGGCCATATGGTTTTATAAACAAAGGTACGCAGAGAGATAAGTTATATTGCTGTTTAACAGAAGAAATGTCTTCCAAAGAAAATAGTCCCGCTATCGGTTCCCTTCTTTGGGTTGTCATGCTAAGCATGATCATGAAACCTCAGCTCCAATGTAAGAGCAAAAGATCGAGGATTTAGTTTGGGAGGCCAGTTACTAGCCCCCGCCGTGTTCGGCGACAGACGAGGTCAAGCCGGAAACACTTCGGCCAATGTTATGAATGGCCCGTCATTTAATATAGTCATCGGATCGCTGACCAGTTTACACCTATTGTGACAGTCAGTTTTCGGCTTTCTCCACTAAGGTGCTTGACCATGCAAGCTGGAAGCACAATCGCAGTGGTTCTCCCTTTGCACACCTAGCCGAACAAAGCGGAACGTAGGAGGCAAGCGAGCCGGGCAACCCAACTATTGACCAAGACACAATTGGCTGATGCATATATAGCAATATCCGAGAATGTTTTTGCGAATCTCTAAAGGAGTCCGCGTTGCCTTTGAGACTTGTGCTGAAAACACACAAATAGTTTAAAAGTGCCAAAATCTTGGAAAACCAAAAAGTTAGTAAAAACATGACGTCCAACAAGATCTAGTGTTGGCGCCAATCCGAAATTGACCTGTAGAAAAAAGTGCTTCGCCGTGCTTGAACATGACACATCCTATCTCAAGGCGTCAAGTGGGTCAGCCTACGGATTAGGCAAGTTTAGAAAACTAAACTCTAGCGATTTCGAGAGAGAAATTAGGCTCCTCGGCTAGTGACCGCACACTCGTGTCGAGAAAAGGAGTGATAAATAATAAAAACTTTGCAAGGACTAAGAAGAAAAATACTTAGTATGAAACGGATCAAATAACATAAGAGCCCCCAAGTGACTTGGGTAAAAGTTGACTATATAATGTAAGGTGACATGTAGAATGCCTTCTAGCCGGATTGTAGATCGTTTGTCATAGCGGACCTTTTAAGCCGACCTCGGGACCCAATAGTCCGAGTGTGTCCGAATACCTTCGTGGTTATATAAGAACCGTGGTATACATGGAGACAAGGCGTAGGGGTCATTAGTGCTGTATCGCACAAGTGCCCAACTAGTTATGTTATATTACATGGGTAGTAAGAAACATCTTCGGGAGAATAGTTCCGTTAAGGGTTCCTTTTCTGGGATGCATGCCCTAAAGTGCATGTCAAAGCTGCTATGAAAGCGAAAAATCATCCGGGGCAGATGGGTAAATAATTAAAATCATCTTTTAGTTCACCGACCGAGTATTCCCTTAAGAACGCTATCTTTCGGCTTCACCCAGTCTGAGGTACACATCCGGCTGAGCCGGCAGTAACAATCGCAGAGGTGCTCCCTTTACCACCTAGCCGAACAATCGGGAACGTAGGGGTAAGCACAGAGCCGAAACCCAGTTTGGCCAAAACTTAAGTCATATCAATGCATATAATGGTGAATAAAAGGTACATGTGGAAGTGTGACACATGTGTTGGGCATAAAGCCAGATTAATAAGCTTCATTAAAGAAGCCCCGAGTATAATGGCGCGGGTAGCGCGTCAAGTGTGTCTTGAACAAAGTTTCGACAAGGAAAATTTGTACAAGCAACTTTTACAAAAAGTGTAATTCTTGGCGAACCGAACACAAGTTAGAAATTTAGAACTTTGAGCATGAAGACAACTTAGCTGGTTAATGTGTTCGGTATTGACGACGCTGATCCGAGCTTGATGCGGGACAAGGTTCCATCCCCAAGCCGGTCCGAGGTGGCGGAGCAAGGAGCTCGGCACTCGAGTGGTGACATAGCACGGTCAATGCAGGACGGCAGAGTGATGCCAAGTCCCGGCATGGGGTAATGAAGTGTTGACGAAGCCCCGTCCCAGCCGAGGTGGCGTCAAAGGATATAGTCCGCTGGATCATTTTCCGTGCACAAAAATAGTGCAGACCGGGATAATAGTAATAATAGGAATTAAAAAAAATGTTGCATAATAAATAATTTATGCAAAGTGAGTAGTAAATGAAATATGGCCTGGCGCCGAAGTTGATGTCAATGCAGGTCGTCGGCGTAATGCAATAAAGGCGTGGCAAAGCCTGGATTCACAGGTCGGTCCGAGTTCCGGATGCGGCGTTCACCGAACTGTGTACGAAAACTGACCGAACCATCATGCGACCGTCGATAATGCGGCCACCGTTTGATAGACCTGTGTACATGTGCTGGACTAACCAGAGTAATAATTCCTTGGGAAAAATTTAACCCAAACAAGCAAAAATAAATACTAGGATTGATAGCACCTGGTTTATTTGTCGTAGCAATCCGAAGGAAGGTGATTCCTAAAATTGGGACTTGATCCGCGCACCCATGCCTGGTCCGCTAGTGAGGCCGCAGTGTCCGGAGTAGGTTGATGAAGAGATGGTGAAGCCCCCGGTCCAGCCGAGATGTCGAAGTAGGTCGGCGTGATGGACACCAGCTTGAAGAAGCAATAGTGCGGCCCTGCCGATGCAGGTCGTGACGTGGTCGATGCTGGCCTGATGAAGGGACCGTGCGGCGATGCTCCTATGCCCGCTCCGTGTAATTCGTGGGGCAGCGATGTTGGTGATGATTTATCCTTCACGATGCCGGACTCTTGTTCGGCTTGCCAAGATGATGATCCGAAGAAGTTGAGCTTGGTTCAACAAAGTGACGACGTGTCTAGCGCAGGTCGGCAGCCGTGGAGCAATATTGCCGGACTGGTTTGACACCAGCATGATGTTGAAGATCATGTTCAAAAGATCTTAAAGTTAGTGGGATGTGTTCGGGAACAAAACACAATACCCCATACAAAACTTCCTTCAAAAAGGATGTCCGAAATCCCGTTCATAAAAAAGACGAACTCGGGTCGGATTCGTTTTCGCGCAGAAAACAGAACCAAAAAGTGATGCACTAATCGGAAGTTTCCCGGAGTTTGGACGGTCGGATCGAGCTGAATTTTTGGCAGGTGGTAGATAAGAGAATTCCTCAGCAAATCAACGGTTGGATCCTCCAAAGGACATCCGAGCTAGACGCTGGATACCACGCCCTAAACTCGTCCAGATTCTCGTCCAGATTCAACAGGGCTCCGGTATATCGGAGATTGCCGGAGATTCCTCCATCGGAACTCGACGAAATTTTTGCAGGGTTGTTGTAGACTTAATTCCGCATAATTCCATCAAAGTAATCGTTTAGGCGACACTCGAGGAGGCGGTGGTGGCGGATACAAGTTTATTGTCCAGAAAAACAGCACGGTCGCCTGAGGGCAATGTTGACGTTGAGCCCCCGAGCTCCATGGATGACTCCTCCATGATCTTGATAGAGATCGAAGCTGGTGTTGATGAAGGCCTTCATCCTAGCATGACGATCGGAGGTAGGGCGCGGTCCTCGGTCAAGCCGAGGTGACCAGTCGAGCTGGTGACGAAGAAGCCGACGTCGCAGCTGACCTACAGTCGAGCCATTGATCCTTTCGCCGATCACACAGCGGAACTCTGAATGAAAGCACCAATGTCGGTGTCAAAACCGGCGGATCTCGGGTAGGGGGTCCCAAGCAGTGCGTCTTAGGATCAATGGTAACAGGAGGCAAGGGACACGATGTTTTACCCAGGTTCGGGCCCTCTCGATGGAGGTAAAACCCTACGTCCTGCTTGATTAATATTGATGATATGGGTAGTACAAGAGTAGATCTACCACGAGATCGTAGAGGCTAAACCCTAAAAGCTAGCCTATGGTATGATTGTTGTTGTATATATCTATCGACTAGCCTGGCCCCGGTTTATATAATGCACCAGAGGCCTAGGATAACAAGAGTCCTAGCCGAATACGCCGGTGGGGGAGGAGTCCTTGTCTTGATCGCCAAGTCTTGTTGATTCTTCCTTGTATGCGGCAGCTGTCCGGACTGGCCCATGAGTATACGGCCATGGGGGTCCTCGGCCCAATCCAACTGATCGGGAGACGACGTGGTGAGTACCCCCTAGTCCAGGACACCGTCAGTGGGTGTTGGATTTCTTCGTCGTCCGCATCCCAACCTTCCTGACCGTCGTCCGGCCAGGGCTCTCCTGATAAAGAGAGAGACTTTAGTGAATTCAGGATGCCACCAAAGGGCAAGTGCTGAAAGATGTCCGCGGCAGTGAACTCCATGACCGGCGCCCAATCGGATTCGATCGGCACGGGCGCGGAGGGTTCGGAGTCCGGAAGGAGTCCAGCGCCTTGGAGTCACGGTCTTCGCAAAGGACAGGGATGGAGTTCGGATCAATCGCCGTAAAGATCGTAGCCCCCGAGGCGGTGTCCAACCACTCGTCCTCGATCGCGGGAGTCGGCTCCGAGCTAAGGGTCGGAGCGGACGCTGGTGCGGCCTTCAGGGCACTGTTCGACGGCAGAGCTAGATCGTGCCCATCGAGACAGTGCGGCATGCTTGGCTGTGGCTCGAATCCGTCGAAGATCAAGTCTCCGCGGACATCGGCCGTATAGTTCAAGCTTCGAAATCTGACCTGATGGCCAGGGGCGTAGCTTCGATCTGCTCCGATGGCCTAGCGAATTGGCGGCGATGCAAAGCCGCCAATCACGAAGATCTGTCCGGGAAAAAGTATCACCCTAGACTGCGTCGTTGCTGATGATTGAAGGAGCCATCGGGCCTATAGGTGACGACACAGAGGAACTCTCAATGAAAGCACCAATGTCGGTGTCAAAACTGGCGGATCTCGGGTAGGGGGTCCCAAACTATGCGTCTAGGCGGATGGTAACAGGAGACAAGGGACACGATGTTTTTACCCAGGTTCGGGCCCTCTCGATGGAGTTAATACCCTACTCCTGCTTGATTAATATTGATGATATGGGTAGTACAAGAGTAGATCTACCACGAGATCAGAGAGGCTAAACCCTAGAAGCTAGCCCATGGTATGATTGTTATTCGTCCTACGTACTAAAACCCTTCGGTTTATATAGACACCGGATAGGGTTAGGGTTACACAGAGTCGGTTACAATGGTAGGAGATCTACATATCCGTATCGCCAAGCTTGCCTTCCACGCCAAGGAAAGTCCTATCCGGACACGGGACGAAGTCTTTAATCTTGTATCTTCATAGTCTAGGAGTCCGGCCAAAGATGATAGTTCGGCTATCCGGACACCGCCTAGTCCAGGACTCCCTCAGCGGTGCACGGGAAAAATCACACTCGATGTGGTATTCGGCACCCCGGAGAATTATAGGTCCGAGGAAATCACATTCCAGGTGGCTCCTTTTAGCAGCGGATACCACACCCTTCTAGGGCGGGATGCGTTTACAAGCTTTCAAGCTGTACCCCATTATGGGTACA